>JAKSZT010026914.1:8341761-8482867 GCA_026826555.1 Tolypeutes matacus | reverse complement strand
GATAGATAGATAGATAGATAGATAGATAGATAGATAGATAGATAGATAAAAAGGAACGGAGGAAGCAGAGAAGGGGAGGAAGGGAGGAAGGAAGATAAGGAAGATGGATGGAAGGAAGGAAGGAAGGAAGGAAGGAAGGAAGGAAGGAAGGAAGGAAGGAAGGAAGGAAGGAAGGAAGGAAGGAAGGAGAAAATAGTATAACAAATGTGACAAAAATGTTGAAATTGGTGCATCTGGGTGTCTAGGTGAGGGCAGGGTTATATTGGAGTTCTTGATATTGGGTTTATATTATTTTTTCAACCATCCTGTAAGTATAAAATTATTTCAAAAATGTATAAAAACAAAACAAGATGCATGGCTATTAAGTGAATAAATTCAGGATTTAAACATAGTCTGGCTCTAGAAACTGTGGGAAATAGAGGAACAATCTTGTATTTGTATTGTTAACTACAATCCCCAACCACCACTGGAATCACTATGTTGTACAGTTCCTAAATTATTCTCTAGCTTTCTTTTAATTGACCTTAACCTCCCAAGACTACCTCTTTCAGCCAAAATCATCTTTATAAATCAGCAGTATTAGTTATATTCACTCAAATGTGTTACCATCAACTCTATCCATTTCCACACATTTATATACAATCTTATTAAATATTCTTCACTATAAGTTCCCCTTTCTCAATCTATATTTTATTGCCTAGTAAAATTTACTCTAGAGTTTAACCCCATGAGTTTACTCATTGTATTTAGTACATATTAGTGAGATCATACAATATTTGTCCTTTTGTATCTGGCTTATTTCACTCAATATAATGTCCTCAGGGTTCATACATGTTATCATTTGCATCCCAATTTCATTACTTCTTGCAAATGAATAGTATTCCATTGTATGTATATACCACATTTTGTTTATCCATTCATCTGTTGATAGACATTTGGGATGATTCCATCATTTAGCAACTGTGAATGATGTCTCTGTGAACATCAGTGTGCAAATGTCTGTTCGTGTCCTTGCTTTCAGTTCTTCTGAATTATCTTCCTAGCAGTGAGATTGCCAGATCATACAGCAATTCTATATTTAGTTTCCTGAGGAACCACCAAAGTATCTTCTACAGAGGCTGCACCATTTTACATACCCACCAACAGTGAAGGAGTGTTACTATTTCTCTGCATCCTCTCCAGCACTTGTAATTTTCTGCCTTTTTAATTATAATGGCCATCCTGTAAGGTGTGAAATGATATCTTATTATAGTTTTGATTTGCGTTTCACTAATAGCTAGTGATGTTGTATATCTTTTCATGTGCTTTTGGCCATTGTATATTCTCTTTTGAAAAACATCTCTTCAAGTATTTGCCCATTTTTTAATTGGGTTGTTTGTCCTTTTATCATTGAGTTGTATGGTCTCTTTATACAACATGGAAAACAAACCCTTATCAGATATTTGTTTTCCAAATATTTTCTCCCATTGAATAGGCTTCCTTTTTAAGTTCTTGACAAACTCTTTTGAAGAATAAAGGTATTTAATTTTGGGGAGGTCCCATTTATCTATTTTTTCCCTCATTGCTCATGCATTGGGTGTAAGGTTTAAGAAACTACCACCTACCATAAGATCATGAAGATGTTTCCCTACATTTTCTTCAGGAGTTTTATGTTTATAGCTTTTATACTTAGGTACTTCATCAATTTTGAGTTAATTTTTGTATAATATATGAGATGGGGGTGCTCCTTCTTTCTTTTAGATATGGATGTCCAGTTCTCCCAGCATCATTTGGTGAAAAGACTGTTCTGACTCAGCTGGGTGGGTTTGACAGTCTTTTCAAAAATTACTTGACCATAGATGTGAGGGTCTATATCCGAACTCTCTGTTTGATTCCATTGATCAATTTGGCTAACTTTATGCCAGTACCATGCTATTTTTGCCACTGTATCTAAATAATAGGTTTAAAGGAAGTGAGAGTCCTCCAACTTCATTCTTATTTTTAAAGATCTTTTTGACTATTTGGGGACCTCTCCCCGTCCAGGTAAATATGTCGATTGTCTTTTCCATTTTGCAAAAAATGCTATTGGACTTTTGTTAGGATTGCTTTGGTATCAGTTTGTTAGGATTGCTTGTAAATCAGTTTGGGTAGAATTGCATCTTAATGATATTTAGTCTTCTAATCCATGAACATGGAATGTCCTTCCATTTATTTAGGTCTTCTTTGGTTAGCAATATTTTGTAGTTTTCTGAATAAAGGTCCTTTTGATGGTGTTGCGGCCAGCCAGAAATAACCCAAATGGCACTCTTGGGAGCACGGAGGAACAAAGTTTTATTATGCACGGGCCCAGAGGAGAGTTCTTTTTCTCCAAATTCTGAGCCCTGTTTTCCGATTTTCATAAGTTTATATAGGTACACTAAGCCGGCAAATTCCTGAGCAAGCAGGCAGGTGGGGTTACAAAGGCAGAGAAGCAAGGTTAGCTTATCTTTCTAAAAGCAGAAGACCATTAGGGAGGAAAAAGAGTCATTATCTGTATAGAGTTGTAAATTTCAATTCAAAGGGGCAGCCTGGGGTGCTTATCTTCCTGAAGAAGTGGATTCCATGGAGAAAAGGGGAGGAAGGAGGGGAGAGAGGGACCAGGGATGGAGGGGAGTTTATTTTTTTAAAGCTGTGGGTTTCTTCTGAGGGTGGGGTTGGGATCCCGGTGCTTCCCTCATCATCCCCCCCCTTTTGATGCCTTTATAATTTTTTCTGGGGTATCACTTGCTATCATGGGGATTCTTTTATAGTCCCCAAAGGCTGATATTTAACACAAGGCATTATTTGGTATTTTAAGGCGTTTAAGCGGGAAGTGATGTATTGTGTTAGGTACAGTAGAATGCATGGCCCAAAATTTAAGAGGAAAAAGACTGAGGCTATTACTGGCATGAATGGCAAAATCCAGGAGAGGAGATATTGGAAGTAATTTCCATTGGCAGATGCCTGGTATATATGGTTTAAATGGTCTTTGGCTTGCTCCTTTAACAGGGCCACTTTGTCCCTAACTATTCCTGAGGAGTTTGCAAAGAAACAGCATTCTTCCCCCAGGGCATGACAGATCCCCCCTGAACTTGCCATGAGCGGTTTGTCTTGGAGGTCGTAAATCCCTTCTTTCACTTCAATACAGTCATGTTCTGGAGCTCCTTCCTCCTCTGGCAAAAAGGTAGAAGGGTTTAGACTGCACACCATTTCTATTGTCACTCTGGGGTTTTCACAGAGTAAACCTTGATAATGTGTGAGCCGGAGATTCGATATACACCGATGCCCGTGTGAGTTCATTAGGGCAGTGATTGCGTGTGGCGCCATAACGTGAATTGCCTGTTCGAGAGTTAATTTGCTGGCTTCTTTGACAAGGGTCATGTTGCTGCCAAGGCTTTTAGGC
The DNA here is from genome assembly GCA_026826555.1 of Tolypeutes matacus. Taxonomy (NCBI): domain Eukaryota; kingdom Metazoa; phylum Chordata; class Mammalia; order Cingulata; family Chlamyphoridae; genus Tolypeutes; species Tolypeutes matacus. The sequence goes on along the minus strand of JAKSZT010026914.1, from coordinate 8,479,467 downwards.
AGGGCGACCACCCTGCAGCTACAGAGTCCAGCTGCTTGGAGATGTAAGCAATAGGTCTTTGCCCGGGGCCGACTGCGTGAGAACCCCCAATGCTATTCTGCTCTTTTCATGCACGAACAGGTTAAAGTTTCAAGTTACATCTGGGAGCCCCAAAGTTATTAGGGCTTGGCCCAGTTGTCTTTTGATGTTTTGACAGGCCCCCTGTTGAGTTTCTCCCCAGGCAAGAGGCTCTTTTTCTGGATCGCCAAAACTTTGTAAAGTGGCTTGGCTATGGATGCACACCCGGGAATCCAGATGCAGCAGAACCCTGCAGCCCCGAGGAACTCACAAAGCTTTCTTTTTGTGGTGGGGGTAGGGATGGTGCAGATCACTTTCTTTCATTTGGGTTCCAGTGTCCAGTGCCCTTGTGTGATGCTGAACCCCAGGTACTTGACTTGCTGTTTACAGATCTGGGCCTTTCTCCAAGGCACTTTGTACCCAGTCTTGTTAGAAGTTGTAGGAGAGTCTGGGTCCCTCTCCAGCAGTCCTCTTCCGTTTTACTGGCAAGTAGGAGGTCATCTACATACTGTAAGAGAGCACACCTGCAGTTTTCCCAGGGGTAGGTGGCCAAATCTGCTGCCAAAGTGTCCCCCAAAAAGGGTAGGGGAGTTTTTGAAGCCCTGTGGGATGCGGGTCCAGGTTAGCTGAGTTTTCTGCTGGGTTTTGGGATCTTCCAATTCAAAGGCAAACAGAGGCTGGCTCGTGGGGGCCAGCCACAGGCAGAAAAAGGCATCTTTCAGGTCCAGGCAAGAGAACCAGGCGGCTTCAGGCGGCAGCTGTCCTAACAAGGTGTTCAGGTTGGGAACAACCTGATGTAAGGTGAGAGTGGCATAATTAATGGCTCGTAAATCCTGCGCTGGTCGATATCTGGTCCCATCTGGCTTTTTTACTGGCAATAATGGGGTGTTCCAAGGTGACTGGCATTCGATTAGGATCCCCTCTCTCTTCAGGCGATCTATATGTTTGGCTATGCCCAATTGTGCTTCGCGGGGGATTGGATACTGTCTCTGCCGGATCTGGATCCCTCCAGGCTTCAGGTTGATGATGATGGGTACATGGTTCCATGCCATTCCCAGTGGGTTTTTTTCCTACCCAAACCTGGGGAAAAAGTTCCAGCAGTTTTTCCGGATTCTGACTTGAACTTTCTTCTGCATGAAATCTCCATTCTTCGCTTTGGGGCATGGTGATGAGGAGAGTGAGGCTGGTCCCAAGGCTTAAGCTTGCTGGCCCTTCAGGTTTGAAGGTAATCTGGACTCCCAGTTTGCTTAAGAGGTACCTACCAAGCAGGGGAACTGGACATTCAGGCAAGTACAGAAATTCATGAGTTACTTCATGGCTACCGAGCTGGCAAGTTCTTAACTGGCAAAAAGGCCATTGGCTTGACTGGTCCCCAGTCACTCCTATGATATTAGCAGTTTTTCCACTAAAGGGGGCAATGGGGGTGGTGACCACAGAATGTTCAGCGCCAGTGTCCACCATGAAAGTCATTGGCTGGCCTCCAACTTGTAGTTTGACCATGGGCTCGTGGGGTCCAAGTTCCAGTGAGCCTGGTCGCCCCTATTCAAGGTTGAGTTCTGCCAGCCTGAGTAGCTGGTCTTGGGGCTCAAGTCGGATTTCCCTTTAGGGATGTTCCCTCTATGTGCCTGAGTCTTTTGGAGGCAATCATTTTTCCAGTGTCCACTCTCTTTGCAGTAAGCACATTGGTCTCTGGCCAGCGGCACCCTTCTGGCACTTTTCCCTTCTTTTTGAGGTGGTCCTTCTCATCTGGTGGGGTCAGGATTTCCTAAGGCTGCTGCTAGTAGGGAGGCTTGATGTTTTATTCACTTCTTGGCTTCTCATTTGTCAGCTTCATCTTGATTGACAAATACTTTGTTGACGACTTCCAGTAGTTGAGAGATGTTCATGCCTGCGAATCCTTCTAATTTTTGGAGCTTTCTTTTAATGTCCATTGCTGCCTGTGCAACAAAGGCAGCATTCACATCCTCTGGTTTTCTGGAGCTTCTGGGTCAAAAGGAGTGTAGACCCTGAAGGCCTCTCAAAGCCATTCATAGAACTCTCCCAGAGACTCGTCAGGCTTTTTAGTAACTAAAGTCATCTTTGTCATGTTTGTAGGTCATTTTGCCCCCTCTTGGGCCTCTCAGATGAGTGCTTCCCAGTATTGCTGGAGTGCAGCCAGTCCCTGTTCAGTGTTGAAGTCCCAGTTAGGTTGGGTTTCTGGTGCCACTTCTCGTGCCCAATCTTCTGGGTTTAAGATGCCAGTAGGGGCCTGCTCTTACAGACACTTTCGGGCTTTCATCAGAATTCGTCGTCTCTCCTCCTTATTAAACAAAGTCAGGAGGAGTTGGTGGCAATCATCCCAAGTAGGATGATGGGTTTGGAAAATGGATTCCATGAGATCAATATGCGCCTGGTGTTTTTCCGAGTAGGAGGGGGTGTGGTGCTTCCAGTTTAAGAGGTCTGTAGTTGTGAAGGGCTGGTAGTATAATACAAGCTTCCCGGGTTGGATGGTCCCATTTTCGCCGATCTGGCTAGACCCTGTGTTTCACAGAGGGGCATCTGTAATGTGGGTTGTGCCGACCAGAGTCTCCTTGCTAGTGGAGTTGCAGGGCTTTCCTCAGAGGAGGTCAGTGTTCCCGGAAGGGCTGAAGGTAGAAGTGTTGCTGGGAGATCTACCTGTATTCCCAGGCTAGGAGGAGAGACCAAAGGTGAGGATGTTTCTGAGAGATCTGCCTGCACTCCCGGGCCAGGAGGAGAGGCTAGAGCGGCCAGAGCTATATCCAGGGTCCCTTCTGAGGGCCAGTCAACATTAAAAGTGGGCCACTCTACTTCACATAAGGCTTAGAGGGTGCCAGGGTTCATCCGAATGCCATAATCTCTGGAAAAACCCTTCTTGAAATTCTTGAGTATGCAGTTTAAGACAGTAGGTTTTGACTGTGATGAGCCCATACCATGCGTCAGTGGCACAAGACAGACAAAGAAAGGGGTTGCCTCTTTCAAGGCCACTCAGATGCCCTCCTGTCCACGTCTCTCGTGAGAACTTAGGCTTGTCTTAGCTAAGGGGCCTGGGCAAATTTCGGGTTAGCTGTTATGCCATATGATGTAACAGTGGAAAACAGGTTAGAGCCCACACTGGCTGTGTAGCATACGCCGAGGAGTCACAGACTAGTACGGCAGATGCAAGCCTCTGCCATCCTCATTCATTCACACAGTCACTCAGAGGTTATGCAGTCCCTCCCACAGGGATTGCCCTATTCTGGAATCTTAGTACTCGAGATTTCAGGAGGTGATCAGTCTCCTCTTCCGTCCGGAGACAGGCCTGGCTGAGGGCTTGGCACCTGGGGCCTTACCTTTCTGGAGTCTTCTGGCACTATTCAGTCTACCTCCCCACTGAGTCTGGCCAGGGTGTAGGGACACAGCCTGTGGGGACCGCCTCAGAAGGAGGTCCCATCAAGAGGACAGGTGGTGCCCACCTCATTCACTTGGAGTTGCTGTTGGCCTTGCCGGTCAGCCCCAAGCTGAGGCACAATGGGCCTGCTCGGTTGGGTTTCCCGATCAGGGAAACAAGTGTTGCAGCCAGCCAGAAATAACCCAAATGGCACTCTTGGGAGCATGCGGGACCAGAGGAGAGTTCTTTTTCTCCAAATTCTGAGCTCCATTTTCCGATTTTCATAAGTTTCTATAGGTACACTAAGCGGGCAAACAATGGTTATTATAACAATATGATAACTTTATAGAAAAATTATGTCTCTTGAATTGTATAATGTATGTAAAGCACTTCATCCTTTGCGTAAAGTGCCTGGTGCAAAGGAAGAGGTAGGTGTTGTGGTTAGGAACAGCCCCTGAGGCCAGACTAGCTGGCTTTCCATTCTGGCTTCTTTACTTACCAACTAGACAAGTTACTTAAACTCTTTGTTCTCCAGCTTCTGTTCTTTTCTGTATCCCCCACTCTTATAAGAAGGCTTGAAATATAGCCCCTCAATAAATATTGAATTATATATAAGTGATATCTATGTTTATGATTTATTTAAATATTAAATTTAAAATAGGTGCCCTCTATATCACCATTTCTAAACCCTTATATTATGGCTTCTGCTTTCACAATGTGGTTAAAGGTTTTGAAGGTCATTCAATATTCTTTGTTACCACACTAAATAATATATCTTCCACTTAAATCCTTGTTCATCACCTGGAATATTTGATATTGTTAGCCATCTCCTCCTCCATTGAACTGTCTTGTCAGTTGACTTTTATATCTGTTGTTTCTTGATTTTTCCCAAAATACCTTGCACCAGCCATTTCTTTTTATGCCCTTATTCTTCCTGAATGCAGATTCCTTAAAGATTTTTAGCTTATTTATACCAAGGTAAATGTAGGAATATACTAGCCTTATTCAATTACTAAAACATTCCTATTCTTTAGGATGCATGTGAAAAGATTTTGTGCTTTTTCTTAAAATTCACTTTACTTCTCTTCAGTTGTAATTGCTCCTTGTCTACCTGTGAATTTTTATAATCCTCTGCACATTCTCCCTTAAGATCCTCTCACTGACTACCATAAGTCCTGTGTACACTATTACTCTTTTTCTAAATAGTGAATATCTGAAGGCTGGAACCATGTCTTACTCATCTTTACATCCTCCCAAATGCCTTATCCAATTTTGGTACAAGTTTGTCGTTGTTTGTTTGTTTTGAACAAATCATTCAATTAAATGATGAAATCTTTATTATCTCATGGTTTAGATGTAAATGTGAGGACAATCAGTCAGCAACACAAAGGCTCCAGATTGGTCCAACTCATGAGATAGGTGACTCTTTCCTTCCTTTGGACTCTTTGATTTCCATCTCTTTAGTTTATTTATATTTTCTAAAAACAGTCATATATGCAATATTATTTATATTTGTGTTTCACATGAGGTTTCGATGTTGTACAGTTTTAGCTTTCCTTCTAGTAATATACATGTCCTTAGATTTTCCCTTTCAACCACTGTCATGCCCACATAATAGTTCTGCTAATCACAAACACTATGATGTGCTTTCACCATTTCTTTGGTGAAGTAAACCTATGTGCTTTTATTGCTATCCCCTGTTTGGTCATATCTTTAAACTTTCGGGAAGCATATAACATTAATCATGTAAATTAGCTTTCCATCTCAGAAGTAATGCATATAATTCAGGCCAACAAAGGACAAGCAAAGCACTGTGGAGGAGAGAACAAATACTGCCAATGTATTTTATTAATAAGGGAGTTTTCTTATTCTTCACCACCTGATTATGTTCCAATTCCATTAGCGGACTTATATGAAATATTAAAAGATGATATAGATATTGACACTGATAATGGAAGTTAATTCTCTAATGTGAAAATATTTCCAGCTATCCAGCAGCTTAGATTATATATTTTTAATTTTTATGTCCCCTCATGATTTCATGGTTTAATTATATTAAGTGTATAATTAAATTTTCATTATATCCAGGGCCTGCCATTCTCCATCATATCACCTGCACAATCATGACTATGAGCTGTAGCTAATTCAATCATTAGAGACTGTATTATTAGTTTTCTTCCATCCTAGACCAAACTAACCATGGATGAGCCTAACCAAAGGAAAGTTTTCCCAGAAGTGTTTTAAATCAGGATATAATTAAGGCTATTTTTTAAAGGCCCTTGGAAAGTACACATTTAATTTATGGCATTTCTTCTAAAGTTTTTTTTTTTAAATCTATATAAAGCTTAACATGACATACGAGGACCTGCATAGTGTGGTTCCCATAAATTCATTTGTCCTCATTTTCTTTCTGTCCCTGTATAGTCATATTTCTTTCAGGTTTTTCACACTTGTTGTTTCCTCTGCTGGAAGACTCTTACCTTCATCCCTTCCTATCTACCTACCCTCAATTTCACCTATCAACTTCCCTTCATTTTTTTCTGACTACAAAGCAGCCATCACTTCTTCTAGAACATCTTTTTTGACCTGCATAAATAGATAGAGTCTTTTATACAGCTCTCCCCCCTTACTCCTTTTTCTTCAAAACCCAGTATGTAATATCTATTCCTCTGCATATTATTTATTTCCCTTCCCTAAGAAACTGTAAGCTCTGTGAAGACTGAATCTGTTTGGATCGCCATCATATTGCAATTACTTTGAAACAGTGCCTAGTATATGCTGGATATTCAAGAGACATTTGTTAACCAAAATTGTTAATGATCTGTCCAAGAATTGGAAAGGATCTTGATATGTAAAACCTACACTTAATATGTAAAACTTACACTTTTTCAGGAGGTTGAAGTTTAGTGCTTTATTATTCACCAACTGTGGAAGTAAAATTCACCTTCTTGAATGTCATGTTTCTGCTGTTCTAAGGTCTGTTATGCAGAGCTAGTCCATAGCCAAGAAAAGAAGATAATAAACTTGCCCATGAAGAGCATCTGAAACAGTTGTAGGTAGAATGAATGACTATTAGGATGGTGAGGGAGAGGTAATTTCTAACTCACTAGACTCTAATCTCCAGGACGGTAGGAATTGTGTCTTTGAAATCCCAGACCCACTACAGCATCTGAAACACAGAAGTTCTTCCTTCCTTCTTTCATTCATTCAGCAAATGTTTATTGAGTCAGGAATCAAGCACTATTCCAGATATTGATGATAAAGTATAGGGCATTAATTATATGATTTTGTGGGAACCCAAATATACAAAGACTGGAGAACAACACAAGACCATTAAAGTTACTACTAAGTACTCTAAAGTAAAGAAATTCAGTAACAGGATAGTGGGATCATGAGGTGCTACCATAGATGAGCTGATCAAACAAGACTTCATTGAGGCAGTGATACTTGCTTTGAGGTGTAAATTATGTGAAAAGGCCATTAGGGGAAAATCCACGGGCAGAACACACTAAGCAAAGGAAACCCACACATGCTGCTATTCTGAAGTTGGAAAGAGTTTGGCTTATTGAACAAATAGGAAAAGGTCACTAAACATTGGAGTGTAGTAAACAATGGGCAGAGTATAAAAGATGATTTTGATAAGTTAGGCAAGGGCATGGGTGAATGGATGGCTAAAGCAATAGCCTACTAGAAGAGAAGTAGAGGTCTCCTGCCTACAGCTGTGGCTCTCATTGTCTTTCCAAATATGATTGGACAAAGTGTTGTGGAAAGTCTGCATTTTTGATACAATATAAGAAACCACAAAGTGATCAAATTCCTAGATTCCAATAGAGTACAGAGCTCACAGTTATATATTGTTCATTAACAATAAAATGACCAAAATTTCTTTAAATGTCACATGAGACCCATGGCCAGTCTTAGACAAAGTGACTGTGATGCCTATAAGCTGCTATTTTCAGGCCACCTGCTGAAATACGTCTAGGTGTTTTTCTGGTTTTGACTGTTATGAATTAATTAAACTACTATAAACATTCATGTACAGGTTTTAAGTGAATATAACTTCATTTTTCTGCAATAAATTCCCAGGAATGCAAATGCTGGATCCTTTGGTAATCACAGATTTCATTTTTAAGAAAGTACCAAACTGTTTCCAGAGAGGCTGTACCATTTTGCACTTTCTTCAGAATTATATGAGCAATCTAGTTTATCCATGTCCTTTCATTCTCTTAACAGGATCTTTCACAGAAAAAGGTTTTTACTTTTGATAAGATCCAGTTTATCAAATTCTCCCTTTGGTGTCAATTTTGCCTTTGACAAATGTTAGACTCTTTGGTGGGCCCAGATCCTAAACATTTTCTCCAATAATTTTTCCTAAAACTTTTATAAGTTTGTAGTCCATAATCCATTTTGAGTTAAATTTTGTATAAGATATGCAACTTAGGCTGAGAATTTTTATTTGTTTTTTGTTTTTGTTGTTTACCTCTGACAATTCAATTGCTCCAGGATCATTTGTTGAAAAGACTATCTTTCTCTACTGAATTGCTTTGTACCTTTGTAAAAATTAAAATTCAGTTGGTAATTTCTGGATTCTCTATTCTATTCCATTGACCTAGGTGTGTCTTCCTCTGCCAATAACACATAGTCTAGATTACTGTAGCTACCTAATAAGCCTTGAAATTGAGAGACTGATTGTTTCAATTTTATTATTTTTCAGAATTGTTTTAATTATTCTAGTGCCTGTGTTGTTCCATATAAATTTTAGAGTAATCTTGTCTGTATCTATTTAAAAAACCTTCCTGGGATCAACAAGGAATCATGTGAAACCTGCATATCAATTTGGGGAGTATTGACATGTTTACAATGTTGAGTTTTCCAATCCATGAACACCAAATGCCTGCATTGCCCACAGTGTGTTTATCCACTTATTTAGATCTTCTTTCATTTCTTTCAGTGTTTTGTATTTTTCAGTATATAAGTCCTATAAATGTTTTATTAGATTTACATCTAAGTATTTGTTTTTGTAATTGTAAATGCTTTTATATTTTTAATTTCATGTACGCATGTTCATATCTAATATATAGAAATACAATTGCTATCTGTATATTTATTTTGTGTCCTATAACCTTTGTAAACTTATTTAAAAACTCTAGGAGTTTGTAGGTTCTTTAGGATTTTCTACATAAACAGTCTTATCATATGCAAATAGAACAGTTTTATTTCTTCCTTTCCTTTGTTTCAGTGGCTAGAATTTCCTTTACTATGTTGATTGAGAGTGAAGAGAGTTGACATCATTGACTTATTCCCAATCACAGGAGCAAAGTATTTACTCTTTCATCTTTAAGTTCGATGATGCTTTTTATCAAGTTAAGGAAATTTCCCTCTATTCCTATTTTTCTCAAAGTTTTTTTTTTTTATCATGAAATGGTAATTAAACTTTTCAAGTGATTTTACTAAACCAACAATGTTATCATGTGATTTGTGTTTTTAGTCTGTAAATATAGTGGATTACATTGATTGATTTTTGAATATTAAACCAGTCTTATATCCCTGCAAAAATCCCAATTGATCTTGATGTATCAATTCTTTTTATATATTGCTGAATTCTATTTGCTAACATTTTATTAAGGCCTTTTCCATCTATATATATGGTGGATATTGCAGTGTAGTTTCACAATTCTGTGCTGTCTTTTTATGGTATATGGGTTATATTTTGTTCTTAAAATGAGTTAGGAACTATTCCCTCCTATTTTAGTTTCCTCTTTGCTAAAGCAAATACCAACCAATGGGTTGGCTTAAACAATGGGATTGTTTAATGAAGTGCTGAAAGTTGTGACTTTCCATTGGCCTTTTCTGATACAACCCCATCAGTGGGGGGAAGTGAAACCTGGTTGTGTGACATCCAGGCTCCCTATATGGTCTCCACTGACACTGTTAGTGAAGGAGTGGGGGACTCTTTATTGTTTTTTGGAGGTTGAAAGCCTTAACTCCCTTCTTGATCTTCTTTGACACCATACTGGTTGACAACATGGAGTATCACAATATAACTTGGCAAGTATGAAACCTTAGGCTCCTCAATTCACATTTGCTAGTTGGGTAGAATTGGGACCATTTTTTCAGTTTGTTAGAGAAGAGCTGATTATTTTGTAAAATTTTCTTTCTTGTTTTCTTCCCTTTTCCTTGTTCTTTAATTAGAATTTAGGCTTTTATTTGGACATTTTATTTGGTGCCCTTTGCTATTTCTGAGTTTGCAGCTTCTTCAGCTGCATGCCTTGTATATATGAGGCTAAATGAAATCCAGGGAACTTACCACTATGTCGTTCCTTTTGTCTTAAGATGCTTATCTGTCTGATTTCTGTTTGACTTTTGGAGACTTTTTCTATTTGTTGTATATATACTGTTTGGGGATTTTAGTTGTACTTAGAGAAGGAATAGGAAATAGCATGTTTATTCCATCTTCCAGGAGAAAATTCCTTCAATAAATATTTTTAAATGAGTAAGTATTTAATAAAGCTTTTAAGTCCACATTTTGGACCAAAATCTGGGCCCTTTTTTTTTTTTGACAAGATGTTCATGAAAATTTGTCTTTTACTTTCCTCTTGTAAAGTGGATAGTTCCTATTTCTAAAGATAAATCCTACCTGACCCTAGAGTGATAAGTGCACATTTAGACAGATTTTAATTTTTAATAGCCTTTTCTCTTTGCCAGCACATAAAATTCCATTTTTGCAAAGTTTTTAATAAAATTGTCTAAATATTTCAAAATCAATTTTGCTTTCTCCCAGACATTATTTAATTAATGCATGGTTTTTATTGTTCCCCTGTATAATTTCTAAACAGTAGTGGGCATATTCTAGCACTAACCTGGATAAGAGGAAGAATGGTTGAGAGGAACAAATCAAACCATGTGGCTTCAAAGTCCTGCTCTAATTTCTACTACTTTTGTGGCCTTGAGCAATATTTTTAGCCAACTTCTCTGTGCTTAAATTTCCCCATCTGTAAAATTGGAATGATATTAACAGTAATAACAGCATCCATAATGATGATAATAATAACAACTTCATAGTGCTGTTAGAAGGGTTATATGAGTAAATATACAGAAAAGGCTTAGCACAATGCCTGACACTATATCTTTTCATCTATATTTATATATGTATAGTTATAAGATATATGCATACAAGATACATATATAATACATAAATGAGCACTTATATTTTATTACTCCTGAAGATTAATATGGGGCATATTGATAGCATAACAATTAAGGAGTAGCAATTCTCTTAAAAATAGAATTTCCTTTTTTAGTTTGAATATAGTTTTATGTTAACTATCGATTGAAAAGTATTTTTTTTTTTATTTTGCTGTCATATCCCTTTATAAATATTTCACATGCCCCTGATTATCAAGACTATCTTAAAGGTTATAATTATATTTCATTATTTAAAAAGTACTTTTATATAAATTTAGAATATAATTAAATTTTTACCCTTCATTCAAAGAAATATTCTTTGAAGTATGATTCTAAGTAATTCTGAAGTTCAGTGTAAATGTTATCATTTCATAGTTTTGAATATCTTTATTCTAATCCACAAGGAAAAAAAATACTTAATATGACTCCAAGAAAATAAAAACATGCTTTCATGTTCATAAGTTTGATTTTATTCCTTCATTTTATGACAAGATCTCTCCCCTGATAACTGCTATTTTATAGGCAAAACCATTCCCCTGGGGCCATATTCACATGGAAAAGGTGCTCCATAGGTCAACCAATCCATCTTCGAGTATGCAGGTTTCAGACATTTCACTGCCAGTACTTTCCTGTTCATACCTCAAACCCACATCACTATTAGAAATTACTAATCTACATATCTCCTTCAGTTGAATTGTTTGGAATATAGTTGAAATAGCTACATGGTGTAGATAGTGTGGTTTTGAGTACACTGTTATTTATCAGACCAATGCTGTCATTAAGAGCATCAAATCTCCAGGCCCTAGTGATTAATACATGGAAGGCAAATCTAGGTTTCTTCAATAATCCCTACATCTCTAACAGCATCCTTTGAACACCTACAATATGTGTGTGTGTGTGTATAACCTTTTGTGTTATAGTTCCTTGTCTTCACACTTAAGTTTATTAGATTTATTCATGTTCTTGGGTAACGCAGTAGACTGCTCGTTTTTGTTATAGTATAGCATGGTATTGTATGAACACACAGAATTTAGGTATCCATGAAACTTTGGATGGGCATTTGATTAGTTTTAGGTTTTAGAGTGCTATGACTCATGCTGCTATGACATTTTAATAAATTTTTTGGTGGGGATCTTATGTATGCATTTCTGTTGGACATACCATACATATACATATATACCCAAAACAGGATTTGCTGGGTTCTATGCATGTATACGTTCAGCTTTCACAGAAATTGCCAGATGTTTTCCAAAATGTTTGCCCACATTTATCCTCTTAGTGGTGTATAAGAGTACCAGTTGGTCCATATTCTCACCACCACTTGGTATTTTCTAACCATTTTCTTATTTTAGCCATTTTGGTGAGTGTATAATGGTAGCTCTTGATTTTAATCTGGACCGTGATAGGCAAAAAATATGTTCATTTGGTCCTTCGGATATCTTCTTTTGTGAAGTGCCTTTTCAATCTTTTGTCCATTTTTTTTCTATTGTATTACTTTTTTATTGAATTGTTGGGGTTCTTTACATATTTGCATCCTTTGCAAACTTTTCCCCATTCTTTGAGGCAATGTTTAACTCTGTGAGCACTGACTTTTTATAAATAGAAGATTATGACTTCTGCAAAGTTCAAGATACCAACCTTTTCATTGTCCCAAGTTATAAAAATGTTTTCTTATGTTTCCTCTAAAAGCTTTATTAATTTATCTTTCACATTGACATCATCAATTTCTCTGAAATAGTCTTCTGTGTAAAGTATGAGGTAAAGGTTCATATCATATTTCCCACATGTTTATCTAGTTGACCCAGTGCAGTTTATTAAAAAGACCATCCTTTCTCCACAGCACTATAGTGTTATTTTTGTCATATGGCAGGTGATTGTATATATATGTGGGTCTGTGTCTGGACTTTATTCTCTTCCTCTGGTCAAATTTTCTTTCCTTTTACACAGATGTTTCTTTAATTTGTTATTTATAATGTAATGTCAACATGGTGGTACCACTTTTAAAATCAAACAGCATGCTATATTTGGTTTATTTAACTTGAAGGGACTAGTTTAACGTGGATATCTTATTGCTAATGGGATAATAGGGTAGACAATCAGAAATCTGTGCCATTTGCCAAGTCATAGTCACTTGATTTATGAACTCACTGAAAGGAAGTAGTACATAGTAATAGCAATATCTAGAGAGGCACTGTTAAGATATATTGAAGTTATTCTGAGACATAAGAGTTTACTTATGTCCAGTTTTAGGGCACAGTAAAAGAATACAGAAGTAGATCAGGGACAAATTGGAATTGTTTTGTACTAAAAGTTTTGAGAGAGATTGACAAACTAAAGCCCACAGGCCAAATCTCACCTGCCACCTGTTTTTGTAAATATAGTTTTATTGGATCACAAATACTTATTCATTAACTTAATGTTTATAGTTGTTTTTGTGCTAAATAGCAGACTTGAGTAGTTGTGACAGATATCATAAGCCCTGTAAAGCCTAAAATATTTACTATATGGCTCTTTATAGAAAATGTTTGTCAACCCCTGCTCCTGAGAATCTGAATATATTCTCTAATGAACTGTTTAATACCATAGCTGAATTATTATTATTTTTAAGATTTTTATTTATTTATTCATTCATTTATCCCCCCCTTGCTGCTTGTGCTCGCTGGGTCAGCTAACCACGTCGTGCGGGCGGGCTTTTGCCTTCACCAGGAGGCCCTGGGACCCGAACCCGGGGCCTCCCATATGGTAAACGGGAGCCCTACTGATTGAGCCACAGCCACTTCCCGTACCATAGCTGAATTAGAGACTAATCTGAAACAGTGCTGTATTACTTTCCACCATTTAATTTACCCTTCCCAGTAATCTTCATTTCTATACTCTTTCCCACGTCTCTCACCCTTGTTTTTTACCTTTCAGGCTACAGCACTCCCTTTAGTATCTTTTGTAATTATGGTCTTTTGGTAACATATTCTACCAATTTTTGTTTGTTTCCTGTAATTCTGGTCTTTTGGTAAAATACTCTCTCGGTTTTTGTTGGTGAAAACTTTAAACTCATCCTCATTTTTAAAGTGCAGTTTTGCTGGATACAGAATTCTTGACTGGCAGTTTTTCTCTTTCAGGACCTTAAATACATCATTCCACTTTTTTCGTGCCTCCATGGCTTCTGGTGAGAGGTCAGCACTTAATTATCGAGGTTTCCTAGTTTGTGATCCTTTGCTTTTCTCTTACTGCTTTCAGAATCCTCTCTTTATCTCTGATATTTGTCATTCTGAATAGTAGGTGTCTCAGAGTAGGTTTATTTGTATTTATTGTGTTTGTGTGCATTATCCTTCTTGGATATTGATAGTGGTAAGGGTTGGGAAACTCTCAGTCATTATTTCCTCAAATATTTTTTCTTCCCCTTTTCCATTATCTTCCTCTTCTGGGACACTGATCGTGCCCATGTTTGTGCATTTTGTGTTGTTGTTCAATTCCCTGAGACCCTGTTCCATTTTTTCCAAACTTTTCTCATTCTGTTCTCCTGTCCTTTCAAGTTCAGATGTTCTGTCAATATCACTAATTCTGTCTTCAATCAATTCAAATCTGCTATGTGCCTCTAATGTTTTTTAGTTTCATCCATTGTAACTTTCATTTCCATAAGCTCTGTTACTTTTCATTACAGGCTTTCAAATTGTTCTTTGTGCTCACCCAGTATCTTCTTAATATCTTTTATCTCTTTAGTCATATTTTCTTTCAATTATTTGAATTGATTTAGGAGAGTTGTGTGATTATCATTGGTTAGTTTTCTTAAATCCTATATCTTGTCAGGGTATTTGGTTTGTTCCTTTGGCTGGGCCGCTCTTCCTCTTTCCTATTATGGCTTGTAATTTTTTGCTGATATCTAAATATCTGAATATGTTCGTGAATTTACTGTGATGATCAAATTTCCCTCTCTTGATTAGTGTTTTTTTTCCACAGCTCTTCTTTGATTTTTGGTTCAACTTATTTTGAGTCTTTAAAATTTCGCAGTTTAATTTATCAAAATTGGGCCAGGGACTCACTAATGGGTTGCAGATTTTCTCCCAGGAGTTTGGTTTAAGAGAGACCCAAAAGCAGTTTTCTCCTTGATGTTTCCTGGCTGGCCAGCAGATGGCACTCATTGGCAAACGTTTCCACAGAGTTGTTTCTTTCAACCTCCACTTGCCTGTGTTTCTGGTCTGGCCAAAGCCAAGATTCAAAGTTGGCTCTGCTGGCCAAATTCACTGAAGAAAAACTACTCTCTGTCCTCTGCTGCACCCTTCCTCTTCCCTGGGAGTAAGACATCTGGTCCCCTCTCACTCTGCTGCAGTGAACCAGGGGTTTTATCCAGGCTGCATACCTTAAGGTTGGGGGATAGGTGCCCTTCCCAGCCACTGCAAATGTTTAGTAACTCATGATTATCATTTCAGACTCTTCACCCTTCTGGGTGTCGCGCAGCACTGTCCTTGTCTGCTGAACCCCAAAGATGTCCCTCAAACAGCTTTTGTCCCTTTCTCCATTGTTTTTGTGAGACAGTTGAGCCCTGCCTGCCTACTCTGACACCATATTCCCAGAATTATATTGCTTTCTAGATGCAGTATTGAGAAATTAATACGAACTTTTCCTAACATTTCCATATTAACTTTTCAAGAGAAAAGATATACTAGAGACCTTACAAAAGCTATTGAGAAGAGCAGATTATTGCCAACAGCTAATACAGAGAGTTTCCAACAGTGAGATCTGCTTTCATCTGCCATTGATGAGAATTGTCAGAGGGAGCCACCATCCATGGGGATAGCTTTGGGGAAATGTTGCCATTGACAGCTTTAGGCAATAAGAGCCACAACTAATGTAAAAACCAACCTTGGAAAATAAATATCAAGAGGAATTTTTAGGAGTTAATAAAGCTAGTACCCGTTGGAGCACAGGCATATTTCCAGGATTATTTTTGTGAATGTGCTTGAGGTAATACTCAAAAATGCATGCTGGAATAAGAAAGAGGGTTGGCACTAAGTATATATTACTCTAGTAGTTCAAAGTAAAGAGAACTGATTCATTTGGTCTACATTACACCAAAGACCATAAGAGGGGACCTGAGAGTAAGGGGTAAGAATTAAAAACTAAGCCCAAAGGCCATTTTCTGAACTGTAAATGAAAAAGTAGAGCCAAGGATTAAGTACTAGAAAGGAACTAATTGAGGTAGGGCATATTTGGGGACAAGAAAAAGGGTCTTGGACAATTACCACTAGTATCTATAGATTCCTGCCACTTTCTTTTTTGACAGCTGAATCTTTTGAGCTGTGTTTAAAAGAACAGTATTGACATCAGCCTTATAAGTGAAGCTAGGGATTATTGGCCTTTAGGATTTTCACTAGAAGGACTATTTCTGCTATAGTGGAGTAAGCTTTTAAAAGATTGACCCTCACATGAATCACAACAAAAAAGTATGGAGAATGTGTATGTGTGTGTGTGTGTGTGTATTTATATAACCAAACCTCTGTAGCATGAACAAAATATTTTGGAAGGGAGTCAATGCTTGGGTGGTAGCACTGGCATATGATGTTTCCAATTTTACAGCTTTAGCACAAGGGCAGCATGCAGTTACAGTGGACTCTGTAGAGAATAATGTCTAATAGAAAATATGTCCTATTATAATCCAGGAGAAAGAACATGGGAAAACTACAAATGTTGGAAAGGGAGGGGACATCCCAGAAAAGAGAAATGCAGAGAATGGCAGCTTTAAAATCAGTATGAAAAGTTTGCCCAAACCTGAGGCTGACATGTAGATCAAGTATGCATGTGGCAGACTCACTGCAACCTGAAACTAAGGCTAGAAGAACTAAACTGAGACATTAGCTGCCTCTCACCGTAGGCAAGACAGAGAATGCAATTTGTACCTAAACAAATATTTTCTGCTTAAACAAAAACAATATTCTTAAGAGGAAAATAACAGAACATAGAATCTCTACAACCTACAACTTAAAATGACTTGGATACAATCCAATCTATTTCACAACAAATAAGACTATAACAGAAGCTAATCCTGAGATAACCCAAATATTGGAATTTTCAGACAAGGGCTTTAAATCAGCTAACATAATGCTAAATAAAATAAGTTTAATAAACAGGCAATCACAGCAGAGTAATAGAAAATATAAAAAGAACCAAATGCAAAATTCAGAACTAAATCATGTGAATCCCCCCTGCCCCCCCCAAAAAAAAACCTCATTGGATGGGCTTATAATAGAAAATGGAGATGACAAAGAATCACTGAAATTGAAGATAGACAAATGTGACAAAGAGATAGAGGAATAAAAAGAAAATCAAGAAAGTCTCAGGGATCTTGGGACAATGTCAAAAGGCTTAAGCTATGAATACTTGGAGTCCCAGAGGAGGGTGAGAATGAGGCAGAAAAAATATTTGAAGGATATTTTTCAGATGAAAAATATCGTTTCCAGATGATTTCCTGAATATCATTTACAAATGAAGGAAGCTCAAAGAATTCAAGATTTATCACACTAAAGAGAAAAGATACAGTTTCATTAAGATACTTTGCAAGCCTGGAAAATTTTAAGTTGAAGCTTAGAGTGTTCAGCATTGCCAAGAAAAGATTGGTATCAGAAAACATGGCATAGTTAAAACTTTTTTTTTTAATGTGGAAACTCATCTTCAGAGTGAGAAACCATAGTTTATATAGCATGTTGAAAATTACAAAGTATCTTAGCTTTTAAAAATAATCATGCCATTTTTATTTTTAAAATTTTGTCTAAGAATCATTAGCTTTGGTTCATTGGATCCAGAAAATATCTATTTATATCCAAATACATTCTGGTTCAATGGGTCCAGACAAAATCTATTTGTTTTTACTGTTTTTCATGGTTTTAAAATATAAATGAAAATTATTTTACCTTGTTTTTAAAGCATTCTTGGTTTTCTTTATTTTACTTTTGATCCCCACCAAATCTATCTGTTCTTCTTATTTTTGGAAATGCAATTTAATTAATATGCTACATTAATTAATTGTCTATTTATGTTTCATTGTCTATAATTTATAATTAATATCTATATCCGTGAATATATCTCTATTTTCTTATGCTTTTTAATTACTTTTCAAATTTAATGTGAAGTGACCTTCATGGCTAACAGTCTGATTATTTATAATTTAGTACCTTGAACAAATTTTCTGTTGTTTTAATATTTTGTCAGGTTTAACAGAATGCCTTTGAATGGTATTTCTCTTTCCTTCTCATTGCAGCAGGAGTGAAACAATTCTGTACAAATTATGTGAAAATAATTTATCATGCTTATATTAACAAATTTAAGCACGGATACAATATGACTTCTATGTTCTGGGTTATTAAGATTATTTGAAATAATGACTCACAGTACTTAAGTTCTTTGGTGGAAATGTAGTAACATAATTCATAATTATATAGCATTAGGACTACATGTTCCAATAATAGCATGTACCAGATGATTTTATCATTTCTGATGACATAAATGATTGAGTTATAACTTATAATTTAACCTAATTAAAAGGAAATAAAAATATTCATATGCAAAGTAACTGAGAAATCGATTAATGCTTTTAACTCTGGTATATGCTTACCTCAAACTTTAATATGTCAAAACATTTAAAGTTGTTAGGGAGATGCCTGATATCATCCTTAGGAATAGGCCTGTAGTTCGGGAGTAAGTTCTAGAAATCTGTATCTTGGTAAATCAAGTAATTCTTCCTGTCACACCTGACAGTTTTATTATTATACATATAAGTTTGGTTTTGTGGATTTCATAGCACCAAATGAAACAAACAAACTGAAAAGCACCAGAAGTAAACATCCTCAAAATTCTATGAATATTCCATGTATGGTTATAGCGTGGGGTATTAGCACATATTCTTTGTTTTTAGTTACAATAGTCTTCCCTTCTTTCTCTTTTTGGAAAGTCCTTTGTATGTGAAAACTTCTTCATACATCTCAATCCTTATACACTTCTTCCCCCAGGTTAGAAGAAATCACTTATGAGTTGTCCCCATAGTACTTTAACTAAACTCCAATTTTACTGTTTGCCATCCTGAATTAAAATTCTTTTCTTATCTATTTCTGCCAAAAGATTATGTACATATTTATGTAAGGGAAGATGCCATGTTCAGCTTTCTATTACCAGATTTTAAAACAATTAATGACATCTAGTAAAGGTACAAAAAATGTTTGCTGAATAAATGAATTAATTTTATAATTGCATTTAAAGAGTTTATTGGGTTTTTACTTTAGAAGAGAAATGTGATTAGTTAATACATTGGATATTTACCTACAAAACAAAAATATAACAAAACTGACAGTTACTTCTCATTATATTCGAAAATAATTTTAAATGGATTAAAAATCTAAATGGAGAAGTATATATATTACATATAGGTCTTATATTTAATGAATATGTTTTATGTTTAGGTAAATCTTTATAACATATAGATGTACTATACATACATATGAATATTTTTTAACTAGGAGATACTATTTGTATAACATTATTGTGGTAAGATTTTCTTATCCAAGCAGGAAACTAAGATACATAAGGGAAATTAGATATGTCTGACTACATTTATAAATAAAACTATAAATAGGCTATAATATACCATAAACAGTGTGAAAGGACAAAAAGAAGTATACTATGAAAATGCTTCCACTATAAATAACAATGCATTAATATCCTTAATATATGAAAGGCTCCTAAAAATTAATAAGAAAAACAATTTATTAGAAAAATAGAATGACAAATTACAAAAAAGGAAAAACATTTGGTCAATAAATATATGGTTTTAAACCTCATTAATGATCGGAGCCATATGAACTAAAAGAACAATGGTCTGCCTAAGTTTGTCACCCTATAGAGGAACAAAAATATAATTAAAATGGAATTAAAAAGTAATCATATCCGGTGTTCTTTGGTATATGGGGATGCAGAGTATGATAGAAAATAAACTGGCAGTTTCTATTCAAATTTAAGATTTAATCCAGAATTCCATTTCATGAACATATCGTACAAAAAAAAAATCAACACTGCATCTAGATATATATTAAAAGATATTTTTCTAGTGTTAATTGCGTTTGCAAAACAGCAGCAGCATGAGCAACAGCAGCAAATAAAACTGAAAGCAGCCTGTCTGTCTCTCAAATGTCTAATGTCTCAAACACCACAGTAATCATTCTGTAGTGCATTAGTTTGCCTTTTAAAAAGGAGTGAGAGATAACTCTGATGATCCACAGAAAGAGACACGATGTTCTAGATACATAAAGTGCCTACAGTAAATTAGAAAGCTACACATCAGGCTGGTTACTTCAGGGAGTGGGAAAGGAGGAGAAGTGGCAAAGCCTTAACTTTTTCTTTAGTCTTTTTAAATTTCACTCATTACAAAGAACATGTATTGTAATCGTACTTCAAAAATCCAGTAGTAGAAATTTTAGACAAAAAAGAAAGAATATTGAGTGTTTAATTGATTGGAGTTCATGGAATGAGTATCCCTGAATTTTATTACTGCTAGGCAGAAATAATGGAGATAATTTCTTAATACATAAATGAGCAGCATTTACTCCTAACTTTAAGGTTAATCCGGTAACCTCTTTTCTGGTAATGACACTCTTCTCCACCTCAACGATTTAACCAAGGAGAGGCAAATTTATTTATTCAACAAACATTTAATGTTCCTTTACCAGATGTCATCAATTGTTTTAAAATCTGATAATAGAAAAATGAATATGGCATCTTTCCTTACATAAATATGTATATAATCTTTTGCAGAAATAAACAAGAAAAGAATTAATTTAATTGCAAAACAACAAAACTTCTAACCCAAAATAACAACTCAATTTAGAAGAGGGTTTATATCTTCAGAGCAAAGCAGTTCTTTCTGAATTTCTAAACAGTCAAAATCTATATGTTCTACAGGAAACTTTGTCCTGTTATTTCCATAAAACTGTACTTTATTGCTTCTGCCTTCACCGGATCTTTTAAGCACTACTGTTTTTCTGTGTAATAGATTTATCAACTGGGCACTTTTGGTCTTCTCCTGGTATCTTTAGTTTTCTCAATGTCTGGACCATGACCAATACTCCTTTAGGTCCTAAGTGGTGTCAAAGCAGTGGGAGAGTGGTTTAATAAATACCTCCATGAAACTCTGGAGTCCTTTCTAGGAACCAAAATGCCTCATTGTAAGTCAGGGGATATTCTCCAAGGGGCCTACTCTTTTTTTTTATCATGTTTGAATTTTATTCACTAGAGATATTTAGTTTGTAGGTCTGGTTAAACTAATTTCAACTATTTGCTAGTGACCTGGAAGAGCCAGTATTTTGAATTTTACCAAGACTCACATTTGGATTGGACATATATGAGTCACTAAATGAGCCCAGCTGATAACCCAGCAACTGCATCTTACTCTGCATTTCTTCATTTCTCTATGAATAAGCAGCAATGCTTATAATGAAATTAAAAAAAAAAAAAAAAAAAAACTGAGAAGAGAGGCATTTCTCAGATAGCCCTGGAGGCTCATTTCCTTCTCCCCTTTTAAGTAGCTTAGCAATAAGCTGGCTCAGCAGCTCTGACCATGAAAACCAGCCTTTGAAACCTAAAGGCTATCTCTTTCCTCCATTTCCTCCACCAATAAGTGCATATTGTCATATAGTCATTTAGGTAAAGACAGATAGAGACAGTTAGGGACCAATGTCTCTTCCTAGAGCCCTTTCAATGGTGTGTCTAGTGAAGCTATGCTCAGCTAAAGAAGACTTCTCTGAGGTATTATGGCAGTTTGGGGGTCACACACTTCCATCCTTCGTGAACCTCCTCTGGTACTTCTATATCTGCAGATTTTCTTGAATTCACTCTAGTTTACTGTTGCATGATTTGGTGCTAGTCTGTGCTCCCCTTTATTTGTGCATGGAAATGACTAGAAGGCTTGAAGCTATAGAAGAGAATATCCTGATTTTATATTCTTGAACAGAATATGGATATACCTGAGGGAGAAGGCTAAAAGGCTATACTTTTCTTTTTTTGGAAACTAGTTGTAAACACTGACTATTTTGTAGACTCTGTTTTATCAGTAAGAAAGATATCTATGCACTGTTATAGATTGAGCACAAGCATTTATTATTAAGTGGAAAAAAGCAAAGAAGAGTGTATATAGTATGCTGTCTTTTGTACAAGTGTGGAGAAATAGTACATATACATAACTGCTTGCATTTTTCTAAAAGAAATGCTGAAAAAATAAATTAAGAGACAGGGTTCCCTAAAAGTGTTTGTGTGGTGTATGTATGTGTATGTGTGGTGTATGTACATATGTATGTGTGTATTGTGTGTTTGATATGGGCAATTGTAGTAGTGAGACTTCCCTATGTATCCTTTTCTATGTAGCTTTAACTGCTGAATTCTTCAAATGCCTACTATTAAAAATTAAATTAAATGTTAACCAACCAGTGGCATAAACATTTTCCTTTGCATAAGATATTCTAGGCTGAAAAACACAAATAAATGTGTAATTAATTTTCAACATTTTCACAATTCAGTAATATATTCTAACATATTCAATTTGATTAAAAAGTAAAATATAAAGTAAAATAAACAATAAATGAGTAAATCCTGCATAAAGTTGTATAATTGACTGAAAAATTATTTTCTTGCATAACCATGGAAATAAGATATAAGCATTTGTATAATCTGATCTCAAGTTGAGAAAATTGCTTGGCCTACTTGTAATAAATTCCATTTTGCTCTCAATTCTGTTCAGAAACTGTAAAAAGAGGTTTCAGAGATGCTGTAGTAAAAATAAATCACAATGATGTCACAATAAAATGCAGTGAAGTTGTAAAATAGAAAAAATAAATTGCGTTAACAAAAAAATTGGATTCTATCAGTATATAGAGCATTTTGTATGCATTCAAAAGTATCTTTGGAGGGAAAAACAATCATTGGAGCATATTATAAGAGATATTTAACTTTAAATTAAGTAATTAATTTATAGTTTAGCCATCCTTTTAATTAGACACCTAAATCAAGATTTCATTTCTACATTAGAACTGACATATGGTTTAAAGTTGAAAGATGAATTAGACTGTTAAAATTTTATCATATATATTTTTTAAGTTGTTGTAAAGCTTTAAAAGCATTTAAATAACTCCATTATTTTTGATACCGTAGGCATAGTTCAAACAATAATGCTTATATACTTAAATTTTCACGATATCAAATTTCTATTAAATGATTCATATTTTTACATGTTCCATAATAATGGTAATGATGTATTCTATTAAGGAATAATGTGCACTGATGTATTAAAATATTTTCCAAATAAAAATACACAAATTATATATTACATTATTCAGAAACTCAGGTGGTTGAACTGCTTTATTTGGTTTATTCTGGCAGTTAAATCTAGTAAAACTGATATTTTACTAAGGTGTTCCCACAGTCCTAAAAGGACACAAACATTCTAATTTTTCCTCTCCAGCAATTCATTTTTTCTTTTCCATATGCTTGTTTTATCATTTTCATATTTTGCTTTTTTTCCTAGACAATTTCTGCCAGTGGTGTCTATTGAATTAGTATTGAAGGAGGAAAAATAGTACAAAAGCAAGTGTTATGCATTGTTGTCAGATGTCTAATCCTCATAACATCTTTGCAATGTCTCATTTTCCACCTGTGATATGCGATTGTTGAATTACTATCACGGTCATAAAAAGAAGTTCATGTTAGAGCTAGGCCTTGTTTAAATTCTCACTCAAAAAAAGGTTCTATCAGTTCTTAACAGAATTATGTTGGTTAACCTCTATGATCTTCAGATTCTTGGGTGCCTATAGTATGGGATTAATGTTGCCAATCACTGGTACTTAACAGGTCATCAACAAATGTTTGTTCTTTCTCTTTTCCTCAATAGTTTAAACTAACAGTTTAACAGTTTCACAGATTCAGGGGAATCTAATAAGTATTAGACACTGCTTTAACTAATGGAATACTGAGTTATGATAACTAAACTCATTGGAAAATAAAGCATATAAACCATGATTTAATATTTTAATTTATAATAAAAAATGTAATGCTCAAGAAGACTCATAAGTTTTCATCAGTTTAACCTATATATTTCCCACCCACAGGAAAATTACACAGAAAGCAAAATTATCAGCAGATTGTTTGATGAACATAGAACCTGATTAAGAGCAGTTGCTCATATGACATGGATTTCATTAATTGTATCAGTTTGAATAACCTAGGACATCCATCTTCTCCAAAAGGAAATCCCTGCCTCAAACTTCACATTATTGTCAACTTCTAGTAAGAATTTGGATTGGAATAGATAGCATTTTATTCCCTATGACTCCCTGAGCTCAAGGTTAGGCCATCCCCTTTTTTGTTTAATGTTATTATCTTTGTGTTTTTTAACACTATCATTTAAGTAAATCGTTTCCCAAGAGTTGCTTGAGCATTCTATTGACGTGCTAGAAGACTAATAAAACTTTAATCTATATTTATCTTTACCTCATTAAAATTTTACTTTGTGTCTGTTTGAGTCAAACTAAGTTTATCTCAGGCTTAAGAATTGTTTCCATATCTGGTGACTTCCTATATCTCTGATCCTGGCAATTATGTCTTGATTTTATAGTTGGATTGTCTAAGGGCACCTTATTTTCTTCATTCCCAAATTCTGGGGAGGCATATCTGTGCTGTTCTTTGAATGGATTACAATATTCTTTAGTGTAAATTTATGAAGTCATGAATTTCTTAAATTTTAAATATTAAACTAATTTGCATTGAAGAATACTCCAATGAAAATATTTCCCTGGAAAGTTTCTTTCTAATACTCTTCTTAATCTATCATCTCTGCTACCTCCTGCTTTTCAACTACCACCACCACCAATAGCAATAACAGTAACAAAAACACTGAAAATAAAAAATAAAACCTACAAATAACCAAGACCTAAAAGAAAAAGAGATTGCTATCAACTCTCCAAGGGATTAAAAATATTTCAAAAATTACTTCTATTATAATTAATAGTTTAAAAATATCAATTGACATTGTTTCATATGGGAGTTCAAAAGCTGTTATTTGCATTTCTACCTTAACCGTGCAATACAGGGTTTGCAGAGTATAACAGACTGTTCCTAAAGAGCTATGTTTAACAGTGACCTATAAGTGGTTGGTCATTTTATTGCCCGGAAAGGACAAATACATGAAGACAAATAGAACCCCCAACATATAATCATATTATGGATAGGGCTTAAATCATTTTTAAAAGCAAACCATAGATATTGTGGTATATAACTCTGTTGCCAGGGTTCATTTTTACCATTTTAAAATGTCATGAGACTGAATTTTTATCTTTATTTTTCTGCTTTACCCTTAGATTGTGTACACCTTTGAAATGTGTCTAAAAATTACCTTTCTTTCTAAGAATTTACTATACTCCAGATAATCACACATTGGTTTTTACTATACTTCTCTAGAAATAGTTGGAAGGGGAAGGGGGTTTTAAATAAATACAATTGTATTTCTAGCTCTCTGCTTGGTGTGAGAATTTGAAGGTAAGGATCTCTCTCCTGATGAATTTGATGCTCCCTTTATGCTACCAGGCAATGAATTAGCTGGGATTTTGGCCCCCACCCTGCACACAAATATATATACTAAAAATACCAACTTTCCCAAAAGTCTACGCTTCTTTACACATAGTTACATAATGCTCCTGGTCATTGAACACCTTCTGCTCATGCATTTACAACATGTTTTTTTCACCACTAAGGCCACTTACAAAACCAAAAAAAAAAAAAAAAAAAAAAAAGCCCCCTTTGAAGCATCCTGGTTCCACAAAGTCACTAGGGAAAAGGGAAGTAACAAGAAGGTAGATTCCCTTTCCTGGAACTAAGCCCAGGGTATTCTATCCTTGTCTGACCCTAGAATACTCTTGGGATGGCTCTGGGTTTCTGCATACCAGGCTGCCTCGGAGGTCCATCCAGAGCAATGTGATGACTTGTGATGTCTGCCCATGCTCTTTGCCTGACAAATATATCACTACATTGAGAGGGACAATTATTCTCCTCTGTTATGGTATAATAAATATTATAATTTAAATCTATGGGCTATGTCTATAGAAATATTGATAGGAGAAAGAGGGAAGAAAAATTCATTCTCAAAGTATAAAAGTGAACTTATAATGGCCGGAAAGCCAGAGTTTGGAAAACTCTGAGCACTTATAACAGATTTTCTTTTAACTTCTTAGCAGGCTTATTTATTAATATTAAATTAAATTTATAGTATTGTATTCAAGGAAGGACTTTTCATTTTACAGAGAAAAATCAAGTCGGAAAATCAAGTCAGGACCTCATTGTAAGCCATTTTAATGTGATATGAGTGGCTCTTAGGAGCTGGAACAAAATGCCAGCAAGGTATAAATGGCATCAGGGGTAGTCTTGTCTATAAATATTTTCAAATTTATAGCCTTGGTTCTGAAGAACATATTGTGTGAGGAAATACAGTGTGAATAAATGGAAATTGCTTCACTGGAGTAAGAAAGGGGAAAATATAGTTTTATGTCTATATGCCCAACATTTCTGCAACATAATATCTCGAAATGTGCAGCCATAAATCTGGGGTGCATCTCATGGAATGGTATAAAGGATTTCCCTGCTAATCTGTCAGATTTTAGAAGTCCCTTAGTTCAATCTGTAGGAGAAAATCACACAGAGCAGAGCCAAACAATATGACCAGAAAGCCTGGGGAAACCTTGGCTTTTCTCAGAAATTTGAAATTGTAAAGAAAAGAATGTTAATTTTAAATTGACTTCTATTCAGAGAAAGAGCAATAGGTAAAGGTACAGATGTCTGATCATTGTCCTCAGTCCTGTAAATAAAGCTTTTGATCATTAAAATGAGAAAAATACATGAAGAATTGTCATAAATAAGCCTACTATTGTTTTTTTTCTGCCCTAACAAAATATACAGATTTGACCACATGAAAACAGTTTGTCTTTGACCACTATCACATCATTGTTTAAAGGTATTACTATTCGAAGATGATTTCTTCTTATCTGTATAGTAAGAATTACAAGGTGATTTCAGGAATCAAATAAGATAATATAAAGAGATTTGCTGGGTTCCTGACCCATAGTGTTGCTCAATAAATATTAACTAAAATTATTAATTTAGATTTAAGACTAAAGGTTCAAACTTTATTGTCTTTAATACAAATTTTAAATTATATATATACATACATGAAGTTCTTTCATATAATTTCATATATTTTCTTTTCTAAGACTGTGCAGTTGTTTTTTCAATTTATGAGTATTTTTTCCCTCTACCTGAATTCACCAATTGTTAATATTTTAACATTTATTTTCTTTCTTTCTGGATAATCTATCACTGTATATAGATCTTTACACAAAATTGCATCTCATAAGAACAAAGATATTGTCCAAAATAACCTTAAAACTATTATCACAATCAAGAAATTAGATATTGACCATTTTATATATGGTCCACATTCAAATTTCTCTAACTATTCTTTTAAGTTTATTCTCCCCAATCAAAAAGCCTTGGAGCAATGACACCCCAGCCCAGTGAGCACACCTAGTTCCAGATCTTGGTTTTTAAATACCCTGCTCCATTAAGAGGAATCAGAACACCTTGGAGAAATGCCATGTGAGACAATGATTTGACTGGAATTAAACTTGATACAGGGTATTGGGAAAGAAAGAGAGATAATAGCACACATAAAAATAATTTAATGTATCATTCATGGGCAGGCTATTACAACAAAAAATTAAAATTAAATTAAAGTCATTTGTAATTTAATTTATAATAACAAAACCATAACATATAGTAGATTCTAATTTGTAATGAGATGGAGAATAACCATGAAAATCTTTTCTACCACACAGAGTTTTGTGGTTGTCTTGAGTCAAATATTTCAAAGAGATGAGCAAACCTCAATAACATTTTTTCACATAATAATTCCAAATGGGCTGATCTTTTTTGAAATGCCAAGTGATAGTCATACCAAGCTAGTATATATTAAGTAGTATTTAAATATATAATCACATGAATATTTGATTTCTTTTGTTTTTCTTTTAATATTTTTGAAAATGGATATTGGAAATGTAGCCTTTTGATAAGTGATTTTGTAACTGAAAGTGATATACCTCATCCATAAAAACTTTCATGTTTACACAGTTTAGAAAAAAGAATTAAAACAGAATTTTCAATCTGTTTTTGAAAAAAAATTCTCCAAATGAGGGTGGGTAGTTGGTTTGAATCTATTTTTTCAAAACCTATGTTTTGTAAGTACAACTGATTGTTATAAGCAATGGGGAAATTTAATATTGGAATATCCATAGAAAAATCTACAAAGTTGGTGATGGCCAAATATAGTTATTTATTAACCAAAGACACTGTATCTTTGTGCTACATCTTTTTAGCTCTGACACCATTTGTACTAAGTGTCAGAATAAACTGAATTTAGAGCCATAAAACTGAACCATTTATCATAAAGATTAAAAGCAGGATTTTAAAAAATAAGACATCTGCAATCAAGTTTTTACAAGAGTTGATCAGGTAAATAAAATGTTTATATGACTTTTAGGATGTAAAAAAATAATTTATAAACAAATATTTTATTTGAGGGCATGCACTCATTCTTTGAAAATATTTATTTATTTATACTGAGGAAGATGTGCAGTTAAAAAAGTTGGAGAATTTTTTCTTGTTTTAAGGCATAGATAGCTGAAAAAATAAGGAAATACCTATTTCTAGCTGCAACTAGAACTATTTTAAACTAGATATAGATATTAATAAACAATAAAATTTAGTGATTTTTTAAATATTCATTGTTTAACTATGGATTATTGAATTTTGCATAGTCTAATAAGTATCTCATGTAATTAAGACATCTGGAATAATTTTAATTGTTGACCTCTACTTTTTGAGTTCTTATGTTTTACTGAATCTTACAAAGAAATAATTCCGGGGCCTCCATTATTCCAGGGCTGGTCAAAGGAAAGACTTTAGCAGGCAGGTCTTCTGGTTTTCTGGCCTTAGTTGAATCACATCTTCCCATCATGTTATGTACATAGGATATCTGAGTTAGATTTTATATGGAAATGAACTCCATGGGGAAATGGACTCCATAGTGAAAAAGCAATGTATGAAAACCCCTGGCCTGCCAACCTGGATTATTTTCACAACTTCTGTTATACACTTCATTACAGGACTTCAAGAAGCTTGTAATATCTCCCTGTCTGAACCACTGCTCATGTCATTGAGGTCACTGCTGCTTTATCCTCTTCTCTTCTCTCCTTTTTACTGTGGAAACACCTTTTGGAGAGGAGACAGCAAAAGTGCCTCGGCTTTAAGCTTTTTAAATTGCTTTCTACTCTCTCTGGGTCAAACCTAGCTTTTTAAAGAGTTGGTTCTCCTCAGTGTTTTCAATTATCAAACAAAACAAAATGTGAGTGAGGAAAAAAAACAAACAAAAAATCCCAAACAAGTGGTGCTACTTTGTAATTTCTTAATTGTATTCACAGCTGCCCTCCAATTGATACTCATAACTTACACTAAGAATTTTCAACTACATTTAGTCTTCACAGACTTTTTAGATACAATGGATCCTTTTTTATAGTGAGGGATCTAGACTCTGAGAGTTAAAATATCTTGGACAACATCCACTTGTCATAAGTTATAGGTCCGGGAGAGATCTTCTAACTTCTGGTTCAATATTCTTTCTTCAATATTCCAACAACAGTTTTGACTACATATAATAGCCAATATTTACTGACATAAATTAGAATGACATATCTAATATTTACTGAGTGCTTACTATGTTCTTGGCACTACATTAAGTACTTCATATTGATCTCTCATATATTCCTCGTAACCTTTTATAAGAGAGGTGCTTTGGAATTGAGGTACGTTAATATACTTGCCCAACGCCACACAGCTAATCTGTGATGGATCAAGATTGGAATTACTTTTTCATTCCATTGTGCATGGTCTTAACTTGTCTTCTATACTACCATTCAGGAAAGAGAGAAGTTAGAGAAAAATTTAATAAGAACCTACTATGTGCCCATGAACTGTAAAAGAGGCTTTATAAAACTAATTTCAGTGAAAACAAAGTGTTTTTTTTTTTTTTTTTGCTTTACATTTATGTATATACAGAGTTAAATCCATATCTATCTCCTGAATTGACCATTATAATATCTCAATTAGGAAGAGGTAAAATATAGAACATAAGTAAGGCAGGGCAGCTATCTTTATATTATGGTAGATGAAACCAAAGTGCTAATTAACTTTTCAGGGTAACATGGTAAATAAATGACATCATCTCACTTGACAGAAAAATCCCTTTGGTACTATACCAACACCTTATTGGTCTTTCTGTTCTCAGTATGTTCCACAATATCTGGCTTATCAAGAATGTTTATTATATGAAAATGTGGGAGGGAGGGAGAGAGGGAGGAAGGAAGGAAAAAGTATAAAATACAGAATTCTCTTTTTCTCTCATTATACAAATATTCCAGAGTTAAGGTCTAAAGTGAAAGATTTTTTTAGACAGTCTAATCCACTATTCAGGGGTCAAGAGGTGATAAAGCAGCACAAGGAATAGAAATGATATTTTTGTCCGCAAAATCCTGGAAAATCTTGAAGAGTACTGCATAGTACTTAGCACTAAACTAAATATTAGGGAGAGAGTTATAAGAGGCATTTTTTAGAGTGTCTAGCAAAAAAAAAAAAAAAAAAAAAAAAAACGAAACAGAGCACTTTGTAATTAAATAAAAAACTTTTCCATTGTACAGATGAAGTTGTATGTTGATAGGAGAATGTCAATAATATATTTCAATATTCATCAAATTTTGACTAAATTTTCACATACACAACTGGGCCTGTGTTCCATTAGCTCCATGAAGTTGCCGTACTCATGTAATTTATTGCAACCCCACAATACCTGGCAGCTGTACTGCATATGTTGATCCATAAATAGGTTCTGGATATAATATGTATCTGTTAAAAAGCTTTTCTCTTTTTTTAATTTTAAGAAAAAGTAATTTTCTTTGCTTTCCAATTTAAAGAGAATAGAGTCTCACATACGATACTTGCATTCTCACACATTCCATAATCATTGAAGTTAATTAAATCAAACCAGGCAAATTCTCTTAGGATGTGGCATGCCTTTCCATCTTGCCACATTGCACCCAGGGATTCTGTTCAAAGCTAGGTGGTCTCTCTCATTGTGAAATAAAATTTGAACCAAACTTTCCTTTCCAGATACCAAATATTATTTCTGGTTTCTTGATAATGAATGAGATCTAAAGAGTAAAGAAGATTTCAAGACAGAACAATAATGTTAGTGGAAAAAATTAGCTTGCATACTGAATTCCTTTGAATAGATGGGAAGATAAGAATAAAAGGTATAAGTTGGAAAGGAAGAAAAGATAGTTTCAGAACAGAACTCAGCTGAAGGGAGAGCAGTGTTTATTTTAGTCAGATTGTGTAAAAAAAGTATTGGTTTTAAATATAGTATATGATATTGTTAGTTTTATTTATCATAAACATTTAGTGTTGTAAATGAATGTAACATTAAAATTCTTCATCCTGTGATAGCCTGAGTGGGTTTTAGAAACATTTACCTTCAGGGCTTGGGCCTTGTGACCTTTAAGACTACTTCTGGGGAAGCGGATGTAGCTCAAGCGATTGGGCTCCCGTGTACCATATGGGAGGTCCCGGGTTTGTTTCCCGGGGCCTCCTGTGAAGGCGAGCTGGCCCATGCAGGCAAGATGGCCTGTGCAGAGAGCTTGTGCAACAAAAAGACAAAGAGGAGAGGCAATGAGAGACACAACAAACCAGGGAGCTGAGGAGACTCAAGCGATTGAGCGCCTCTCTCCCAGATCAGAGGTCCCAGGATGGGTTCCCGGTGTCTCCTAAAGAGAAGACGAGAAGATAAGCAGACACAGAGAGCACACAGTGAATGGACACAGAGAGCAGGCAGTGAGCGCAAAACAACGAGCCGGTGGGGAACAAATAAATAAATAAATAAATAAACCTTTAAAAAAAAGATATTTACTAGTTTCTCTTAAAAAAAAAAAAAAAAAAAAAGACTACTTCTGGATAAATCCAGAAAGGAGAAGTAATAGAGAGGAAAGTTACTAAAAAAGATAGGACAAAGCAAGGCCCTGAGTAATGTAGATGAAATACAGAAGATGATCCTGTATTTATTGCAATGAATATTTGTAATTGCTATTTTATTATTTTACCCTATTCTTTTTAAATGAACTAAATATAAAAACCCATTAGTCATATTCAAAAGGAATTGCAGGTATATAATTATCTTCAACCCTCTACATTTAACCAGAAGTTGGTCTATGTTGTTTCAATAAAGTGTCTTCAAACATTTGGTGGCATGGTAGTCCTCAAGGTTTGGTCTTTGGGTGGGTTGACATGAGGTGAAATTGCTCTTGGAATGCTATTAGAATGGGGAATGGGGCAGGGGGAAGCCTGACTATCCAGACATTAGACCATGCAACACACATGCACACACAACCACACACATCAGCTTCACAATTTTATGCTTCATTCAGAATAGCTCCATATTATCTTTTTGTATTGTTATTGTTAATAGTTTCATTTAAAAGGGGGTTTTACTGCTACTACAATTTCTATTGTAAACCATTGCCTTTAATAAAGTAAACAGAGAAAAAAATGTAGAGTGTGGTTTGACATTTTATAAACATGGCTCAGTGATAGGGAAATAACATTACTTTTATCATTTATTGCCATTCTTATCAGGTGTCTTTTCACATTCACGTCAATATAGAAAAATACTGCAACTGGCATTATTCATACTGAAGTTGTAATGCTTCTTGATTTCTCTGCATCTTGGTTTAATGACCCACAAACAAGATGTCTGTGAATGTAAACCCATTTCTGATTATTCAATAATAAAACATATGGTCCTTTAGTACAAATTGCAGTCCATTTCATTAAATAACAAACAATGAAGTTAGACATTAGTTGATTAAAAATTAACTTGTTCCATGTACTTATTCAATGGAACTTCACATTTCATGGTTCCAGTTATAACTATAGACTTGGGCCAAGCAAGAACTTTTATTTTATGCAATAACTGTCTAAATATGAATTGGAATCAGCAAATGCACATATTTTAAAGCTTTATTGAGGCATAAATAATATTTAATAAACTATACCTATTTAAATCAGACAATTTGATGTTTTATAGACATATGTATACACTGCTGAAGCCATTGTTACAATTGTGATAAGGAACAAATACATCAAACCCGCATGTTTATCATGTCCCTTTATAATCATTCTTCCAAATCACCCAAAGCCCTCACCAAACAACCAACCGTCTGATTTCTGTCATTATAGATTTGTTTGAAATTTCTACTCTTTTATATAAATGGAATCATATAGTATGTACTCTTTCTTAAACTGAACATAATTATCTTGAGATTCATCTATGTTATTGCTTGTATCAAT
Source organism: Tolypeutes matacus (assembly GCA_026826555.1). Classification (NCBI taxonomy): domain Eukaryota; kingdom Metazoa; phylum Chordata; class Mammalia; order Cingulata; family Chlamyphoridae; genus Tolypeutes; species Tolypeutes matacus. The sequence continues at coordinate 8,446,337 of JAKSZT010026914.1, read as the reverse complement.
AATCCACTCATTTTATTTCTGAATAGTATTCCAGTGTATAGATATACAGTTTGCCATATCATTCACCTGTTGATAGACACTGGAGCTGTTCCCTCTATTTGCCTTTACAAATAAAACATCTATGAATATTTGTGTACAAGCCTTTGTTGAACAAATATTTTCATTGCCTTTGAATAAATACCAAGGAGTGGAATTACTGGCTCATATTATAAGTATATATTTAACTTGAAGAGAAACAAATGCCCACTTTATAATCTAATATTCACACTAAATTTTATTCCCCCACTTGGCTTAAGTCTACCAATAAGGACAAGTCTCTATAGAAACAGCATAATGCATTTGCTATGAGCTAGTTTCACAGCAACTTACATCTGACTACATATTCTACAATGAGGTTTTTACTTGCTTATACAAATAGGCCTTATAGTTTGGGGACTTAAAAATCCCTTTATATACATAGTATAATTCTTCCTTAGGGGTTGTCCAAATATGTGCTTTGTTGTATTCTAGTAGGGTTCTATTTTATATAAAAGCTGTCAACTTTGGCTACTTTATTCTACTTGTATAGGGAATTCTTATGTACCATAAAGCAAACTTCAATCCTAAATAATATATCCAAAGGTCTAAAACAGATCTGAATTGCTGTCTCATTGGACAACATCCCTTAAGTATTGTGGAGCTGCTTTCACATTTTTCCATTTTGTAGGTCAGTAAAATAGGAGTGTCAGGTTTGGGCATCTTGCTTAGCCTTATATAATGTTTGTGGTTGGAACAGAGCAGGCAGTGTTTTGTTTTATTACTGTGCCTGGGATTACTTTGCAAATCTAGATAGATGAATTCGGTTAGGACTGTTGATATTATACCTGGCAGTCTAACAGTTTCTAGAAGTAAAAGATATCCTGCAGGTTAAAATATATATATTCCCATTGGGAAGTTAAAACACAACTTCGCTTTTCCTCAAAATCTTTGTTATAGAACACTTTGTAAAACCAGCTTCCAGAACGCTAAAAATGTGATATATGGAAATAATGAAGTAGCTGCTTTTACAAATCCACAGAGTTAAAAAGAAGATTTTGCAACATGGGGAAACAGCATGGGGACCAGGTGAGGGACATTTCTCTATATCTGTTAACACTGTCCTTTAATGGTTGTTCTGATAATGAAGACATACACTACAGTTTTCCTCTGACTGATTGAAGGCTTTTGTCTGTGTGCACATCACCTTCAAATATGTAATGTTGATGGACTTATTGCAAGGTAACAAGGTCAGCTATGCTTCCCTGCTGTGAGATTTGCAATCTTTTATTTAAAAACTGCTGACGTGTCCTTGAAATGGCACATCGGCCTTAAGCAGATTTTCTTGTAACACATATTGTCTGTCTTCTTTTCCCCTGTTGATAAAAGTAATAAATATGTACTATTAAAAATTAGAAACAAATAAATTTTTAAGAAGAAATACCTCATAAAATATTCCACCACTCATAGATAATGATAGCTAATGATTTGTTTATGTATTTTCTTTCATTTTTTTCTCTTTCTCATATGTTATGTAAGTTTTATGTAATTGGAATTTATGTGTGTGTATGTATTCAGTTAATAGTATATCAAGTTCATTTTCTCTGCCTTTAAATATTCTCTGAAACTTTTATTTTAATATCTCTAGAATGGCTTTCTTGCAAAATGACAAGTGAGCAGATTTAAACTTAAATAGACTATCTTCAGCTGTCTATTCTATGGATAAGAACACAAATTCACATATATGAGTCTGCTTAGGTATAGACTCTGATGTTACAGAAGAGATTTTTTTTTCCTCCCTCAAATACATTAGAAAATGTCTGATACTCATGGTAGTAGTGTAATCCTTATTTTTGACCAGAGATTCAGACCCAAGAATTGAAGGTCAAGGTGCTGCTGGTACTTATAATATAACACCACTATCACTCCTCCTCCTCATTATTATTATTGCATGGTTTCCAACAACAGCACACCTCCCACCAATAAAACAAGAGTAATTTTATTGCAATTTTCATCATCAATTACTGTGTATAAAGAACCCTTACTTACATCATCCCACATAGTCCTGGACAAAACAAATTTTAAAAAATGTTTTTAAATTCCTGACAGATTAACTATCCAAAATGAACTTGTGATCAAAGCTGTGTTCAGTATTTCAAAAGAAGGGTGTTCTTCCAATTCAAAATTTTCTTGAACAAATATTCATTATCTTGATGCACCGTAACTAAGCCTGGAGTTGACTTGTAGAGTGAACGATAGAAGTGAATGTGGTTTTACAAATCATTTAGTCCAATTCTCCCATTTAATTCCAAGGAAGCTGGGTTTGAAGTAACAAGCTAATAAGGGTGGCATGATATTGATTCAGCATACTAGAATCCAGATACTTTGTATTATTATGTTCCACTATAGTCCTTGCCTTACAATAAGAACCTGGGTAAGTCACTTACCTTAGGTTTTCTGCCCATAATTTGGAAACAGATATAAACTCACAGCTCTGTTGCAGAATGAATTTTGTTAATTTTACTGATTGGTATAAGTTAATTCAAACAAAACTCAAAAAAAAAAAAAAAAAAGAATGAGTCAGGATGCATTCAGGAGCATTTTGCAGGTCCAAGATTCACTGGCATACTATTGCTCACGATATGGGCTAAAATTGAATTAATCTAAAGTATGGTGAAATTTAGAACCAGGGAGCCAGCTTGAGGAAAAAGTGAGCTTTCTTTCAGTTGAGTCTTCAAAGTCAATATCTGATTCAAGGAAGGTAGCAGAGGAGCCATGAGGAAGGATTGAATCACCTGTTTACTCTGGTCACTAGGTTTACTGAGGCCCAGAAGCTAGATCTGGCAGGGGGCAGAGGGAATTAAGGGCCAATCTGGTGTTGCACTGCTCAAGCCCCTAACTACCTGGTCTACCTAGCTCTTTAAGCAGTTTATTCATGCTTTCTGAAGCTCTGTTTTTTTAGACTTGTAACTTTTAAGTGCTCAATTCTAATATTTACCATGCGTTTGTGACAACCAAGCCACATGGTTCATAAAACAAACACTGGTCCCTACTTTGAAGTGGCCCTTTATTAGCTGTGTGATATTGAAGTTCTGTTAACTCTAAGGCTCATTTTCCTCAACTATGGTATTAAAGTGATCACATTTGACTCTCAGGTTTATTTTTAAGACTCAATGAGAAAAGAAATGTGGAATAACCTGACACAGTTTTATTAATCAATCTTCTTAAGGCCTCCATTAAAAGTGATTCCCATACCTTGTTGGTCTCAAACAGAAAATGTTGAAGACCCTGATTTGAGACTGTATATTTCTAATATTTGAACATTCCAAAAATATGCTTTCATCAAACCTTTATTCTTCATGGCCTCATTAGTCTTCTATATCTTTATTTACACTTCCATTTGGAATACTTATGACAGTTTTCATGAATTAGACATGTAGCCCTGAAAATTAGAGATTACCAACTCATTTGGTGGTTAAATAAGTACAATGATTTTGGCAATGCCTTTCATTTATGACCCTCTTGCTGATTTGCCACATGCTTTTCTGCAGTTACTAGCCTCATTGGTGACTTAGGAGCAGAAGGCTGACTGCCCACAAGCTTCTCAAAAGAAGAAGGACTTGAGGCTAAATAATGAGTGATTCCTTCATTGCTTGAGTACTCAAATAGGTTTTATATAAACTTGAGCAATTATAATGATCATCCCTTAGGATAATCAACAAATTCAGATTCAACCACAGGTTATCAAATGATAAGATATTTGATTGAGGCTCTCCTGGATAGGTTTCTATGTAGCAACCTAATAGAGGCTTATTTCATAGAAAATATATGAACAACTATGGCTCAGGGCACATCTCCTTTGACAGCAATTTTTTACGTGCTTAAGATTTATCTGACCAATTTGTCTTATTTGCCTACAGATTTCATCATACCTTTTATACATTGTAGACATATTTTTTCCTTTTACTGTTGGATACTTTTTAAAAAAGATATTTTACACCTTAGCTTTGTCAAACTGTATTTCAATTGTTGGGACTAATGCTCATCCTGACTCCTTAATTCTGTTGTATAGAGTAATTTATATGATGTTAAAGTGTTAGAGTATTGGAAAAGAAGAATGAAGAGGATTGTGAAAAATACAGAGCTGATAATGGCACCGGAAGGCAGTTTTGAGTGATATTGTGAACAATTATTAAAACTATTTACCAATCATTTATTGTACCAAATAGAGATTTGTCTTTATTTGCTTCTGTGACAGTCTGAAAATTTTTGTGGATCCCAGAAAAGATCATGTCTTTAGAACTAATCCTTTCCTGGGCATGTAAACATATTGTAGATGGGACCTTTTGATTAGATTCATTTAGGGGGCCTTCCTTTTGATTAGATCACTTCAGTCTGACATGACCCAGGGTGGCTCTTACTCCTTTTATTGGAGTGCTTTATAAATGAGAGGAAAATGTACAGACACAAAGACAAAAGCTGCAGAGATAAAGAAACCCTGAGAAGTTAAGACAGAGGTCCTGAAGGCTGGAATCAATGGAGCACAGGGGCATGGAAAGAGGCCTCTAAGAGGCTGAAAGAGACTAGGCCCAGAGGAGAGGGGAGAGATAAGGCCTATCCCTGATCATCCACAGCTGAGCTTGGGGATAAAGTAAACCTGGAGGAGAAGGCAGGGACCAGCAGAGCCATCATTATGCCCTGCCATATGCCTGATCACCCATAGCTCAGTTCGAAGAGAGCATCTTTAGCTGATGCTGCCTTGTACCTGATTGCCCACAGCTATAACTTGATGAGACAGCATCTCTTGATGATCCCTTGATTTGGACCCTTTCTCAGCCTCAGAACTATAAGCTTTTAATGTAAAAAAAAAAAAAAATCCCATTATAAAAGCCAATCCATTTGTGGTATATTGCATTGGCAGCCTTTAGCAAACTACAACAGCATACTTATTTGTTTTCTTACCACTTGTATCCTTGTTTGCATTCATTCACTAAAAGAAAATTATTGAGCTCCTACTATTTTCCAGGTACCATGTTAAACACTTGCAAGCACTTCAGAGCACTATATAATTGAGCACAATACAAGATGATGTCTTGCTCCTTCTGGTTATAACAGGAAGATATATATATGTGTGTGGGTGTTTATGGGGCATGTGTATATATATGTATTTGTAGATGAACCATATTTCTAAGTGATATGAAGAATTGGAGTGAATTATGTTTCAGTCAACTGAACTCAACATATTTACTAAATCTTCTCTGTCCCTGGATCTGGTAGTGAAGAAATAGATCATTCAGGTTAATGATTTTCCTAACCTTGCTTTGGTTTCAGTTTAAGCATGAACTCATAACATGTTAGGCTGGAAGAACTTAGAGAAATTATCAAGTTTTACTTACTTCCCATCCCCATTTTAAAGATAAAAAAATTGAAGCATAGGGAAATTATAAGATTGGCCTAACAATATACAACTAATTGGTGGCAAAGTTAGGGTGAAAGCCTAGGTGTCCTGACTGCAACTTCTATTAACCTACCACCATAACACAGCTTTCTGACAGTACAAGGACTGTTTTCTCAGGTTGGCTTGGGCCCCTTTACACTCATTCCCCAATTCTGTCTGACATTTCTCAGGGAATTTCTTCATATACCACTTCCTAACATCAGTCTCAAACCAAATAATTCCATGAACTTTCTTTCATTTCTATCTAATTTTCCAACCCTTTGTATCATATAGGATTCTCTGCCTTGCTCCTTTTGTTTCAATTGGACTGAAAGCTTGCTTTTTTTTTTTGTTTTTTCAGTTTTGCCCCTGCTGTATATCCTTTGCAGCTCTACTTCATCCCTCACTCAGTTCAGATCCTGTGCTCTTAGCTCCTGCTCACTCAAAAGTAGGATCTGGAAGCATATCTGCGTCTTACCTATAGCCAAAATAATGTTTCCAAATGACTAGATTGTAATCTCTCTTGAGGATAAGGATTATGTTTTGTTCATCACAGTATCCCTAGCATGTAGCATAATAGCCCGTGTCTATATACATATAACAGACACATATGTTAGTTGAGTAAACTTCAGTGATTTTTCTGACCTTTTTATTACTGATCAAGCAAACTTGAACTAATACTGTGTATCTTTAGGTAATAATTTATGCTTTATGAAAAAAACTTAAAAACAAGTTCAGTAGAATGAAAGCAGCTTATTAAATGCTGGTATTAAGATTGCAGCCAAGTAATTTCATTTGGTAATTTCGTTTTCATAAATCTTCTGAGATCTTTGTCCAGTAGTTTAGTTAAGACTAAACTGAATAAATAGTGCCCTCTTCTGTCTTATAACCATAATGATATTTATAGGGGATATTGCTTTCAGTCCAAAATTTCAGATATATATGAAAAATATGTATATATTCCATATATAAACACACTTTTAACTGTGCTTATGGTAAGTTTAGACAGTCATTTTTGAACCTTTTTCTCACCTCTGTCACTTGAGTTGGGGCAGGTAAGACATGGTTTTAGAGCTTGGAGAGATTTTGATTGTCCTGACTTGGGATGGTTCAACTGCATCAAGTGGGTAGTGATCAGAGCTAGTGCTAAGCATTCAACAATGTAAAAGACAACCCCTCACAACAAGAATTATCCATACCAAAATGTCATTAATGCCAAGGTTGAGAAACCCTTCTCTAGAGGATTAGAATGTATCAAGCATTAGGGAGACCCACCAATTAATGACCTTGTGCACCTACTGGTTACCAATGAGATGCCCATTGTCCTAGCCCTAGCAACTCTTTCAAGTCTGTCATCTCGCTATTTCCATGACACATGTATGGCACAGGACTCTGATGAAGAGTTTAGTTGTCTGGGGTCAGCATTTGCTTTGATGTCTTTTTATATACATACTGCACTGCCAGGGAGTAGCACATTATCACTACTGGTTATGGAATGTATAGATCTCTTCCTGCTCCTCCAAGTACAAGAATCTTTTTTGAGTTTGGAGAAAAATCTCTCACCATATAAAATCTCTTCTCTCCAATTCTCCAATTGCTGTAGTTTGTTTTGTTTTGTTTTGCTTTGCTTTAAAAAAAAAAAAAAAAAACAAGAATTTTTGCCACAAGCTTTCACTTGGGTAAGCAAAGCTTATCAGTATTAAATCATTTATCCCTTTATTCATTTAGAAAATGTTTATTGAGCACATGTTATGTGCTGTTTTAGGTTTTGAGGTAGAGTAGTGAACAAAGACAGGCAACATCCCCATTCTATTGAAGTTATGTTCTAATGGGGCAAAACCAAACATAGCCAAAAATAAATAAATAAATAAAAAAATAGGAAAAAGAAGAAAAAAATAATTTCAGGTTTTAATTCTGGTAAGGAACCTGGAGAAAATATACAGGGTGATATAATAAGTAAATGACATGTGTGGGGGGATTACTTTAGATAGATTAGGCAGGGAAAACTGCTCAAGGATGGGACATCTGAGCTCCCAGGATGAGAAGGAGCCAGCCATGTGAAAGCTGCAGAAGGGACATTGCAGGCAAAGAGCCTGAGATAGAGTGAATAGATGTGCGCGACATGTTTGAGGAGTAGAACAGAGACAAGTGTGACTGGAATGCCACTGATTTTTTGGATATTCATGATGATAGAGTACCACTCTGGGCAGAGTGGAGGCAAGGAGGAATGGGCGTGTGTGTGTGTGTGTTCAGCAAGAGGCATTTTCTTAAATTTCTATAATCTGAATTGTGTGACAGATTAATTTATTTCTATTTTTAAAATGTATTTTGAATTCTGAACTCTCCCCTCTGATATTCCAAAATAATTATGTATTATCAGTTCAATTATGATTATCTCATTGAATATGTTACACCAACTTCCTTCTTCAGGTGAATATCCGTAGGATCATTCCTAAGAGCTTCTTTGAATGTCTGACCACTATTGACATTATTTGATTTTAGTAAGTTAAAGATTGTCAGTGAAAGTTTATGATTTATAACTAAATCTTAATTCTGAGAGAAAAATGCCAAACATAACTCCTGTATTCCAGAATATCTATCTTTCTTTCTTTTTTCTTGTTTGGTGACCACAAATGTAATTGTTTATGTTTCAATATCAAACTCTTATAAAATATCTGTCAGGGAATTTTAATTAAAATAATGTCATTTACCTGTTACCTGTCTCAGTTGGGATGCTGAAAGAATTAATGAAATATGTTTGTACAAAGAATTGCACTCCTTGGAAAAAGGCAATATAAATGCAGTCATTTCCATCTTACTATTTATTTTTCTATACTAACTGCCAATTTATTGTAACCTGCATTTCTAGTGGATTTTTAGTATTTTATTGCTGCTTCTGCTTTCATATAAAAAACTTAGAATGAATATTTTCAAGTTCTATACTTGTTTCTAGCCTCTCTTACAGAAAGAAAGAACTTATAACAATAATAGTAATAACTTATAATAATCATAAACAATATTGAAACTTCAGTATTTTACAGTTATTGCATAACCATCATCAGTCCATCATTTAAATTTATTCTCACAATAACCCTAAGAATTAAGTAGTATTTTCACCATTTTATAGGTGAGGACACAGCCTATTTCATTTCACTTTGGGCTGCCTAAGAGAGACTTCACAATAAGCAATAGTTTAAATAGGAAAATATGAAATACATTTCCTGACTTTTGATATGAGAAGTTTCTGAGTAATGACTGAAATTAAACAAACTCTTTCCAGAAGAATGAGGCATCTTTTTTGTAGTCCAGGTTAGCCATAGCCCTCTTTGCAGAAAGCAAATTATCTCATTATCCCTGAGAATCTATGTTAGAGTAAATATTTGCTGGGTTCTGTTTAGGAAATAATGTTACTCTTATACATGATTAAAATCAGGTTCAAAGAGATCTATTACTTGGTGGTTAAGAGAAAGAAATGCATGGGCAATTGTACTAAACCCTGTGTATTGCAAAGACATTATATTGTCAAACTCAGACGACAAACTTTTAGAAATAATAGTGATAGTTGCACAACCTGGTGAATATTTACCAGAGTAAAAAAAAATCAAACAGTACCCTAAAAAACACAGGGAACTGTTATTAGAGGCAGCTAGTTAGTACCACATCCATCCAGAATAATATAATAGCTCAAAAATCTGAAGTACCAAAATATTTGGAGCCTTGTCTAAGATTCCAGTCTGAAAATGAATTTGGATGAAAATAGAGTCATGCAAATTTCTGCAAAAGTTTTTTTATCAGAAAATGTACATGTGTGTCAGGGGCTGAGGGATAAAATAGGAGGGGAACAGGAGAAAAAGTAATAGACAAAAGGAAATAACTGTTTTCTGAACCCCAGCTATGTCTCTGGGCCTTACTTTAAGCATCTTATTGCAATTGAACCTCATAGCAAGCTTCATGGGTTGATAATGTTATCCACCTTTTGTTCTGAGGAAACCAAATTTCAGAAAGGGTATACGAATTGCCCAGCATCCCATAATAACTCATTATTCAGCAACAGAGGGTCTGTCAACCCCATGACACTAACTCTAGGATAGCTGATCTTCCCTTTCATAGCATGAAAATTGATAGGAAACACATATACACATGTGCACACAGCTCCCAGATGTTTAACCTTCTAAAGTTACCAGACAAATGAAAAGCAAGCTTTTGAGAACATGTAATACACGGTATCCCATCTTTCTTCCCTCTCTTTTTTTTAATATTGCTCTTTTCTATTAATTATCTTCAGTCCTGAAGGAGTAAATATATCACCCACAAAGTGATTAGAGTACGCTTATTTCTTTCTTGGTTCCAGGAAAGAACTATATTGTGCATTTATTTTATTTTTACAATATCATCCAACTAATTTGCCTTATAGAATGCAAAATGCTGCCAGCAAGTGTTTTGAACACTCCCCCACTGATTTTGTTCATGGAAAGAAGGGGTCAGTTCTGGTGGCTTTGCAAGAAAACTAATAGTCTCTTGTTAAAGACAAAGAAAAGCACAGAAGTATGTGGGTGTAAATGGTAGGCTTATCTCTTGCAGCATCACCAACAAAAATGATACTTGGGGCTTCTGACAGCAGCAGTTGTTCTTAGCTTCTGCTAAGTTACTTCCTTTCTGGTTGCATAAGTTATTGGAACCAACGATGAAGTTATATGCCACTACATGATGGGGTAAAACCCAAATAATAAACAGCAGACATTTATAAGAAACAGATCACAGTAGAGGCACCAGGCAGCTTCAGCTGAAGAACAAGGACAGGAGGAAGACAATTTGATCAACCAATTTATTTAGATGTTACAGGGACTGGTGATGTATCCAGGAGAGAAACTGCAAGGATGCAGCCTCAAGAGTGCTGTGGGAAGACTACACCTAATGTGTAATAAAGAAATACGCAACCGTGTAGACACTCCATAGTTATGAACTATGCTATTAATACCTATGCGATAGTATATTTCCCTGTGGTCACATCTGCACATAGTTGCAGCAAAGAAGGACTGCAAAGAGATCAACTTATACATCAAAATTACTGTGCATTTTGGAGGCTTGGTAAGAGGGAGAGTATTAATATCCTATAGGAGTCAGCTGAAATAAATGCAGAAGTCCCCTCTTTGCAAAGGGATGGGTGATGCTCAGTGCATGTGTTGGAGAACAAGAACTGCTGGTTAAAGACCCATGAGATGAGAAAGAATCTGAAGCCATTAATGAGTAGGAAATTCGTTGTTTCCTCCACAATGTAAGCTAATCTTTGCAAGTCTGCATCTCTGGAATGATTCCAAGGGAAGGAAGGTTCCCTGCAGCCCTGAAAAAATCCAATAACCCTGTGTATAAAGCAACACCTAAAAGAAACCAGAACTGATCTAAGAAGACAAACCTACTCCTTTTCTGTCTTCAACTAGGCACATCTGAATAAGAGTTACAGTCCCAAGGACATCTTCCACCACATTTTTGTTGTTTTTCATAAAACTTAAATGCTATTTTCTGGGTTTGTTACCAGGGCTTTTTAGCAAAGGAATCATAGTTTAAAGTTAAGACTGTGAAAACTAAAACAAATACTAGGTTGATTTTTAAGTACTTTTACTGCTTAAGGATAAAATGATAGCATTTTAAATACTAGTTGACATCTTTAAATATTGTCACAGTGAAACTAAGAATGAAAGCTTTGGACTAGGAAAATCAGCATAAAATAAGTAAAAAAATCTTAGTTTGAAATATAGAAGATGGTAGCGGAGTGAAAGGTATAGTTAGGAGGGCAGGTGTTTGTTGTTGTTTATTCTGTTTTGCTCACATCTATCATTTTGGCTCTCACTGACAACTTTGCTTCATTCATTCAAAAACATGTATATACTAGATGGTGGTGATATGACAATAAGAAAGGAGGACCTGGCCCTTGCCTCACAGAGTAGATAGTTTAACAATTAACTGGCTAATTCAAGAAGGAATGATCTACTAAAGTATGATAAGTATTACAAGAGAGTGGAAATAGAAGGGCCCAGTCAGCACATTGCAGAGGAACCCAACCAGTTTAAAGGCCAGGGAATAATTCCCTCATCAAGTGAGATTGAAAGAAGGAATGGAGATTAACCAGGTTTTTAGAATAGACATTGAGGTTCAAGTCAAGGGATTTAAGTTCCAGAAAGTTTAATTTCTTGATAATTTTCTGTAGAATTTTGATGACTTGTGATTTTAATGATAATTACTTCACTTATTTATCATCTTTAAACTTTTTGGTTTGTGGTAGCCACATAGTGGTTAGTGAAGTTGGTATCCACTGAGTGAAAAACTTACTTCCAATCATTTACATATATATGGTATAATACACATACTATAAAAGTCACCATATTAAAGTATACAATTCAGTGTTAGTACATTCACAAGGTTGTGAAACCATCTAATTTGCTCCTTTTTGTTGTGGACTAGTATTGCATTGTAGTTATAATCCACACTTTATCCACTAATAACTGGGTGGATATTTGGGTTTTTTCTACTTTTAGACTATTACGAAGAGTACAACTATGCACATTCATGCACAAACACTTTTTTTTTTTTTTTTTTTGAGGTATCAGGGATTGAACCCCTGGGAAGCTGGGGCTAAACCACTGAGCCCATCAGCTTCTCTGAGTTGTTTTATTTTGGTTTGTTTTGCTTGTTGTTTGTTGTTGATTTTTCAAGAGGCACTGAGAATGGAACCTGGACTTCCCATGTGGGAGGCAGGTGCTCAACGGCTTGAGCCATATCTGGTCCCTCATGTACACATTTCTGTGTGGATGTATGTTTGCATTTCTAATGGGTATGTAATTAGGAATGCAATTGCTGAGTCATGTGGTAATGCAAATTTGCCTTTTTGAGGAACTGCCAGGCTGTTTTCCAAAGCAGCTGTACCAGTTTATATTCCCACCAGCAATATTTTGCTTTTTTTCTTAATAGACCCCAGAGGAACTGGAGGAAGTTTCTGACCTGGAAGAGGATCATGAGGTCCGCAGTCATACCAGCATTCAGACCGAAGGGAAAACAGACCGGGTAGGTCATCTCCATGGAAGGGACGTCCTGTGCTCTGCCCTTGAGGCCCATATCCTCTCCCTGTCAGTTCAGGCTGATCTCCTGGATCTGCAACCAGTTTTGTGGAACACAGGGAGAAAAGCCTCAAAGTGCAGGGGCAATGGCATGAGGGGAATTATCTCTTCTACCTGGAGGGTATATAGCGAGGCTATTTCAGGTCAGATAGTGAATTATTCCACACGGCTGTTAGTCTTTACAGGAGTCATGGGAATATAAAAGTGAAATATGTATGTGTTTGTTTAGAGTAGAAACGAGAGCCTGGGAAGTTGTAAATAGTCTGAAATACTAGGGGAGAAACACCTTCTGAGACAATATTAACCTCCTTTTTCTACCTTGCTGCAATGCCCTCTTTTGTTCCTACCAGCAAAACACATGCACACACACCCACACACACACACATTCAATTCCAAAGATGTTAATTTGTGAATTATTCTGAGATGCTTTACTTGACTTCACTCACATCCAGTACATAAGGATCCATGAAAGTTTGGCTTCCCAGCCATGGATAGCTTACAGACTTCAGACCAGTCTACTGCTGGACTTGAGTCTGAAATCCAGGCAGTCGAGCATAGTAGCCAAGACTGTCTGGGAATCCATCTGAATTGGCTGCTTCTTGGCTATGTTACTTGGGGAAATCACTTAGTCTTTCTCTATCTCAGTTACATCATTTGTAAAATGAGGATACTAATAAAAACCCTCTATATGAGGGTTATTGTAGAATTAACTGAATTTACCACATAAAACACTTAGCACATTCTCTGGTTCATAATACATTTTAAACAGATTGTTAGCTATTAGTAATAGTAGTCATATGGTATTAGTAGCAGCACCAATAATATAATCACCATCATCATTATTACTATTATTTAGTGGGTTAAATTCAGTGCCATAAAATTTGGGGAAAAAAGCAAATTCCTAATGTTCCCTTTTTGCTGTGACCCCTTGTGAGCCTATTTGATGAAGCACTTTTATGCAAAAAAGCTTGAGCACACTGTGTTTCTTGTAGCCTAATTTATATACAGTCTCTTGGGAACATTTCAAGGCAAGAACTGTTTGGTAAGCGCCATGCAACAAATACACATGGGTGTATATTTCCTTAAATAGAAATATTGGCATCTCCCTCTCCCCAGTGTTCTGATATATTGTTGTACTCTATGATTTGTAGAAACCGATTTAGAAAAAAACAGACTTTAAGCCTTACCAAATTTCACTGATAATCCTCTGGATTCCTATCTCCTAAAAATGGAAAATAAGGTGAAGGATATGAAAAAAAAATCTTCAATTTTAAAAACATGCAGAGAAGCAGTTTCTAGTTCTCTTTCTGACTGTCTCTGTTTTTCCAACCCCAGAGCATATCGTATAAGAAAACATTTTGTTTGCATTCATCCACTTTCACATATGTGAGATGAATGTAGAAAAAAAAAAAAAGCTCTGTCTTATTATGGCTCAACTATGTCTTTTTACAATCAATAACACCTTCCATTTAAATATTGTTTTTATTTTTACAATATTTTTAGTTTACTAGATATTTTCTCATATCTTATAAAATACAGAAAATATGCTGATAGTATGTGAAAAAAGATGAATTTAAGAAATCTCCGTATTTTCAGATACTGAGATTATTCAGAATTGGTCTTTTAAAGCCCAAACAGCTGTGTTTTATTAGAAATATTTGTTTTCTCTGATCTTGGTAATAGAAAATCTCATGTGTATCCTTCAGTTGAGGAAAATGCTCTATAAATAGATAAAGTTATATAGCAGGACTGTTCGTATTTGGTAGTGTATTTGGTTATGATACTTTTTTGAGTTTCCATTCCTTGCAGATGATTTGGGTCATTTGTCAGACCTTGTTTTATTCACCTTCTATTTATCTCATTGGTGAGGGAGGGATTCCCACCCTAGGATTATGGAGATGGCTGAACACATGACACCTGACAGTGGATAGATGAGACTGGCATGGTTCATTAGTCACATATACTCACAGCCCCTGGAAGAGGATAACACGCTATGCAGGGCCACAAGGGGGTTGTACTTGGGAACAGAGTGAACAAGCAGGGGCTGTGCGAGGCTGGCTTTGTAGTATCAAGAGATTGGTGTGACCCCTGGTTCCTGTGAGCCAATGTGATTGTCTTGTTTGAATAATTTCTCTGGCTGGCAGGAAACTGAAACCCACTACTCAGGGATAGGCAGGAACTGCACCTGGTCTATTTGATAAGGAGGGTTGTTTGGCAAGGGGACCTTATCCACCAGAGCAGAATGAAGAGGGGAACTTCCAGTTAAGCCATTCAGGGACCTTCCAGTTTCATCAGATGTTAGAGCAGCGCACAACATTGGACCTTAATTTAAGCATTATGCTCACATTCATCCAGAAACCAGGGTCACACAGCATCTGAAGTTAGTTTCCTTCAAATCTTGTAGGTATCATTGGTACGAGATCAGACCTTACAAAGGGTAATGAAACTGGAAATGAAATTTGCTGAAGGTAAACTTTGCTCATGCTTTCAGTGAAGTGACTGAGTAGTTCACTTAGGCCCATGCTGAGTCACAGCTGGTGGGGGATAGCTGCCAGGGCTTACTAGGTAATTGATAAGAGGAAACTTTATTAAATTAAAAGCACCTTTTCAGATGCCAGGATACTGATAAACATGCCTGGATTTTCAGGCATGTATGGAAGTATGGAGAGAAGAACTCTATACTTCTTCATCTAAAAAATAAGCAGACTATAGCATACCTTTTCACAGTTTCATTAGTAATTTCAAGTAAGGAAATGCATATGAGAGTTCTTATAAACTTTACAATTACATGCTAAGAAGGTAAACTTCTTAGGACTACTATTTTTATGTGTACTTTTTTCTTGGACTAGATTACTGCTCAGCTAGATGACCACTTGCCCATTGTAGTTGATGATCTATGTGGTTTTGGAGATTTATTCTTTCGTAGAAGCCATTGCTTCTCACCTTGAGGAAATCACCCTGAAACTACTCTGCATCCTGGATTTGTGTTCCACTATGCACAGTTGCCTGGTAATCCATCCCATTAGGAATGTCCCATGGGCCACACTTTCCCCCTTGATATGGTGACAATAGATCCCTGACCATCAAATCTACTGGGCACAACATTATATTCATCGTGGCCACTCTGTGCTCTGCATAAATTCCAAACATCCAACCAAATAAAATATAAGTTACATACATTGCCTTAGAGGCCTACAGGATCTGAGTTCAGTGAGTTCTGACCTCCTATTCCTCCATTCTTTTTGGTGTTTACTCTACTTCAGACACCCTGGCCTTCTTTCTGTCCCTGTAAACTCCATGATATCCTGTCTCGGAGCCTTTGCATTTGCTGTTTCTTCTGTTTGGGATGCTCTTCCTCCAATCTTCTCGTCTTTCATTTTTCAATTTAGTTTCCTCCTTGCAGAGATTCTTCCTGAACACCTTAGCTAGCACAGTGCCTCTCCAACACACTATCCTTCTTTATCATCTTCATAGCATTTACTAATACATGACATTTTCTTATATATTAATGTTTTAATTTCTTTATTTTTATTTTTTTTGTTGTTGTTGGCAGTGGAGGGGGGCATGGTCTGACTATACTTAGAGGGTAGGAACAGTTGCATGAACAAAGCCTGGGGAAGTACCCCATCCATAGTAGATATTCAAGAAATAATTGTTGACTAACTCTTACTCTACCTTCCTCTTCCTGTCTTCACATCACAGAAAAACAACAATGATGCTCAGTAATAATAATAGCTATAATATGTAGAAGGCCTACTCTAGGTTTAACACTTTGATAATCACTATATTGAACTCCTCTTAGGCCATACTT
The DNA here is from genome assembly GCA_026826555.1 of Tolypeutes matacus. NCBI lineage: Eukaryota > Metazoa > Chordata > Mammalia > Cingulata > Chlamyphoridae > Tolypeutes > Tolypeutes matacus. The sequence goes on along the minus strand of JAKSZT010026914.1, from coordinate 8,429,962 downwards.
CTATCCCTTCAGCCCATCTTTTTATTCCAGGCGCTGTGCCGTAAGTATAACATAATCACACCCTGCCTCACCTTACCTCCTGCCTTAGGGCTTCCCTTGCATTGTCATATGGGATCCGTACAGGAAGCTGCTCAGCTGTTATAATACATGCATGGCTTGGGTGAGGCATTAATACCCCACAGAGCAATCCTTGACCAATATTCCCCCCTTCCATCCCTTGGATAGACAGTTCTGAAGTGTATTTTCTTCAGATCCTCAAGGCATCCCCAGTAGGATCAAGCCCCAATTTCCATAGCAGTGACCAGATGATCATATATTCTTAGACTGACTCTCCTTTCTTCCCTGATTCATTTCTGTCTAAACTCTCAGTCCTGTCCCTTGGGACCTATTCCCAAAATAAACTACTTTCCATTCCCATGGTCCAATATTTGGGCAAAACAAGAAAATAGTCACTTCATATATGCTATATTACTTAATTCAAACATTAACTTTGCAATATTGATTTTATTATCCTGATTTTACTAATAAAGTCACTGAGGTTCAGATTTATATATTTTCTATATTTAAATATTTTCTATTTAAATAGTGTCTATTAAGTATATTTGTCTAGTAAGTATATTTTGTTTTCTGGCTGAGATCTTTGGTGTTAAACATATGAGTTCATTAACTATGTAAAGCAAATAAAGTGAATCTTCTACATAAAAACAAACTACCATAACAAACCTGACACATAATCGACAGAATGAGAAAGAGAAAAGAGTAAAGAATGCCACAGTGGTCTAAGAATGGGAAAATAGACCTTTTCTTTTAAATTTTAAGTGAAATGATGTATAACGTGGATAAAACTGTGTTATTGGATATCTGTCTACCTTGTAAGTTCATTACAGAAGATTCTAATCTCACCCTGAAATTTAGAAGAGATAGATGGCCAAGGAGGATAGCTCTATTCTTTCCCCCACCCTCAACACCTATGTAGTATCAAGATTGTGTTTAAACAGGTTTAATGATCTCTATCAGGCATCTCATATTCCTAACATACCCCTATAACATGCTCCCTATAATATCTCTGTGCTTGAAATATATTAGTATGTATATTTAGTCTTAGATCCATTTGAGATTTTATTTATTTCTGTATTCCATTCCTTAATTTGTATCTATTGGACTGAGTAGACTTTTTGACATATTTCCCAGGTACCATTCCTTTGAAAAGAATCACTAAGATTTAGAAGTAGAATCTGTTGAGAAGTCTTTGAACACTCATACCATGATCAATATGGAATTCTTGGCCATTGCATGAGACAAGTGTTCAGGTTCCTTTTTTATTGTTGTTATTAAGGAGTGAATGCCTTTTTGTTTCTCAGATTATGCAAACTCTGCTATATTTCACATGTACTAGAACCAATTTCAGGCACTATTTAGTAATGGAGTGACAGTTATTTATTATCATTTTACTTTCTGCTTTTCACTCCCAGTAGCTTTGGCTCAACATCATCTGTTATTGCTGTCATCAGTGGCAAATGCCACTGGGCATCATAAAGGTCTGTAACTAACAAATAATGATTTAGAGCCCATGGTCAATGAGAGCAAAATACTAAAAGGACCAATAGTGCATGCCTTATGAGGTGGCAGTGGAAATTAGTGGGTAAGTTAATTATTATACATGAATACTGTGATTATATCAAGTTTTCAAGCACTCCACAATGAAACAGGAATTTGAGTTTGTTCTAAGTTCAAAGACTCTTCTTCACAGAACTCATTGTTTATTCTATCCATATCCTTATCAAGATTAAATTAGATATCTTTTATCTTATAAAGGCATATTTGCTAGAGATATGAAAATAGACTCCTGTTAAGCAAATACCTAAAAGTATTGACAATAAGACTTTTGTAAGTCCTATAAGCTTCCTAAAAGATTATATTAAATTGATGCCAAATCATATTTTCTATTTAAATAGTGTCAGTTATCATTTACAGTATGGAGCATTTTCTAAATGGTATCTTATTTCATAAAAGCTCTGGGATTTGGCTTCTTTTTCTTGATTTTGTTAATTAGGGAATTAGGACTCAAGTAATTTAAATGGCTTATGCAAATCATGCGGACTGGGACTAAATCCCACATCTTCTGGCTCCAACCACATGCTCTTGCCAGTGCAAGGCATTTTAAACTTGGTTTAAGCTTCATTATTGTCCCGCTATTGCTACAGTCTGTGTTTTAAAGATTTGGTGTTATAATTGCTATCCTGGAAAGATGATCTGTGAAACTGAAATCCATAAACCTTAACATCAGATCTGGGTAAGCCTCACAAAGTTCTATATGTCCCAATCCTATACTCTTTCATAGTTCCCTCTATGATATGAGAAAAAAGACAATAACAAATTCAAATTTGTTGACTACCATTTACAAACTACTTAGTGACCCTGGAATTCTCCCTGTTGGGGCATCTTTGTCTTGGTGGGTTGAAGTGGAGAATTACTCAGATAAAGTCATATTGTAGGGGACCTTGGAGGACACGGTCTCTAAGCACGGCTTCCAGAAGAGCAGCGTCAGCTATGGCTTTAGTCTCTCATCCCAGTGGCCTCTCTAATATTTCAATAAAGGGAGCCTTCTAACTTTGAGACTTTTTCCCTTGTTTGCTGTCTACAACTGGAGCAGCAGTAGCATTAGAGGCTTGGGAAATTGTTAAAATGCTAGCAGGATAGCAGCTGAGAGAGTGTTGGGAGACAATTGCAGTTTTTGAAAGACTCTCAGTAAATTAGTCTAAAAGACATTTTTGTGAATAGACCCGGTGAGCAAGTGATTCACCTTTTCTAGCACTACTGAAAAGTGTGGAAGTTAAATGTATGGACTGTGGAGTCACATAAACCTGTGTGCAAATATTGGTCCTACCAGTTACAGGCCATGTAACTTTGGGAAATTTATTTTATACTTCTGACTTCCAGTTTCCTCATCTGTAAAATATTGATAATAAAAATGGTATCTATTTTATAGGGCTTTTTGAAGATGAAATTAAATACATGAAACATTTAGTCCAGCTCCTGGCACATGAAAGAGGCTCAATTATTTATTTTTTTTAATAAAATGAATTATGTAAGTATAAGCTTGCATGTGCTAGTGATTGACTTCTTTTTGAGGCATGACCTCAAGGAGCTTTGCAAACAAATCCCTCAGCCTCTGATTTTACTTGTTTACTTGCACTGTTTGTTTTCCTCATTTTCTGCTTTTAGGTGTCTTTGACTACTGAGATACTCTATTGCTAAAAATCCTCTACAGTTCTTTTTTCCACAGGAGAGAGAAACATCAGTAAATTAATATGATTCATAAAGCTGCTGGCACTTCAATGCAAATCTTTATTCCATTAATAATATAGCATTAAAATAATGATCACACAAAGCAACTCTTGAAATTGGAATAAAACATAGAATTTGTTCTACTACTTGTTAAGTTTTTTTAATTCCACATTTGTTGAATATCTGGCTCAGAGCTGAGAGTTTCTCTTCTTAGTGGAACTTTGGTAGATTGGTGGTCCATTACTTCCTGTCTTTCTCAAATTCCACAGTCATCTTTATGAAGTTATATGGAGCTTAATACCCAGTTTTTAAGGGTATGTACCAAAAAAAAAAGGAAAATATAAATATCATCCTGATATTTATAAGATGCATGTTAGAGACAAGCTTACAAATAGGCATTTAAAATCACCTTTTACTTTTGCTACCTCTGTCCAACAAGGGCATATCCTCCAGTGATTCTTTCCTTTGCCTGTACATCTTACAAACCAACAAGGTTTAAAAACCAAATCAAAGATTTGGTTTTGTCTCACACAATTTATACTTTAATCGTAGTGTCTTATAGATGAGGGGTGATAAAGAAAACCCATTTAACAATATTGAATTAGGCCATGTTTTTTTCTGAAGGTATTTAAAGCCTGTGGTCTCTAACTGCTGGAATTGAATTTAATGACTAGAACATTAAAAACAAAACATTAACATTTATAAGTTTAATGATAGCTATTTCATACTTCAACATGACAATGTTATGAAAATATATTTTTCGTAATATTTACTGATAGCCATCAATTACAGGGATTGGAACATGAAGTCTTGATTAGTTTGATGGCTAAGATTTGTCATATATTTAATATTATATTCACTTAATGACATGTAGTTTGTAAACTTAATTTGCTTTAAAGAAAAATTTTGGGGCCAGTGAATGTATGCAATTCTATAAATAGAATTAAATTAGGACATAAATAAGAACAGTTGCCTAGGCTACTGGATACAACCTCAAAACATCAACAGCAGCAAATGAATTGGAGCCTATAAATTTTTTAAATACTAGAGATGATTCTTGGTATACAAAAAACAAACAATGTTCACTCTCACTACATACTGACGGTAGAGAGAACTCCCTCACTGTGTTGCTTGTTTACATGCAGTTAGCTGAATATCCTCAAGAAGAGCAAAAATGCCATGCATGGGTGATTTACTTTAAAAATTGGATACATTTTAATTGTCCCCATTTATTATCAGAATACACTCTGAATAACTCAAATTTATACTGTATTACCGTACAGAATATGGGGAGACATGACCTCATTACCTTCTTCATGATATAATTTGGCTTGGGTTACTATGAAAAATACAACTTGAGTGAGCCTGGAAGAAAGTACATTATTCAGCAGCACTGCAGCAGGTAGTGCATTTCCCAGTCATTGGTTTTTATAATTTTAATTGCTTGTTTGGCAACAATTCCACCTTTTTACCTTTATGGGTGATCATTCTCAGTTTACTTCATGGTTTCCTCTTCCTTTTTCCATTTCTGAAACGTTAGCGTTCATTAGAATTCTGATCTAAGTCCTATAACCCTCCAGTTCTTCTCACTTTTCCTGGATATTCTCATGCAGTCCCAAGACTTCAGATGTCACCTTTAGATATGTGACTCCAGCCAAGTCCTGTCTTCTGAGCTTTGACGACACGAATTGGCAGGACCAAAAGTTTCCTTTCCTTGGATGATTCACCAACCCCTGTAGCATTCATTGTTTCCAAGCCTCAAAGCTTCATCTTCCCCCACAAATCTACTCCATAGCCTGTCTGTCTTGGCACCTCTATACATTCTTTTTCACAAGTCTGAACCTTGTGAAATAACTTTTGAGCCTTTCCTTCAGCTAATCACCCAACATGTTCTGAGTTCACTATGTTCTAAATCTTTTCTGAACTTGTCCACTTTTTCCACCTTTTTCACTATCACTATAATAGCTCAGGCACTGGCATCCCTTGCCTGGATTTCAACAACAGACTCCTAAAGGTCTCCTACCTGCAATTTTGCATCCTTCCACTCCCCACACAGCTTATGTGACATTTTTAAGTACAAATCTCTTATCTATCACCATACATAAAAATCCTTCAGAGTGTCAGTGTTTCCCCTTACCCTTTGCATGAAATTCAAACCCTTAATATCCTGTGCAAGAAATTTTAAGTACTGTTCCGTGCTTATCTCTTTTGCCTCATTTTCACCAATTTCTCTCCAAACCCGCCTCTTTGTGCAGAACTTTCAGTTCCCATAAGGTACCAGGCTCTACCTCACATCCAGACCCTCATAATTGTTCTTGCATATCTGAGAAAAAGTTTCCTCAATTCCCCTGCCTCCCTTTCACCAACAAATGCCCTGCTCATCATTAACTTTCCAGCTTAGGCCAGCCTTCTCTGACTCTCAAGTCCATGGTGAGCTTCTATGACACATGGGAATTCCCATATCATGCTATTCATTGTGATGTATAATTTCTTATATAATGGCTTTTCTCCCTTAGTAGATTGTAAATTCCACTAGTAAAGGGAATATATTTACCTAGTTTATGGTTATATTTATGAAACCTTATACACTCCTTGGTACAAAGTAGATTCTAACGTGTATATATATATATATTATATTATATATTATATATAATGAAAGATAATAAGAGCATTTGTTTTTTTAATTAATTTTTTATTTTTAAAGAAGATTTAGATTAAATAAAGTTTACATAAAAAAATATAAGGGATTCCCATATGCCCACTCCCTCCCCCCCACACACACTTTCCCACATTAATAACATCCTTCATTAGTGTAATATGTTTGTTACAATTGAAGAACCCATATTGAAGCATTGCTACTAACCATGGACTACAGCTTACATTATAGTTTATACTTTGTTCCAAACAATTTTGTAAGTTATGACAAAATATACAATGGCTTGTATCCATCACTGCAATGTCATACAGGATAATTCCAATTACTGAAAATGCCCCCATGTTATACCTCTTCTTCCCTCTCCCATCCCTCAGAACCTCTGGTGGCCACTGCCTTTACATCAATGATAAGAGTTCTTCCATAGCTGGAATAATAGTAAGCTATTATAGAATAATAATAAGTCTACTTTAGTCTATTGTTCATTCCCCAATCTTGAGAACTTTGGGATGGTGAAGCCCACTCTATTTCTAATTGAGAGGGGGCCTAGATCCCATAGGAAAAATGGATGGGACTATGTTGCTTGCAGTTGCAGACACTCTCTGTTCCTTGGGATGGGTATTGTCTATCATCACCTCCTTGTAAATTATCCTGGGTAAGTCCAGTGAACTGGAGGGTAGGTTTTGCAACTCTGCTGAAATTCAGAGCTCAACTGGTACATGGGCAGACCAAAGATTTAAGTTTCTGAGATATATACTTATCAAGTATAGTGCTAATTATATGTTCAAATAAAAGGGGCAGAAGAGCCATGTGTAGAGAATGTAAAAATGTAAAAAATAATGTAAAAAATAAATTCCAAAGTACGGCCCACTGACAAGGTGCTGAATTCCTGAGCTGTTTGTCCTGCTTATAGTTTCTAGATATCTCTAGAGCCCTCAGGAGCCCCGTTATTTGAGGCACTGTTTACTGTGGAAATGAGATCCTGCTGAGATGTACATAAGCATAATCTCTGGAATGACTTCCCAACTCACTTTGAAATCTCTTAGCCATAAAAACTCATTTTTATTTACCATTTCCACCTTTTGGTCAAGGTCATTTTCCAGATGCCTTGCTAGTTGGTGCTTGGTAGTAATCCCTCGGGGTCAGGGAGGCTTATCCCAAGGAGTCATGTCCCACACCAGGGTGTGGCAGAAGGTAGTGCATGTATATGCTGAGTTAGGCTTATAGAGAGGCCACGTTTGAGCAACAAGGAGGCTTTCAGGAGGTAACTATTGGGCAGTATATAATACTAGGCTATTTCAATTTCACAGAAAAAACGTTCATAACTACAATCATCAGTATCAAGGGCCTGTCATAATGTCTTTCTTCACTAGACATTACCCTTGCACTCAGGGGATTCTTGCTGTCTTGTTAGAGAATGTAGCAGAACTCCCCAGGAGGGGGATTCAATATTCTTTAGGTTATTGTGTGGATCTCCACCCACTGATACAATGTCTCATGAACACTTGAATATATTCATATGTCTTAGAGGCATGCCCCAGGTCAACCCTTTCCTATGCATCCCCCCACCAGTGACACCTCCAATCAGTGATCCTCCCCCGCAACTGCTGTGAGCCTTCTGTGTTCCAAAACCTCTCCAAAAATCAAGCCAATGAAATAACCAAATAAAATTAATGAGAAAATGAAATAGTAATTTTAAAAATAACCAATAAAATACAAAAAAATTAAAATAATTTGAAATAATAAAAAAAAAATTTAGACATCACTGTAAGATCTATTGTCTTGACTGAACAGTGACATTTTCCTCCATATATTCCCTCTGTGTCTTATTCTTTATCATTTTATCTTCAAAGAAGTTTTAAGATACAGAAAAGTCACATAGAGAATTTAGGTGATTCCCATATACCCAATGCCCTCACCCTTTTCCTCTCTCCCTTATTAATAACATTTTATATGCAAATGGTACATTTGTTACAATTGCTGTACAAATATTAAAGCATTGCTACTAACCATGGTCAATGGTTTACATTATGGTTTACATTTTGAACCATACACTTTTATAGGTTTTGACAAAATTTGAAGTGGGCTATGTCTGTTATTGCAAGATCATGTTGAACAAGTCTAATGCCCTAAAATTGCCCTACGTTCCATCTATTCTATTCTTCCCTGCCCCTCCCCTTGGAACCTATGGTAATCACTAAGTTTCAATTTTTGAAGAATAAGATTCATAGTTACAATAATATTGAGGGCTTGACATATTGGTCTGTTTTCTTTTATTAGGTCCTGCCTATGTTCTTCAGGGATTCTTGTCCCTCTAATTGAGAACATAGCAGGACTCCCCAGGATGGGAGTTAGATATTTTCTTGATTATTGTGTGTGTCTCCACTCACTGATATAACTAATTATGACAAAATGGACACTTACATATTCTATAGAAGCCTGCCCCAGTTGCACCCTGTCCCACAGGCCCCCACATCCAACACCCTACACTAGTAACTCTCCCCTGCCATATTTGCCAAAAGAACATTGCCAACACTGTAGTTTTAACCACAGACCTGCAAATCCCCAGAGTTGTCTGCTCTTCCCCGACCCTCCCCCCGCCCCGATCCATGGAAAGTCCAAACTAACTACCCCAACCCACTCCCCCTCATAGACCAGCACCACCAAACTCAATCATATCAGTCCACCACTGTCATGCTCATCCACTGCACAACTACATCCTTCCACCTTATTTTAGATATTGCCTGTGTGGGCATCAGAGAGCCTTTCTTTTATAAGACTTCTTACCCCAAATGTATTCCAGATCATCAATATAGTGAACCTAGAGGGTTACACAGATTTCTTTCCTGACTTTCCTTCCTGAAGTTTTTTTTTCTTCATTCTAATAGTTCTATTATCCTTGCTAATTCTTACTAAAAATTGCTGAGTCACTAGTCTAAATCATCAATGACTCCCCATTCCATACTACCTGAAGGTGTAAGTATCAATTGCTCTCTTGTTTGCCAACATCCTTCCCATTGCCCCCTTACCCCTAGCCATCTAAGGGCATGTGTGTTCAAAAATGATCTGTTGCTAAAATGATTTTGAACAAAAATGATTTTGAGGACCATTCCAGTGTCCAAATTCATGCTATTTTGCATGTCTGAATTGTCCACCTTTTGTCTTCTCACTTCCTCAATTCAAAACTTCTTCAAGATGAGCTCAACTCCCTATATCCCATGAAGTTTTTGTTACACTTTATTCTTCATTGATTTAATGCCAAGCAGTTTAAAGGACAGTTTAATTACTCATCCCTTTTGCATATTGACATGCTAAGGTCACAGGGCTCTAGCTCTACACATCACAAAGTAGTATACCTGCACATGAGCATGTTTGCTTTACACAGAAATTCTTTACATGAATTGAAATTTAGTGTCATTCCTTTGATTTAACAAGTCACTGTATAAAAATCCAGGCCGGGAAGATTAAAGTTTAAAACATTGTGTTTTATTTTATCCAAAACCTCTTATATTAGGGTTCTTTTAATAATTGCCTCCTGAAATTTCAGTATAAAAATGTTTGTTACCAAATATCTCAACATCTTCTCATGTATAAACCAATAAAACTAATTAAAATGTACTGGAAATCATCTCAATAAAATTTCCGATCTAAAAATGTTTAAAAAATATTTTATTTTCTTTCAATTTTCCCTATCCCTTTTCCCCATTGTGAAAATATTCTTGCCAATACTGAGATAATATATTTTACTATGAGAGAAGAAGGTAAAGATATCCAGTATATTATCTTCTCGCTCTAGTTGTAAGTTCTTAGATTTAAGGTCAAATCTTCTTATACTTTCCATTTAATTTTAGAGTGGAATCTTGACGTTTGTTAATGTAGGTTTTCTATCTTCTAACACTGATGAACAACCCACAAATTTATGTAAGGAGTACTTTATAATGGCGTGTATTTAAGAGAGATATTGTAATACTTATATGTTTATTATCTGCCTTTCGCCAAATTTTTAATAGTGTTTTTCACTCATTCCTGCATTCACAGCAAGGGAAATAACAAGTAGAAAAGCCTTGAGGAGGAAATTCCCTTGTTGGCAGGTGTTAGTGAGGTAAGCAATAATAAAGGAGGTCTGAGAATGAAAAGGAGGCCAGATCCTGTAGGACTTTATAAATTATTGTAAGAACTCTGATTAAGATGAGAAGCATTTGGAATTTTGAACTGGGAAGTAACATAGACAGACTTGTATTTTAAAATAGCCATTCTGAAGGCTCTTTTGAGAATAGTCTTAGTAGTGATAGGAAAGAAAACTGAATAGAAAGCCATTGTTAAAATCCAGATGAGAAACAAGGAGGCTGAAACCTACCTTTTAGAAATCAAGAGTTCAAAGCTATTGACTGTCCTTATCTGGTAACTGTTGAGTCAATGGAATTTGCTAAAGAATTAGATATTGGGTATGAAAGAGAAGGAAGAGTCAAGGACAACTCAAGATTTTGACTTGAGAACTGGTAAGATGGAGTTTCCATTTACTGATATGGAGAAAACTAAATTGAGCATGTTGGAGATGGGAGAAGATCAGAATTTCATTTTGGATGTGTAGCCAAAAAACCTATTTAAAAAATAATAAATATATCAATAGGCAGACTTGAAATTTAGAAGCTAAACTGGACATCATATCCCATGCATATTTATAACTTTTTAACCTTATGGTAAAATTGTTTGTATTACTTGATGACCATTTATTTTTTCCTCAAAGAAATTGATATTTTAGCTTTAGGTGTGGTTTCCATCTATCTCTCAGACCTCATTCACAACTTACCTCCCCATTGTTAACATACTTGTTCCTTTGAATATCACGTTTATAGTAAAGCCATCATTGACCACTTTGCTTAAAACTGCAACCCCATTACCGACCCCCATATTACCCTATCCCTCCCTTCTATCTTTTTCTCCATAGCACTTACTTTCACTGTCTGACATACTAAACATTTATTTATTTCCTCCTGTAGATATATATTTGATGAGGACAAATATTTTAATTGCGTTTTCTTCCAAATAATGTATCCCCCATATGGAAAATTTGCCTGATGCAAATGAATTTATTGAATGAATTAATGAATGAATAATGATGACAAATGTGATTTGGGAAAAGAAAGCTGTGCAAAAAAATTGGGGGCATGTGAATTGTTGCAGATGCAGCATTTGTAGCCAACAAATAAATACTTTGTCTATAAAAAAATAAAATTCTTATTTTTTTAAATTAGTATTTTATTAAGTAATTAACCATACTGTAGGCATTTGAAAAATTTTTCAGAGGATAAAGTCTTCAGGTGATATTTTACTCTTTCTACGTTTATAGATATTTGTGGTAGACACCTTGCTAAGAAGTGCTGCCCCACTTCCCCATCCCCTGAATTGTGGTCACTGAAAAAATCTTATTTCCTTTAATTTAAAAAACAAGTGCTTTTGAATTATTAGTCACTGGTGAAATATGCAATATGTGTTAACTTCTTTTCCTATTGTAGACCATGTGTATCAAGTAATGGTTAAAAGTTGTATAAAAAAGTGCTCAACAGATTCTCTCTTCTTAAATAATCTTCTGATATTCTAAAAATCACTCTTGTACACTGAAGTAACAAAATATAAATCTAGGCTTTGGAAAAATATGCGTATTTTCTAATCAGCAAATGATTATTATCCTACAGAGACATTCTATTTTCCAGAAATGTGAACATGCATCTCTTATTCATAAGCTGAACAGGCTTCAGCCCTATAGATAATTAAGGTTTGGTTAAAAACCCATATCTATATTAACTGATATAGAACATTAGCAATCCCTGAGGAATAAGAAATGGGAATAAATGATTGAATTAATGAAACTGGGCCTGGGGCAGGGGTAGCCCTGTATGTATCAAGTGTAATGGTATGCCATTAATCAAAGAATATGATTAATTCAATCATCAGGTATTCAGTTTCTGCAAAGAAAATCAGAGCCATATATTCACTAGATAAAAAAGAGTAAATATTAATTTTTGTGACCTTGGAGTAAGAAAGGACCTATCTGGTCCTGGAATGTTCTTTGTTGAGAGGTTTTTGAATACTGATTCAATCTCTTTACTTGTGATTGGTTTGTTGAGATCGTCTATTTCTTCTTGAATCAGTGTAGGTAGTTTGTGTAACTAGGAATTTGTCCATGTCATCTAGGTTTTCTAATTTGTTGTTGTACATTGGTTCATCGTATCTTCTTATAGTCCTTTTTATTTCAGTGGAGTAGGTAGTGATGCCCCCCTTTTCATTATTAATTTTAATTACTTGTGTTCTCACTTTTTTCTTTGTCTGTTTAGCTAAAAATATGTCCATTTTTATTGATCTTTTCAAAGACCCAACTTTTCAAAAATGCTCTCTATTGTTTATTTTATTCTCTGTTGCATTTATCGCCACTTTAATCTTGTTATTGCTTTCCTTCAGCTCACTTCAGGTTCAGTTTGCTCTTCTTTTTCTAGATCCTACAGTTATGAAGTTAAGTCTCTTATTGGAGATCTTTCTTCTTTTTTAATGTAAGCATTTAGAGCTATAAATTTCTCTCTCAGCACTGCCTTTGCTGCAACCCATAATTTTGGTATGTTGTCTTTTAATTTTCAGTTGCCACAAGATATTTCCTGATTTCCCCTGTGTTATTTTCTTTGACTCATTGGATGTTTAAGAGTGCATTGTAATAAAGTAAAAAAAAAAAAAGAATAGTGCATTGTTTAATTTCCACATATTTGTGACTTTTCCATTTCACCATCTGTTATTGATATCTAACATCATTCCATTGTGGTCAGAGAAGATACATTGTTGTATGATTTTGATCTTTTTACATTTATTGAAACTTATTTTCTGAGCTAACATAAGGTCTATCCTGGAGAATGATCCATGTGCACTAGAGAAGAATGTGAATTCTGCTGCTGTTGGGTGAAATGTTCTACATATGTCCGTTAGGACTAGTTGGTTTAGCGTATCATTCAAGTCTTCCATTTCCTTCTTGATCTTCTGTCTAGATGGTCTATCCATTTTTGAAAGTGGTGTACTGAAATTTCCTACAATTAATATAGAACCATCTATTTATACCTTCAAATCTATCAATATTTGCTGCATATATTTTGGAGCTCTGCTGTTAGGTTATATATGTTTATATTTGTTATGTTTTAATTGTGTTGTTATCAGTATATAATGACCTTCTTTGTCCCTCAAAACAGTTTTTGAGTTAGAGTCTATTTTCTCTGATTAGTATAGCTATCCCAGCTTTTTTTGGTCACTACTTGCATAGTATAGTTTTTTCTATTCCTTCACTTTGAACCAACTTATGTCTTTGAATTTAAGGTGAGTTTCTGTAAACAGCATATTGTTGGGTCATGCTTTTTTATCCATTCTGCCAATCTCTGCCTTTTGACTGAAGGGTTTAATCTATTCATATGTAAAGTAACTACTAATAGTATAATACTTTCTTCTGTCATTTTGCTATTTTGTATTTGTAAAGTCTTATACTTGTTTTTACACTTAATTATTCTGTTAATACCTACTTTCATATTTAATTGATTTTATATTTTATATCATTTTATGCCACTTCTCACTTCTCTCTGAATATATTTTTCATGTATATATTTTTGTGATTAACATGGGATTAAAATTTAACATCCTATATATCTAACAATCATATTTGATATCAATTTATCTTCAGTAGCATATACACTATTCTTATGCCTCTCCATTCTCCCACTTGTTATTAGAAGTTGTTATCAATATCTTTGTACTTTGTATCTCCCCAACCATAGATTTATCATTACATTTAAGCATTTACTTTTTAGAAATTGTAAGAAGGAAAAAGTACAGGTACATACCAAAACTGCAATACAATAGTACTGGCATTTATAATTAACTGTGTTGTTCCCTTAACCAAAGGTCTTTATTTCTTTATGCTGCTTGATGTACTGTCTAGTGTCCTTTCTTTCAGTCTGAAGAACAACCCCCATTGCTCATGGGATAGTTATAGTGGTAATTAACTACATCAGCTTTTGTTTATCTGGGAATGTCTTAATCTCTCCCTCATTTTTAAGAACCAGATATAAAATTTTGGGTTGACCTTTGTCTTCTTTCAGCACTTTAAGTATTTCAGCCCACAGCCTTCTTGCCTCCAAAGTTTCCAATGAAATTTTGGATTGAATCTAATTTGGACACCCTTGCACATAACTTGTTGCTTTTTTCTTGCAGGTTTATGAACTCTCTCCTTGTCCTTGGCATTGGACCATTTGATTACTATTTGTCTGGGCATGATTTTCTTTGTGTTTTTCCTGTTTGGGGATTGTTGGGCTTCTTGAATAGGTATATCCATATTCTTTGTTAAAGCCGGGAAGTTTTCTGACATTATTTCTTTGAATATTCCTTCTGTTCCTTTCTCTCTTTCTTCTCTTTGTGGCATTCCCATAATGAATATATTGGTAGGATTAATGGTGTCCCAAAGGTCTCTTAGGCTCAATTCATTCTTTTTTTGTTCTTTTTTCTTTCTACTCCTCAACCTGAATCATTTCAAATGTCTTGTCTTCAAGATCACTGACTCTTTTTCTTGCCACTCCAAATCTGCTGTTGAAGCCATCTAGAGAATATTTCATTCCAGTTATTATGTTCTGTTTGTTTCCTTTTGAGAATCTCAGAGAGATCCCAATATTCTTCATTCATTGTTTTCATCATATCTTCTTGTCCTTTCTCCCTTTTTCCTTTAGCTCCTTCAGCATATTACAGATTTTTTTTAAAGTCTCTGTCTGGTAAGTTCAAAGTTGGCTCTTCTTCATTGATGATTTGTGGATTTTTATATTGTTCTTTTGCTTGAGCCATCATTTCCTGTTTCTTTGTCTTATAATCATTTTTGTACCCTGTAGTAGTTGGGCAGTTTGATGTAATTATGAATTCCAAAAATAGATATTGGATCATGCTGGTAAACTGGTCTACTAATCTGGGCATGATTAAGTTATGATTAGGGCATTAACTGGGCCATGTCAGTAGGGTGTTGAGCCCCACTCCATGGTGGGTGGGGGAATTGAAGATAAAAGACACAGCAAAGGACAGTGTTGGAGCAGTTTTGATGTTGGAGTCTTGAGCTGGAACCTCTGGAAGTAAGAGAGCTTAGTTGTGAAGAAGGAGAGAAAGAACCGGGATAGAGATGAGCCATTCACCTGAGAGTTCACAGCTAGCCTTGTGGAGGAAAGAGAGGAGCTAAGTCCGGAGAGAAACGCAGCCCTGGGAAGAGAGGAACCCAAGAAGTCTTAACCCTGGCAAACGTCGGCAGCTTTCTTGCTCCAATATGTGGCAATGGACTTTGGTGAGGGAAGAAACTTATGCTTTATGGCCTGGTAACTGTGGACTTCTACCCCAAATAAATACCCTTTATAAAGACCAACTGTTTTTCTGGTATATTGCATCAGTACCCATTTGGCTGACTAATACGCACCCTATACGCTTTAATATTATAAACAGTTAATTCTGGAATGTAGTCCCTGAACTTTAGGTTCCTTAAGTTTGTAGACAGCTAGTGATATGACAGATTTTCTTGAATTCCAGGAGCTAATCAAAATAAACAAACCAAAGCAAAAAGGATATTTCACTCTCTACAAATTAGCTCTGCTTTTTCTCCTTCATAACTTAGCTCTCCTCTCAAGATCAGTCTGAAGTAAATGCAAAGTGCAGGGTCCTCTCTGTCTTATCCAAGCATGCATGGAACAGCATATCCTGCTTCTTTTTCTGAGCTTGAGCTTGCTAGAGACCTTAGAAATTCCCCATTTATAGTTTACAGGAGTTTGAGTGACTGCTCTTCTACTTCTTTTGAAATAGACTTTTATCCCATCCTGAGTGCTCTCTTGAGTGACTTAATGCAAGTAGTTTTTTGCCCCAGGCCACCTCACTTTAATTGTTTCTCATACAGTTCCAACTGTCTGCAAGAAGTACTTCTACCCTCAGGACAAACTCTGGGAGGGCAAGCCCAAGACAAGTTCCCTGGCTCAGTCTCTCAGATTTCCATAGGATAGATTGGCACTGACATAGGTGTGGCCCAGTATGCTCACAGGACCACTCTGCTCCCTCTGGAATAGGGAAGGACACAGATGAAGCTGTACCTGTGGATAAGCATGAAATCAAAATAAAGTTAAGGCCTCAATGAGTTAAGCTTTCACAGGTAAAACTCAGATATTTGGAGGAATCTTTTGAAAGCTATGTACCATCTCCATTGAAGTTTCAATACAAACAGCTAACAAACAAAATCTAAAGTAATTGGAAACATTTTAAAAGCAAAAGATGAAATTATAATATTTTTTGCTAAAGCTTCTCAAATATGGAATTTCACAGGTCTCTGTTATTTAAAAAAAAAGTGGAGGTATAAATATATCTTTTCAAATTATTCTGTTTTACTGAGGGCATAAAACATTCACACACAGATTCTAAACTAAACTTAAAAAAAAGTAAGAAATAAAAACTTTATTACAAAATATTAGCCACAATTGATACAATTTTATAAAAAAATAATAAGTAACTTTTAACATCAAGATAATTAGAAAGGATCCAATCTCATCCAATCTCACAATAAAAGACATACTTTCCAGAAAGAATGTCTGCTGGATGATTTTTGCCTCACTCTCCAGGGTTGTTTGGTAATGTATGGGGACATTTTTGTCACAACTGGGCTGAGGTGCTGCTGGTTCCTAGTAAGGCCAGGGATGCTGCTAAACATCCTACAATGTCAACCCCATACAACAAAGAATTGTCTTAGGGGGTGGGGAAGGGGGAGCTTAACCCAACGAGGGTGCTAGGAGCTTTTTCTACAGCTTTTGAAGCTGTGTTTTCTTGATTCAGGACTTGCCCAGTTAATGCAGTCCTTTGTTTTCCATAGTTTTGAAGAAGGTTACTATCTTTGAGAGTCCTCTACTACCTCGCCCAGGAGGGTTAGAACAATGGCCACCCTCAGAGCCAACCCCAGGGACCTGAAATAGCTTATCAGCAGTGATTAGTGAGCAGACCACACATCCCTGGAGGTTGGAGGTCTAGGTCTTATGTCCCACCTTGGCACCAGCAAACTGTGCCAGGTGCCTGAGGTCCATTCCCCACTGCTGCCTGCTCTGAGGCTAGGAGAACAGGGATGGTAGCTGCTGCAGAGAGGGTGAGACTCACTGTCTTTTATCACAAAAGAAACTGTTCCTTCTGCTCCTCCCTGGATGCTGCAAGAGTTGCTCTAGACTGGAGTTTCAAAATATTTGATTCAGACAGTTACTGCCAACTTAATAGCTGTTTTGGTGGAAGGATTCTTACTCTGATATCTTCCCACAATTCTCTCAATTCTACTTTATAAATATAATTTGAATAAGTAATCACATAAATATATGTACTCTTCAAGAATAGCCACTGAAATATTGCTGCAAAAATTGTGGTGTAAAAAGCCATGTTTTGTAAATACACAAGTACCATGCATGAAAGTAGAGAGAGAAAAAAGTCCAACATAGTTTATACAGTTTATGTATAATTTTATGGACCAGATGGTCCAAAGAAGCTTAAGGAAAACATTTAACTGCCTAAAATTTTACTGTTTAGAGAAAAACAGCATGATAAATTCATTCGTTTTTTTCCAATGTTTAAAGTGTTACATTAATATAAAATATATACACTGATCCCGAATAATGAAACATGCATGATTAAAGCCTGGTATGACAAGAGATTTCTGTTTTCTTTCTTTTGATGGAGTCTACTAATTCTGTTTTAACTGCCTAATAGTCATTTTACTTTCAAATAATGAATAGCTCTACATCCTGATTGACTCTAATGTCTTAAAGTTCAGATACAAACTAATAAGCACATGGGAAGGTGTCAACACAGAACTGCAGAATAGGTTTTAGGAACCAATTTTTGACAGTTTGGCCCTAATTATACTCTTAAAGTTCACAATTGCAGTTCTATTGCTAAGTATTATTTTTAAGAAATCATGAAAGCAAAAGAAAATTTAAAAGGCAGACAGGCATGCCAGAAATCACTGGCTCCACAATCTGATCAATACATCAGGGTCAGTCTGGACCAAGTTATTCACTGGCTGTTTGCCAAAATGTCAACATAAGACAGGGTTTCCCAACTTTGACAATATTGACATTTGGGGCCAGCAAACTCTTTGTTGTAGGATGTTTGACAGCATCCCAGGCCTTACTAGGTACCAGCAGCACCTCAGCCCCAGTTGTGACAAAAATGTCACCACTCATTTCCAAACAGCCCTAGAGAGTGAGGCAAAATCACCCAGCAGACCTTTCTGGAAAGTATGTTCTTTAATCTGAGATTGTATGAGATTGGATCCTTCCTAATTATTTTGAAATTAAAAGCTTATTTTCTTGTAAAATTGTAACAATAGTGAATAATATTTTAATAAAGTTTTTATTTCCTACTTTTTTTTAAAGTTTCGAATCTGTATGTGAATGTTTTATGCCCTCAGTAAAACAGAATAAATTGCAAAGATATATTTATCCCTCCACTTTTTTTTTTTTTTTTGTATTACACAGGCCTGTGAAATTCCATAAGTGTGGCAGTTTGAGATTATTTATGAACCCCCAAAAAGACAAGGATTATGTTTGTAAACTCCTGTATTCCTCTGGGTGTGATACCCTTTGATTGCATTAAATTCAAAGGTTTTAAGTTTACTTGATTAAATCAGCTTAGGGCCTTTGATTTGAAGATGTCAGTAGGGCATGACTCAGGGTTGATTCCAGCCCCCTTTGTGGGCTGATATAAAGGGACATTCACTCAAGAGACATACAGAAGAGAAGAGAACTTGGTCATTTCCATCCTGCCATGTAACAGAAAGGAGAAGGCTCAAACAGCTAAAGCCCTGGGAAGAGAGATGAGCCCTAGGCCAGGCTACAGCTGAGATTCGAAGAAGCTCGGCCCATGCAGTCTGAAAGAGGAAGGCCCAAGAAACCAAGAAGAGATCGCCTGCCATCTTGCTTTAACAGGTGACAACAGACCTTGGTGAGAAAGTACCTCTTATGGAAACTTGAGTTGGACTCTTTAGGGCTTTTACTCCAAATTTGGAGTAAGCTTTTACTCCAAATAAATACCGTTTATAAAAGCCAACAGATTTTTGGTATTTCGCAATAGCACCTCTTTGGCTGACTAATATAATAAGCTTTGGCAAAAACCATCTTAAGTCCATCTTTTACTTCTAAAATGTTTCCAATTTAGCCTTTTTTTTAGCTGTTTATATTAAATTTGCCATGGAAATGGTGCATAGCTTTTTTTTTTTAATTTTTTTTTATTTTTTAGGAGGTACCGGGGATTGAACCCAGGACCTTGTACATGGGAAGAAGATGCTCAGCCACTGAGCTACACCCACTCCTGGTGCATAGCTTTTTGAAGATTCCTCCAAATATCCCTGAACTTTACCTGTGAAAGCCTAACTTATTGAGGCCTTAGTTTTATTTTCATTTTATACTCATTCATAGGCACAGCTTTCTCTGTATCAGCCTCCAGTTAGGCTCAAATGTCAGATGCTGCCTCCTGAGCAGAAGCTTTCCTTTCCAGTTCTTGAATGGGATTTGACTTTGAAAAAACCTTACCTGCTACTAAGTGCTCTTCAAATTCGCATTCAAAAGACAAGAAGAATTACTTTTTGTTTATTTAATTTTGGTGTAGGTTCTGCCCATATGGATTTAACTTATGCAAATTTATAGGATTACTACTGATGCTGGATAGGTGTCACTATTAACTCTGTGCTATCAATGTTGCAACAGTCAGGGAATGTTTTACACATTTTGAATCTCCGATATTGATTATTGTGCCAGATTATAGCATAAATACCCATATAAAATATTTTTTTATGAACTGCATGAAGAAAGGAAATGAATTAAATGCATTACAAAAACAGGGGAGAGTCCTTTAATTGAAATCTGGTAATGTAATACAGAGAGAAGCAGATTTCAGAATCTCAAGAATATCAAGTCTTGTGATATTCATTTGGAGACTTAAGAGTAGAAAATATCATGTAATTATAAGCATAAATACAAAAGTGTATTGTCATCATGGCTGAAACGTGTAGTTTAGGGAGATTAATGTTAGTTGGAGGACAGCTAGAGGATAATATAGGGAAAGTATAACAATGATTTTGGCAATAGATGAAGATTCTGGTTAATGGTATAAATACAGGAATGTTCTTTTACTACATGGTGTTAAGAATGTAGTGATACATAGGAAAAATATAATGTTATTTGTAGACTATAGTTAGCAACAACATTGTAGCAAAAGAAAAGTTGGTACTATATTAATGCTACAGGTAAAAAAAATATGGGGTTTGGTTTTGTGAGATATATGATTAAGCATGTTTTATCATTAATAAGGAGACCTTGACTATATCATTTAACTAATCGGTGTTTATCTGTGTGTCTTTCTGAATACTAGTGGAACAACTGAGTTAGTAGTTAGAATTAGATGAAATAAAATCGCCTAAACAGTACTTTGTAGTAATAATGTACCATAGCTTGTTGAACTTCCTTTTTCTGCTGTTGTTTTTATTTTAAATCTGAAATAAAGTTATTTTTTAAAAAATGAGGAGCTATCTGTTTTTAGGATGTAAACTTAGATTTTTTTTTCCAAAAATATGTTTGAATTATCAGAATAGCAAACCAACATTGTGACTTTCTGGGGGCACTGCCATATTCTCTTCCCTTGATTTTTTGTCTTGTTCATAAAAGAAAAAACATCACACAAGAAACTGCAAACAATAATGTTATGCTATAAATAAGGAAACAAATTATTTAAAATTCTATAGCATTAACTTATTACACAGACAAGCTATAATCTATTCCAGGTGCACTGAGAATTGCAATGGTCTAAGTGATTAGATGACAACTGGTTAAATTATACCATCAGACACCAATTCTCAGTTTCCTACAAGGAAAACTCACAATGGGATTTAAATCACTTGCCCAAAGTAACTCAGCAAGGTAATGAGAGAGCCACCTCATTGCTTTCTCTCTTTTATCTCTTCCTATATAATCCATCTGGTCTGCTGCCCCTTTCTCATTTATTTTCCACAATGATTTAATTATCTCTAATATCATTTTAAAAATGATCTTGATTAAAAATACCACCTTACTGTTTTTAAATGAACATTCTTGTTTGGAAAACCTTTTAAGGTTTTTTTTCTTTTCTTTTCTTTTTTCCTTTTGAAATACTGCAAGGCTCAATCTTGGACTCTAATAGAGAGGAACTAGTTTGAAGGGATTCTTTAGCCAGTTCTTCTACCTTCAGATATTGTCTCACATTGTACATTCTCATTAGCAGCACAGGGAGGGTATTATCACTTTCTGCTAGAAGATGTGATGATTCTTTTCTTGTCAGGAGAATTCAGAAATCCTTGGCCTCTGGTATGCCAATTCCTAATTACTGTCCCAGTGTTATCCTGTCCCTTCAGAACCCAAAGCATTTTAGTTGAATGATTACACAGCACGTTAAATAATTAAATACCTGAGTAAATAAATGTATTTTAAATACATACATGCAGACATACATATATACATACATTCATAGCTTGATAGTTAGAAGATACATATGTACCATTGAAACATCCTATTGAAATTTGCATCTTATAAATTGGCCCAAGCAGATTTATTTTTTAATTATAGGGCCTCACCTCTGAGAAAACAGTTCATCATTAACTTACAGTTTTATTAAACAGATCTGTAAGAATGCTTACAAAACAAAAATAGAAATATACAATGTTTGAATAAAGTAACACATCAAGGAGAGTTCTTTTACTAAAAATAGTGTCCTCTAAAAATACCAAAAATTCTATTGAGAAAAATGTTTAATCTCTAGCCAAATATATTTTTAAAATATGCATAAATTTTTATAGATAATATAGAATTTTAGAAATCATCTTCAGATTCTGGTAAATTTCAAAGCATTACAGACTGCTTGAGGATCTAAGACTAATACAGGAAGACCCATTCTTATGGTAATAGTCTAGCAGTATATAGTATTTATATAACATTCTCATAGACCACACTTTTGCAAGCTGTACAGCTACATTTTGAAAATATATTTGGTTTCTTCTGAAGACTCACTGCCAACCCAAATGGCAATCACTTGGAGAAGAAGCAGGGGCTCAGTTATTTAGAATAAGAAAAACCTTGTTTCTCTGGAACCTGGTCACCTAGGGCCAGATTTGGAGACACAAAGAGGTCCAAGCAGATGCCTTGGTGGCCAGTAAATGTTTTTCACAGCTAGCATGGAAAAACCAACTAGACCTTAGATGCCTCTTTACCAGGAGTTACTCTGCAACTCTCTGACTTTTTAAATCCCTGAAATGTTTTCAAATATTGTTAAATATAGTCCAGCCACATGTTAGCTGGCCATAGATAGTTAAGAGAAATTTCATTTGTCTACACAAGCCAGATGTTAGATAGGAAATATGTAGAAGCCCTCTGGCTCCCAACCAAAACCAAGGAGGTAGTTGCAGTGGTGACTAGGAATAATACCCAAGGGGCAATGAAGCCGGGGAAAAGTGGCATAGGCCACTTGGTCTAGTTGCCTCACCGCTGTGGCATTCTTTCAGCGGGAACAACCTGGAATACATTTTTTTTTTTTTTTTTAAGATTTTATTTATTTATTCATTTATCCCCCCCTTGCTGCTTGTGCTCGCTGGGTCAGCTAACCACGCCCTGTGCGGGCAGGCTTTGCCTTCACCAGGAGGCCCCGGGAACCGAACCCGGGGCCTCCCATATGGTAAACGGGAGCCCTACTGATTGAGCCACAGCCGCTTCCCTGGAATACATGTTATTTTTACTATGGTATTAGCCCCCATTTAAACATCCCAAATGGCAGCTTGCTTGTCATTTAAATGATGGTATTCTAGCATTAAGATGTGGCAAATGTCTTCTTTAAGAAATGATGTTGTTATCCAAAATTAGGAGACCTTTTACCAGCTTCTCAATTTATAAACAAACATTCTGATTTGCTTTGGGGATTTATGATTTCTGGTTTACTTATGGCCTTATTCATTTTTTACTTCCTCACTAAAAGATTTCTAACAAGGAGGAAAAAACATATTTTAATAGTTTCAGATAATTTCTTAAGGAAGGGATTCCCTTTCTTTTGGAAAATATGCTGCACAGTGTTGGAAGATGAGGCTCTGATGGGTGGAAAGATATAAGACAATAGTTAAAGAGTTTTCTTAGGTAATATGCAATATTTTATTATAGGACAACACACAGGAGAGATGGAAAGGATCGCGAAGGGGCTAAGTGAGAATGTGAGAGCCTGGTGATGAGAAAGGCAGCCCCTAAGAAATAAATTGTGCTATGTTTCTTGAAGTACTTTTGAAGATTGGAACATTTATTTTGCATTGGTTTGACTTTTGATTTTGAAATCACTTTAGAATTACAGAAAGTTGCAAAAATAGTCGAGTCCTCATATACTCTTCACTCAGCTTCCTCTAATGTTAGCATTTTGCATAAACTGGTTCCATTCAACAAAACTAAGAAATGATAACTGATGTGATACTACTAATTAAACTTCAGATTTCATCAGTTTTTCCTTTTTCTGTTCTAGGATTCAATTCAGGATCCAACACTGCAGTTAGTTGTCATATCTCCTTAGTCTCCTCTAGACTATGACAGTTTCTTAGTCATTCCTTGTCTTTCATGACCTTGATAATTTTGAAGAATATATGTCAGGCATTTTGTAGAATGTCCTCAATTTGGATTTGTCCTATGCTTTCTCATGATTAAAGTTATGTCATGAGTACTACAGAACTGATATGCCTATATTATTCTGATTTACTATAGACCCATGACTAATGATCTATATAAATGTGCTAAAATGACTTCTCAGTACATTGTGTCAGGAGGAACAAGATGTGATTATTTTTCATTTCTGGTTGATATTTCTCATGTTGATCTTGATCACTTTGTTAATGTGGTGATTGCTGACTTTTTCCACCATAAGGTTACTGGTATGTTTTTCTTTTTAATTAATAAATACCACGAGGGAAATGCTTTGAGGCTATTCAAACCTCATTTCTTCTCAAATTTTCACCTTCTAATTTAATAGTCATCAGTGGCTCTTGCCACAACAGTTACTACTGTGATTTTGCCTAATGATAATTATGTATTTTCCCTATTTCTCCTATATTTGTTAAGTGGAATTAAAACATTTATTTATAGAATTATTCTATCAATATGAACTCATGGATATTTAATTTATTCTATGGATTTTAACACAATACTCTTGCTATTTATTGATCAAATTGCCTAACATTTGGTATTGGGAGCTTTTTTACATGGGCTCCTGTTTTCTTTTAACACATCCACCCTTCAATTTTTTAATAATTCCTTACATTTTTGCCAACTCTACTAATGGTACTCTCCTTACCAGTGTCCAGTGGCATCTGCCCAAGGCAGGTAAACACATATAACCCATTTCTTACAGCAAGTACCTCTCTCTACCTAGACCTCAAGTCAATTAGTGACCTTGTGACCACTGATGGATTGATAAAAGTTATGAATTTGTAAAATTCTGACTTTTGTTGTTACTGTTGTTCTAAAGGTAGGAGTGACATTTTCCCTAGTTCTCTATATCCCATGTAAGAACCAGACATTGCAATTTTAAAGTATTTCCATTTCTGCTGTGTAACATTCTCATAATTATGTCTAAACATATTCTAAAATTTCATCATTCACACAAATGCCATATATGGATGATTTTTAAAGATTTCAGAAATATTGGTCACAACAAGGAAAGTTAGTATCAAATGAAAGTAGCAGATCTGTGAGAAGTGAGAGCAGAAATGTGGAGCAGAAAGTGGACTATAGGGATATAAGTCTTCAGAAATGTGTAGAGACCTTAGGGAGGGCATTTGTAATTCCTGCAAAATAATTGATAGGGAGCTTGACTCAATTGCATTTAAATTCCAAAATATGGAAACTTCAGCTAATATATGTGTCTTAGATCACAAATGCACAGAAACAAGAAAGAATACCCAATGTTGTTGTCATAGAAGAATAGTATTTTGTGCAATTTCCAAATTGACATGAAAACATATTTTCTTTTACTTTTTAAAAACTTAGCAAGTGGTAAACATGTTGTATATATTATACAAAAATATAACTTTTCACTTTTCCTGGGCCACTACATATCTATATCCAATTGATAATATATAATGAGAATAGACTTCACATTGTCTTTGCCATGTACATATAAGTTGGTCTTAAACAAAAGAAGCCATAATTAGTATGGTTATATGGGATTATTAGTCATGGTTCTATAGTAAATCAGAATATAGGCATACATGTAAATACATGTGGGCAAGCACGTGTCATAAATATTTGTAATTCTATACCATATTTCCCAGATTTTTATTTTATCATGTAAAGTGTCATTAGAAAAATAGAATGAAGTCTTCAGTTTCTTATAAAATCTAGGGAGAGAAATCTGTTAATTATATGTATAATCAGTTATACATTTAATAGATGTGTACATTTAATGAAATTTTATTAAGAATGTAGAATTAAGCAGAAACTATGCAAAAGAAAAGTATAGACATAGAAGACATTCTCAAATTATAGCTCTTATAGTGTACATTATCAGGATTTTATCTTTAACAAAACATTTTAATTAGTTAAAAGTGAACATTAAATATGAGACCTTCAAACGTATATGGAAACCATATTTAATAAAACACGAACTTCCTGGAACCTTTATATAGAGGGCAAGTTATTCTGGATGATGATGTTTTCTTTATTAAGATATATACTCCTTTTGGCACCAAAGTGTACATTTTTAAACTTAAAATAATTTACTAGAACCAACTTTTAAATTGTATCTGGTGCATCTTTACCTTACCAAAGTGATCTAAATATAATTTTATCCTTTCTGCACAGGGAGGTCACAAACTCTTTAGAGCATTGGTGCCATGTAACTCTAGTATAGAGTAGACATTCAGTAGATGCTGGGTGATGATGTTACAGAGCACTCTTTGTCAGTATTATGACCAAACACCATTGTACTATGCTGTAATACAATGATATGATGAAGGTGTCCTAATATGAGCTTGAAAGCTTGTTCATTAATTGAAAGGCCCCCATTATCTAAATTCACGGTCTCCTCTGTGATAGATTTCTTTCTCTTGTGATCAGACCAGCAGATCTTCTGCCCACTTCTAATTTACTGTTTAATGGGGAATGGAATTCAGGTAACCTAACTCACTTTAATTATGTGCAAAGTAAAAGTAAATAGGTTCTGAATCACATCTGAAAGACACTCTTGTAAATAAGATGAATGGGGTTCTGGAGCTTGTTGTTTGAGTTGCTCACAGTCATTATAATATTAATTTAAGTTTTCAATTGTTTTATATAGCTTAGTTTTAAAATATGAGGAGTTTCTATATTGTGAAACTTGCTAGAATAAAAAAGACAAAAGTATATCAATATCCTGGAATGATGGTACAAAGAAATCACAATGTAAGCGAATTGAAATTAGTCTAAATGCTTAAAGCATTTAGATTTTTAAAATCACATAATGGGACTATTTAGATATAGCTTAGCTATTGTTCATTTTTTAATAGTCATTTCTATTGAGTGTTCAATATAAGTAAATAATGTGCATTCATGTTCTAAAATATGTAATGCCATTTTCAACTTTTAAAAGTTTAAACATCATACCTGAAGAAAGGCTGTTACTGTGTTTGGTGTTCTTGGATTGTTGGAATTCATCTAGACTATTGCTCTCAACTTTGGAAGTCATTTTATAAAAGGGACAATAACACTTGATGTACTACCATAGAAAGATCTTGATGCTGAGCATCTGGATATGTCTTTGGAAGAAATGTCTGACATTTAATCGTTTTTCAGAAAAGAAATAAGTGAAGAAATAAAAGATTGGGAAGAGTACTGTTACTAGCATCTGATTATTATTTTTAAATAACTGAAAGTTATCTCGTGGAAAACATTAAAAAGTCACCTTTCAGTTTTAGAGTGCAGAATAAGGACCAACATATAGACATAACAGAGAGAGGATATAAAGAATTGCCTAAAAAATAGCTTTTTCCAAAAATATGATGGAGCACCTCAAAAGGTAATGTATGCCTGTTAATGAAAGCCAACAGTAAGGGATCATAGGGGAGAAGGGCTGACAATTCAAGAAGAATCTCATAAGTTAGTTGTACCTGATCAGGTCATTAGGGACCTGGGTCTGGGCCTCACTTTGTAACACAGACTCAGTAGTATTGTTGCCCCTAGAGTTGATTAGGCTTTTAAATATTGACTTATGCTAAACAAATTCACACAATTGTAATGTATAATTCTAAATTTATTTATATTTTATCTTTAAGGTGATCAGTATACTCATGTAAGCTTGTCAGAGGATGTTCTTTACTGTAAGATAGTCTATTGTCAGAAGCCAACTTATAATCACCCACCAGTTTTGGTGAAGAAGGAGTCTGACAAAAGACAGTAAAGTCATGGTCTTAACATTATGGCTAAAATATACATTATAAGAACATATATGACTATTATGCTAGGATTAAACTTATCAAACAGATTGGGGTATTCCTGCCATTTTGGGCCATGAAAAGCCACCTTCCACCAGCACCGTTCTTTTGAAGCTCCATGCAGATCAACACCTTTGAGTTAAGAACCTTTCCTTTTAGAGAAAGACTTATGTTACAGCCACATTTATTTAAATTTTAATCTCTATAATACATGCTAAGCATCTTGAATGAAATTGTTTCCTATGGGTCTTCAGCCACACTTATTTATGTGAGGTTTACTTTTATAGGTTGTGAGTCTTATCCATTATGCTTTTATTTTTACTGGTTTAATTTACATAGACTACTTCATATTTTAGACCCAGAAAAACAAGCTTTGAGTCCTAAGGTATGTCAAAGCAGAGGCTGTTGCATCACAGGTCAGGGCTGTGGCACATGGAATGGTATTTTGGATTAAGAGAATAGACTATATATGGCCTATAAAAGGCCTTATATGTCTATAAAACCAGAACTTAGAATATATTATTTATTTGCCTATTTTTATTATGAAAAAATTAAAATATGCATTTGAGTTTCATCACTAGTTCAAATAACACCATAATGTCATGACCTAGATATAAATCTTTTAATATATTGTAGAGCAACATCATAGCATTTGTTGCCTAAATATTTCAGCAGGCATCTCTGAAAACAATGGATATTCTCTTATATAACTACAATATCATCATCACACCTAAGAAAATTAACAATAATTTCCTAATATTACTGAATATACAGTTATATTCAAATTTCCCAAGTTGTCTACCAAATATTTTTATAGCTTTTATTTTTTCCTAGAACCAGATCTCAAACTGGGTTCACAAATAAAATATGACTATATCTTTTCAAGACTGAAATTAACCCCAGTTACTAAAAACCATATTGAAAATGAAACCATAAACAAGGAGGTATGATGTAAAAGAACA
The DNA here is from genome assembly GCA_026826555.1 of Tolypeutes matacus. NCBI lineage: Eukaryota > Metazoa > Chordata > Mammalia > Cingulata > Chlamyphoridae > Tolypeutes > Tolypeutes matacus. The sequence goes on along the minus strand of JAKSZT010026914.1, from coordinate 8,401,527 downwards.
GTGGAAAGATTACTCTTCATTTTAACAGGTGAACATATGTCCCCTTCAAGTCTCCTTTCCATGGTTATGAAATGTAGATAATAATATTATCTACCTCATTATATTATTTTTATAATGAGATCATTTCTTAAAAGTGCTTAGCAGTGTGACTGACATGTAGGAAGCATGAGCAAATGTTAGCTACCATTATTGTTGTTACCTTTAGAACACAACAATCAAGTAAGCCCGATAATTTTATAGCTAACTCTGGATTTCCACCCAGCCCCTGAAACCTATAAAGTTTTAAAATAAAATATGATCATTTTATACTCAAAAGAGACCAGGGTTTTAAGAGTGTTAAGTTTTGAATTATGAAGAAATGGACAGCTCATTAAAACGAATAGATTTATAAATTTTATTTAAAGGGCCATACATTTAAAAATGTAGAAATGTATAGCACTCCCTAAAGCAAAGTCCAATTCCAATCCCTATATGTCATTTTCAAAATATTATAGAAAATTGTTTATATTGGATTCTCAGGGATATCTTTGAATTCACAATTTAATATGCTTAAATAACAATGCACAAACCTTTTTCATGAAATTTTTTCTCTAAATTTAATTAGGTCAAATTTTTGCTGGCAGCACTTCAGATTTGCTAAATTCCATCAAAATGCTCTGCTGTTTACAGTGCATAAGTATTAAAAACACACCCATTTCCCAAATGCTTATAGTCTTATTAAAATACACACATACACATATACACACATAAATGCCCCTATTAATTAAATTAACTCTGGAGGTAAGAACATGAATTCTCCTCTTACAATTGTTTTCCATTGTTATACATGATGTATAAAGTATTAAAGTTTATAAAACATTTGATTTATAATCTTGAGTTCTAGCCACCCACCCACATGAATGTTCTAAATTGTTTAGGATTTCCCTATTTTTTTTTTCATGAAAAAATTAGTAATTGTAGCTCACTTATTAATAAAATACTATTTCTGTGTTTCATCCAGTTTTATGGATACAGAAATTAACAGAGTTATATGATTTGCTTAAGAATTAAGTTTCAAGAAAAAGATATTGCTAATGAAAGCAAAACAATTTTTATAGGAAAAGAACTGCTCGAAACATGTATTTAATCCACAAAATTGGGAAGTACTAATAATAGTATTTTCTTTAGAGGGAAGAGTCAAGTTAAAATATATTTAAGGTACCTAGAAGACTACCTGCCATATAGAGTGTTAGGGACTCTTTTTATTGTCTTTGGCAACAGATTCCAAAATCAGTTGACATGGAATATAATCTCTTTCAGGAGACAGTGATTTAAAAAGCCTTTGACAGTTATTTATGTCAGAGTTCTGCTCTATAAATCTGAGCAGATGAGCTGGCTTTAGCAGAATTCCTACCTAACCTGATTTGTTTGAGTTTCATACTTCAGTTTATTCACTTATTCTGCACAGAATAATCCAATAAAGAACTTTCACCCAGATTCCTACACATCAAGTACTATCTCAAATCTTGTGAAAATTCATGGTGATAGAAATTCATTGATGGCATATAATAAATCATTTTCAGAAACACTAAAAAATTCAGCAAAGTTGTCTGTCAGTAATTTAATGCTTCTGTTGTTGTTACCACTATGGAAAAGAGCCAGAATTCTCAAGAACTTTTAATTTTACAAGCCATTGATCAACTTTTGGCCCTTATCTTGTCAGAAGTAAACTATTGATTGTATTTTATCATGTGAATTGAGATATTATTAAGGAAATTGAGTACAAACAATGTGATCCCTGTCCACATCAGGGTCAGTCTCCATGATATCCAATAATTGACATTGCTCCCTGTGGGGCAGGTGGGTAGCAGTTGCAATTTTTGTCATTTTGTATCTGGAGAGAGTTGGACTAGAAGGTTAAGTGACTTCTTCAAGATCGTATTGGAAATCTGTGTCATTCCAAGGTACAAAAGTTGGAATACACCTAAGATCTTCTTGACTAGGTTCAACTTTATTATGAAGATAGTGAGCAATTTTCCATAGCATGCCAGAATGAGCTTCAACATTATTTATCAGGTCCAGCGTCATAGATTTATTACCTCTGCAATGTGCAAAAAGAAGCCTCATTTGAACCTGTCTGTAACCTATTATTATTTGAAAGTTTTTATGACAAATATTTTATGAGAATGGAGGGAATGATAATGACCAGTAGGCAAGTTGGAGAAAACTCATTTCTATTTTTGAGCTAGCTTAATGGATTTATAGCTTATAATTCACTTAAAGTATTTGCATATTACTTTTGATTTCAGAAGTAAGTATGCTGTGTCTTCATTTATGTGCCTTGCCATCTACCAACAGCAGTAAAAGTTGCTCTTCTTTTAACACATGAGATGGGGCATATTTCCTGAGAGAAGAAACAACAAACTATTTTCAGATCCTAAGGAACAGTCGCTTGTTTAGCTCATCAATTAAAAAAAAATAGTCCCAGAAATTAATTGATCCTTCAAAGAAAAAAATCTTAACAAATTTAAGTAGTAGACATTTCAGTATATTTTGATAATATGCTTGCTGAAGAAGAAATAGATATCCTTTATTGAACATCCAGTATGTATCAAGCATTATACCAAAGAGTTTAAATGAAACTTCAAATCAGAAAGCTTCATTTTTTTTTTCTTAGGAGGTATTAGGGATTGAACCAGGGACTTTGTACATGGGAAGCAGGTGCTCAATCACTGAGCTACATCTGCCTCCCAATGAGAGTTGTTTATTTCTTTTTTTTTTTTTTTTTTTTTTTTGAGTTAAATTTTTTTTTATTTTTAAAGAAGCTTTAGAAGACATACATGTTATATGAAAAATAAAGGGGATTACATAATACCCCATCCTGCCCCCTCCCACACTTTTCCACATTAACAACATCTTTCATTAGTGTGGTACTTTTGTTATAATTGATGTACACATATTGAAGCATTGCTACTAAACTTGGACTATGGTTTACATTATAGTTTATACTTTGCACCGCACAATTTTATAGGTTTTGACAAAATGTATAATGGCCTGTTTCTGTCATTCCAATGTTGTGCAGGACAATTCCAATTTCCCCAAAATACCTCATTCTTCCCTCTCCCCACCGCCCCTCAGTACTTCTGGTGGTCACTGCCTTTATATCAATGATTCAAGTTCTTCCATTGTTAGAATAATCATAAGTCTACTTGATTCTATACTTGCATTCCCCCCTTATGTGTGTTCTTTCCTCACTCTTGAGGATTTGGGGATGGTGATGCCCACTCTGTTTCTGATTGAGAGGGGACTTAAACACCATGGTGCAGAAGGATGATACTATCTTGCTTGCAGTTGTAGATACTCTGTTTTGGGGGATGGGCATTGTCCATCATCATCCTTTTGTTAGTTGTCCTGGGTGAATCGGATGAACTGGCGAGTAGGTGTTGCACCTCTGGCTGAGATTCAGGGCTCAACCAGCATATGAATAGCCAGAAGATTTAAGTCTCTGGGAAATATATTTAATGAGTATAGTGTTAATTATAGGTTCAAATAAAAGGGGCAAAAGAGTCATATATAGGGAAATTATAAATGAGTCTAACTCTGTTCCATTGGAGAGCATATATTTCAAAGTAAGGACCACTGACAGGGTGAGGAATTCCTGAGATTGTCTGCACTGTCTAGATGTCACTAAAAAGTCCTCAGGATTGCAAATATTCTCGCTGTCCTGATTTTGTGATAATCAGGGTAGGCTAAACATTCTCTATATTAGAAACCATGCATGTGTCCCCAGACCTAGTTTTTCTCCCTAGGCCCGGTTTTTAGAATGCTTGTGCTAAACTAAGCCTGATTTATTATATGACCATCCTGTATGGGAAATGACTGTAACTGTAGGTATCTTTGGTCAACCTTAAGAAATATAGCAGGGGAACATATGTGGCTCAAATGGTTGAGCATCTATCTCCCATAAGGAGGGACCCCGGGACCTCCAGGTAAAAATTTAAAAAAAGAAAAATATAGAAGGTGTGGGGGCCACAAGGTCCAGTGCGCGGGTGAGCCCCCTAGGCCACGCACATGGGTTCACCGCCAGGTCCCATGCATAGGTATGCCGCCAGGCCCCGGGAGCAGGTGAGCCCCGCAGGCCCAACGTGTGGGTGCGCTGTCAGGTCCCATGATCCACAGGGGAGACGTAATAGGAGAGTGACACAAGGGAGAGCCAAGATGAGATGTGCCATAAAACCCAGAACTAAGGTGGCACAGATGGGGAGGGTTGCGGTAAAAATGGATAAAAGTAAGTAAGTAAATAAATAAATCCTTTAAAAATAAGTATAGGGGAGTAAGATACAGACTATAGTTAGTAGTAATACTTTGATGATGCTTTTCATAGTTTGTTAACAAATGTTTCACAACAATGCAAGTATTTGTGGTGGGGTGATGTGTGGGAGCCCTGTATGATGTTATGCATGTTTGTTTTGTAAGTTCATAATGTTTACTGAACACTTATTGTTTATGTATATTCATGTATGAATGATATACTTCAATAAATTGTTGTGTTTTTTTTTAAAAAGAGAGTTACTTAACTTACAATTTCACTCCTATCTATTAAAAAAATTTTTGGAACACTGTTTATCGAGGCAGTCAATGAGATCCTGCTGAGACGTGCATAAGTGTAACCTCTGGAATGACCTCCCAACTCACTTTGAAATCTCTTAGCCGTAACAATTCATTTGTATTTATGACCTTTGGTCAAGGTCATATGCCACAGAGCCATGCCCCAGGTGAACGCCTCCCCACACATCCCCCCATCCCTAACACCCAGCATCAGGGATTCTCCCCTGCCACAGTTGTGACTCTTCTGTGATCCAAAACCTCCCCAAAACAGAGGTAAAAATAATAAAAATAATAATAATAAAATAAAATAATAATAACAAATAAAATACAGAAATAAAAAGAATATAAAAATAGAAAACAATAAAAATTAAAAAGTACAATAAAAATTTTTAAGGTATATTTTTTAAATAGAGAAGTTGTATGTTTACAGAAAAAATAATGCAGAATATACAAGTTTCCCATATACCCCCACATTTTTATCAACTTGCATTACTATGATAACTTGGTTACAGTTAATGAAACTAAATTATTGTAATTGTACTATTATTAATAATTATAGTCTGTAGTTTATATTAGAGGTCACTGTGCTGTACAGTCCTTTAGTTATTACTTTTTTAGTTTTTATTCTGGTAACATACATACAACTTAAAATTACCCCTTTAACCACATTCAATAATATAATTCAGTGCTCTTACATGAACAATATTATATTACTATCACCACCATCCATTACTAAAACACTTCAATCACTCCAAATGGAAATTCTGTACTAATTAAGCATTAAGTTCCTATTTCCTACCCCCATCCAAGCCCCTGATAACCTGTAGGCTAGTTTCTGGCTCTATAAATTTGCTTATTCTAATTTTATATCAGTGAGATCATACAATATTTGTCCTTTTCTGTCTGGCTTTTTTACTCAGCATGTTGTCTTCAAGATTCATCCATATTGACATAGATATCACAACTTCATTCCTTTTTACAGTTGAATGTTCCATTGTATGTTTTTACCATTTTGTTTATCCATTTACCAGTTGATGCACAATTGAGTTGCTTCTTTCTATAGGAAATTATGAATAAAGCCACTATGAACATTGGTGTGCAAGTATCTATTTAAGTCCCTGCTTTCAATTATTTGGGTATATACCTAGGAGTGAGATTATCATATGGTTATTCTATACTTAACTTTTTGAGGAACTGCCAAAAGTCTTCCACAACTGCACCATTTTATATTCCCACCAACAGTGAATGAGTGTTCTTGTATCTCCACATTCTTTCCAAACCTTATTTTCTTTTTCTTTTTCTTTTCAATAGTAGCTATTCTGTTCTGTGCAAATGGTATCTTATTTTGGTTTTCATTTACATTTTCCTAATAGCTAATGATATTGAAAATCTTTTCATGTGCTTTTTGTCCATTTATATGCCTTCTTTAGAGGAATGTTTATTCATGTCTTTTGCCCAATTTTGAATTGGCTTGTTTATCTTTTCGTTGTTGAGTTATAAGATGTCTTTATGCATTCTCCGTATTAAACCCTAAAGGAATAGGTGATTTCCAAATATTTTCTTCCATTCTGTAGGTTGTCTTCTTACTTTCATGATGAAGTTTGATACAAAAAGTTTTTAATTTTGATAATGTTCATTTATCTTTTTTTTTTTTTTTTTTCCTGTTGCTCATGGTTTGGGTATAAAGTCTGAGAAACTATTGCCTAACAAGGTCAGGAAGATGATTCCCTATACTTTCTTCTATGAGCTTTATACTTGGGGTCTTATATTTAGGTCTCTATTTTGAGTTGATTTTTGTGTGTGTTATGCAGTAAAGGACCACCATCATTCTTTTGCATGCATATCTTCAATTTACCCAGTGCCATTTGTTGAAGAGATTATTCTATCCCGATTTAGTTGAGTTGGCACCCTTGTCAAAAACAAGTTGGCCATAGATGTGAGGGTTTATTTCTGAATTTTTAATTCATATCCATTGAACTAAGTCTGTCCTAATGACTGTGCCATGTTGTTTTGATTACTGTGGCTTTATAAAGTTTTAAATTCAGGAAATAAAAGTGCTACAGCTTTTTTCCTCTTTTCAAGATGGCTTTGACTATTCGGGATCTTTAACTTCCACATAAATTTGATGATTGATTTTTCCATTTCTGCAAAGAAGGCTGTTGGAATTATGATTATTTCATTGATTCTGTAAATCACTTTGTATAGAATTTTTATCATAACAATATTTATTCTTCTAATCCACGAACATGGAATATCCTTCCATTTATATAGGTCTTCTTTGATTTCTTTTAGCAATGTTTTATAGTTTTTCATGTACATCTTTTTCATCCCTGGTTAAATTTATTCATAGATATTCAATTTTTAGGTACTATTTAAAACAAAATTATTTTCTTGATTCCCCTTCAGATTGTTCATTGCTAGTGTATAGAAGCACTACTGATTTTTGCTTGTTGATCTTGTCCCTCATCAATTTGCTGAATTCATTTATTTGCCCTAGTGTCCTTTTTGTGTATTTTTCAGGATTATCTATAGGAGCATGCCATCTGCAAATACATAAAGTATTACCTCCTTTCCAATTTTGATGACTTCTTTTTCTTTTTTGCCTAATTCCTCTGGTTAGAACTTCCAGAACAGTGTTGAACAACAGTGGTGACAGTGGGCATCCTAGTCTTGTTCCTGATCTTAGAGAGAAAGCTTAGAGTCTTTCAACATTGTGAATGTTGATAGCAGTGTGTTTTTCATATATGCTTTTTATCATATGGAAGTGGTTTACTGCTATTTCTGGTTTTCTAAGGGCTTTTATCAAGAAGGATTGCAGGATTTTGTCAAATGCCTTTTCTGTGGCAATTGAGATGGTCATGTTTTTTGTTTTTGTTTTTGTTTTTTCATTCTGTGTTATGGTTACATTAATTAGTACTATTATGTTGAATAACACTTGCATACATGCAATAAATCCCACTTGATCATGTGCTATTAGATTTGGTTTGCTATTATTTTGTTGAGGAATTTTGCATTTATATTCATAAAGGATGTTGGTCTTTCTTTTCTTTTTTCTTGTGGTATCTTTATCTGGCTTTGGTATTTGGGTTGTGTAGGCCTCATAGTATGCGTTAGGGACTATTCCCTCCTCTTCAATATTTTTGTAAGTGTTTGAGTAGGATTGGTGTTAATTCTTGAAATTTTTGGTAAATTTTACCTCTGAAGCCATCCAGTCTTGGGCTTTTCTTTGTTGGGAGGTTTTTGATTACTGATTCAATCTCTTTACTTGTTATTGTTTTATTGAGGTCTTCTATTTCTTCTTGAATCAGTGTAAGTAGCTTATATATTTCTTGGAATTTCATCTAGATTATATAATTTGTCAGCATATATTTTTTCATAGTAACCTCTTATTACTATTTTATTTCTATGGGATCCGCAGTAATATACCCACTTTCATTTCTGTTTTTAGTTATTTGTGGCTTTTTTTTCTTTGTCAGTCTGGCAAAAAGGTTGATTTTATTGATCTTTACAAATAACGAACTTTTATTTTGTTGATTCTCTCTATTGTCTTTTTATTCTCTTTTACATTTATCTCTGTTAAGTTTTTGTCATTTCCTTTCTTCTGCTCTTTTTGGGTTTCAACTGCCCTTCTTTTGTAGTTCCTCAAGTTGTGAGGTTAAGTCTCAGATTTCGGATATTTCTTTTTTAATATAAGCATTTAGAGCCATAAATTTCCCTCACAGTCATGGCTTTGCTGCATCCCATATGTTTTGGCATGTTGTATTTTCATTTTTATTCCCATCAAGCTATTTCCTAACTTCTCTTGTGATTTCTCCTTTGACCAATTGGTTAAGAATGTATTGTTTAGTTTCCACATACTTGTGGATTTTCTATTTCTCCCTCTGGATTGATTTCTAACTTCTCCATTGTAGTTGGCGAGGATTCATTGTATGATTTCAGTATTTTTTAATTTTTTGAGACTTGTTTTGTGTCCTAAGATATTGTCTATCTTAGAGAATAACCAAGGTACACTAGTGAAGAATGTGTATTATGCTGCTGTTGGGTGAAGTGTTCTAAAAATGTCTGTTATGTCTAGTTGGTTTAAATATCATTCAAGTTTTCTATTTCCTTATTTATTTTTTGTGAAGATGTCCTATCCATTATTGAAAGTAGTGTGTATAAGTCTCCTACTATTAATGTATAACTGTTTCTCCTTTCATATCTGTCACTTTGTTTCAGATATTTTGGGCATCTGCCAATATGTCCACATACATTTATAATTGTTATTTGTTCTTGTTGAAATTCCCACTTAACCAGTATAGAGTGACCTGCTTTGTCCTTGAAGTCTATTTAACCTGATATTACTTCAGCTGCCCATGCTCTATTTTGTTTACTATTTTCATGTATGTTTTTCCCACCTGTATTAGACAGGGTTCTCTAGGGAAACAGAATCAACAGGAGATAACTAAATAGTATGCAATTTTATAAAATTCTCTCACATGACCACGGGGATGCACAAGTCCAAATTGCATCTGCAGGCTGCAAACCAGGGGTTCCAATGAAGGTCTGATGAAGGTCCTTGATGAGTTCCAAGGAAATGTTGGCTGTCCAAAGACAAGCTGGAAAATTCTCTCTGAATGCTAAAATCACTTTCCCTTTTAAGGTATTCAACTGATTGGATCAACCATGACTCACTGCTGATGGCAATCTCCTTTGTAGATTGTAGATGTAATCAGCCATCTATGCAATAAACTCACCGATGACTAAAGTTCATAAATGTTCTTGTACTACAATTAGCCCAGTGCTTGCTTGACTAAAGAACTGGGCACAGTTACCGACCGAGTTAACACCATCACAGTCCACCCCTTGTCAACTTGACAACCATACACATCACCTTAAACCATACTTACATACATACAATAATAGACATGCATATATATATATTTCTGCCTAACAATATTCAACTGTCCTGCATACAACTGGAAACACATTAATTCCCTACAGAATAGGGTGCAAATTCTTGGGTAATAGTCACTCTTAAACTTGACATCCTTAAATATTATGACAGGAAACTAATACAACTTGTCATATGCTAAGGGAAAAGGTTGGGGAAGAAAACAAAGAAATTTGTTTTATGTACATATACAATCACACTCATAACAAAACAAGGAAGAAAGATTCATGACCATTACAGTCCTCATTTCTGTAACTGGTCATGTGATAGAAGTTCATGTTTATCACTACCTTCTTCCACTACCCATTCCATGTTCCCATTACTCTCAGCAAGCACCTTAGCTGGCCGTGGTTCTTTGCCTAGTGGGGTGACCCAAACTTTCATTCCTGAAGATTCTGGGCCATTGTTAATCCTACTTGGATTGAGTTGTTACAATTTTCCATTGACTTTAATCACAGGGCATGGCAGTACTAAGAGGTGCCCTAAAGTATTTCCTGTATTCCAGGTAAAATCTTCTTTACCCCCATTATGTAAATGCAGTGTAACAGGATCCATCCCTAAGGGGACTTGGTCTTCTCCTCATTCAAAAGACTCTGGGTTTGTAAGCTGTCCCAAGTCTGGGAATTGATTAAGGAGTCATGATTCTCTATGTCTGTAATTCAAGTTAGGGTTTTGTTCACTCAACCTAGAACTCTTCTGCTTATACAGATCAAGAAGGAATTTTGTAGACTGCTCATCTATTTCACTTCTAGGTACGCCATGATCTAATAGCCAACGCCATAACTCTATGCGACTAAGACTATTTTGAATGCTGCTTTGAGTCTGCCTTTCATTATGGTAGCCCTCCCTACCTTGTCTTTGGTGATTAACTGACCGTACTTGACTTTTACTGGCCTGACATCTGATCATCCCCAAAATGTTTAAGGATTCTTGTCCCATTACAGCAGTTCGTACATTAATACACGGACTACAGAGAAAAGCAACCACAGAGCTATTCAGGGAAGATGGAGATAGTCGTACAAATTTATTCTTCACAGTCCTGGTTAAAGGTGTGTCCTCTGTACATTTCTGGTGGGTGGGCAGGTCTTAAATGGTAAATCCATTCTAGCATTCCAATCTCTCTATGCCTTTGAATTCCCTCTTCTACTGTATACCAGGGCAAATTGGGAATCTCAACCTTACATGTGCTAGGGCACCTTTTGGTCCATGTTTCAGTGAGCCACCCGAACAAACTTAAAAGCCCTTTCTAACTCCTCAAGCTACAGCGTTGAATCCAGAATTTCTGCTTAGTGAGCCCATATCAATAAATTCAGCCTGATCCAACTTTATTGTATTCCTTCCACCATTATCCCATACCCTTAGTATCCATTCCCACACATATTCCCCTAATTTCTATATATATAAGTTTGAAAACTCATGCAGTTCTTTTAGAGTATAGCATACTTCCTCATGGGTCATACTTTGTATTTCACCTTTGGGGGCTTGTTATGATTTTATTCTTTTAATAGTTCTGGAAGAGAAGAGGGGTGGTGGGGGTGGGTAAGGAGAAGATTAGAAATGCCTTGCATTCTACTGACCTCAGGGCATTTCTTTGCATTTTCATCTGGTAAAACAGGATTATTCTCTTCAGACAGGGCTTGGTGGGCAAATTCCTCAGGGCAGGGTGGAGGTTGGGCAGTGCATGCTGGAGTTTGGATGGTACCTGCCTCAGGGCTGGGAGGAGGTCCAAATTCTCTAGGGCAGGCCAGAGGCTGGGCAGTGTAGGCTTTAGTTTGACTGGTACCCACCTCAGGGCTAGAAGGTGGTCCGGACTCCCTGGTGCAGGCTGGAGGCTGGGTGATACAAGGTTGACACTGTGTGGTCTCCACAGGGCAGGCCATCACAGGTTAATCTGGCAAAGTCTCGGCAGAATTTAGGGTTCCAGTGTCCCCACCAATATCATCATCATCCCATATGTCTCCATCCCAATCCTCAGGGTTCCACTCCTTTTTAATCAGTGCGTTCGGTGTAACAGCAGATACCCTGCGAGGATGAAATTTTAGTTTCCTTTTTAACTGTGCTACTCATACAATGAAAGTCTGAGTCTGGTTTTCAGAGATCTCAAGCCTATGGCTGCATGAAACAAGATTTTCTTTCAGAGCACACATAGAAAATTTCACATCTTTCATGTGGTGTTTAAATTGCAAATTTGAACCCTTTAGCTCATCCCTTTCCTTTTTAAATGTATCCAGAGTATCTATGCAGAGCCAGCCAACATCATTGTAACTTTTAACTCCACAAAACTCTGTTAAGGTGTTGAAAACACTCTCACCTAGATCCTTGTCTCTTACAAGTGTGGAAGTAGGAGAATCCAGTGATGATATTTTGTGTATCTCCATTGCCAACTCACCACCATGGACTGTTAGTAGCCTCTTCATTATTGTAAAGGGAGTCATTAGTACCCTTGGGTCCAATTAGAGTAGAGAACCAATTGCAAAACTCCCAGAACCACTTCAGAAATCCTATGTTTACGATTCTGTTCCTCAGGAACCATTCCTAGTACCAAGCTGTATTAATCAGGGTTCTCAAGGGAAACAGAATCAACAGAAGATATATGTAAATAGTATGAGATTTTATAAAATTCTCCCATGTGACCATGGGAATGCATAAGTCCAGATTCCACAGGTAGGCTGTAAACCAGGTGCTCTGATGGAGGTCCCATGAAGGTCCTTAATGAGTTCCAAGGAAATGTTGGCTGTCCAAAGATGAGCTGGAAAATTCTCTCTGAATGCTAAAATCACTTCCCTTTTTAAGGCATTCAAATAATTGTATCAAATGTGACTCATTGCTGATGGCAATCTCCTTGGTTGATTGTAGATGTAATCAGCCATCTATGAAATAAACTCACTGATGACTAAAGCGCTAAATGTCCTTGTACTACAGTTAGCCCAGTGCTTGCTTGACCAAACAACTGGGAACAATTACCTGGGCAATTTGACACATTAGCCTAACCATCACACTACCCTTTCACTTTCAACTACTATGTCTTTGACTTTAAGATGAGTCTCTTATAATGAGCATATAGTTGGGCCATGTTTTTTTTTTTTTTTTAATCCATTTTGCCAATGTTTCCCTTTTGACTGGAGAGTTTAATTCATTTACATTTAAAGTAGCTGCTTTAGATAATGTAGGACTTTCTTCCGCCATTTTGTTATTTGTTCTTTCTAAGTCTTATACCTGTTTTATGTGCTCAATTTTTCTGTAATGCCTACTTAATATATATTTGATTTTTTGGTATTGTACCATTTTGAAGTTTTTCTCATTTCTTTCTGTAGATATTATTCATATATTCTTTGTGGTTACCATAGGGCTTAAATTTAACATCCTAACTCTGTAACAATCACGTCTGCTTTGATACCACCTTAATTTCAAAAGCAGGCACACATATTGTTCCTATATCCCTCATTGCTCCACTTTTTGTTGTATTTGCTATAAACATTATATCTTTATACATTCAAAACCATAAATTTATTATTAGTTTTTAGCATTTGCACTTTAGAACCTGTAAGATGGAAAAAGTGGAGTTACACATCAAAAATAAGATAAAATAGTACGGCATTTAAAATTACCCATTATTACCTTTATAAAAGATTTTTATTTTGTTATGCCACTTTAATCCTGTATCTAGTGTCCTTTCCTTTCACTCTGAAGGACTCTATATAGCACTGCTTATATGGTAGACCTAGTGGTGGTGAACTCTATCAGCTTTTGTTTATCTGGGAATTCTTGAATTTTCCCTCATTTTTGAAAGACAGTTCAGTGGATAGAAACTTCTTGGTTAGTAATTTGTTTTCTTTCAGGCATTTAAATATTTCACCCCACTTTCTTTCTGCTTTCGTTTTTTTCGATGAGCGCTTGGCACCTAATCTTATTATGACTTCCTTGTATCTAACATGTTCCTTTTTTGTTTGTATGCAACTTCCAGCACTCTCTTTGTTCTTTGCATTTGACATTTTGACTACCATGTGTCTGGGCATGGATGTCTTTGAGTTTATCTGGTGTGGTTTTTGTCTTGAATTTGCATATTCATGTCTTTTGTTAAATTTGGGAAGATTTCTGCCATTATTGCTTTGAATATTCCTTCTGCCCTTTTCTCTCATTCTTCTCCTTCTCGGAGTCCCATAATGTGCATATTGGTATTCTCAATAATGTCCCACAGATCTCTTAGGCTCTGTTCACAGTTTTAAAGTTCTTTTTTTTTCTATTCCTCAGTCTGAATCATTTCAATTTTCTTGTCTTCAAGATCATTGACTGTTTCTTCTGCCACCTCAAATCTTCTGTTAAACTCTCTAGGGAATTTTCCATTTCTGTGACTGTGCCCTTCAACTCCAGTAATTCTCTTTGGTTCCTTTTGTAAAATTTTAAAATCATTATTGAATTTCCTATCATAATTTTCCTGATGTGCTTTAGTTCTTTTTCTGTGTTTTCCTTTATTTCACTGAGGATACTGAGTGAACTTTTTAAAAAGACTTTGTCCAGTATATCCAAAATCTGATCTCTTCATTGATGATTTCTGGATTTTCATTTTGTTCCTTTGCATGGGCCATCATTTCCTGTTTCTTTTTTTGTCTTGTAATATTTTGTTGCATACTGTACATTTCAATATTTTAAAGTGTTACTGTGCGATTTATTCCCTGAGTTCCCTGCTCCTTAAGTTTGTGTCCAGTTATCCATACGATGGCAATTTCCCTGCATGTCAGGAGCCAACAAAAACAAACAAACAAAGCAAAAATCATGTTTCACATTCCTTTCCAGTTGGCTCTGCATTGGCTGCTGGTCTCCTTCAAGAGTATAGCCCTCCTTTCAAGAAGATCAGCCCCAGGAGAATGTGAAGTGCAGAGTCCTCTTTGAGTCTGAATAAAGCCTGCTTTTTGTTTTGGGCTTGAGCTTGCTAGTAGCCTTAAGAATTCCTTCATTTATAGGAATTCAAATCTTCCTTTTACTCCCTATGAAATAGACATTACCCCCCTTCTGGGCATTCTGTTGTATGACTTTAATATAGGTAATTCTTTGCCTCATGTTGCTTTGGCCTTATTTTTCCTTCATTGCTTTGATTGACTACAATTTGCTTCTGCCTGCAGGGCAAGTTCTGGGAGAGCAAGCCCCAGACAATTTTCCTGGTTCTGCCTTTCAGACTTGCACAAGCTAGATTGGTACTGACATATAGGCACCACAATATGCACAGAGGGATTACTCTGATCCCTCTGGAACAGGGCCAGGAACCCACAATGGCAGTGCAGGCCGGCTCCACATTGCTTGCTGTTGTAAGATATTGATTTAATAATGTATTTTTAGTATTCTGAACCTAATAGCCAAAATATTTCAAGGTTTTTTGAGGTGATTTCTTCTTATTTTTGCTATCTGTGAATGTCTTAAAACCTAGCATCTGGAAATACATAGGCATCTTATGTATCACATATTCCAGTGTGAATAATGGAATAACTAAATTCCAGTTACATGATTTATCCTCCTCAAAATACTCCCTTCTAATGTATATGTACCCATTCCACTATTAAAACAACTGAAAAAAATTTTTTTAACTATCTTTGCTTGGACTATCTTGTGAAATTTTATGGCCTTGAGATAATCAAATCACTTTTTCTTCAAGTTTCTTTTTTATTTTCTGAAATGTCATAGGTTCCAGATTCCCAATTTATAAATGGAAGACACAAGTTGTATATTGTTCAGAATGTGACATGTCCAAATAACAATAGCATGCCAATACAGGCTAAGTTTACTGTGTATGTGAGTACAAAAGCACTCAAGATTCAGCATGCTAGATACAGCTGGCTGCTTTAATAAGTACTGACCATGGTATTTTACTCTTCCCCTACAATACTTTATGTGCATATACATACCTGAATGAGTTTTTATGCACCAATATATGCACACACACTTATGATTTCATGCATGTGCTTATCTATAGATAAATTATTTATAAATGTAAACTGTTGTAGTCTACCAATATATAAGGATCTATCTATCTATCTATCTATCTATCTATCTATCTATCTATCTATCTATCTATCATCATCTCTATATATTTGTGTATACATATATACATATTTATCATGAAATGATACTTTATGTATATTTCAAGATAAATTTATATTTTAGGATAAATTCCATTATACTTCTATTTTTTGAAACATTTTTAGTACAAGTAAAGCATATGCTTTTCTAACATATGTAATGATTGTTTTAACTTTGAAATAATTTAAAATTGTAATGCATTAGAAATTTGAGAATTCCTATATTTCTTAAAGGAGTAGAATTAATTGTCAGACATCAGATTCAAAATTTTTATTCTCACATGTGACAGTATAGTTCCAGAGCAAATGATTGTATTTTAATAAATTTTTCATATGAAAAATGAAACCTGATGTTTCAACCCAACTTTGAAGGGCATGAGTTGGGGCAGCCATAAGACCAAAGAATGCACTAGGCAAATGGTTAGACATGAGCTTTATTGGGATTTAAGAACAGGAGATGATCTTCAATGGCAGCCATTCAAAGAATGGAGATAGCATGCCGCAAAGAGACAGGAAAATGAGGGGTGATAAAAGGGATCTCAGAATAAAGACATTCCGCAGGGTATGAGAGCAGAGTGTCTGCAAGAGTTACATGAGGTACACAAATGGGGTATTTGGTGATGATATTGCAGCCTTGAGAGGATTAGACTTTGCAGTACCATCTGTATGTTCTTTCCTTTGGGGAGGCTACTTACTTTTTAACTAGTGAGTGTCCAGGTTATGCTGGTGGCTATGTGCTTTGGGCTGTGTTTCATCTAAGGAGGAGTATCCTGGGGCCCTGGGCTCCCACAGTCCACCCCTACACAGAAACCGTATATGACCATAGGACACACATTGCATCCACATTCCACAGCAACAGTATAACAGACAACAGAATAATAAGAGACCTCCACTAAAAGCTAGAAGACCTATGAAGACATATCACCAGGGCCAGGAGAGAAAATTAAATCAATCATATAGGAGATCAGTGGCTAATTTATTAATGTGTTGCATGTGCTCTTGCATATGATTTAGAACTTGTGAAATATTATGGGAGGGGTCAGGAATATATACACAACATTGAACATTAATGTGGGCATGGGCCCCACCTTGTACAACAGTAAGAATATCTAAAGCCATCCTATTTTGTAAAACTACCTTATGCAATTGAGTAGTTTCATCATTCAGCAAGGAAATAGCTACCTTAGAATCATTAGGGGCTTGAACATGTGATTAGCTAAAGCAGTCATATGTTTTTCAGTGACAATTGTAGCACCTCCTGGTGCAAAAGCAGCTAATGGATAGAACAACCATGGGGTGCACTTTACTCTATAGCTAGCTTTAACCACTTCCCAATTACTGGGAGTATGAAATAATGAATCATATGAAGTGGCAGAGAATAGGGCTGTCTTCACATACATTGTTCAATCCAGTTGTAGGGCAAATACAGCCACCCATTTTGCCCACAAGTCCATAACCATCTTTAAGGGGACAGATAAGCCCAAGCTGTTAAGCAGTATGCCTGCCATTGGAATAGGCTATCATTTTTTAGCTTGACAGTGAAATTCACAATTCGGTGGTTAACCACCCATATTACAGATTCCATCCTATCATTCCATACGGACAGGGGCAATGTGATCTATGGTGACAGATTCAGCTGTTAACCATCCTAAACCATCATATATAGCATATCCCAATAAAAGTTTAGACTTATTTACTTGCTCCTTTACAAATGAAAAATATATTTACAAGTCTTATGGTAAAATGATAGCTGGATTTCAGTCTTAAAGGAAAAGGATTCATGCCTAAACTGGTTGAGGGGTTGTATTATACCATGCGAGCAAGATGTTCCACACCATCCAATTTGCAGGAGTGACAGTCTAAGGAAGGCCAGTAGCACCTGAGGATGGCAGGTTTGTGTAACTCCAACATTGGTTTTGATTGTGGGCATAAGTTACTACTGAAGCCCACTGTAAGAGGGTGTTAGCTAGGGCACTATGGGTGAGAAGATGTTTATGGGGAACAATAAGGGACAGATCATGCTGGTCTATAGTATATAAGCAATATTTCCATTAGTAGATAACAATGTACCAGGTTGGGGGGTTTTATGAGGAGGCTTCCGATACCATATATTTTCCCTTTCTAAACTCTCTGAGTTTTCTTCAGTGACATCAAAAACTAGTGTAGGTGTAAGAAGAGTTCACATAGACACACACAGAGCCCCAGTGGGAATAGGAGACCCTGGATTATTAATAAAGATTTTTACTGGCATTTTTAAATTTTATTTATTTTATTTTATTTTGGCATTTTTTGTATAAACTGTCATCTTATAATAATATTTTGGGTGACTCCTATTCCCCATGGGCTTAAGATTATCCAACCTGTGATACTGCATAGGCCAGTACCATGGCCCGAGGACCCTGTTTTCCCCAGTTTGTATAGTTTGAGGCATAGGCAACAACAGATTATTATTACTTATTCTTTTGGGCTGTAGGGTGGCTGACCCTTTAACTAGTATTCTGAATGCCTGCATCAGTCATGCTGTTAGCATTTCAGTTGGAGCAGGGTCCACATCCCATGGTGCTGAATTTAAACAGGTTAAGGCTGGATACAGCCTCTTAGTCCATTGTTGTAAAGATTCATTATTGCCTTTTATTTGTTCTTTTAAAAGTTCATTCATCCTTTCTATAAAACCTGCACCAGTGGGGTTATAAGGTAAATTGAAAGTCCAAACCATATCCTGGTCCATAGCTCAAGACTGCATGAGTTGACCAGTAAATGGAGTTCCTTGGTCACTGTCAATTTGGGCTGGCATCCCATATAGGACACTTACTTTTTCTAGGCAGCAAATAATGGCCCACTGGTTGACCTTTCCTACTGGTAAGACCAACAAAAGTCCCCTGGCAGTGTCAGCAACAGTGAAAGCATACCTTGCCCCTTATGAGAGTAGGAGCAGACTGATGTAATCCACTTGCCATCATGCTACTGGAGTCTGTGCTCAGCCAATATGTCTGAGGTAACTGTTGCAGTCATCGGAGTGAGCATGATGGACACTCATGGGAAATGTCCACGAGCTGTTGGTAAATGACAGGCAGCTAGAACTGCTGGGCCAGGCACCAAAGGGTCTGATAGCCACAATGTCTGCTTTTCTGTGAAGGTGCTTCTTGGGTCTCAGTGGTATGGCTCTGTACCTACATGAGGGCATCTGCCTCAACATTCCTGAGAGAGGTGTTAAAGGATAGGGCAGGGATGTGATAGATGTCACCGCTGGCAAGCTTTCCAGATGTCCTTGCATAGGTCTCTCCCCCACAGAGAGTGGCCCATGAAAGTCCATTGTTTCTTTTTCCAAGTTGCCATCCAGGAAATAAGGCCTTTGTATACTGCCCAACTACCAGTACAGATTGTTAATGTGTTCCCGGGCTCATGTACTATAACCATCCACACGGCTCTTTACTCAGCCCACTGACTGCTTTGCATAATGCCTGTTTCCCACCAAATCGTGTCAGTGCCAAGCTGCACAGCCACAGCCATCCATGCAGGAGGCTGTCTGCTAGCCAAACCATCTGTGTACCGTGCTTTCTCTGGAACTGTTCCTATGTCTTCTTTCGTGGGCACTTCAATGGCCACCTTGAGGGTTATAACTTGGGCTGAAGAATTTTACTCATAAGACACTGGACCTAGGCTCTCATACATTTGGGTCCTTAATTGGCTAGAATTGAAGACACTGCACTATAGTATAGTGGGTAAGCTTTCCACTCCCTTAAGGTACTAACTGCGCACTACCAGAGGAAGCCTTGTTCCCAGTATCCACAATCTACCCTTTGATAGGGATGGCAGTTTTTAGAGTGACCAGACACTTTTGGATTAAGCACTCTACTTAACCCAAACAAGGCATGGTATGCTGCTATAGTTGCTTTTCTAATGGGCTATATTGTAATTTGGCTCATTTCCACAATTGTGACCAAAACCCAAGGAGTACTCATTTAGAAAACTGCCTTTGCCAAAATCCCCATCAAAAGCCAGTATTGGTACTGGCCACATCCAATTCAGGGTCCACCCCACTTAGTGCTTGAACCTGTGCTATTGTTCTCTTTGCTTCTTTAAAAGCAGCCTGCTGGGGGTCCTCCCATTCCCATTCTAGACCTTTCCTGATTAATACATAAAATGATTTTAATATCTGAGTTAAATGAGGGATGAGTGATCTCTAGTAACCCCAACAACTCCAGAAAGACCATCAATAGTTTTGGAATTTGTGGTGTGGGAAAACATTGTACTTTATCAATTACAGCAGAGGGTATATTTTTTGTCTTACCAGACCAAACAACACCCAAGAATTTGACAGAGCAGCCAGGACCTTCCAGCTTGTTTTGATTGATTGCCCATCCGCGGCAAGATAAGATACTATTGTCTTTGATGCTTCTTCTAATTCTGAAAGACAATTACATCAATATAATGGAATGGTGTTACAGCTACAGGTTTCTCCCACACAGCCAGATCTTTTGCCATCTGTGATAGATGATTGGGCTATACATATAGCCTTGGGGAAGCACAGTAAAAGTCCATTGTTGGCCTTCCCACATGAAGGCAAGTGCAGGCTGCCTTGACTTGTCTAAAGAGATACTAAAGAAAGCATTAGCAATATCTCAAACAAAGTGATAGTGACACAACTGGGTACTAATTTCTTGCAATATGTCAGTAATGTTTGGGATTGCTACAAACAATGGTGGTATTACTTTAATTTATGATAATCTACTATTATGCACCACCCTGTGGCAGTCCCTTGAAGACCACTCTTTTTATGTAGCCATAGGGCTGCTTCATTAGTGGAAGTGTGGCAAATCAGATGAATATTAGCCATAGCATCTGCCTCTTGATTCCCAGGTGGAAAGGTTGTTTCCATGACATATAACATTTTAAAAATAATTACAACCATGATTAACAACCTTATACTGTTATCTAATATTATGCAGAAAACATTGTTAAATCTTTAGGAATTTTTTACAGTCTTTAAGTATTTATATGAATGAACATTTTACCTATACAACTTTGATTAACAGAAGGCTAGAAAATCCCTTTTAATTTTATGACATTTTCTAAACACTTTTTATTCAACTTATAGCATACCAAATGAACTTAACTATTTTTATCCACTGTTTTCAAGGTGAGAGAACAAATCTTTTGCAACAGTTTGAAATTAAAAGATACATTTCAGGATTTGACTTTGAGAAAGCAAAATGTTAAAGGTTGTTAGATTTGAACATTATGCTCTTTTAAAAGTGAGAAAACTTGTTTTTTCTTAAAACCACCAAAGACACGATAAGGTTAAAGTACAAGAAGCTATTCTGATAAAACAGACTTTCTGCTTTGTATACCAATTATTCAGGAGAAAAACACTTTATAACCTTCTGCTAAAACAGACTAATGATTTAAGAAACTGTCACTTTAATAGAGAAAGAACTAAATTTTAATTTTGCACTAGTATACTATTTGGTACTAAAGCTTTTAAAACTTTATAGATAGACACATTGAATCTTTCTCAATGCTGACCACCAAAGTTCCTTTTCCACGCACCTTCTGCACTTTCTGTATCCATTCAGCTTTTGTCACCACATTTTCCTCTTTCTTAATAACCAGCCATTTTCTTGGGACAAAATTACTTTCTTTTTCCCTAATAATAAAAACCATTCTATATACCTTACATTCTTAAGTTATCAAAATGATTTTGGAAACTGTCTCCAAGCAAACCTCTTACAACATACAATTACCATTAACACTAAACAAGCTTGTCAAAATAATGATTCAATTGGATTATGTGCAGACATAACTCTTTCATTTAAAATACCTAGTGGCATGCAATACTAAAATATTGATAGCTCATAAGGATCTTTAGTTTACTATTTTATCAGTAGTTCAGTGAGATACAATATGAGACATTTACAAGGACACATTTCTGAAACAGTTTTCTGGAGGCAAGTTGGCAGTGGAGGATGGTTGCTATCAGGGCTAAGTGATGTTTGAATTGCAGTCTTACAAAGCAGCTGTTGCAGTTTGGCATTGTTTATGAATTCCAAAAAGAGTCATTGGGTTATGTTTGTAAACTGGTCTGTTGGAGGTATCACTTTTAATTGATTAAATTATGATTAGGACTTTGATTGGGCCACGTCAGTAGGGCATTGAGCCCCCGCCCCTTGGTGGGTGGGGACTCATGGAGAAAAGACATGGCAAAGGATAGAGTTGGGAGTTTTTGAGCTGGAGCCCGGGAAGTGAACACACAGGAGAAGAACACAGAGGAATAGTGGCAGCTCCTTAGACACGGCAGAAGCCTCAGGGAGAGAGTCAGAGCCATTTGCCTGATAGTCTACAGCTGGCTTCGTGGAGAGAGCACAGCAGCTGAGCCTGGAGAGAAATGGAGCCCCAGGAAGAGAGGAACCCAAGAAGTCCAAACCCTCACAGGCATTAGCAACCATCTTGCCCCAACATGTGGCAACAGATTTTGGTAAGGGAAGTAACTTATGCTTTATGGCCTGGTACCTGTAAGCTTCTACCCCAAATAAATACACTTTATAAAAGCCAACAGATTTCTGGTATTTTGCATCAGCACCCCTTTGGCTGACTAATACAGCAGGCAGCATTTTTCTATTTTTTTCCTCTTTTACTTCCATAGAGTTGTCCAGTTTAAAAGTTACTAAACTTTAACAGTACTAATTTTATCAGTGTGGCTATCCACGTCCAATTAGAATTAACATGGAAACAGAACAGAGAACATTAATGTTGCTAAGTTTTTCTACTTCAGTGGCAGTTAAACTAATTTTTTCAGCCCCCACTAGCCCACAGTCACACCATCCAGGTGGCAAGGGGTTCTTGGAGTTGCTGCCAGAATGTTTTCACTATCTCAGTAACTCTCCAGAGGAATATATTCTTACAAGCGTGGTTTCCTTGACAAATGCCCCATTTAGTACTTCTGCTTGTGCAGGATGTTGTATCTGTGATTTAGTTTCCTTTGCACAAGTGGTTTAACATGATTTAAAGATTCTTCTATAGTTTTTCCATCTGAATTGCTATCTCTTTCTTGCCAGGGGTTCCACATCTTAAGATCCTAATCCTTATCTAGTTGCTCAGATAGACCTGTCACTAAGGTGGAGGTGGAAGTCCACAAATCCCTTTCTAGTTGGTAACTCTTTCCTCAAATGGCAGATTTCTTTGTCTTCCTCAAGACAATCTGCTGTAGCTAACTCTACTGCCCGTAGCAATGGCCAGCCAACTGCTCCAGCAGCGCGCCTGCTATCTTTACAAAATTTCATAATCTTTTGTTCTTGTAGCACATGCTCTAATCCCATCAGTATTTTCAGGGTGTCCACATACTCATGCAGAGTTCCACAACAGGCAAACAAGTGCACAACTCCATATTCTCTCAGCCATCCCCACTTGTCTGGTCCCCACTCAACCAGGAGGGCAGCCACCCCTGCCCCCATGGGCATTACAGGGCAACTCAGGATTTTCCTTGTGGATTCTCCCTTCCCAGAGCTCATCGTCATCACTGCTGGTGGTCCTTCAGTGTCCTGCTCATGGCTTGCCAATTGTTTCAATCCAACTTTTGAATGACACAAGTTAGAACAGCCGTAAGACCAAAGAACACACCAGGCAAATGGTTAGACCATGAGCTTTATTGGGACTTATGAACAGGAGAGGCTCTTCAATAGTGGCTGGTCAAAGTACGAAGATAGTGCACCACAAAGAGATGGGAAAATGAAGGGTGATATAAAGATATTCAGAACAAAGACATTCCACAGGGTATGAGAACAGAGTTTCTATAAGAGTTACATGAGGTGCACAAACGGGGTGTTTGATGATGTTATCACAGGGAGTGGGTATACAGCCTTGAGAAGATTAAACTTTGCAGTACCATATGTACATTCTTTCCTCTGGGAAGGCTGGTTACTTTTTAAGTAGTGATTGTCGAGGTTATGCCAGTGGCTATGTGCTTTGGGTTGTGTTTCATTTAAGGGGGGAGGGGGAGGGGTAGCATCCTGGGTCCCTAGGCTCCCAAACCTGAAAAGTTTTGGTAAAATAATGAAAACCTGTGAAGCATCTCTGATTTTAAATGAACACATTTTATGAACATCCAGTAATGACCACTTCTTTCTTCTGAAATGCTTTTAGACATAGTTGAATGATTATAAGTTTAATTATCATGTGTTTTAGGCTAAGATGACTCAGTTGCCTGAGGCAGAAAAGGAGAAGATTGCAGAGCAAGTTGCTGATTTCAAGAAAGTCAAGAGTAAACTGGATGCGGAGATTGAGATATGGGATGATACAAGCAATGATATCATTGTCCTGGCCAAGAAGATGTGTATGATCATGATGGAGATGACAGATTTCACAAGGTAATTATGTATGAAAGATGTATATTTTGTATATATTTATAACCATTAGAAATATTTATCACATTAGTAAAACCTCAGGTTTCTCAGAGTGATAAATGACAAAAATGAAGTTGTATAAAAATAATAATATAGATGTGCAGTTCTAGAGGTTTTGGTAAATGAATATGTCAATTTTTTATAAATGCAAGAGGAATGCTTTTTGGAAGACTACTTTTTATCCTTTCAAAATACTCTCCTCAGAAACTTTTTCTGTATATCATCTCAGCATATTACTTTTACTAGGAACCTGATAAATCAAGTTATGATCTCTACTGGAGCTATCTGAATGATTGATTTCTATGGTGTCATCATTTTCATTATAGTAATTTGTGATATCATCAGGAATAGTGGCATCTTTCTTTTGCTCTCGAGATAGCAACTAGATATATTTGAAATTATGACAATTTTCTGATATACATGAAGGAATCATACATTGTTTATATATTCCAGAACTCAACTCAGTGTTTCTCATAGGTTCAAAATATTATTTTATAGAGCTGGCCAAAAAGCAGTAAAATATATAGTGCTTGTTCTACCAGTTATTAAAATAAACAAAACTACAGCATTTAAAATAATGTAGTCTTGATGTAGTTGTAAAAGAAGCAGAACAGAAGAATACCCACAAAGCAGACCTACTGCTTTTAGGAAATCATACATTGTATGCAAAATAACTTTCAGATGAAGTAAAGGGTAAATGTAATTTAAAAAACCATAAATTAATGGAAAAAAGTACATGAAACTTTCACTGATAGCAAGATAGAGGAAATTTTTCTAAGCATTACAAATAAAATATCATAAAGAAAATATTAAATTGAACTATATTAAAATTCTATACATCAATAGAATACCATAAAATGTAAATAGGTAACTGGGGTAAATATTCATAACTAAAATGACAAAAATGTGATGTCATTAATATATAAAGAACACTTAAAAACATTATAAAAATAAAATAGAAACACCCTAATAGAAGAATGAACAAAGGATATGAACAGATAATTTGCCAATATCTCCTTATAAATGTTAAAACCTTTAAATATGTGAAAATATTTAACCTAAAAATGAATTAAAATAAGATGCTTTTTAAATCTATAAAATTGGCCAAAACTTTAAAAATGGACTTGATACTGGGTATGGAGGTGAAAGCATAAATTGGTATAAATCTTATAGTAATTTGTCAGTATGTATAATTTAAGAATTTTTATAGAATTTGATATCTATATCTATATCTTTTTCTCTTCAGTGAATATATCCTGAGGATATAATCTGATATGAGGGCAATGTTTTTGCAAAATAAGTAAAAATTAATAAAGATAGTAAGAAAATTGAATGACTAATCTAATAATGGGCCACCATATGAGGAAGAATCTGCAGAAAATAGTCAAGTTTTTAAAATAGTATTTAATGAAAAAGGAAAATATGTAATATAAAGAGAAAAAATTTAGTCCAATCAAAATTTTATGATATATATGTTTTAGTGGCTGTTCTATGAATATTCCTCTTTCATTTTTTTCTGATGCCTAACTTCCTTGTGGTAGAACTCAGTACTATTTTGCATCATTCTGAAAAAAGATACACTTTACAAAGATAAATGAACAGTGATGATTTTACTGCAGTCTTCATTGGAAATTAAGAGAATTATCATACATTGTTAATAGCATGATATAAATTATACTTTTTAGATATCAACTTCAATTTCTTCCTTTTAATTATTGCCATTTCTTTCCAACACTAGACTTTGCCTTCTAAATTTTTCCTCATTTAGTTTCATACACAAATAATTCATCTTTGACCCATCTGTCAGTCTCCACAGGCCTAGGTTCTGATCAGGTTTATCTAAGTATATTTTCTCTCCTTAGGGAACATTCTACACCTGAAAATTGCAAATCAATCTAAGTCTCTCTCTCTCTGCCTCCCTTTCTTTTTTTCTCCACATGTATAAACACATGCAAACACAGGCATTACAAATCCATATAATATAGACATATTTGATAAGTACTTGCATGTGTCTGTATATAAGAAACACAACTTTGGAAAGAATATATTACAATGATATTAAACAATTATTATGTTTTGGTAGTTGGCTTGTGGTAACTGAATTAGTATACTTTTTAACCTTCTATAGTTCTAATTTTCTGTGATAAATATGTGTTAGGTTTTTAAAAAATGCATAAAATGGTTTCGGGGGTGGGGGGTTGGCCCTAAGGTAGTTGGCTGAATTTAAATCATTATATACACCTTTCCCAAAAACCTAAGTCCAAATAGGAGCACAAAGGAATGGACACATTACCTATGCTTTCAATATTACTGGGACATAGAGAAACATGTGAATTTCAAATTACCTTTACATAGAGAAAAATGCACCAAAGTCCCACAGGGCTACTGCTCGCATTCTGTCATTTCCATAAGTCTATGGTTCTGGAAAGCAGGGATTGAAAGGATTAAAACACTCCTTGGAAAAAAGAATAAAGGTGAAAAGATAACAATTGAAGCACAGAAGAAAATTTGAAGCACAGAAGAAAATTGAACAGAAAAGGGAATATCTGATAGTAAGTGTTGAAATATTGAACACAGGTATTTCATAGCACCAAATATGGGGAAAGAGCCCAAAAGTGGGTGGGAGTGGAATAGGCAAATGCAGAGAATCTTCACTATAAAGGAAAAAGAAATAGAGAGGTTATATTGGCAATATAACAGTGATTGGAAAGGGAGATATAAATGGTAAATACTAAAGATGCTAGAGAAATGAGAGAGAATCACAATATATGGTAATCTGTCTACTTCTCTACCACCACTATCAAAAATATCAGACAATAAGGAAACTATACTTATAGTGCTTTTGAACTAGAAACTTTGCCTGGAAAAAGAAGATCAAGTGCATTCAAAGCCACTGCAAGAAGATGAGAGGCAAGATGATCCAGCATATGATACTTGGAGTCCTTGAAGGAAAAGAAAATAAATTATAAAACAACTAATATTTAAAAGTATGATTCAAGAAAAATTTCCATACCTAAAATATATTGAAATGTTTTACCATGTACCTAGGAATTTGACCCAGAATGATAAATTCTTTTATTATTGCTTTGGTTATATGTATGTTAGTTATATCTTTTAATTAACCACTGTGTATGGTGAGGAAATACCCACCCCTACCTTTTCTAACTCTTACTGCTCTCTGTTCCTTATCTCTATTATAACCCAACTTCTCTCCACTATACCTCTTCCCTCATTTTACATGGTAAAGATCAATAACATTTGCATTCTTCTCAATAAATATAATTAAATATTTCATGTTCAAACATTTTATGGAAAACAACATAGTATTATGGAAATAAACCTGGACTAATAGCTATGTTATAATACCAACTTGAGTAGCAAGAAAAGCCTCTTACCCTCTCTCAGAATATAGTATTATAAGTAATGACATCTATTTATAGACAGAATCTAGAATTAGAAGTAAAAACAATAAAGGACAAAGCCTTGAGACAGAGAAGAATTAAAGAAGTAGGCAGTAGAAACAGAAGCTCATAAAAAAGTACTCAAGCAAAAATAAGAAAATAAAATGTACGAAGGAGGATGCTGAGCCATAATTAAGAGAGTTCCAGGGAGTGATCAATGAATGGTTTTATCTGCAGAACTTTAGTTAAGACGAAGAGTGAAAAGATGTTAGAGTTTTGGAGGTTCTCTACTGGCACTTTTTCTCTAAGTAGCTTCACTAAGTGGTGAAAGGGGAAAAGCCATATTAAAAGAGATGGATGAGAAAATAGCAAATGAGAAAATAAATGTGCTCAAAGCAGTAATTTGAAAGAGGCAAATGAGCAACACAAGATTTTTGAGATTACTCAATGCTGGAATATATTTTAAGTTGAAAAGAAAGAGGAACTGCACAGGGATGACATGAAATTGTAAAAGGGAATAAAATAACTATAGCCAGAAAAGAAATAAAGGAGTAGACCAAAAACATTGAGATCCTTGAAAATTTTAAAATACATTATTTGCGTTCTTATATATATATATATATAATTTTACTTTTTAAAAGATACTTAGATTACCTAAATATTACATAAACATATAGAGGATTCCCATATTTTTGCTTGGGGGCATTTTTGGAACTTGGGAATTGGTCTGAATGACATTGCAGTGATACATACAAGCCATTATATATCTTGTCATAACTTACAAAATTGTGCTGGAGAGAATGTAAACTACAATGTAAACTATAATCCACGCTTAGTGGCAATGCTTCAAAATGTGTTCATCAGTTGTAACAAATGTACCACACTAATGAATGAAGTTGTTAATGTGGGAAAATGTGGGAGGGGTAGGGAGCAGGGCATGCAGGAATCCCCTATATTTTTTATGTAGTATTTATGTAATCTAAGTATCTCTAAAAAATAAAATTATATATATATATATATAAAAGAATGCAAATAATGTGTTTTAAAAATTTCAGGAATCCCTAATGGGAATAGAATATAAAATCTCCATATCAGTTGATAAAAATAATATAAAGGATATAAATGAGGAGATTATAACAAATATAAAGAAAATTGAGGGTGAATTAAATATTTCAGGATTTCTAAAACATGTTAAACTAGTCAAACAAAAGTACAAAAATATGCACAAATAACCAAAACATCTGCCATTTAATATAGAGGCATATGGGAAACTTTCTCCTAGGAAACATAGTAAAGAGGAAGAAGTGTTTGTCTGAAAGAGGAAGGAATGTATAAATAAGTGGAGGGAATTTGGGAGAGTAAATAACTCTGGCTTCTGTTTGCTGTTTGCTGGATGAAGTCATCTGAGTATTACAAGGCTTACAAAGATAGTATTGGAGTATGAGCTTGAGCAGAGAAAGGGATATGGATATATAAAGGGTAGTCAACTAGGAAGAACTAAAAACAAAAATTAATGCAGGTGCCACAAATTGGAACCCAATATATTTATTAGGAGTGGAATTTTCTCTGTACATCTACTGAGAAGACAAATTGTACTTACCTAAACCTATAGGCTGGAAAGGAATTTTTAGCAGAATTCAATCAGCTGAGAGAATTGAAATTTCTAGAAAGAAAGTATTAAAATAACTGGCTGGGTTCAAACTGATAAAGAAGGGAATTAAGGTTGAGAGGTAGAACAAGAGGTAAAAAGGTAAGCCTTTGTCACCTGGCAGGTGGTGAGGAGACAGACTTCTGTACATTCTTTCCTGTTCTATCTCTGCATCCCTCCCAAAGGAAATAATTTCTTATTTTTAGCATACTCTGAATCTGGTTGGAATAGGATGCTACGTCAGTGACTTTAAGGGGATTGTAACCTGTAAACAGGATTTTAGAACAGGAATTGCAGCCACATGGAGTGATAACTCATTGGTAAATTGATGCACTTCATGTTTTGAAGAGCTAAGGTGGTCAACATTCTCACAATCTATGGTTGTCACTACCAAAGGCACCCAAATAACAGGGATATTGTGTGTTCAAACTGAAATAAAGGAGGGTAGCAAAATTGAATTTTGGCCTGTAATATTCTCTTTCACTTGAAATGAATCCAGGTTCAGCTAAATTTTTGTTCTTAAAACCTGTGATAAAACTCCAATTGTTTTAAAATGGATGAAACCTTGTTCTTTACCTTGTTTTTTACTCACAATTCCATTTTAAGAGTGTTTCTCAGACATTATCATGCTTTTTCTGAGGGTTAAGTTTATCAGACATATATAGGCTATTCCTTAGTTCCACCCATATCACATTTATTTTATTGTAGGCATTTTAGCTTATTTGTCATGGGGACTGACAAAAATGGCCTCCTATCTGGCAGTGCAATATTTATCAGCAAGTTTTGTCCTACTGAGTAGTGATAAAGACTATATAGATTTTCAAATCACTAGTTAAAGTATAATAAAAATAACAACAATATCTCTCTTCTAAATTGCCACTGAATGTTTTTTTTTTTATTTTTTTTATTTTTAAAGATTTTATTAATTTATTCATTTATCCCCCCCTTGCTGCTTGTGCTCGCTGGGTCAGCTAACCACGCCGTGCCGGGGGCTTGCCTTCACCAGGAGGCCCTGGGAACCGAACCCAGGGCCTCCCATATGGTAAACGGGAGCCCTACTGATTGAGCCACAGCCGCTTCCCAAATGTTTTGTTTTTGTTACTTTTTCAGTCAATATTTTATTACCGACAGTAAGACTAATAATAGCTAAAATGTGATTAATGCTTACTACATACCATTACCATGATGGATAAATATGTTTTCTCATTTTTATTATCAGGACAGTCCTAATAATTATCATTTCCTCCATCTTATATTTAAAGAAACCAAGATTTATAAGGTCAGATAAATTGCCGAGGATACACACATAAACTATTTGAATCAGAATCATTCCAGCTCCAGAACATGGGCACTTTATTACAAGTCTTTACTCTTGTGTTAAACACAGAAGAACAAGATCCAGTTGTTTCCCTAAAGGGGGAAACAAAACAACATAATGAAAACAACAATAATTGTATAATATGGTATAAACTTCTAGTTGTAAATACTTTAGGGGCTCAGAACAGAGAGGATATCAGTGCAGGGTAAAGTAAACCTAGAACAAAATATCAACAAGTAAAGTTTGTATTAGACTTAAAAAAAGATACTTAGATTACATAAATGTTACACAAAAATATGGGTATTCCCATATACCCCACTTCCCACACTTCCCACACCCTCTCACATAAACAACATCCTTCATTAGTGTGGCACATTCATTGCAATTGATAAACGCATCCTGGGGCATTGCTGCTGAGCATGGACCATAGTTCATATTGTAGTTTACACTCTCTCCCACACAATTTTGTATGTTATGGTAAGATATATAATGGCATATCTGCCATTGCAATGTCATTCAGCATGATTCCCAAGTCCTGAAAAAGTCCCCATATTACACCTGTTTTTCCTTCTCTCTGTACCCAGAGCCTCCAGTGGCCACAGCCTCCACATCAATGTTGTAATTTCTTCCATTGCTAGAATCACAATAAGTCTATAGTAGAATACCAGTAAGTCCACTCTAGCCCATAGTTCATTCCCCAATCCTGAGGATTCTGGGATGGTGATATCCACTCCACCACTAATTGAGAGGGGGCTTCGATCCCATACAGCCAATGGATGGGACTCTTGCTTGCAATTGTAGGCTCTCTCATTGAGACTTGGAATTGGATTGTAGAGGGAAATGGTATGTTAGAAAACCCACAGGCAGAGACCAGGTGGTAGAATTGAATCGGATCCATTTTGGACATTTTAAGAAAATTATATAAAGACAGAGAGAAATTATTATGTCCATGAAGGAAGTGAAAGATTATAGAAGGTCCTAGAAAATGGACTGGAATTTTATGAAGTAGGAAATAGGGAGCTCTTCAAGGACTGTGATCATATTGGTGGCATTATAGAAAGGAAAGAAATCCAAGAAACACATGCAGGAAGGGTGACAGGCACTTTTGTATGATACCACTCACAGAGGCTGGAATCCTGGGGATCTGCCCCAGCTGGGAGACCCACATAATTATGCAGGCTTTGGAAATTTTGGTGTGGGCTAATCGCTACTAGAAACTTGATAATTTTTTAGAAAGTATTGAGTTAGAGGCTGAAAAAAATTTCAGCAAAAACTAGATATAGCCTGTTCTATAAGTCCATGCTCCATCCCACTGGCCTTTGACATGCCAACCATTTAGTTCTTTTTCCAGCCTGAACTAGAGACATGGAGCAGGTTTTACTTAATTGACAGTTACAAATTCAGCAAGTCACCTTTTTCACTGCCCTCTGTGATACACTCATTCCAAGGCAGAGAACTCGGGCTTTATGGTTTTAAAACATGATTTTCACTTGATGGAGGGCCATCTATATTGTCACATCAACTGCATTTCTTTATTAACCCTGAACTTGTGGTATTTTCTAACAACTCAGAATTCCTTTCATTTACCCTCTGGTACTTTCTAGGATCAAACTTAAAAGACTTAAGACTTGTTGACGGAAAGTAAATCTCACCCTTTACACCAATTAGTTTCTCAGGGATGCATCTTTCAAAGTTCTTCCTGGAAGGTAAGGAAGGCTCTGGGTGCAAAGTAATAGGGATGTCTCTACATGTACTATTAAGTGCTCACACATTCACTTAATCCCTCTGTGGTCAGGAAAACTTATCCCATCCCTCTAGAGCGCCCCAATTCAAAGACTCTTTTTTTGGTTTTTTGTTTTTTAATTTTTTAAAAATATTTTATTTTTAAAGAAGCTTTAGATTACATAAATGTTACATAAAAAATATAACGGATTCCCACATGCCCCACCCTCTTCCCCTCCCACACTTTCCCATATTAACAAAATCTTTCATTAGCATGGTATGTTTATTACAATCGATGAATACATATTGAAGCATTGCTACTAACCATGAACTATAATTTACCTTATACCATACGCTATTCCCTGCACAATTTTTTAGGTTATGAAAAAATGTATAATGGCCTGTATCTGTCATTGCAATATCATGCAGGACAATTCCAATGTCCTGAAAATGCCCCCATTTTACACCTATTCTTCCCTCTCCCTCCCCTTAGAACCTCTGGTGACCACTGCCTCTATATCAATGATAAAAATTGATATATTTTGCTAGAATAATAATGAGTCTATAGTAGAATAATAATAAGTCTACTTTAGTCCATTGTTCACTCCCCAGTCTTGAGGATTTTGGGATGGTAATGCCCACTCTGTTTCTAATTAAGAGGTGGGCAAAGACTCAATGTTATTATCTTCAGAGAAAAATCTCAAGACTTTTGCTAGGGTGAGCAAGGGGTCAGTATTGTGTTCAGTAGTGTGGAATAGGAGAGGTAATCAAACTGCCTTTCAAACAATTTCACACAATACTCCTTATTTTAGTCCCTCCCTTCACCCCCAATTCTACTGGTATATGGATCTTTCTGTGTAAAATCAGCTTGATTCTTGGATTTCTCCACAGCTGGTTTGGATTCTGGTTTTCTCATGTCTGCTGTCAACTTACTACTTGTCATCTGCTTTCTAGTTTCCTCATATTTCTTTCTGTTGTCTCTTCTCTCATTCTGTTCTCTCCATCCTAGTGGGTTTAGGTATCAAGGAAAAAATTCCTCATCTGTATAGTTTTAGTAGGGATTGGAGATGGAGCAAAATTAGGTATATGTGTGAATCTGCCATCTTAACCTAGAAGCCTACTATCATTTATTTGGATTGTAAAAGTTTTCTCTTTATGATATTAAGAGATTATATTATGTATTAATTTTTTCTTTGTGAATTATGGCTGCATTTCCTTTTCTCCCTTCAGGTGAATTCTGTCTAAATAGAATCTTGACTATGAACTTAAATAGCTTTCACATTTCAGTGACTTACCTGATACATAAGAGCATCTAATTTTTTGCCTATTTGAGCAGGAGATGGGATCTAGGAAAAACTTTCCAATTATTTATTTTTTTCATGATAACCTAAGATGCATTTATTTTTGGAAAAAGTTGAAGAAATGTTATGAGAAAAATGGCACAAAAATGCCAACTCTTCCTCCAATAAGAAATACAAGTCCATTATATGCTTTCTTGTTAAAAAAAAAAAGTCATATTTCTAAGAGTGTACCAACTTTAATGTTAACATTAATAGCATTACAAAATTTAAAATACTTAGAGTTAAATAATTGTGCTCCAAAACTGATATTTCATCATTTATTTAAAATATACCAGGGCTAGGTCTCTAACCTCATGAAAATTTATATTTTATCAATGCTGATGCCAATTTTCACTTGAAAAAAAATGATGTATCAATTTGACAAAATTTGTAGGCTTTTCTAAAATTTCCCATTGGTTCATTTACTGAACATCTCCAGTATAGCAGGCACTACCATTTCTATTAAGAATGTAGAAAGTGGATGTGGCTCAAGTGGTTAAGTGCCTGCTTCCCACGAGATCCTGGGTTAGATCCTCAGTACTTCCTAAAAACAAACAACAAACAAACAAAGGAAAAAAAAACAGCTCAAGGGAGCCAATGTGGCTCAGAGATTGAGCCCCAGCTTCCCACATACAATGTCCTGCATTCAAACCCCAGCACTGATACCTAAAAAAGAAAAAAAAAAAAAGAATATACTTATACTTTTGGTGGAGAATTTTGATCAAGGGCAGCATGAGGTAGAATGTTAGCAGAGATGAGGAAAACAAAAATGACAGCAAAGCAGAGAGAGGTGAAAAAAAGATCTAAAGAAAAGAGAACTGGTAGGATCAAATGAGGTGAAGGCAGAAATTCAGCTCTGAGAGGGAATAGAGAATATTGCCAGGAGTATGTGTATATACACACATATTTATTTATTAATTTTTTTATTTTATTTATTTATTTATTTTAAAGATTTTACTTATTTATTCATTTATCCCCCCCTTGCTGCTCGTGCTCACTGGGTCAGCTAACCACGCCGTGCGGGCAGGCCTGCCCTCACCAGGAGGCCCCGGGAACCGAACCTGGGGCCTCCCATATGGTAAACGGGAGCCCTACTGATTGAGCCACAGCCGCTTTCCAACACACATATTTAAAATAGAGATCCCTAAGGTTTTATTACTTGGGTCTACTTACACCCAGGAATCTGAGATGGTGACAGATGTTGAATGAAGGATGGGAAGGTGCTTCATTATCGGGTTGCCATATTTTCAATTGCATTCTAAGGGCACAATTCTGTTTATGAGACTGATGTACTAAAGAAGACTTTGGAGAGAAACAGCTGACCAAAATGTGTAGATTTGTCCCATCAAATAAGTGTGGATATTGATTCACTTTGTCAAATGGGGACTAATTCCTTTCCAATGTTTTTCCCACTTGGAAATTTTGAAATTTTATACTTGAAAATTTGAAATTCTGAAACTTTTTCAATAAGAAATTGAACTGGTTATCACCACTAAAAGAGCATTACTTTGGGGGGACAGATGTGGCTCAAATGGTTGGGTGTCCGTCTCCCATATGGAGGGACCTGGATTTGATCCCTGGGACCTCCTGGTTAAAAAAAAAAAAAGAGCATTACTTTGATGATTTACATTTTTTTTTTTTTGTAATTTATTTGTTTAAAACATCAGTTTCCTGGTAATGGGTCAATATTTCTAGGACAAATGTAAATAATTACAAGGTTATTTAAATGCCCCTGTACTATGATAACTTGAAAAATATCAGTGTTATAATATAGTCATTCAAATTGTGACAGTTTGATATAGTTATGAATTCCAAAAATAGATATTGGATTATCCTTGTAAACTGGTCTGTTCATCTGGTCATGATTAAGTTATGATTAGGGCTTTGATTGGGCCACATCAGTAGGGTGTTGAGCCCCACCCCTTGGTGGGTGGGGAATCAAAGATAAAAGACACGGCAAAAGACAGAGTTGGAGTTTTGAGTTGGAGTTCTGAAGCTGAGTTATAATACTGGAGCCCGGAGAGGTAAGCACACAGAGGAGCTTGGTCTGAGGAAGGAGAGAAGGCCCTGGGAAAAGAGACTGCCATTCGCCTGACAGTTCACAGCTGGCCTTTTGGAGAGAGGCAAAGCCTACAGACCCTCATAGTCTACAGCTGACCCTGTGGAGGAAACAGAGTAGATGAGCCTGGAGAGGTGCTGAGTCTGGAGAGAAGCGGAGTGCCAGGAAAAGAGAAACCCAAGAAGCCTGAACGCTGGCAAACATCAGCAGCTGTAATGCTCCAACATGTGGCAACAAACATTGGCAAAGGAAGAAACTTAAGCTTTATGGCCTGGTAACTGTAAGCTTCTACCTCAAATAAATACCCTTTATAAAGACCAACAGATTTTGGTATTTTGCATCAGCATCCCTTTGGCTGACTAATACACATGTATGATAAGCATGGAAAATGCAAGTTTTTCTTTAGGTTTGAGTAATTATCCAAGAGAAATGGCCTATGCTGCATTTTACAAAAGGTGTGAAACTGGCTTTTACTTAATATAACCAGCAATATGTCTAATTTCATATTCATCTTATATCACTAAACATGTTCTTAGAATCCTGGCCAAGTTAGCTAGCTAAACCGAAGTATCTGCAAAAGGACTTCTTTCCTCAGGCACTTTGTCACCCTACCCATTTTAAGTATGGCCTGTTACATTCAAGAATAAATCTAAAATATGGAGGAGTGGGTGGATCAAAAGGGGCTTGTGGTGTGCTGAGCTCTCAGATCTCACTGTATCTAGAAGAGTCTGAAATCTGACTGGTGAGTAGAAGGAGATACATAAGAGCCTGTCAAACTGAAGGATAAAGAAAAGACGACACAAAATTCCATGTCGAAATAATGTTGTATTCACCTGCAGGAAAGGGGCCCTTGTGGGAGACAGCCACAGAGTGATGGCAGATGAGGAGCCAGATTGGAAAATGGGGGTGTGGTTGAGGGTGCATCATTGTTCCTCACCCTATGCATCCTCCCACTGGACAAGACTTCTGTATAAGGAACCTTTCTGACCCACTTGCATTTTCCAAGATGCAACCCTGAGAGATGGAATAGAAAGTGAGTAGAGGGCAGAAGGAAACTCACCTTGCCTCTATTCAGCTAGGGTTTCAGAATCAAAACCATTCTGGAATTATAGATGGAACATATAAAATCCATGAGTTCTATGCTTCACAGCCTTTTGTTAATATGAAATCTCTTTGCAACTGGGTTGGATTTGCTTTCTGAGTTGAAACATTGTATACTCTAATATAATGTGTTAAGAATTGCAATTTAAACATTGATGCTCATGCAGCAAAGATGATAAAAAATATTGGTACTTATTATGTTTTTTCCTTTTAAAAACAGTCTTATATATTACTCTTTCTTAAAAAGAAGTCTACCTTAGTAATCAAAACTTTAAGTCCAGGATTTAAATTATAAAGGCAGAGAAATCTAATTTTTTCTTCTTCAATAACCTTACTAAATTACCTTTCTCATATATGCATTAAAGATACAGGTAAATATCTATCAAATCAATGAAAATATAAAATAGGAAATATATGGCTGATTTAAGATTTTTACAATTATTTCTAGATTTCTTTTTTTTTTTTTTTTAAAGATTTTATTTATTTATTCATTTATCCCCCCCTTGCTGCTTGTGCTCGCTGGGTCAGCTAACCACACCGTGCGGGCGGGCTTGCCTTCACCAGGAGGCCCTGGGAGCCGAACCCGGGGCCTCCCATATGGTAAACGGGAGCCCTACTGATTGAGCCACAGCCGCTTCCCTAGATTTCAAACTTATAACTTTAAAAAGGCATTCGTTTTATATTGAAAATAAATATATCTGTGGAAAAGGATCATTTTTTGGCTATGCTCTATAATGATGGTTTACCTTTTTTTCTTATAAGATAGTATATTAGAGTAATTATAAGCTATTACAATTGCCTTTTTTTTTTTTATTGTGGGTAAAAATCAAAATTTTCACAATACATACCAACATTTGCAAAATGATATATAAATGTATATGCATATATGTGCATTTGCTTACAAAAATGTTATTTATGTATATATATAAATATATTTTAAGAGGTGCTTAGATACCCAAAATATTACACGGAACCCACTGGGATTCCCATGTTGCCCACCTCCCACCACATCCCACACAAACATCTCCCACAAGTGTGGCCCACCACCCTCAATGGACTTACACATCCTGGGGCCTTGCCACCAACCATAGACCACAGTTCACCCCCGTAGACAACACTCTCTCCCACACAGTTCTTAGTGGTATGTGCTATTTTAAAATAGCCTACATCCGTTGCCACAAAGGTACTCATGACAACCTCCAAATCCCAAAGAAGCCCCTGTATTTCAACTGCTCATCCCCTCCCTGCCCCAAAAGTGTCTAGTGGCCACTGGCTCCACCTCATTGTTATAATTTCTTCCATTGCTAGAATCACCATATGTGAACAACAGAATACCATCAAGTCCATTCTAGTCCATAGTTCTTCCCCCAATCCTGAGGGGACTGGGATGGTGATGTCCACTCCACCTCCAAGTGAGAGAGGTCTTATATCCCATGGATATGGTGGGTGGGATGATCCTGCCTGCAGATGCAGGCCCTCTCCATTCCCTGGGATGGCCATTGCCCATCGTTTTCTCCTCGCCAGGTGACTTGAATGAGTCCATTGAGCTATAGGGTAGGAGTTGCAGCTCCACCGAGATTCCATGCACACCTGGCATATAGGTAGGCCAGAGGCTCCAGTCTCTGGAAGTATACCTAAGAACTTCAGCATCACATAGAGGTTTGAATAGAAGGGACTGATGAACCATGTGCAGGGAGGACTTATTTGAGTCCAGTTCTGTCTGCCTTTTTCATGAATATTCTCTCTGTAAAGAATCAGTTCATTTTTTTTTTAAATGAGATCTTGTATCACTGGAAACATTATTCAGAAATGACAAGGAGAAATGCATTCAACCTATTGGAGAATGATTCAACTTGCCAATTACTTTTACAAAATAAAAATTTGTGTAAATTGCAATACTATAATTAGTGAGCAAAACTTCACTTAAATAACACCTTACTAATTGTTTAATAAAAACCAAGTGTCAATGAAACACTCTAACCTAAAATTTGACATTTCAATTTCGGGACTATGTAATGAGTTCATGGGAGGATTTGGTGAATGGTTATATCAATTTCCAAATGGCACAACAATTACTTAGTGTGTGAATCTACGGAGATTTATAGGCTGAAACTAAATGTTACACAATGCATTATCATAGAGCACAGGACATTGAAATATTAGAAATGTAGAAATAAACAAAGACCACCCAAATGAAAACAGTGAAACGGTTCTATTCACAACTTTTTATTCACAAAGGAATCAGTCACCCTCACTTACTTTTGGCAAAGACTAAAAGGCATGCTGGTTGCTTCTATGGAATACGAATGTGCTCATCTTGTCATAGTGTGGTATCTCAATGGGTGGAGACCCACCCAATAAACAACAAAATATTAAACTCCCATCCTGGAGAATCCTAATATGTTCTCAAATAGAGCGGCAAAAATCCCTTGAGTACATGGGCAGTGCCTAATAAAAGAAAACAGAACAATATGTCACGCCCTCAATATTAATGCATGTAACTATGAACCTTACTCTTGGAAGATTGAAAGTTAACCTAATAATAACTATTGCCTAAGAGTTACCTCCTGAAAACCTACTTTTTACTAAAATGTGGCCACTCTCTATGCCAAAGTTAGCAAATAAATGAACTACCTTCCCTCCAGCATGGGACATCACTCCCAGGGATGAGGCTGCCAGGCACCAAGGGAGTAATACCAAGCACAAACCAGTGATGGATTTGGCAAAATACCTTGACCCAAAGGGGGAAGCATCAAATACAAAAAAGTTTTTATGGCTAGGTGATTTAAAAATGAGTTGGGAATTTATTCTAGAGATTACACTAATGCATCTCTTAGGCAGATGACACTAACTGCCACTGTGAAAAAAGCTTCAAATAGGGGTGCTCCTGAGGGCTCTAGAGCCATCTGTACACTATAGGCAAGGCACACAATCCCTTGAAATCCCACCCTGTCATGGGCCTTACCTTGAAATATATGACAATCTATTTCCCCAATGTAACAAAGTTAGACTCATTTATAATTTCCCTACACATGATTCTTCTACCTATTTTATTTGAGCTTATAATTAGCACTGTAACCATTAAATATATGTATTAAAGACTTAAATCTTTGGTCTGTTCATATGTCAGTTTAGCCCTGAATCTCAGAAGAGTTGGGGCCAACATCTACTTTTTAGATCATTGGACTCACCCAGTGCAATGAACAAAATGATAATGATTGACAGCCCCCATCCCAAAAAAACAGAGAGTATCTACAACTGCAATCAAAATGGTCCCTTCCATCTGCTCCATAAGACCTAAGCCCCCTCTCAATCTGAGGCAGAGTGGGCATCACCATCTCCAAATCCTTAAGGTTGAGGAATGAACAGACATAAGGGAGGAATGCAGCCAGGGACACAGTAAACTTATTAATATTGTAGTAATGGAAGAACATTGTTATAAAAAAGTGGTTACCAGAGGTTCCTAGGGGAGAGGCAGTGAAAAATAGGTGGAGCATAGGGCATTTTTAGGGCATTGAAATTAAGTGCAAACCACAATGTAAGCTATAGACCTTGGTTAGTATAAATGCTTCAATATTATTCATCAATTGTAACAAATGTACCACACAATTATAAGATGTTATTGATGTGGGAAGATATGAAAGTGGGAGGCAATGGGGTATATGGGAATCCTTTATACTTTTGAAGTAACTTTTCTGTAATCTGAGATCTCTTTAAAAATAAAGTTTATTGTATTAAATAAAGACATGCTGGGAGTGGGAAGGCTTTAGAATGTATACAAAGGGACATTTTATATAAAGTGAGGGGAATTGCAACAGCCTCTCTGGGCAATGACAGGTGCTTTTGGCTCGCACTGACTGGATAGTCAGACAC
Organism: Tolypeutes matacus; assembly: GCA_026826555.1. Classification (NCBI taxonomy): domain Eukaryota; kingdom Metazoa; phylum Chordata; class Mammalia; order Cingulata; family Chlamyphoridae; genus Tolypeutes; species Tolypeutes matacus. The sequence goes on along the minus strand of JAKSZT010026914.1, from coordinate 8,361,075 downwards.
TTGGGATTCCATCCCCACCCCCAGTAGGATAGAAGGGGAGCTGTGTTTCCTCAGCCTCTCTGGGCAACTGCAAGTGCTTTTGACACACTCAGTTTGGTTTGTTGCTCACCTTCTATTCCATGCCTGCCTCCTCACAGGATAAGAGGGGGAGCTAGAGTTTCTTCAGCCTCTCTGGTCAACTGCAGGTGCTTTCAGCCCACACAGACTGGATACACGGATACCTATAGCTCAATCCCTGTCCCCCAGTAGGATAAGAGGGAAGCTGGGTTTCCTCAGCCTTTCTGTGCAACTGCAAGTATTTTAGCTTGCACAAACTATTACATTGAGCACCTTCAACTCCATAGCCCCCACCATAGGATAAGAGGGGACTTGTGTTTCCTCAGCCTTTCTGGACAATGACAGGTGATTTCAGCCTGCATAGACTAGTTTTTTGGGTGCCTATGGTTCCATCCTTATCCCTTAAAAGCATAAGGGACAGTACTCCTTCAGTCTCTCAGGGCAAATGCCGGTGCTTATAGCCCACATGGATTAGATTGTAAGGCACTCTATAGAGTCGAGCCCTATCACTGGTAGAGGAGGATGGGGACCAGATCTACATTAGTCCACCCAAATGAGGTCAGTTTTTATCCACATGGCTTAGATTCTGCCCATACCTGCAGCTCCATTCCTACCCAGGCAGGAGAGGAAGGGGCGTGAAGCTTCATCAGTCTCTCTGGGCAACTACAGTGGTCTTGACCTGCACAGCTTGGATTTCTACATGTGGCTGTGGCTCTGTCCCTACCCTTGGCAGAGGACAAAGGTAGGAGAAGCTTCATCGGTTCCTGGGGCAACATGGGCAGCTTCAGCCTACACATCTTACAGTACCAACTACATTATCAGCTACTACTACACAACCAGCAAGGGAGAAAGGACAAAGTCCTAAACTAAAGAGAGAAACTGTGCCGAAGATAAATGTATCTAGTAAGCCAGATGCCAAGACAACAACAAAAAATTACAATCCTGACCAAGAAACAGGAAGATATGACCCAGTCAAAGGAACAAGATAAGCCTCCAGATGACATAAAGGAGTTGAGACAACTATTCATAGGTGTTCAAACAAATCTCCTTAATAAATTCAATGAGATGGCTGAAGATATGAAGGATATTAAGACACTGAGTGAACACAAAGAAGAAATTGAAAGCATAGAAAAATAGCAGATCTTATGAAAATGAAAGGCTCAATAAATGAAATTAAAAATAAACTGGAGGCATATAACAGCAGATTTGAGGAGGCAGAATAAAGGATCAGTGAGCTTGAAGGCATGGCCTACAAAAATGAACATATAAAAGAACAGATAAAGAAAAGAATGGAAAACATTAACAGGGTCTCAGGGAATTAAATGACAGCAAGAGATATGCAAACATATGTATCTTGGGTGTCCCAGAAGGAGAAGAGAAGTGAAAAGGGGCAGAATGAATATTTGAAGAAATAATGGTAGGAAATTTTCCCAACACTATTGAAGGATGTAGATATCTGTGTCCAAGAAGCACAACATAGTCCCATCTGAATAAATATGAATAGACCTACTCTGAGACACATACTAATCAGAATGTTGAATGCCAAAAACAAAGAGATAATTCTGAGAGCAGCAAGAGAAAAGTGATGCATCACATACAAGGGACATCCAATAAGTTTAAGTGCTGATTTGTCATCAAGAACATGGAAGCAAGAAGGCAGTGGTATGATATATTTAAGATACTGCAAGAGAGAAACTGCCAGCCAAGACTCTTATATATGGCAAGACTGTCTTTCAAAAATGAGGTGAGTTTAGAATACTTACAGATAAACAGAAACTGAGAGAGTTTGTTACCAAGAGACTGGCTTTGCAGGAAATACTAAAGGGAGTGCTACAGCCTGAAAAGAAAAGACAGGAGAGAGAGGCTTGGAAGAGAGTCTAGAAATGAAGATTATATCAATAAAAGTAACTAAAAGTGTAAAAAGAGTGGTGCAAATAAAATATGACAGATAAAACCTAAATGTCAAAATGGGTGAAGAACAGCCTTTACTGTAATAACATTGAATATTAATGGATTAAACTCCCCCAATCAAAAGGCACAGACTGGCAGAATGGATAAAAAAAAATATAAGCCATCTATATATTGTCTACAAGAGACTCACCTTAGACCCAAGTTTACCAGTAGATTGAAAGAGAGAGGCTGGAAAAAGATAATCCATGCATGTAGTAACCAAAAAATAAAAAATAAAAGCTGGAGTACCTATACTTATAGAAACTGAAATAGACTTTAAAAGCAAAGCTGTTATTAGAGACAAGGAAAGACAGTACATATTAATAAAAGGGGCAATTCACCAGGAAGATATAGCAATTATAAATGTACATGCACCTAACCAGGATGCCCCAAATTACATGAAGCAAACACTGGCAAAATTGAGGGATAAAAAGATATCTCTACAATAATAGTTGGAGACTTCAATACACCAATCTCAGCACTGGATAGAACATCGGGGCAGAGAATCAAAACAGAAACAAAGTGCTTAAATAATATGATAAACAGACTAAACCTAATAGACATATAGAGAACATTGTACCCCAAAACAGCAGGATATACATTCTTCTCAAGTGCTCATGAATTTTTCTCCAGGATAGATCATATATTGGTACACAAAGTGATGTCAATAAATTCAACAAGATTGAAATTATACAAAACACTTTCTCTAATCTTAATGGAATAAAGTTGGAAGTCAACAGCGGGCAGAAAAAAGGAAAATTCACAAATATTTAGAGATTAGAAAACACACTCTTAAATTATCGGTGCTTCAAAGAAGAAATGGCAAAATAAATCAATAAATATCTCGAGATGAATGAAAATGAAAGCACAACATATCAGAACCTATGGGATGCAGTGAAAGCAGTGCTGAGAGGGGAAATTATATTACTAAATGCTTGCATTAAAAATGAAGAAAGCTAAAAATCAATGTCCAACTATACAGTTGGAGGTACTAGAAAACAAACAGCAAATTATTTCCAAAGCAAGCAGAAGTAATGAAATAACATAGATCAGAGGAAAAACAGCTGAAAATTTTAGTTCAAAACCAATTTTGGAACCAAAAGTTGGTTCTTCAAGAAGTTTAACAAAATCGACAAACCCTTAGCTAGACTGACAAAGTAAAAAGGAGAGAAGATGCAAATAAAATAAAAAATGAAAATAGGGACATTACTACTGCCCCACAGAAATAAAAGAAATCATAAGAGAATACCATGGGCAACTGTACACTAAGAAACTAGATAATTTAGCTGAAATGGAAAAATTCCTAGGAATGTATGAACAACCTATGCTGACCCTAGCAGAAATAAAAGACCCCAACAAACCAATCACAATTAAAAAGATTGAAACAGTCATCAAACAGCTCCCCAAAACGAAAAGCCTGAAAACAGATGGTTTCTCAGGTGAGTTCTACCAAGCATACAAAGAAGATTTAATAACAATCTTCCTCAAATTCTTCCAAAAAATTGAACAAGAAGGAACATTATCAAACTCATTCTATGAAGCCAGTATCACTCTAATACCAAAGCCAGATAAAGATATTATGAAAAAGGAAAGTTACAGACCCATTTCCCTAATAAATGTGGATGCAAAACCCCTCAAAAGATACTTACTAATCGAATCCAACAACACTTTTAAGAAATTATTCATCATGATCAGGCATGCAAAGGTGGTTCAACACAAGAAAATCAGCATAATACATCATAGTAACAAATAAAACAAGAAAAATCACATGATACTACTGACTGATGCAGAAAAGGCATTTGACAAAATACAGCATCCTTTCTAGATAAAAAAAAATACTACAAAAGATAGTAATTGAAGGAATCTTACTCAACATGGTAAAAGGTGTATATAAAAAACCCACAGCTAACATTGTACTTAATAGTGAAAGACTGATAGTTCTACCGTTGGGATTGGGAATACGACAAGGATGCCCACTTGTCTTATATAGTATTGGAGGTTCTGGCTAGAGCAATCAGGCAAGAAAAAGAAATGAGAGGTATACAAATTGGAAAGGAAGATGTAAAGTTTTTGTTATCCACAGATGATATGATCCTACACTTAGAAAATTCTGAAAAATCTACAACAAAGCTGCTAGAGCTAATAAATGATTTCAGAAGAGTGGCAGGATACAAGATTAATATGAAAAAACCAATAGTGTTTCTATACACTAGGAATATGCAATCTGAGGAGGATGTCAGGGAAAAAATTTCATTTATAATAACAATTAAAAGAATCAAATATTTAGGAATAAACCTAACCAAGGATGGAAAGCACTTGTATTCAGAAAACTACAATGCGTTGCTAAAAGAAAAATTTTAAAAACCTAAATAAATGGAAGACCAAATATTGTTAAGATATCAATTCTACCCAAATTGGTATACAGATTCAATGCCATCTGGATAGAAATTCCACCAATATTTTTTAAAGAAATGGAAAACACAATTATTAAATTTATTTGGAAGGTTAATGGGCCCTGAATGCTAGAAACATCTTAAAAAGGAACAGCGAAGTTGGAGGATTATCACTCTGGACTTTAATTCATATTACCTAGCTACAATGGTAAAAACAGCATGGTACTGCCATAATGATAGACACATAGACCGATAGAACTGAATTGATGGTTCAGAAACAAACCCTCACATCAATGGTCAAGTGATTTTCAATAAGCCTATCAAACCCACCCACCGGGGTAAGAACAGTCTATTCAACAAATTGTGCTGGAAGAACTGGATAGCCGTATCCAAAAGAAAGAAAGAAGACCCCTATTCACACCTTATACAAAAATTAACTCAAAATGGACCAAAGACCTACATATAAAAACTAGAATCATAAAGCTCCTAAAAGAAAATGTTGGGAAACATCTTCAAGACCTGGTGGTAGGTGGTAGATTCTTAAACCTTACACCAAAAGCATTAGCAATGAAAGAAAACATGGATAAAGGGGACCTCCTCAAACTTAAACACTTTCGTGATTTAAAGGACTTTGTCAAGAAGGTGAAAATGCAGCCCATTCCTTGGGAAAAAATATTTGGAAACTGCATATCTGATAAGGGCTTGACTTCCATTCTATATAAAGAGATCATACAACTCAGCAATAAAAGAGCAAGCAATTCAATTGAAAAAATTGGCAAAAGGCTAAACAGACATTTCTGCAAAGAGGAAGTACAAAAGGCCAAAAAGCACATGAAGAAATGTTCAATATCATTAGCTTTTAAGGAAATGCTAATCAAAACAACAAAGAGATGTCACCTCACACTGCATAAAATGACCATTATTTAAAAAACAGAAAACAATATGTGCTGGAGAGGATGTGGAAAAATAGATATACTCCTTTCCTGTTGGTAGAATTGTAAGATGGTGCAGCCTCTGTGGAAGACAGTTTGGTTGTTCCTCAGGAAGCTAAATATAGAACTGCCATATGATCCAGCAATTCCTCTCCTAGGATTATATCCATTAGAACTGAAAACTGTGACATGAACAGACATCTGCACACCGATGTTCACAGCAGCATTATTCACAATTGCCAGAAGATGGAAACAACCCATGTCCATCATTTGACAAATGGCAGCTGAAAATTTTACCACTGAACCACCCATGCACCACTCATCATTTGATAAATGGATAAACAAAATGTGGTATATACATACAATGGAATACTATACTTCAGTAAGATGAAATGAAATTGGGACACATATGATAACATAGATGAATCTTGACGACATTAAGCTAAGTGAAATAAGCCAGACATAAAGGACATATATTGCATGGTCTCACTAATATCAACTAAATACGAAGAATAAATGCAAGATTTAAAGCCTGAAGTATAGGTTATTCGGAGAAAAGAGGAGTGCTGTGAAGGTGTACAGATGCTTAATATATGTAGAAGTCTTAATTAACTTGACTGTAAAAGTGTGGAAATGGCTAGAGTTGATGGTAACACATTATAGTGAGTAGCAGCTGGTTTATAAATGGTATTGTGGCTGAAAAGGGTATTCTAGGGATGTAAATACATTTACACCCAGGGGTGGATGAGAAGTGTGGTTAATAGTAAAAATGCAAAAATGTCCTTCTGTGAACTAGAACGGATGTATGTCACTATTGCAGGGTGGTGGGAAGGTGGAGAAGCATGGGAAAAATACAATTAATGTAATTATGGACTATCGTTAACAGTAATACTCATTTGCCCTTCTGCAAACAGATTTTTTTTTTACATCTGAACTCTTAAATTCCCACTCCTATGTCTAAGTCTCTCACTCCGAAAAGTTTTCAATGCCTTATCCTCTGCCTCATCATGTTCTTCCATCTATTGATCCTTCCACTCCCCTCCACAGACATGATTTATTTAACCACTTCACTCTTCATCTCTTTTCTTATCCAGCCTATATATATAAACCACTCTCTCGCCAAAATCTTGATTTCTGTTTCCCTTATGTTCATGTTTCATGTAAAACCTCAACCTTGTCTCAATCCCACCACCGCTTTCTTCTGTCCTCTGCTTGGGCTTCAGATTATGAATTTCACTCTTACTTCTTTAATAGCCAGGTGTTTTTACCAGGAGATGTTGTAGAGGAAGGGAACCTCAGAGAGATAGTAAATTCTTGCTGCACTGGCATGTGGTTGCTTTAAGTCTGTTTAAGTTGAAATATAGAAATAGAGAGCGAGAGCGAGAGAGAAGGAGCGCTTCTCATTAGATAAACGTCTCGCTTACTTTCTCTGGGCCAGTGACTTCTGTTTGGCTGTCTACAGGAATTACAATATTTGCTTCTCCTGCCCCTCCCTTCACCTGGATTAATTATTTACTGCAGGAGGCAATATTTGGTATTTTCCTTTTATGACTGTATTTTCTGATTGGGTAGGAATTTATCTCATTGCCCTACATTGGCTGTTCCGGACTTATTAGCCAGGTTCTTTCTACTTGGTCTTGCCAGAAAGGATACCAATCAATTATATATAACTATATTAATGTTAGTTATCATTGTCATTGTAAAGCTGCTTGCCATTGCTCTTATAATGGCAGAGTGACTGTGCAGTTATTTTACTTTCTCTACAAGAGCACACCCTCTGCTTTCAAATTACGAAATTTGTTGGATTCTATTTTTACTGTAAACATAACACTCACATCACAAATGCTAATTCTTGGTATTTTTATTGGCTTCAAATGTTTTTTGTCTGTCTATGATAAATAAAAGAAAAAAAATAAAGAAGCATCCTAGTTCCACTATTCTGGAGGGCAAACATTGGTGGAGAGAAAGAAAACCAGAAAGATCCCCTCCGTTTATTTCTTAAACAAGAAATAGGGTATATATATATACATATATTTTAAGAGGTGCTTAGATTACCTAAAATATTATACGGAACCATATTTATATATCATTTTACAAATGTTTGTATGTATTGTGAGAATTTTGATTTTTACCCATAATAAAAAAAAAAAAAAAAAAAAAAATTATACAATGCAAAAATAAATAAATAAATAAATAAATAAATAAATAAAGCATACAATTCATCCAAAAAAAAAAGAAATAGGGTAAATGTTTTCCTTAGGGAAACACCATGAGACCCTCCCCCCAAATTCCATCATTATATGCAGATAACGTTCCATTTGGCCCACAGTAAAAAAACTAATGTTTCAGGAAGGAATTCCATCAAATTTCTGACATGAGGGAATTGCTGGTCTGCAGCAATAACAGAAATTAAAAATTTGATAAAAATTGAAGAAAATTATTTGTACACTGAATATATTCTTTGGTCTTTGACCATGAAAAATCCTTTTTGTTTATCACAATTTATCCACATATATAGGGATGTTATTCTAAAACTGTCTAAAACTTTGTATTTGGAAGCTTTAAGTGAATTTTTCAATTCACCAATTTATCGTGACCTTGAAAAATGAGCTGAATTAATTCATGTAAGATAACTGATGGAAGTTTTGACTTTTCAGTACAAGTATATACTAAAACTTCCTGGGGCATTATTTTCCAAGAAATAAATAGTTTGAAAGAATAACAAAATGAGGAGTGATAAAAAGGCCAGCAAGGTGATGGGAGTAGTCAGAGATTCCTGGAATTGTTTGTCAGTCATATATTCCTTCATGCATGCATGCATTTAAAGAAATACATACCAGGTTTTGTTCTTTTTACAAAACACAAAATCCTGATTTTGATTCAATCTCTGCCCTCAAGGACTAGTAGAAAATAGGGGAGAAATAACTGTAGGAAATTGGAACCCAGAAAAGGAAGTGGTCAGTTATGCCTTAGGAATTAATGAAGACATCACAGAGGAATAACTATTTGGGCTCATATGAAAGGGTGAGTACCAATTTCCCAGATGGGGATGTGGAGCAAGGGTACCCCAGAGAAGGAATATGGAATCTAGGGCATGGCTAGGAGGAAGAAATGCAGAGAGAGCATGGTGTGACAGTCAGCACATCATGAAGGGCTTGAAATGAGAATGCCATCATTTATAATCCTGGGGTGCCAAGCATTTTAAAATGACATGTTGTATGTGGGAAATGGGAAAACAAATGGTGCTGCTTTAAATGGGAATATGAATGCAGGAAAAAAAGTAATTTTGAGGGTTTGACTGTAAATAGTTTGAGTCTAAGATATAAAACATGCAAATGAAAATGTCTAGTTTCCTATTAGAAAGATGAACTACATTCAGAGGAATATGGGGTGCAGATCCAATTTTGGTAGTTATTCTCAAAGAGATAATTTTTTGATCTGTGAGAACCAATAAACCTCTTAAGGTAGGCTTTATGTAGAGAGAAGAAAAGAAGGCTGTATTTTGGGTATTAAAATCTATTTAAAAATTTAAGATGTTATAATAGCCAATACTTTCATAAATTATTAAAAGTGCATGTCCATTAGATGTCCCTCATAGAAACTTGATAAAACACCATCATAATGGGCATGCCAATGGGAGTATTTTATAGGTGTTCCATGGAATCTCTCTTGCAGACCCAACTTGTCATCATGACTCTCTATGAAAAATATGACTGTATTTCCCTCAGTAATCAGTTATGTTAGTAGCCTAGAAGGCATTCTCATATTTTCAGTAATTCTTCAACATAACAGAAACAAAATGGAAATATGACCATGTATCTCTACCACAATACACGTTCAGCTTTTCTGGTGTACAAATACACAGTAGCAACTGGGTTTAACCAATGAACACTTTCTTTTTTATTTTCTTTTTAAGCAGCAGCTAGAACATTAAATTGTTGCAAGGAAATTTCAGGACATCATTAAAGATACCAAAACAAAAATAAATAAGAATACTTTTATAGAGAATATTTTGATATTATAATAATTCATAATGCTTTTGTTTAGTATCTTTTTACTTTATGACATACTTTTTGAGGACAATTTAAGAACAGAGGAATGTAGTACCACACTGAGGATTTAGTGTATATTATATGAGCAGAAAGCTAAAACAGCCACATCAATTTAGGATTTAGATGGATAAGATCTAGCTCTATGACATAAGTGTATTTTTGGAAGGGTCATTAACTCCTAGTGTGGAGTATTTTCTGTTTTTCAGGATATACCAAAAGCTCTCTAATATCTGTTCTAATCAAGATGAACAATGGTACCAAGATTCTAAGTGCATAAGTGTATTAGTCAGCCAAAAGGGGTGCTGATGTAAAGTACCAGAAATCTGTTGGATTTTATAAAGGGTATTTATTTGGGGTAGAAGCTTACAGTTACAAGGCCCTAAACAGTCCAGCTCAAGATACCATAAGAGGTACTTTCTCACCCAATGTCTGCTGCCACGAGTTGAAGCAAGATGGCTGCTGATATCTATGAGGGTTCAGCTTCTCTCCCCTTAAGGCTCTTTGGGCCCAGCTTCTTCTGATCTCACTTATAGGCTGAAAGGCTCATTTCCTTTTGGACTTAGCTGTTCTGTTCTCTTCATAAGGTCAGCTATAAACTTTCAGGAGAATAGCTCATGTCTCTTCCCAGAACCTCAGTATCAAAGCTGACAACTTCTCTCCATTTCCATGTCTATGGCGCTCTCTCTATTCCTCTGTCTCTTCTTCTGTCTTCTTGATTGAGTGTCCATTTATATAGCCAAGAGGGCAGGAATTCAACCCTGCATTCCCTGATAATGTGGTCCAATCAAAACCCTAATCTTGACTTAACCAAGTAAATGTAAAACCTTTGAATTTAACACAGTCAAAGAGTATTACACCCAGAGGAACAGAGCAGTGTACAAACATGAGCAATATCCCCCCTTTTTTTTTGGAATTCATAAATATCAAACTGCCACAGTAAGTTTTTTAGTTTGTTTCTTTTTTTCCAGAACATTATCTCTTTCATTAAATTTTTCCAAGTATGTATGAAAGTACCAGGCATAGTGGAAAACGCTAGGAACCTGCCATTTGTTTGGTATTGGCTTTCATCAACATACTGCAGGTGAATCCTGACTCTGTCACTGGATGCCTTTGGTGATGTGGCCATATTACTTCCCTTTCTCAACTTCAATGTTTTTTTATCATTAAAATGAGGAAAGTAAAACCCACTTGGCAAGTTTGCTGTGATGATTATATAAATAATGCATATTTGAAAGTGCCTAGTGCAGAGCAAGGACACAATAAATGGTGGTTATTATTTTCAAGTGATTTATATTGTCTAAAAATAATGTGACCCGACAAGAGGAAAAGATAGCCCTAGAGAAAGTTCATGTGGAATTTTAAATTTCTTACAGAATCCAACAAAATCTAAACAGAGAGAACATGGAGGCAGACCCAAAGAGGCTCATGATGGGGTAATGGGAAAATTTTGTAATCGATAGCTGATGACATGGCACAGACAGGACAGAATATTTTGGTCAAAAAAAGGAATGGGTCAGTCATGGATAGCTACACGTCTAAAATATTAAGAGAGCCAAAGGTGAAGAGCAGATTGGGAGATATGAGTCATGTGGGAAGAAGAGTAAATTATATTCTGCACTGCCAAAAAGGAGGAATTGTGAAATAAAAGCTCCCAGGTAGGCATTTCTACTACTTCAAAATGGATTTAAATATTGAAGGGCATTGTTTTGAATAGGTATAAAATTTGATTTGGTTTGTTCTTGATTTTTCTGGATAAAGAATGTGATTAGAAAGCAACGGAAGCATACCTAAAAAATTATTCCTATTATATTTTCAGGCATGCCCTGACTGAAATGTTGATATCCCTTGAGGTCTGCTTTCTGCAAAATATTTGATTAGAAGGGACAAATTCAAGCACTGCAGAAGTGCCAATTTGCCAGCTGGCCACCATGCGTTTGGTGTTTAACAATGAGTATTGGCTGACCTCTGCTGAAGAACATGGATAATATCTGGGTACCTAAGGCAATTGCAACCCGCAAGTGAAAACACAGTCCCTCAGATTTGTAATAGTATACCAAGAGATGTCAAGGTGAGTCACATCACATAAATGTCACCTGCTCTGACAGCATTCAGAACATCTGCCCATAGTGCTTTTCTTCCAATATGCTTCTTGTATAATGAAGCAAATCTAAGGTGCCGATGAGGACCGGTAGTCTTTTATAGTGTATCAATAGAATGAATATTCTATTGATGGAATATCAATATATCTAGCTCATTTGCTATAGCTCATTTGTTATAGCCAAGGGCAGATTCTGACTCACAGTTGCTCTTGATCAGAGCATCACTCATTTAATATAGCTACACAGGAAAATTAACCTAAGAAAAGACACCAGTACTTTCTTATTGAGTGCATTGCCAGTGGAATTGGTGACTTTGAGTTCAATATCTGTCCATTATTTTCACTAAAGAGAGATACTTTTAAGTTAGTTTTGAGCAAATTTGGTATTCTAACAAATTGACAAAGAGTTCAGCATTTTAAAGACAGCACTCTAAAATATTTCCAAGTTATCATTTCTTGCTCTTTCTTTTCTGTTTTGTTTCTAAATGCCCTTTCCTTAGTAATGTTATTAAATCATTTCTTTTCCTTTAAATAGGCTGGGCACCCTCTATTTTCTTCTGTTACCCAGATGGCTACTTTATGTTTGCTGCTTTCCATGGTGATTACTTGTCAACATACCTTCTGTTTTCTTTTCTTCTACTTCTCTGGACCCTAAGTAATTGGGATGTATTTGTCACTTTTGTCCTTTTCTTCCCACAGTTTGTTCCTCTTATTTTCTCCTCTAACAGACCTGTTCTCAATTCATTCTTCCTCTTTATTTTTCTACCCTCTCCTATTTTTCTTTTCAACATTTTCTTCTTCCATATGGCTGTCTTTATAAATGTCTCATCAACGACCCTTTATTTTGTGTCCTTTTATTTATTACCTCCTCTTTACAAATAACTTGCCTCTAATAGCTCTATGCCATCTCTTTGTATTTACTTTTATATAATTATTTCTTTATCATCCCTTTTCCCACAACTTCCTTCATTCTCACACTTAATAAGAATTTTTTGAGGTTTACTCTTTTGCTGGTACCTAAAGGTAATACGACACAGACTCTGCCTTTAAGGAGTTCTGCTTATAGAGAAGAGAGAGGCACATAAATCAACTAATCATTAAAAATATAGAAAATGCAGGATGCAAGTGGACCCCCAGGTTTTATAGAGGCCTTAGAAAATGGCAATATGGGTTGGGAGAGGATCGCATCAAGAAAAATTTCCTGGATGATGTGGTACCTCAGCCAACTCTTGATGGAGTGATAGTAAGGGGTAGAAAGGGCTTTCTAGGTACAGGTGACTGCATGAGCAAAGGCTCAGAGATACCAAAGAGCAGGCTGTGGTCAGAAGACAAATAAGCAGCTTGACATTGCCAAAGTGTAAACAGAAAGCAGATAATGTGGGAAAAAATCTTGAGATGAGGGAAGAATTTCACCATAGAAGGTGCTATTTGCCATGCCAGGGCCTACGATAGGTCTCAGCAATGTAGCCATTGAAGGCTCTTCCTTCAAAAGCTCAAAGGAGGTTGGAGAATAGTATCCTCATCTGATACATCTTCAACCTGTGACTCTTGGCCACAGGAGTCACAGTTACTATTATGCAGAAAGTTGTCAGCAGAAATAACATCTTCAAACATAAAGAAAATATTGATTATTTTAGAATTCCCTCTTAGTAAGCAAATATTTAATATACACTTACTATTTTGCATACTATGTTTTATAGCAGTATTATATATCAAAATAAGACTGTATGCCTGACTCAGAACCAGTCTAATTATCTTGTCATATTTGTGGCACATTTGTTTTATATACCTGTGTAGTTGTGTTACAGACACGGAAGTCATTTTAAAAGCAATTGTCAAGTAGTTGTAAAGGCTTCTGTATTCTTCCAGCTCAGCTGAAACTGGAGGAATAGTTTTTCTAGCAGCAGTAAAAACACAAGGTAGGTTAATGATAACAAAGGTCTTTCTGGACTTTATTACTTTAATTTCAAATGGGGGATGAACACAAGTAGGTGTGACACTCCACCATGATGAATTCACTCTGCGTGATTCACTGTGAGAATGTATCATTTCATCATGTTTTATACTGTAATTCTAGGTGGGTTGCATTGGTGAGGGTCCTTGAGTAAATTTAATCCTGGTTCTTCTTATCCATTAATATTAAAACTAGTTTATGTTTAAGAGGAGGATTTGCTATATGGATCGGGCATTTATTTGTCCAGTAGGCAGATAAGGAAGAAAGAAGGGATTGAATTATGATTCCTGTGAGGAGCTTGGCAGTGACCCAATCCCATAGCATAATGAGGGGATCTGTCAATTTATACTTAGCAGCATAAAATCTTGGGCTGCAAGTGAGGATTAAATCAAAATTAATATGTGTTATTTACATTAAGAAGTATTTATTCTCTTAACCAGATTTATTCCTGAAATATCCTGACCCAAAAGTACATACTACTGTATGAGTTTGTTAAGTAGTATTTTTCTAGAAATATCTAGAATTTTCTAGGATGATGCAAGCCTGAATCATTTTTAAAATCCGGAAAACTACTGTAAATCCTTGTATCTCTATAAGTCTGTAAATTTTCTTCTCTAAACTCCCGGATTTCAAAAGTGTACAGTTAATTTTGACAATAAAACAAAACAAAACAAACAAATCAATGAGTTAATTAGAATAGTTATTCTCAAACTGTAATCAGAAATACCTGGGGAAATTTTACAACATACATAGATTTTGTCCCTAATATACAGACTTCCTGAGTCTGAGTGTCAGGGTGTAGCAATTGAGAATATTTTTAGCCCCCCAATTGATTCTGTCATGAACTAATGTTTGAAATATACCAACTTAAAATGGATATTTAATAATATTCAACACCAACTCGAGAAAATCATAATGCATATGACAATTCTTTGTGTTGTATGCAACCTCTGTGTGTGTGAATGTGAAATATACATCTTATGTGTTTATATATCTATAAAACATCTCTGGATGCTTTCCTCTAGAGGACTAGGGGTCAGGCAGGAGTGAAGGAATTTTTTGAAATCTATAAGCTTATCCATTCATATATACCTAACAGAAAGAGCAACTTAAAATGGGTAAAATTGATTTTAAAAATTAATTAAATGCTCGGGGAAAGTGCAACAATTCCTGACTGACAGACACACCATTCATTTTGTATTCTTAACCCAGAGTTCATTGCTTTGCTGATGGGTGGTAACTATTTTTCTTTCATGAGCCTTAATTGGCTTAAATTTATCCCTTCTCATTCAAGTGAGTAATGTCTAGGCCATGGGAAATTAAAGGTAAGTGGCTATTAAAGGAATTGTCTGGAATACTCACAATGCATAAATTAGACTTTTATAAATGATGTAAAACTAGTAAATGGTCAAAATAATGTTCAGTTTGAGATTATGCAAATGAAGATAAGGAGTAGATGCTAGCTTTTCAAATTATCTAAATCAACATGTTATTTTCCCATCATTGAGCACAGCGCTACTGCTGCTGCTGAAGTTAGGTGAAAATAATGAAGAATTGGATTGGAGAATGTGCAACCCAGAATGTTAATGAGCCCCAGAAATGCAGCAGTAAAAGCTCATTTTGTTTTCCTTTCTTAGAATTCTCTTGTGGAATGTATAAGAGAGTTATGATATCTAAATTGAGAGGAACTGCACTGAGGGCTTTATAATATTACTCAGTTGCTATTGGATAACATTTAAATATTTTCATATAATGCTTCATGTTGATATTGAGTCTTTTAGGCCTTTCTGAAGTTTTAAATATAATTTGTAGGGTACCATAAATAATTATATGATTAATAGCAGTAATAAGAGTACTGTCAAATTACTTTCAAATGCACATCTAATTTGATTATCCAGATCACCTGTGAAGAAGACAAAATTAGCTAATAATAATGTATTAAACATCATTGGGTTCCAGACCCTGTTCTAAATTCTTCACATTTATTATCTCTTACTCATTTAATCTTCAAAACAATCCTATGAACTATGTCTTGTTAATATCCATAGTTTATAAATGTAGAACCTGAGCCATGGAAAGATGATACTATAAACCCAAGGTATCTCAGATAGTAGGTCCTGGAGATGGAATTTGAACCCAGGCAGTTTGGCACCAGAGTCTGTCCCTCAGCTTTAGTAACATACTGCAAAGGAGGAGGTAGAAGCAGAGATTATGTAACCCCATGACTCCTATTGCACGTCTCTATACAGCATACAAAGGTGTATAAAAAGTCATCTGGTTGGATCTGAAGTTATATGAAATTCTGCCTGACGGTTTTAATTGGTCAGGATTAGAAGCCAAAGTTCTTCTATTCCCAGCCTGTGTAATACACATAGTTCCATAGAGGAACTTGTATAAGCTAGCAGGTAGTCCAGATTCTACTTAATCTAACTAACATGGATTGAGTCCTTCAAGCTGATACTTTTTCTGGAGGAATGTTTAGTAAAGGATATATAAGCACATTGAAACAATGGAATAAATGCTAATACACACATATGTACAAATGCACATAAACACACACACACACATACATGCAAGTTTTAGAATCCAGGAATTGAAGATATTAATGATACCTGAACTAAATCAATGTAACTTCCAGAAAGGAGTACTTAGGCTAGATCTTCAGTGTAACCAGATAGAAGTGTGAGATGAACATATCCAGCAGAATGAAGCAAAAGTAGCTTCATATACTTGCACAATGAGTCTGGAGTGTTTACATTGCCTCTTCCAAACTTTGTGATCTTAGGCAAGTCCCTTCATTTCTGCAAGCCTATTTCTGCCTCTGTAAAGTAGTCCATACGGGACTGTTGTGAAGAAACAACATACATGAAAATTTTAGAAACTACAACTCAATATATAAAATTAATATATTATTAATAGTATCTTTATATTTATATTTCATGAAATAAATTATTGTATATACTGACTATTGCTTAGCAAATTACTGAGGTATGACTTTAGGTGATAATAAAATAAACTATCTAGAATCAAGAAATAGGTTGAGTGAGTTCTCTCTCATAAAATGTTTCAGAGTCCCTAGAATTTATCAGGTGCATGATTTACATTTGATGAATGAATGACTTGCAATAATGAAGGAATATCACCTTCTGTTTTTATCAAACTTTGTGTTAAAGAGGCTATCTTTTCAATCACTGAACTGTGGGGAAAAATACTGAATTTATTTAAATCTATCATGCAGTCCTTGATCTCAGAATGAATTGTTAGTAGGGGGCTTTCTCATTTAAAATTTATTCTTATTTTCCTTTTTGTTTTATAGTTGTTATTTGTTTAATTTCATCTGAAAATACCTCCACATAATTGAATCATTCCATAAAAGGATAAAGAGTATTTGTTCGCTAGCAATTAGTAATATGCATCCTCCAAGCCGTTTTTTTCAAAATATCTTCAAAAATTTTATCTAATTAATATTGTACACCAAAGAGAAATCTAAAAGTGCAAAGAACATAATAAAATAATAAAGGACATAATAAAAATAAACTCTCCTCTCCTTCTCATACCCTCCCTTCTCCCAAACTAATTTCCCAGATATGACCACTTTTAGGTATTTTCATTTTTAGCTTTTCTTTTAGGTAACATGGTATTCCTAATTAATTATATTGCTATGGTATGATTTATCAGCCATAATCATTAAATTTTGACTCCTCATAAATGCATACCAGTTTTTTCAGTTCCTTCAGTGGTCTGCTTTAGAACACATTCTATTAACCGTTTTTCTGATAAATCATCAGGTTTCTATGATGAGAATACAATTTGTCTGGACTCTCAATTTGTGTGATCAGGCCATCGTAGCGCTTTTATTTTTCTCTACCTATCTACTTTACTAAATCTTGTAAGTGCCTCTTGATTTTTTACTTTACAAGGTGATTATTTTTCCAAAACACACAGAAACTGGAGAACTTCAGGATTTTATGCATGATCTGCCTTTTCATTTAAAAATATATTTTTATTAGAGAAATTGTGAACTTATGAAACAATCATGCACATGTGTGGAATTCCCCTACAACACCCCTTCAACACCACAACACACCGCTGTCGAGCATTTGTTACAAATTATGAGATAATATTATCAGACTATTACCACTAACCATGGTCTATAACATACATTTGGCATATTTTTCCATATCTCCCTATAATTAACCCAGTACATCTTCGGCATTGATGCAAGTATATTACAGTACTGCTGTTAACTAGAGTCCATAGGTCACATTAATTGTATTTTTCCCATGCTTCTCCATGTGCCCACCACCCTGCAATAGTGACATATAGCCATACTAGTTTATGGAAGGACATTCTTGCATTTTTACTATTAACCACCCCTGGGTTCACTAGATTATTCTCTAGCATTTTTTCAAATGACATTTACATCCCTAGAATCCCCTTTTCAGCCACAATACCATTTATAAAGCAGCTGCTACTCATTATAATGTGTTACCATCAACTCTATCCATTTCCACACTTTTACAGTCAAGTTAATTAAGATTCCTACATACATTAAGCATCTGTACACTTTTGCAGCACTCCTCTTATCTCCTAATAACCTATACTCTAGGTTTTAATTCCATGTGCTTAATCTTCATATTTAGCTCATGTTAGTGAGATCATGCAATATTTGGCCTTTGTGTGTGGCTTAGTTCACTTGGCATAATGTCTTCAAGATTTATCCATGTTATCAATTGTGTCCCATTTTCATTTCTTCTTACTGTAACATAGTATTCCTTTGCATGTATATACCACATTTTGTTTATCCATTTATCAAATGATGGACACGGGTTGTTTCTATCTTTTGGCAACGGTGAGTAACACTGCTGTGAACATTGGTGTGCCCATGTCTGTTCATGTCACAGTATTCAGTTCTTCTGGATATAATCCTAGGAGAGGAAATGCTGGATCATATGGCAGTTCTATATTTAGCTTCCTGAGGAACAACCAAATTATCTTCCACAGAGGCTACACCATTTTACAATTCCACCAACAGAGAAGGAGTGTTCCTGTTTTTCCACATCCTCTCCAGCACATACTGTTTTCTGTTTTTTAAATAATGGTCATTTTATGTGGTGTGAGATGATATCTCATTGTTGTTTTGATTAGCTTTTTGCTAGAAGCTAATGATATTGAACATTTCTTCATGTGCTTTTTGGACATTTGTACTTCCTCTTTACAGAAATGTCTATTTAGTCTTTTGCCCATTTTTAAAGTTAGATTACTTGCTCTTTTATTGTTGAGTTGTATGATCTCTTTATGCCGAATGGAAATCAAACCCTTATCGGATATGTGGTTTCCAAGTATTTTTTCCCATGGAATGGGCTGCTTTTTCACCTTCTTGACAAAGTCCTTTGAATCACAAAAGTGTTTAAGTTTGAGGAGGTCCTATTTATCCATGTTTTCTTTCATTGCTTTCGGTGTGAGCTTTAAGAATCTATCACCTACCACCGGGTCTTGAAGATATTTTCCAACATTTTCTTCTAGGAGCTCTATGGTTCTAGCTTTTATATTTAGGCCTTTGATACATTTTGATTTAATTTTTGTATAAGGTGTGAGATAGGAGTCCTCTTTCTTTTGGATATGGATATCCAGTTCTCCCAGCACCATTTGCTGAAAAGACTGTTCTGACCCAGCTGGGTGGGTTTGACAGGCTTGTCAAAAATCACTTGACCATAGATGTGAGGGTCTGTTTCTGAACCATCAATTCGGTTCCATTGGTCTATGTGTCTAACTTTATGCCAGTACCATGCTGTTTTTACCACTATAAATAGGTAATATGATTTAAAGTCCATGAGAGTTCTCCAGCTTTGCTATTCCTTTTTTTTTTTTTTTTTTT
>JAKSZT010026914.1:8281061-8341361 GCA_026826555.1 Tolypeutes matacus | reverse complement strand
CACCTCATTGTTATAATTTCTTGCATTGCTAGAATCACCATATGTGAACAAGAGAATACCATCAAGTCCACTCTAGTCCATAGTTCTTCCCCCAATCCTGAGGGGACTGGGATGGCGATGTCCACTCCACCTCCAAGTGAGAGAGGGCTTATATCCCATGGATATGGTGGGTGGGATGATCCTGCCTGCAGATGCAGGCCCTCTCCATTCCCTGGGATGGCCATTGCCCATCGTTGTCTCCTCACCTTTGTAAGATGTTTCTGGCTATTCAGGGCCCCTTAGCCTGTCAAGTAAATGTGATAATTGTGTTTTCCATTTCTTTAATAAATGCTGGTGGTATTTTTATCGGGATTGCATTGAATCTGTATATCAATTTTGTTATATAATCATAATTAATTCTTTCATGTTTTGTCTACTGACAATTCTACAAATTGAAGAAACAGTACATATTACTAATATTATTCTGACAATAAATATTGTCCAACCCAGTGGGTAATAAATGAAGATTGTATTTTCTTCTTTACAACTCTAGCGTTTCAAGTCTTGTGTCACTTACTAGAGTATTTCTTCTTTCATTCACTTTTTTATTCATTCACTCAACAAATAGTTTCATCTTCTGTGTGCCTGTTATACTGTTCTAGGCTTTTGGAATATAATGTGAGTGACACAAAGGTGCCTGACATCATGGAATTTATATCCCATTTAGTAGCAATAGACAGTAAAGAGTGGACACAATAAGTAAACAAACTAGATAGTCTTTTAGAAAACTATGAGGAAATGAAAACATAGAGCATCATAAGCAATACCAGTATTCCTGGTTGGGGATTATAATTTTAAATAGGGTGTTCTGGATAGGCCTCATTTGAGCAAAGAATTAAAGGAGATAGGCAAATTACACATGTTAATGGCTAGGGGAGGAGAGTTTGAGGCTTATAACACTAGTGGGATGTGTGCTTATCTTTGAGAATGGAGTGAGAAGGGAGAAAGTGGTATGAAATGAGATAAGAGATATGAAGGGGGATATAGGACAGATCATGTGAGGACTTTGGCTTTATACTAAGTGTAATAGGAGCTCTTCAGAGTTTTGAGTAGAGATGTTTGTTGCTCTGTATGACATTTTAAAAAGGATTTCTCCTCTATTGAGGAAAAGGAAAAAAAACTTAAGAAGCAAGAATGGAAGCAAAGAGACCAGTTAGTTTCTATGCCAACAACCCAGAAAAAAACATGATGTGTCCAGCAGTTCTAATTCCAGAAATATTTTTTTTTCTTAGAAATTCCATCACTTTTCTATTTTCTGTCTTTCTGGAGCTCCTGTTGGTTGGATATTAGATCTTTTGTATTGATCCTGTATATCTCTTAGCTTTTCTCTCTAAAGTTCCACTTCTTGTTCTTGATTTTATCGTCCAGTTCTTCCATTGAAATCATTTTAACAGTATTTCTTCCTTCATTAACTGTGTTTTTCCCCAATAACATTCTATTGATGTATTTTGGATACATTGTCCTCATAAATATTTTTTTAAATGTTAGTCTTAAGAGTTTTATAGAGGTTGATTCCGTTTAGTTTTGTTTCCTTTTTTTTTATTATTATTATTATCTCTGTTTCCTCAGTGGTCATTTTGCCCACTGTTTATCTTACTGTTTTCCATATTGAAGGCTGTCCTCAAATGTATGGTAATTCTTGGCTTTCTGTTTATATGTAGTAATAAACCAAGGAAAACCAGACTTGGAGCTGTGTACACTTAGGCAGGGCTGGTCTATATCTAACTTGACAAAGAATAAATAACATGAAGCTGGCTTTTAAGCTGAGGGACTCAATCACTTTAATTTGGGATATCACATTTGTGTCTGCAGTTATAGAGCTCTTAGGATACGATTTTTATATTTCTTTAGAGAAGAAGTCTCTGCCTTTTGCCTTGAGACATAAATGCTTGCCTATGGGTCACCTGTGAGTCAGGGAGGGGAAGGGATTTTGGAGTTGGGGTGGCATTGACTATGTGTAAATAGATTATCCATTATTTGTCCTGTTTTCAGCCTCTTTGTTTGCCATGACTGGTATTGCTGGGTCTGAAGTCTGCCCGTAATTATTTTTTTTATCCTAAAGTAAATTTTTATTGTTGATCATTATTGACAGATGATTTTTTAAAAATTTGCTAATTCTATTTTTTATAATTCTTTTTTTTTACTTTTAAAGAAGCTTTAGATTATATAAATGTTACATAAAAAAATATAAGGGATTCCCATATGCCTCACACCCTCCCCCTCCCATACCTCCCGCATTAAGCACATCTTCATTAGTGTGGTACATTTGTTTCAATTGATGAACCCATATTGAAGCATTGCTACTAACCATGGACTACAGTTTACATTATAGTTCACATTTTGTTCCACAAAATTTTGTAAGTTATGACAAAATACACAACGGTCTGTATCCATCACTATAATGTCATGCAGGACAAATCCAATGTCCTGAAAATGCTCCCATATAACACCTATTCTTGACTCTCCATCCCTCAGAACCTCTGGTGGCCACTGTCTTTACATCAATGATAAGAGTTCTTCCATTACTAGAATAATAATAAGTCTATAGTAGAATAATAATAAGTCTACTTTAGTCCATTATTCATTCCCCAATCTTGAGGATTTTGGGATGGTGATGACCACTCTGCTTCCAGTTGAGAGGGGACTTAGATCCCATGGGGCAGATGGATGGAGCTATCTTGCTTGCAGTTACAGAAACTCTCTATTCCTTGGGATGGACATTGTTCATCATTATCTCCTTGTCAGTTGTCCTGGAAATGGTCTTTAACTGAAGCTACTTTTTTTTTTTTAAACAATTTATTGAAGTATATCATTCATACATGAACATACATAAATTATAAGTGTTTAGTAAACATTGTGAACTTACAAAACAAACATGCGTAACATCACCCCACCACAAATACTTTGCATTGTTGTGAAACATTTGTTAACAAATTATGAAAGAGCATCGTCAAAGTAATACAACTAACTATAGTCTGTATCTTACTCCCCTATACTTTTTTTTAAAAGGATTTATTTATTTATCTATTTTTATCCATTTTTACCCCCCCCCCCAAATTTTTGCTGTTTTTGTGTCCATTTGCTGGGCAACTCTCTGTGTCCATTTCCTGCCCTCTCTTCTCATCTTTCTCCTCCTGTCTTCACTGGGATTCAGTCCTCAGAACCTCCAATGTCGGAGAGAGTCGTCCTACCACCTGAGCCACCTTAGTTCCTGGTTTTTCAGCGCATCTCATCTTCATTCTCCCTTGTGTCACTCTCCTGTTACGTCATCAGCTTGCTGCGTGGCTCGCAGGGCCTGACAGTGCACCCATGCGCGGGACCTGGGGGACTCACCCATGCACGGGGACTGATGGCTCACCCACTTGAGGGGCCTGGCGACACACCCACACGTGGGGCCTGATGGCCCATGCATTTTTCTTTTTTAAATTTTTACTGGTAGGTCCCAGGAATTGAACCCAGGTCCCTCCATATGGGAGATGGACTCCCAACCATTTGAGCCACATCCGTCCCCCTGCTATATCTCTTAAGGTTGACCAAAGATACCTAGAGTTACAAACTTTTCCCATATAGGATGGTGATATAATAAATCAGGCTTAGTTTATCACCAGCATTCTAAAAACCAGACCTAGGGAGAAAAACTAGGCATGGGGACATATGCATGGTTTCTAATATAGTGAATGTTTAGCCTGCTCTGATTATCACAAAATCAGGACAGCGAGAATAAGCTGAGACTTTTATATGAAATCATTAGTCAATATATTAGATCATCTATACCACAAGTGCTCTTAGATTTGGTTAAAAATATAACAAGATACTTGACTTAGTGAGGTCAGGAAAATTTCTCTGAGAAAGTGACGATATCACAGAGATCCGAATAATAAGCAGGAATTAAGGTGAAAATGGTAGAGAGCTTATTCTTGGCAGACCATGTTCAAAGATCCTTTTTCATGAAATAATATAGTGTGATTAAGAGAATTAGTATGCATTTAAGTTTTTTGTTGTCAATTTGCACCATTTTGCATGCTGGTGTTACTAACAACAATAACAAATTGTTGCAACAGACATATAAAACACAAATATTAATATATTCACATTAATGAAATGATTACTCTGTTAAAATCAACTAGAAACTTTGAGCCCCCAATATATGCCATTATTTGTATAATTTATTTATAATATTCAATAAAACTGTTATCCTTCAATTTGCAAAGTTGGAAAGTGAAATTAAGAGAACATGAATAATTTGTCTAAGGGCACACATTCATAGTTATGGACCTATAACAAACCCAAGACTCAGTTTCGTACTGCAATTCTTTTCTTTATAGTATCCTGTGAAATAATACTATAGCTTCCAAAGTTTAGTAAGACTGTCTTTCAAAATTCCTAGACTTGTATATCCATATATTCACCCCTTTTTTCTTAATATAGTGTGTGTCCTTTTGTGTTTTGTTTACATAATGCTAATTTACAAAGGAAAAACAAAACTAGAAAGAAAAAAACCTAAGCAAATGCTAAATATAGTATCAGTATTACTGTTACAACGTTATAATATAACTTAAAAGTGTGATTTTCATATGGCATAACATTAATTCTTATAATTACAGCCCAACCACTGGAGACTATTAAACGGATTCTCCTCTGAATTTTTGGGTTATGTCAGAATCTTGTGTCAGCAATGCCAACAAGATGGTATAAGTATCCTCTTGTGGGATTTGTTGATGAATGAAGATAACAAACAAGAATATTAAAATGTAGAAACTTTTCCTAGTAAGAAGTGAGAGTTTGGTTCAATCTTTTAAGTGAAATAAATACAAGAGAAATGCTTTTCAGTCAAATGGTGTTGTAGAATGCTAAATTTTTTTTAAGTGAGACACGTTTATATTTTATTTGAAGATGTCTTTTTTGACCCTTTGGCAGATATTACTGGAGTCTAATGATTCTGTTTTTGTTTTGTGTTTATAGACTTCGTAAATGCCCAACCTTCAATTTCTGTTCTTTAGGAATCAATTGAGACTAACTAAAGAGATAGGCATAGAATTTAGGAGTAATAGAACACAACAGAGTGGAAATATTGATTAAATACTTCTTTTCAAAGTAAACGTTAATATGAAAAGCCTTTTAGGAACAAAGGAAGTGATACATGGGGATTATTATAATGACTTGCATGTTGAGCTAACCCTTTGTTTTTATTTTTCCCTACATGAAGCAGATGCCATGGTCTTTCATCTGAAGCATATATAAAGCAGAATTACATTGAAATTCAGTGACATAGCTAGAAATTAGAAGGGGCTAGTTTACATAACTTTTATTAAAGCAAGATTTTATTCTATTGGTTCTAATGATCTTTAATGATAAAGTTTCAAAAATATAAAATACGATGCTCATGGGGGTGATATAGGGTAGAAAAACTAATAATAAGTAGTGGAGTTCATGTTTTGATTTTCAGTTTGTGTATGTGGGTATGTGTACAACTGTCCATCTTTTTTTTTTTGTAGCTGATTTACTGGTCTACCCATTTTGAAATCAAGATTCTTGTGAAACAGGATGAGTCCCACTCATAATGCTTAGGTAGCAAAATGCCTTTTATTAGTTTGGCTCTGCATATTTCATTGCTGAAAATCCTACTCTAAATCTGAGGCTCAGATAATGTACTCCATAATATATAATATACCCTTGGAAATCACCATTTCTGCTTGATGCTAATTGAGTGGTGTTGCTTAGGATACATGAATTATTCCTTTTCTGTAAGTGGACAAACCACAGATGTGAAGGTAGATGATATGCAAAAATACATTCAATTATGTAACAAAATTTTCTGGACATACATCTTCCATCAGTATTCAAGGATAAGCAGAATTTGAAACAAAGAAGTAATGTCATTTCAATGAAATATGCAACTGCTCACTTGAACCATGTGTTGTTAGTGTTGTTTTCTTGGAGAAGGGATGGAGAGGTTTTTTTCATCACCTCCACTGTTTTGCCCACCTCCCCTGTGACCTACACTATGCATTTACAATTGGACTTGCTGAAATAACAGCTGAAGCTTGTGCAGCAAGGCTTTTCTCTGCCAAGTTAACTGAATTGTAGGGGAATTAAATCCACAAACTTGTCCTCATTAACCTGGTGCTCTAACCAACTGCGCTTACTTTTCCAGTTCACTCTTTCCAACAATGACTCTATGTGCTGTTTGCAATGGAAAACAAACAAGAACGGGGTGTGTAAAATGGTGAACATTGACAGTGTTTTCATTTTAAAATGAAAGGCATTCTTGCAGAAGCCAATATCAGCATGTTCATCAATTATCATTATTCTAAGCATTTAACTAAATATAAAGAATCACTGCTAGATTTAGTACTTTAAAAACATTAAAAAAAATGTCAATGTTATTGTTAAGAATAGTCATAGCTCCATGGTTTAGAAGTAGTGATCTGCAAATAATCAGCAGCCTTTTTCCTCAAGCCTGGGTGGATTATAAAGTGGGCTTTCAGATGCTGTCTGCAGAGGAGCTAGCCTTCAGCTATCTGTAACACTGATCCTTAAGTCACTGAACTTGAGCTACTTTCATTTATTCATGAAACCTATCTTGATCTATCTCAGGCTAGTCATAGATTAATTTCATCTTTTAAATCTCTGTTTTATTAGCTCCCAAGTCTGCCACTCCTTTATGAAAGAATATATTCTGCTTCTTATTTCAGCCATTGTTCACATGAACTAACAGTTTAGTGTTGACCTAATAAATTGCCTGGGGAATAGAGTTTAATGATTACTTCATATTTTGATTTGTCAGTGAAAATACATGACAACATGTAGATTTTCTGAAGTAGACATGGGAGAGTCTGTCTATGTAGAGTGTGGTATTGTTTTGTTGAAGTGTTCATATACCAAAATATGGGAATTTTCATACAATTTATCAGTTTGGAAAACTCTCTCAAGGACTTGGGCAAAGTTTTATTTATTTTTTTAACTTGCCATATAATATCAATTTCTCATACACTTAGAGAAGGCATGCAACCAAATGGTGCTATGAAAAGCAATCCCACTCTACTCCATTTGTGGGAAGAAATGTTTTTGCATAGTAACTGTAAACTCTGTATTGGTTTAAACATCATGGAACAAGCTGCATGTAGAGTCCTGGAGGCTTTTCTGTTTATATAAAACTTGTGATTTTCCAGAAGGAGGACTTGTTAAGAAACTACAAAAGTCAGTTAGCAATTTAACTTTTGTATAAATTATCTTATTTATCATGAGTTATATTTCAAATGTTTAAAAGGCCCAACAGGTCCTGTAGTCCATCCTCTCCTTTTACAGATGAGATTCTGATACTCATAAAGGCTTCACGAAGCAATCTGATAATACATTTACAGAGAACTCAGGTCTCCAGATGTTTTATTCAACAACATTTCATCACTATCACATTTGTGTTGGTATTTTAAAAGTAGAATGTGCTGTACCATGTATAGGCATACTTTAATTTGTGTAGTACTTGTATTTCTCTAGTAAGAGAGCCATATACCTCACCTCCATCATTTTCATTACTGGGAATGGAGAAAACAGGTAACTAAGGCAAAACTCTACTGACATCAATATGAGTCAACATCCTGCTTCGTATATTTTCACTCCATTTGCCACTCACAATGTATGTATGCTAACAGGCAAGAACCAAGCTCAAAAGCTTTCTATATTTGCCAAAAATACATTTTAAATGAACCTGTGACTGGTTCCTATGTTGCAATATAAGAAAACAAGTCATATCACAAGCTCCTGGAAGATATTTTTAATGCCAGGCATTGCTTTGCTGGAGTAGAATTTTAAGCAAACACAGAAAATCAGCTATTTGTGAAAGAGTTTCTGAAACCATTTACTGAGCACCTAGTTAGTGATAAGCTCTCTTCTAAGTTTTTGAGATGGTTGAAAAACTTTAATCCAATTCCTGAGATGTACAAATTCTAGGAAGAAAACAAACATATTATTCAAAACAAAAGTATTGCTGGGAGCACAAGCAGCAAGGGGGGGAGAAATGAATAAATAAATAAAATCTTTAAACAAAAAAAAAAAAAAAAAAAAAGTATTGCTGGACATGAATTAATATCAATGTTTTAAAGCAAGTGCAATGGGAAAACAATGAAGGTATAAGACATTAGTTTGGCATAATCTATACATTTTTTTTTAGAGAAGAGGTGGAAATTAAACACCAGATACCTAAGGATGAATTGAGATTCACTAGGTAGACAAGTGGGGAAGGAGAATTTAGGCTGAGGAAACAACACAAAGTAAGTGATAGAGATAATTATACAAGGGCATATAAGGGTAAAGAAGTCCATATAGTTAACATAAAAGGTGCAAGGTGTGGAGTTGTTGGGTATGACTGAGTATGGCTGTGTATGTGGAACTCAAATGGTAAACAGTCCTGTATACTTTGCTAAGAAGCTTAGTTGTTTTTGATTTGTGTTTTTAAAATACAAGTTACGTGCCTGTCTCTGGGTGCCATGCTATTGGTAAGACATATATAAGTGGGGCAAGCACAGTCCCTTCCTCCCTTCCTCTCTAAAGTAGTTATTGGCATGCACTCTTTAATGCATCCCAAGTTGTAAAGTAGTAAATGCTTCTCTAGATAAATGTTAACACCAAAGAATCTGAAGGGAATCATGAGTGGAGTGGTTTTTCATCAAAGCAAAAGAGAAATCCTCCTCAATTTTGTGCCTTGCACATTGGTTGAAGATAATTGGTTGAAGATAATTTCTCCTTTTCTGTTCAAATAATTGCAGATTTAGTTGTTTGCTGTTTTTTTCTGGGGATAATATAAGATTGATAAAAACCTAGAAGATGAAGGTTGAAAATGTCACCAGCTAGTCCTAGGAAATTCAGAGTCAAATCTGTACCTTATAAAAGGCATCATTTAATGGAAAACACCTCAAAGATCCTGTATACAGAATTTCTAGATTATTTTGAGAAAAATTACATTACTTGAAGTATTCAGCCCAACTAAAGCAGATTTTTAGTTTAGCTTAGTATTTTTTTATTTTTCTCTCATGAAATAGTACTCAATTGTGGATACTAATATTGTAGTTTGTCAAATATGGAATTTGTAGAATTTGTGAGCTCTATGAATATTTGTTGCTTGGTTTGCACTAAATTAGAACTCTTGTAGAATACTGAGCACCATTATTTAGAGTCACATTTAGAGTCTCTTTTAGAGTACAGTCGAATTAACATCTTATAAATAATGCAAATATGAATGATTCAGTGAGTAAGAATTCTGCCAAAGTTCACTGCTTGTTTTCAACATATTGCTATTTACAAATACCTGAAGTTAGTTTTAATGTAACCTTTTTGCAAAGTACTTTTATGAGTACTTAAAGCAATAATTCACATTTTAAATTACAAAGAATAATGTCAAACTACAAATTGCTTGTAGATAATTGTTACAATTTCCTCCAATTTGGCAATCTTCCTAAAAGAAATGAGCCCATGTGTTTTTCTCAGTAATACTGATTTCCAATTGTTTGCCAAGAGATCAGCCTCTTAAATTCTTTGAGTAGGATTAATATAATCAGCTAAATTATTAATGGTGTTTGAGCTTCCATGACCTTTAAATGTGGTTTGGAGTATGCAAAAACTGTGTAGACCAGACTTTCTTTCCTTAAGGAATGCCCATGATATATATATATATATATATATCCATAAAAATATTTTAGAAAGTGAAAGGTACTCTAGGTACACATGGAAGGGAGACACTTATGAGCTCTTGGTGGTCAGGTCAAGAAAGAGTCGGTGATCAACCATGAGCAAAATTCAAACCATCAGCAAGTATTTCTGCTTAGGGGCCACATACTTGAGAGCATGTGAAAGACCCATTCACATCATCTCTGAGGCCAGCCAGTGTTCTCTGAGCATAAGAGAGTTACCTGACCACAGTGGAAGAGAAATTAGTCCTGCTTAAATATATCCTACTGTTTCTTTCCTCTGGAGCCTGATCAGTGTTGACTGAAGAGTGTCAAGAATGGAGGTAACCTAAACATGTTGGCATTCCAGCCTTTCCAAGTCTAGTTTTTACCTACTCTCCTTTTTCTTATCCAACGCTTCTCTATGGAAATGCTCTATTCCAGTGAAATCAGATGTATTTTCTCAGGGCAAAATGAAAAACTGATGAGTGCCAGCAACTCCCACTTCTCCATTTGGCCAAGTCCTCCACTTCCTTCCAGCTGAAGTCCACTCCCCTGTACTTTTGCACTTTGCCTCCTGGGATAGATGCTTGCAGACTATGCCTTTTTTTCCCAAATATAAATTGGTTTTATAAGCATAAAAATGACAGTAGAATATGTTGATTTGTTTTGGATCATTTACTATTTTTACTGGAGGAAAGGAAATATATATAAATCAAGTTCAACTATTTTGCTGCTGAATATTTTGTGATGGAGGAAATGATATGTTTTGAAGTGAATGTCTTGTCCATTATTGAATTCTGAATTCCTGGAAATTAGTTAAGATTGAAAAATTCAATCTCCTTCCAGTGAAATTTCTCTGAGAAAAATATAGTGGCCTCAAATCTGTGGTGAACATAGTATTGCGTTAATTACACTGCTGGAAGAGGTAAAATTAGGGAATACTAAAGGACTAGTTCTGCTAAAAATGTTTCCATTTCTTGTCAGACATATAAGAAATAATCACATTCCTATCTTGCTCACCTTATAGATGTGTATACTAAGCAATTGGTAATGTATTTATTCTGCCTGTTTCTTTTCTTTAAAAGTCTATTTCGTTTTTATTTTTATGGTACCATTTTTATCTCTTTTTCTCCTTTTCTTTTCTTCTGTAATACTGTTTTCTTTTTAACATCACTGAATATAATAATCAAGCATCTCATTTATCCAGATTTAAAAAAAATTTTTTTGAAATATTGGGATTTAAAAAATCATAACTGTAGGCATAGCTCCAATATACAAGTACAAGTAAAGAATTATTCTGGGGGATGCTGCAGTGGGAGGCCTGATGTCTCCCAATTTGACATCTTTTTTGGTCTGATTCTCCACTTTTGCTCTCCATATTCTTGATCTCTGAGATACCTCAGTGGACGAGAGTTGGAGAACTATTGATCTAACTAAAGACTCTATGTAATTAACCACAGTGCATTGTCTACAAGTTGTTTCTTTTGTATAATTACTACTCATAGGGCTGGTTGATTGTCTTTATAAAATTGTAGATATTCAAATATTCCTATAAATTATATTTAGCTGTAACAATGTAGATGAAAGAAAACTCAATTTGTTTGGGAAGTAATCACAAAATGGAATGGTTGGTACTATGGTAATTGTTAATTATAACGCAATTTCTCTGCAATAAAACTCTCAGCTAAAGAGGTAATATATGAGATTTTCATGAGTTAGTCTCACAGTTTGGTTAAAATATAAAATGTTTCATGTCTGTCTTGGTTATGCATTTATTAATGCCATATGGTTGATCATCTGTGTGACTGGCTCCCTAAAATGATTTCAGATAGCTGAAAATGAAAGCATGTTTGCTTTGTAAATAATATAGAAGACATATATTTTCCAATATAAACATAAATATATTTTATTATTTGTCACTACATGATTTTTTTCTTTTAAGCCAAAGATATATTCTATTTAACTCTGAGAAATTATTTGTTGAAAGAGAAAAAGGCATAAAATTATGAGATTGAAGTTCCTGTGATATCATCTTATGCAGCCCTCTTGTTTTACAGATGGGGAAGATAATTACTGTTTTTTGAAAAATTCAATATTTCTTCTAGGGTGAATGTTTTGAGAAATGGTTTATACCTCTCTAAAGGCCATTGCATTACATGGCATTAGATTTAATGTGACATTTCAAACAAAACAAACGTGCTGATTGTATAAGTAAAGCATATTGCATATAATTGCTCTGCATGAGTTATGAGTGCTCATAAAGAATGACTTTGGTAAAATAGATACCGCAATTGTACTCATTAAGCAATCTGAATGTTTGTTTAGGGGTGGCAGTTTATTTTCTTTCAAAATAATGTTGACTATGTATTAGAAAAAAATTCCTAAGGCTTGTACATTGTTTACCTGGATAATATTCACATATATATGTAATGATTTGTATGCAACCATCAAAATCAAGCTAATTAAATAGTGCAGTTCTTTTTGAATAAACGAATAAAAACATTTCTCCTGGTTCAGTAGAAGCTATTTTATATACTGAATTCTTCTGCACTTCTTTGTCAATCTTGTAACAAAATGTATGTGTATTTGAATTAACTCCACCCTCCAATACAGATTTAGATAAGAACTCGGGCCTCATAGCCATTGGTGTATGTGTGTGTGTGTGTATTTTACTTTGTATATAATGTGACACTTGTATCACATATAATTTTGTATCATGTCACACTTGTTTCTGGAGTAGAGTAGAGAAAAGACCTCTACAGGACCAAGCCTGTTCTCTGTAGTCATAGGGCTAAGAGATACAAAAGATTATTATCTCCTAAGCACTTTTGTTTTGTATACCTCACCTGATAATATCAGTTGAATGAAAAGAGGCCCTGTATAGAATATAAGAAAAAATCATATATATTTGGGAGAAAATAAATGATTCTTTCAATAATTAGTCCAAAACAACCCATTAATAAACTCTAATTTCAATATTTATAAATGTGCCATTTTTGGACTGCAACAACAAGCAAAACCCATTTTCTTAGTTGTCAAACAATAAATTTGATGCATATCATCTTGTCAGTTAAGAATTGTTCTGTTTGGCACCATGATTAAGGGATATTTATGATGCTTTGTGGTGTGTCTTGTTTATGTGCCTGTTCACAGATGAGCAGTTCGAAGCATCTTCAGCTTCTGGAAGCTGTTAGTCCTAATTTACCACCTCATTGTCACATTATAAGGTGGCCAAATTTCCACAGCTGTAGCACCACCTGCAATGATTTTGCTTTACCTTTGGTTGCAGTTCAAATTAAAGTCCTTTGATAATATTTCACTTGGTGATATGAATAACTTATAGAATCTATGGAGAGCTATAGTCATATATAACACATAAGAGTTAATGTTTTAACTCTTGCTACTAAGAATACATCACTCTCGGCTGTCTATGAATAATCTCTCCAAAGACTGCTATGATCAGAATTAACTTTGAATAATACTGTGTGGAAGCAAATCTTCTGTTTTGCTTCTTTGTCCTTACTGAGCTGATTTTGGAGTACTAATAAGATACAATACTGGAATAAAAACAATGATTCAGAAAAGTGCAAGAAGCATGCTCTAAAATATTTTTGGTTACACAATGTAATGTAATTGTAATGGCCAGCTGATTCTGTTTCAAAGGTTGAAATATATACACATTACTAAGACAGGATAGTCCAGACATCTAATAGTTTAGATTGTATTAGTACAGTGTATTATATTATAAACTTGAGACCTACACTGTTAGCAACAGAAAGAGAAAAATCATACTATATTTGAACTATTAATTTTTATTTGGGCATCTGGTAAGTGAAGATGACTCTGGAAAATGTTAAAGTTCCTACCAATTCAGAATTTGAGGTACACATTTCTGTCATTATGCATTAATTTGAATTTTTACTGCTTTTTTTCAACATCTTTCAGAAACCTATATGATTTTAAAGAAATTTCCTTATGAGAACAATAGTAATCAGATATTTCTGTCTTTTTCTTAGATAGATCATAAATCTCTGATTTATGATATGTTTTTTTTTCTAAAGAAAGAAAAATGCATACCAATTCTATTGTGGTTAGAAAGCAGATTTTAATTTAAGGATTTCTTGTAACAGTAAATGGTCTTCTTTAAAAAAACCCCAGTGGAATTAGACTTGTTCTTAATTGTGGTAGAATCCACATGGGATTATTCCTATTTTGGAGTAAGTCTTCAGAACAACTCAACATTATGATGTAAAATAAAATATTAAATCCAGCTGCTTAATTTGAACAGAAACTGTCCTCTGAGATTGATAGATCATTTGTGATTTTTGCCGATTGTCTTTATCATTAAGTAATAACCCATAAGTGTTCCCTCGTGCATACCATTCTCCTGTGTCCTAGTATCATCATGAAATAGACATATGGCAGAAAACAAGGAGATAATCTTATCTGAAGACCATCCCTCTTCCTTTTTCTTTTGAGGTTAGTGTATATGTCCGTACATAGCACAGCCACAACATTGACAACCCCTTCCAGACTGCATTCTGACCTCCTCAGGTACCGTTTCTGAGTTCTGCATAGTGCATACACAGAACTGGATGTCCATATTATGTCCTATTTATGTCAATAGTCATGCCACTACTTTATTGGCCATTATCTTTAGAATGTGTTTATAATGCACTTTTATGTTCTATTCTAGTTCTAATACTCTGAATCACAATGATTCTAGACAAAGACATATTCTCTAATCCCTTTTACTTAAATTGGAAAGCAAATGCTATAAATGGTTGGTTGTACTTCAAATTAACCATGTTTTGTATTCATTATACATAAACTTACTTGCTAAATATTTGATAATATCCTCACTTCCTAAATTGCTGAATCATAATATAATTATGTATATATTGCTATATAGATTGTATATTATGTAACACATTACATACATACATATTATATATTACTTACTATATATTAGGTATTATATATTATATATGGTGAATGGACAGAGAAGAGTAGGCGTCTCCATAAGAGAGATTTTATCCTAGCATTTACCACATAACCATTCATCTAGGTGAGAGATTGGCAAACCTTTTCCATAAAAGGTCAAAAATAGTAAATATTTAAATATATTTGGCTTTGTGGGCCACATGGCCTTAGTCAGAACTACTGAACTCTGCTGTTGTCATGTAAAAGCAGCTGTAGACAATAAACAAATGAATAGGTGTTGCTTTGTCCCAATAAAACTTTATTTGCAAAAACAGGTTGTAGGCTGACCTTAGCTCGCCACCCATAGTTTGCCAACTTCTGATCTAGGTCATGTGGAAATTTTTTGAAGATATTTATATTCTAGTGAACTATGTCCATAGCTATTATGGCTTTGTTTATGTCACTGTAAACAATGTCTAAAAAGATCATTAGTCTATTATATGCTGATATTAGTTTCCTTTGCATAAATAAAATCAATACATTCCAGCACAAGAATCTATGCAAGTAATTTAACATTATTCTGAACTTCAATGAAGCAAATTTTATTGAACCAGGGAGTCATATAGCCTGATCTAGACATTCCCATACAATAGCCCCTAATTAAGTTAGATTATTTAAATTGAAGTATACATTTAATGAAATTTAAATAAATTAAAACTTTAAAATGTCTTAGTTGTACAAGCCACTTTTCAAATGTTGAATAGCCTCACGTGTCTAAGGGCTCCCATATTGGATAGCAGAAAGAGTATTTCTATTATTGCAGAAAGAGTATTTCTATTATTGCAGAAAGTTCTGTTGGATACTGCTGATTCTTGACCCAAAACATATTCTAAGCATTATAGGCATTTAACAAAAGGCAAACATTCCTACAAAGTTGATAGAAGTAAAGTGTGCTAGAAGGAAATATATTCTAAACTTTCAGAATCTATGATTATTAAATTTCAGAAGTTCAAAGATTTTCACTTAATACAATTACCATGGAAAATTCCTACATATTTGAATCATGCTCTTGTATATTCAAAAGAAAATTCTGGCTCAGAGACTAAGATGTGAACCCCATCTTTGGCAATAAAATTGCCAAAGTCTATAAAATTGCATTTTGTTGGTTTCTGTTACTCAGAATTTACTAAATCACTATAAGAAAATTTAATTTAAAATTTGAGCTTGCATTCACCCAAAAAGATTTTCTATAAGTCTTTTCTCTATACAGATACTAAGTTGTTTTATTTTGTTCCTTGTCCTCTGACCACTCATTCTCAGCCCAGGGGTACTTTCAATTGTATTTTTAAAATTAATTTTATTTGCATTTGTAAAATGAAGGGCTTAAATAAACATATCAAGACACAGTTTGGCTTACAGAAGACTTTTTAAAATACATCACAAGTTCTCATTACTAAAATATTTTAGCAATTTTGGAAGAATATTGCGATTCTAAAGGAGAGTACTAGACAGATTTAAATTTTTTTTAATCTAGTCAAGGGAAACAGCTTTGAATCAATTATCCACAGTTTTCAATGTATAATCAAGGATTTTGACAATATTTAGATGTTGAATTGCCAAGCTATTAGCAACCAAGAGATTTGATTAGACATCCATATTAATAAACACCTGTCATAATAGCATAACAGATGTTCTAGGAACACATCTAACCCAAAATGTAAATTTAAAAATCATTTGGCCATGTTCCTCTACAATGTGATGCCTAAATTAAACTTCATGACCTTTGCCCTATTCATTTTACTAAAATTCTGTTGCTCAAATAATTTCTTTCAATAGGCAAGTATACTTTTTTTAATGACTAAAAGGTTTTCACTGAAATTAAAGCCTATTGCACAAATATTTGAAATTCTCAGATAAAAGCACATTTATAAAATACTATTATGTGTGTATTTGTATAAAACCAACACACATATATTGCATAATTTTTCATGATCAGCTTTTAAATTTTTGTGATAGTTCAGATTCAGTATATCTAATTTTAATTGAAATTTGAGGGAGGTTGTTTAGATATGTTTTCATCTTAATCCACATTAAGTGAACCCATTGTTAAATAAGATCTCTTGATGATACTACTTTTAGTTAAGGCATGGCCCAGCTGAATGAACTGAGTCTTAATCTGTATTACTAGAAGCCTTATAAAGGAAAAAAACCTCGAAGACAGAGGGGAAAGAAAGCTATGGGGAGGAGCCAGATGCAGAAAGTGGGAACTCAGAAAAGGAAGGAGAGCACATCACCACGTGACATGAGGCCAGGACACCAGTCAAGGAACCCCAAAGATCACTGGCAGCCAGCACCAGGAGTGTTACAGATTTTGGGGAGAAAGCACCACCTTGCTGATGCCTTGATTTGGGACTTCTAGCCTCAAAATCATGAACCAACAAATTCCATAGTTTAAGACAATCTTTTGTGTGGCATTTGTTATAGTAGACTGGCAAACTAAGACAATACTCATATACATAAGTTAGATACATTTATAGTTTTTCATAAAAAGTATATTTGTTGAACACTGGTCCACTCGATGCAATAGTTTACATAATATACTAAACTATTTAAATCAGCATAATGTTTTTCCTGTAGGAACATGTTTCATGAAAATAAAGAGGTGTAGCACATGTAAATATACATGGATTATGTGAATACATTTAACAAATAAACAATGTGCGTTATTGAAGAAGCAAGTTCATAGGTAAAACCAAGAAAGTTACCCTATCAATAGTTGAGCTGAGGGAGTATTTTATTGTATAATTATGCATATTTTTATCTCAACACAACTCCACACATGGGCAGTTTCGTATGCACATTTACATGACAGTCAGCCAAGTCATCAGTTTATGAATGTGTCTACTAGTTATCTATTCTGGCTTATTTAACTATTTCTCTCAAATAATCCCATTCTCATATGCAGATAGAAATGACACTCATCTGTCACTACAGGAATTTGCAGTATACAAACTACTGTCATATGCTCTAACCCATTTAACTCTGGAACTTACTCCATGAGATGAGCAAGAGCAACACTACCAGGTCATTTTAAAGATAATAAAACTGGTGCTTGAGGTTGCTTAAGTAGTGACTGCTTCTGCGAAGAAACTATTCCTCTCTGACAAGGTTGTAGGAAATTGACATGGATATCGAGATTCTTGGTGTTGACAGCATCGATTTCCACAGAGGCAGAAACCATCTGTGGAATGGAGTGGCTGAAATATCCAAGGGTAGTCATCAAAAGAAAAAACTGAGGGAGAATTGATATGGGTAGCATACAAGGTTGGAAATATCTGGGAGTTGTCTGTAGGGAGACAATAGTTTGTTTATGGAGGAGGCACATAGA
Source organism: Tolypeutes matacus (assembly GCA_026826555.1). Taxonomy (NCBI): domain Eukaryota; kingdom Metazoa; phylum Chordata; class Mammalia; order Cingulata; family Chlamyphoridae; genus Tolypeutes; species Tolypeutes matacus. The sequence continues at coordinate 8,323,346 of JAKSZT010026914.1, read as the reverse complement.
AACATATATGTAGAGATTATGGAAAATTAATAATAGTGAAATTCCAAAGTTGATTATGACCCTAAATTTTATACCTAATTCCCTTCATTAACCACTTATTGTTGAGTTGTATGATCTCTTTATGTATCATGGATAATAAGCCCTTATTGGATCTGTGATTGCCAAATATTTTCTGCAATTAGGTTGGCTGCCTTTTCAACCTTTTGACAAAGTCTTTTGAGGTACAAAAGTGTTGAATTTTGAGGAGGTACCATTTATCCATTTTTTTCCTTTAGTTGATTGGGTTTTGAGTGTAAAGTTTAAGAATATACCACCTACCACAAGATCTTGAAGATGTTTTCCTACATTTTCTTCTAGGAGTTTTATTGTTGTTGTTTTTATATTTAGGTCCTTGATCTATTTGGGGTTAATTTTTGTATAAAGTGTGAGATAAGGTCTTCTATCTTTCTTTTGGATGTGGCTATCCAGTTCTCCCAGAGCCCTTTGTTGAATAGACAGGTGGGCTTAACTACCTTGTCAACAATCATTGACTGTAGATGTGAGATCTGATTTTTATTTCTGATTTCTCAATTCGGTTCCATTGGTCAATGTGTCTGTCTTTATCCCAGTACCATGCTATTTTTACCACTGTAGCTAAGTGATATGTTTTAAAGTCTGGAAGTGAGAGTCCTCCAACTTTGTTCTTCCTTTTTTAAAAACTTTTTGGCTGTTCGGGGACCCTTACCCTTCCAAATAAATATGATAATTGGTTTTTCCACTTCTGCCAAAAAGGCTGTTTGGGATTTTCATTGTGATTGTATCGAATCTGAAAATCAATTTGGGAAGAATTGACACCTTAATGATATTTAGTCTTCAATCTATGATCATGGAATGTCCTTCCATTTATTTAAGTCTTGCTCGGTTTCTTTTAGCAATATTTTGTAGTTTTTTGAATACAGGTCCTTTATGACCTAGGTTAAGATTAGTACTAAATATTTGATTGTTTTAGTTACTATTGTAAATGGATTTTTTTTTCTGTTTTCCTCCTCAGATTGCACAACAGTAGTATATAAAAACAATATTGATTTTTGCATATTATTCTTGTATCTGCCCTTTTGCTGAACTTGTCCATTAGATATTGTAGATTTGTTGTGGCTTTTTAGGAAATTCTAGATATAGGATCATATCATCAGCAAATAGTGAAAGTTTTACTTCTTCCTTGCCTATTTGAGTGCCTTTTATTTCTTTATCTAGGCTAACTGCTTTAGCTAGAACCTTTAGCACAATATTGAATAACAGTGTTCACAGTGGGCTTCCTTGTCTTGTCCCTGATCTCAGCAGGAAAGCTTTCAGTCTTTCACCATTGAGTACTATGATAGCTATAGGTTTTATCATATTGAGAGAGCTTCCTTCTATTCCTATCTTTTGGAGTGTTTTTATATAAAAAACGAGTGCTTAATTTTGTCAAATGACTTTTCTGCATCAACTGAGAGAATCATGTGATATTTCTTCTTCAATTCATCAGTGTGGTTTATTGCGCTAATTGATTTTCTTGTGTTGAACCACCCTTGCATACCTGGGATAAAACCCATTGGTTGTGGTGTAAAATTCTTTTAATGTGCTTTCAGATTCTATTTGCAAGTATTTTGTTGAGAATTTTTTCATCTATATTTATGAGATATACTGGTCTAGAATTTTCTTTTTTTATAAAATATCTTTATCTGATTTTGTTATTAGGGTGATGTAGGCTTCATAGAATGAGTGTAGAAACTCAAAAAATAAATATGGACATGTCGTCATGAGCTGGTATTTGGCAATAAATTCTTAGATGAGACATTAAAACCATGATCAAACAAAGAAACAATAGATAAATTGGACTTGATCAAAGGACATTATTAATAATATGAAAGACAACCTACAAAACAGGAAAAAATAGTTGCAAACCATATATCTGATTAGTGCTTAATATTCAGCATATATAAAGAATTTTTTTCACAATGCAATAACAAAAATTTATGTTTTATATTTCTTTTCTGTTCAATTTTTTAGAAGAGCTTGAGTAAGATTTGTATTAGATAGTATATGAATGATGGGTAGAATTCACCTGTGAAGCCATCTGGTCCCAGGCTTTTCATCTTTGGGAGTTTTTGATGACTGTTTCAATCTCTTCACTTGTGATTGGTTTGTTGAGGTCTTCTATTTCTTCTAAGGTCAGTGTAGGTGGTTTGTGTGTTTCTAGGAACTTGTTCATCTTGTCTACACTATCTATTTTTTTTTTGGCATACATTTGTTCATAATATCATCTTATGATCTCCCTTATTTATGCAGGGTCAGCGTTAATGCCCCCCCCCCATTTCTGATTTTATTTATTTTTATCTTCTCTCTTTTATTCTTTGTCAATCTAGCTAAGAGTTTGTCAATTTTGTTATCTTCTCAAAAAACCAAATTTTGGTTTTGTTGATTCTCTCTATTGTTCCTAATTTCATTTATTTCTCCTCTATCTTTACTATTTCTTTCCTTCTCCTTGGTTTGGGATTATTTTGCTGTTCTTTTCCTAGTTCCTCCAGGTATGCAGTTAGAACTTCAATTTTAATGCTTTCTTCTTTTTAAATGTAAGCATTGAGAGCTATAAATTTCCTTCTCAGTACTGCCTTTGCAATATCCCACAGGTTTTGATATGTTGTGTTCTCATTTTCATTTGTCTCAAGATATTTACTGAATTCTTTTGTAATTTCTTCTTTGACACACTGATTATTTAAGAGTGTGTTGTTTAATGTCCATATATTTATGAATTTTCCCTTTTTCCATCTATTATTGATCTCCAGCTTCATTCCATTATGATCCGAGAAAGTATTTCATATAATTTCAATCTTTTTAAATTTATTGAGACTTTTCTTATGACCCAACATATGGTCTATCTTGGAGAAGGATCATGAGCACTTGAAAAGAATGTATATCCTGCTGTTTTCAGGTGCAATGCTCTAAAGATGTCTGTTAGGTCTAGTTCACTTATCATATTCAAGCTCTCTGTTTCTTTGTTTATCCTTTGTACAGTTGTTCTATCCAGTACTGAGAGTGGTGTATTCAAGTCTCCAACTGTTATTGTGGCGACATCTATTTCTCCCTTCAGTTTTGCCAATGTGTGCCTCATGTATCTTGGGGCATTCAGGTTAGGTGCATAAATATTTAGTATAGTTATTTCTTCTTGGTGAATTGCCCCTTTTATTAATATATAAAGCCCTTCTTCATCTCTTATAACAGTTTTGTATTTGAAATCTATTTTGTCCAATATTAGTATTGCTACTCCAGCTCTTTTTTAGATACTGTTTGCATGGAATATCTTTTCCAACCTTTAACTTTTAACTTGTTGTGTCCTTACATATGAGGTGAGCCTCTTGTAGATAACATATAGATGGCTCATATAATTTTATCCATTCTCATCCAATTTAATTACTGTCATCCATTTTGACCTTCAGCTCTCTGTTGTCATATCATTCTATTGCTTGTCTTCTTATCATTTGGTTTACCCTTCCTAATAATCTTCATTTCTAAACTCTTCTCCACATCTCTTGCCCTTGTTTTTTAACTTTCAGTCTGCAGCAATCCCTTTAGAATCTCTTTATTTCTGGTCTTTTGGTAACATATTCTATCAGTTTTTGTTTGTCTGTGAAGACTTTGAACTTAACCTCATTTTTGAAGGAGAGTTTTGCTGGATACAGAATTTTTGGCTGGCAGTTTTTCTCTTTCAGTACCTTAAATACATCATACCACTTTATCACCTCCCTGCTTTAGATGAGAGGTCGGCACTTAATCTTATTGAGGTTCCCTTGTATGTGATGCTTTGCTTTACTCTTGTGACTTTCAGGATCCTCTCTTTATCTCTGATATTTGTCATTCTGAATAGTAGGTGTATTGGGGTAGGTTTATTTGGATTTATTCTGCTTGGGGTACATTGTCCTTTTTGGATATTTATATTTGTCTTTCATAAGGATTGGGAAGTTTTCGGTCATTATTTCCTCAAATATTCTTTCTGCCACTTTTTCATTCTCTTCTCCTTCTGGGACATCAATACTGCAAATGTTTGTACATTTCCCATTCTCATTCAGTTCCCTGAGACTCTGTTCCATTTTTTCCATTCTCTTCCCCTGCCTTTTCCAGTTCAGATGTTCTGTCTTTGAAATCACTTAATTCTGTTATCAAGCAATTGAAATCTGTTCTTCTGTGCCTCTAATCTATTTTTAATCTCATCTATCATGTCTTTCATTCCCATAAGTTCTGTTACTTTACTTTGCAGGCTTTCAAATTGTGCTTTTTGCTCACCCATTGTCTTCTTAATACCCTTTATCTCTTTAGTCATATTTTCTTTCAATTCTTTAAATTGGTTTAGGAGAGTTGTATGATTATCATTGATTAATTGTCTTAAATCCTGTATCTTTTCAGGTTATTTGGTTTGTTCCTTTGGCTGGGCCATCTCTTCCTGTCTCCTAGTATGGCTTGTAATTTTTTGCTGATGTCTAGGCACCTAAATATGTTGGTTAATTTATTCTGATGACCAATTACTCTCATCTGGTTTTTTTTTTTTTTCACTGCTCTTTTTTGATATTTGGTTCAGTTTATTCTAAGCCTCAAAAATTTCCCAGCTTAAGTTATCAAAATCATGCCAGGGACTCCATAATGGGGCACAGATTCTCCCAGGAGTTAGAGTACAGATCAAACCAAAAGTAGTTTTGTCAATGCAATTTCCAGACCGGCCAGCAGATGATGATCATCAGAGAACTGGTCCACTGAAAAAATTTCTCCATTTTCCTGCATTTTGGTCTGGCCAGAGCGAAGATTCAAAGTGGGCTCTGCTGGCCAAATTCACTGAAGAAACCCCACTGTCTCCCCCTCCCTTTTCCCTTGTAACAGCTGAAATGGAGGAAGATGTCTATTCCCCTCTAAGTTGGCTGCAGTGAGCCAGGGGTTTTACTCTGGCTTAATATCTTGGTTGTGGGGATGGGAGCCCTTTCCAGCTACTGTGGGGGTTTGGTAACTTATGTTTGTTGTTTTAGGTTCTTTGTCTCTGTCCTTCAACCTCCTGGGAGTTGTGTAGCACTGTCCTGGTCTGCTAACTCCCAAAGCAGGTTCCTCAGCAGCTTTTGGCTCTTTCTCCATTGTTTTTGTGAGAGAATTGAGCCCTGCCTGCCTAATACACTGCCATCTTCCCACAATTCTTAAATTTAGTTTTAATTCAAGGCTTAAATACAAAAGTTCATCTCTCTCCTCCTCATTCTTTCTTCTGCCTTGCTCCCTCCTTCTCTTTCCATAAACTCACCATCTTTTACAAGCTCTTTTAAACAGAGTCAATTCTGCACCTTACTGCTTCAGAGAAAGTTGGCCTTAAGCCTTTAAAGCCAAGTTTAAAATCACACCTTCAATTAGCTTTGGCCTGTCCACATCTTATCTGAGAAGGGCTCAGGGGGGGTTTTTTTGTTTTGTTTTATTTTGTTTTCTTCCCATTTTATGTCTTTTCTTTATAGTGGAAATGAATTTAGATAAGAACACTGTGCCAAATGTTATTCTCCAGACCTGCTTCAATCTTTACTTCATGTCAAGTGTTTTTCCACTTGCTTCTTGTTGTTTTCCCTATTTTGAGTCTAATAAAACAATGTATTAATTACTACTATTTTAAAATAATTTTGTTCTCTTTTTTGCCTGTTTATTTTAATTTTTTTAAATCTCCTTTTTCTTTCTCAGTCTTCTAAAATGTATTTGTCTGAAAAGGCACCATTTTTAAATAAGGATATACACTGCCAGAGATATGACTCTACGAATTCTCATAGCTGATACCTTCTGAGTTGCTCCAGGGAGCAAAGAGGACCAATATGAGGAATTTAGCAATTTTTTGCTTGTGTTAAAGAAATGGCTAAGAATTAAAGCTGTCAGTCCAACAAGAGAAACCTGACTCATGGAATTATGGGCCCCTAATGTGAAAATATGCAATCAGACATTAGATAACTATTAGTCATAGAGGTCATAGAAATGATTTCTACAGTCAAGGGGCCTAGACTAATTGACCATCAAATCCCATCCAACTATTAGTTTCTATAATTTTATATTTCAAAGGCATTTTTGATCATAAAGTATTCATATTTGCTGTGAATAGTTATTTTTCATTTACTTGTCTCATTTTACTTGGTTTTTATCCTTTATATCATTGTGTATGGCCCACAGTACTTATTAAAGAAAGAAATTAGATCCTTTGGAAATACCATGACTCAGACATTCTCATCTCCAACTGGATTTTAAACTTTAAAAGTTATATCATTTTTGTTATCCACATTCAATTGTTCTTATATGCCCTCTCCTCATGTCGACTCCAAACTCAAATCAGATGTCAGTTATCTTTGTCTCCCACTAATATTTCCCACCACTCCTAGTCTAATATTTTATCATATTGCCTGTTTATTTTCATTTTAGCAACATTACTGTTTGAAACTATTTTATTATGTTTATTTCTTAACTTTATTGTCTTCCATATTAGATTTCAAGCATCATGTATGTAAATGCCTAGGAAAATTACTGATCTATTGTAAAAATATACAATCTTTATATTCAATGAATAAATTAATGAATGAATCGATGACCGAAAGAATGGTTTTTATATTTTTGCATCCACAAAGTTTAAAATCTAATAGAAAAGACAGTCTTTGCTATCTATCAGTTATATGGTCTTTTCATTGGAGTATCATTTCCATCTAGTCATTCCATGTTACTGAGAGCAGGGCTATGCCTTATTCATGGTTTTGTCCATCATGTTGCCTAGCACAGTGCCTCACATAACAAAAATAATTAATAATTTGATAAATGTGTGGGTTAACTCCCTTCATGGGCATGAAACAGCTTTACCTGAATAGTCTTAGTAAACTAACATCTTTTATTATTAAAGAGATGAGAAGAGGTGGTGTGCTTGCTTTTTGCCTCCAAGAGAGTACACAAAATTGGCCATCTAGGATAGTGGAAACATAGGGTGGGAGTCAGAAATACCAGGTTTGATTACTTCTTGCTCTGCCAATTCCTGACTATGAATTTGTACAAGCAATTAGCTTATATGAGCATCAGTATATTCCTCTGTATTTGAGGTTGATAATCTTTGTCATTCCTACACCATAGCTTGTCATGCATATCAAAATTAAATAATCTGAGATAAAGTACTTTTTAATTTGTAAAAGATTATACAATTGAAACTTATTATTATGGATACTTATTAAAATGTCTGTAAAATTAATGGTCAGCAATCTGTTCAACAAGTAAATCTAACAAGTATTTACTTGTTTGGCAAGGGGAATAAGAAAAAAATAATAGAAGAGGAAGAGAGGAGGCAGAGAATTAAAGAGAAAGAAACAGGAGAGAGAGAAGGAAGAAAAGAAAAGAGAAGTAATTTAAACAGGGTCAGATTGCAGGGAGGAGAATGTGGCCGAGAGGGAAGCAGAAAGCCAGGACAAGGGAAAAAACGAATTTTATCTAATGGAGATTTGATTTGCCATCCATTTGACCACAGGTGGGCTGAGATCCCTTGATTGACACTTTCTACATTTCAAAGCAACAGACCAGGTAAAGTCAGGGATGAGGTAGGGATGTTTGAAATTAGTCTGATACAAAAGTACCAAGACAAGAGTTTAACTCATGGAAATGGTTGAGTGCAAACACCAGAGACTAAATGACATGCACCTTGTTCCTTGTTAAAATAGAAAATGCAGCAAGAGCATATGCTCATGAATACTAAGAAACTGTCCTTAGATTGTGGATATAAAATTTTGATTTCAAGTGCCAAACTTCAGCAGGAGACCACCTTCTCATGGTAGGAAATAGCCTTCAGAATTCTCAGTATGTGCAGCAGTACAGATAACTTGACTGCCCCTTACTTTTTGTCCAATTTGGCCCATATGAAACCTCCGCAGTTCCACAAACCTCCTGCCATACTTTCCCCACAGTTATTCATCATGTTCATGGCTTAATGATAGGCACATAACATTTAAAAAGAAAATGAAATCATTAATCTTACTTTGGTGATCCTTAGGAGCCAGATAAATAGGTGGAAAACTGGCTGCTCTAAAGGACACCCACATTCAGCTCTCAGAAGACAGCAGAAACTTCAGTTCCAAGCTTTCAAGTATTTGCCATGTTTCTAGAAATAATAGCTATGTGTAAAAATAAGCTGTTCTTTCCTTCCTTGGACCCATTTTTAAAAAAATTGTAGCAACGTTTACAATTTGAATTCAACTTTCACCTTCATTTCTTTGTTGCTTTATAAAACCCCTAAAAATAAGTCCTGTTGTCTTTACTATAGCATCTGTGCTCACAGGAATAAACTGCTTTTTATTTATTTTTTAACCTATGTAATAATTCCTCCTCCTCTAATATCTAGAATCTAAAACAAGGAGGAACAAATAATGTCCTCATAGTCAATCATAGTTTCAATTTGGAACTGATTTAGAAAAAGAAAAAGAAGATATGTTTTAGATGCTGAAGGTCCATGCATATTAAAATTTTTTTAGAATGAAAATGTTTCTGGGATAATAATCCATTGCCTAATTTCAATTGCTTAAAGATTTTTTTCTATTGTGAATTTGAACTTTATTTTGAACCTGTAAGAGAAATAATACCCTTTCCTTATTTCCATCTCTCCTCTTGTATGGCTTCAATAATCTTTTGCTTGATAATACCTAATAGTCAGAGGCTAGAATAAAAAATATGTAAAAGCCATAAACTTTATTTGCAACTCAGGTAAGAGAATTTTATTCATGTAACTCTTTAAACACTTATTTTTGGAAGAGCTGTCATATGCCCCAAAGAATCTTAGAGTCTGTTTCAAGAGCTAAGATATGTATATACATAATACAGAGATAAAAAGTGATGACAATCTTGAGAAGCACAGGTAAGATGGTAGGAATGTTTAGAGGAATCAAGTATTTATTTTCTCCTTTAACAACAGGAAAGGCTTCCTGGAAAAGATGTTTGGACTATGCCTTTAAATACTAATCTCCAAAGTAGGGTCCATAAGACAATCTATTGGCAAATGGAAAGAAAATAATTACAATTTTTTTATTTATTTGTCATCTAAAATAAGAATCATGTTCTTATCAGTATTTAATGCATGGATTGACACTAGCTCTCTTCTTTAGTGTACATTCTAGACAAGAGAGATGTATAGCTGAGAAGGGTTGATTATGGTGCCTTCCCTTCCTCAATAGATTTCAGCACACCACAATTAATGTATACGTGGCTATCTGGATTTATAAATTATATAATCTAGTTTTAACTAAGCTAACCCTTATTAAATAGTATATGTAGCTATAAAACTTTCAGAAGAGAAACCATGTATTGAGGATAATTGAAAGGAAAGCCAAAACAAAGAGCAAGAAGATGGCAGAGTTGGGATGCCCTTATGGTCAACCACATAACAAAGTAAAATCAATGATGACCTAATAAAAACTTATAAGAACTGGACCAATAAAATTTAATCAGAAAGACTGCTTGAGCGAAGCAGACGTGGCTCAACTAGTTGGCTCCCACCTACCACATGGGAGGTATCAGGTTTGGTCCCGGTGCCTCCAAAAGAAGACGAGCAGACACCCACAACTGCTGCAACAAGCTAGATGCTGCACCCCACTGCAATGAGCTAGATGCCTAAATGAGAAGATGCCACAAGGCCAGCAGATGCTGCAGTCCACAGGGAGCGGCTGTGGCTCAGGCCATTGAGCACTTGCCTCCTGTGTGGGAGGTCCCAGGTTCGGTTCCCAGTGCCTCCTGGAGAAGATGAGCAAACAATGAATAGACAGACAAGAGAGCCACCTGGAGGAAGGGGGATAAATAAATTAAAAAAAAAAAAATGCTTGAAATATGGATTAACATCATCTAATACTCATGTTAAATTTCTCCTAAAGGGAATTTTGTGTCTTGAGATCATTTTTAATGACAAGAACATTAGCAAAATATTTAAAATACTTTCTTTCATCTTTAATTGAGCCCTTTAAAATTTATATTTCTGTATAAATTTTATAATATACATAATTTATTAGCACAATAGTACATATATTACATAAATAAATATACATGTATAGAGAATGAAGGTAAAGTGTGTATCATCACATACTCTGCTGGCCAGAGCAGACTGAATGAAGGCCTCAAATCAACCTACTTGGCTAAAACTATGAATGTTTTGTTGTTGTAAAGCACTGAAAGCTCAACATGAAGTGGGAATGCCTTCAGAATGCCAGCTTCTGGCATAAGCATATTAGCTTTGGAACTGATCCATGGAGCAGTTGCAATCTTAATAATTTCAGCCTTCTGGGAAAATGTCATATTTTTTCCCACTGGGAAACAAAAAAACAACAGTTGTTTGGCACCAGAGTATAAGCCACAGAATTAAATTCTAAGAGCCTCCTCCTGAGAGCTGCAAGGGGATTTGGAGTTTATTCAGTGACCGTCTTATCAGGTGGCTATTGGTTTTCTCATTTCCTATGATTTTCTTCTGAAATAACCCCACTTAATTGGAGTCCCAATGTCTCACCTTTCAAGGAATATTTTCCAAAAAGGGGTTTGGGGAGGAGTTCTAGGCAGGAGAGAAAATCTGCCATCTCAGTCAGCTTCATTGTATCCACATGCCATCATTAAAATTTTCAAAAGATTTTTGTGAGGCTCTTGAGGCCTATTTTGAGAGAGAGAGAGAACTGGTAGCCCTTGAATGAAATATACCCCCTGCAGAAAATGGTGTAGGAGGAGCTGTGGTCCAATATATCCTGACATTGTCACCCGAAGCATGCTGCTGTGGCAGCCCCAAAGCACCCACATCTTCTAACAAAGAGCCAAAAAAAGGTCTGGAGAATATAAAAGAAAAAAAAAAAAAAAGAAAGAGAGAGAGAGAGAGAAAGAGAAAAGAAAAATGAAAGTCTAAGCTTGCTTTTCTTTATATCCCTTTCTTATTGTATCTGGTTTAATACAAAATAAATCAATCATACAATTTTAATCTAGGTTATAGACTTTTCAGTATAGTTCATTCTGATATCAGTGTGTGACCCTCCCACCAGACTGACATCTTATATAAAAGTAGTTCTAAATACTTGAATAGTGTGAGTCTAATTTAATGCTAAGGCAAGGGATTTTCAGGGCAAAGGCCAGCACATACAGATGAGAAGATGGAACATGTGCCTTGTTTTACAGTGATACAGCTTCAACTTCTTTTAATTTAAGAAATGTAAGTGTGCACTTTCATATAACTTGGGATCGATATCTTGGTATTAGCCATGCCAGTGGGAAGAAAGTGAAAACTGATGTGTGTGTGTGTCTAAACTAGACCTGATTATATGTTATTCACATTTAAAAATCATATCCTTTTCTTGAAGAATGAAACAAGCTTTCAGGCACCACACAATAAAATAATTCCATAAAACATTTAAATCAGTGAAGAACAGCAGTAAGGGCACATTAACATGAAAACTAGATGCATAAAACAATATGTCTCAAGTCACACTCTATCTGACTAAATCAATTTAAATGGTAGTCTTTACAGAGTGTCCTAAGACTTAATAAACTCCAACTGTACCTATCCAGGGGAGGGAGAGCAAGTCAAAGATCAGCTGGCAGGTTCTCCTCATCTCACAAACAACAAGTGAACTGACCTGAGGCTGGTGGAAAATCAGGCCCATGATCCATCCTGTTCCCAATTTGTTATGTATGATAGTTCTTGCCTAAGTGGCCCTTTTATCTGTGTGCATGTTTCTTCATCTGACTCTCATGATAATATTGCACTGTGATCAGAGTAAGAAGTGATTCGGTGGGCTTTAAGAGGTTAAATGCTAAATAATGAAGGCTTCATAAACTGGAAAGGGTTATTTTCCAAGCCCATAAAATTTGGTCTGGTATAAAAGGACCTAGGAGAGCCAATTATCACAGTGTTTTAAGGTGGAGCTGGAAAAAATGCCCAGCTCTATAAGAGATCACGTACATGATTAATGCTGAGGCCACTGCCGACAGGAAAAGGAGGAACTCCCACAAACGGAGAGCGTGAATGTACTTACAGTACATTGGCTTTGATGAATGTGTACACTCAGAGAAGTAATGTGTGGAAGGCGAGAAAAGGCCTGTTTTCATAAGTGGGTGCTGAGTACAAATTTCCAATTATATTCTGAGGAGGTGTCAATGAATAATGATTTGAGTCATATTGAGGTGGGGGGATTATCCTGGATTGTCTGGAAGGGGCTGATTCAATCAGAGGCGTCTTTTATAGAGGGAGGCAAGAGATCAGAAAGGAGAAGGCTATGTGATGACAGAAGCAGAAATTGGAGTGATGTGCTTTGAGGATGAAGGGTGGTGGTGGGCATAAGCAAGGAATACAGGCGGCCACTGGAAGCTGAAAATGGCAATGAAACAGATTCTTCCCTCAGAGCCTTCAGAAGATACCAGCTCTGCTGACACTGTGACTTGAGCCTAGTGAAACTGATTCCAGACTTCTGATCTCCAGAACTGTTAAATAATAAGTTTATGTTGTTTAAAGCCACTAAAATTGTGTTCGTTTGTTGCAGAAGCAGTAGGAAACTAATATAAGAACACTACATAAAGAAGGATGAACAAAATAATCAATAGAGTGAGGCTGGTTGTGGGTTACATTGAGAGCAGTGAGAATCAGCATCCCTGATATTGCCAATTCTAATTTTCCCCTCAGGTCAATGCAAGAAATCCCTTGCTGGTCGAAGAGTAGATGTACCTTAGATGGCAGTGATCTGTACGTGTGATGTCAAAACAATGTATTTTATCAGTCAAAAAGGCCAGATCATTTCCGTACAACTTCTACAAACAAACTTTGATCCATAAACCACAATTTTTTTCCAATGTTAAAATTCTAAGGTTCATTTCACTGATTCGCAACTCTTCATTGAATCTCAGTGCTTCAAGATGCATACTGCCAGAAAACCTATGGTGCTTTCCCCTATGTGTTTTTTTCTTAATTGGCTCCTAGACTAGTAATGACTTAAACTCCTGGCTTTGAAAGGCAGACAGACCTGTATTCCAAGGCCTTGGAGAAGTTAAGGAACTTTGGGCTTTTAAGTTTCTGTTTCCTGGTTTATAGAGTAGAGAGAAAAGATTTTAGAAGCAGAGTGGGCATGTAAGGCAGCGCAAGTTGTGAAGTGCACAATTATGGGTGTATCCATGATATGAATGGCAACTCCTATATTTGTTCCATGCACAACCTGCACAACTCTATGCAGCAGTCCTGGGTATGAGAATTGAGTGTAAAAATTAAGCAATTAGAACAGTGCCTAGAACATAGAGAGCGTTCATAAAATTTATTATGTATAGTATCAGTACAGAGTTCCATAGAAAAACAGCAAAATCTTCACACTTAGGGAAAACTGGGGAAGGTTGCATGTCTGTTTCACTAAAGACAAAAATAAAAATATCTGGCTAGATGACTTCTACTTTCCTACAGCTTAAAAACAAATGAAATTTTCTAGTGAAATCCTTCATTCTAATTCTACTTCCAACAAGGTGTTTAATGATTTCTGGTGGTTTTTTGTTCGTTTGTTTGTTTGTTTTTATCCTGATGGGTACACTGTGAAATCTTTTTCCGAGTTCTATAACTATCTTGGATTTGATGCAACACTAACACATAGAGGATAAACTGTGGAATTTCAGGGCTGAAAAACAGAGAAAATATTTGTCTTAGATTTTCGCAGAAGCCTAGCTTGTGGATTTGAGGAATGTTATCACTACTCCCTACACACATATGCATGGACACACACTCACACATGCACAGCAGACAACAGCAGCAGTAACAAGAATAACAACCATAATTGTAATAATAATAATAACTTAACTAAAAGTATTCTCCCAGGCTGATCCCTAAAAAGATCTCTAAAGTAAGACCTGTACTTGTTTCATAAGCAAATAAACTTTGAATGTGAAAGACTATCATCACCATGCACAAATTGGAGTTCTGGAATTTTTGCTTTTAATAATAGACTATCTCCATGTGACGATTTCAAAACCAGAAATAAAATTGGTCTTGAGCCCAGGCAGAGTATCTGTCTTATAATTTCAGCTGTATTGATAAAAGGACTTGTTTTTTTCCCAGTTTTCCCCAACTACTTGCTGACCAAAGTTCCTTTCACAGGGTAAACACCCTTTTGTTGCTAGGAAAAATTAAATAAAATATAGGATTTTAGCAACCCTGGGAATATGTACAGAGGCAATGCTAGAGTTCATAAAACCCTGTTGTGTTTTTCCTACCCGGGCCCAAGTAGAAATATTTTGCAGCCTTCTTTGCAGTCTGTATGTCTTGAGTTCTGAAATGTGGTTACACTGATGTGTGCCAACTCTTTTCCTGATTCTTATAACCTTCATTAATATCCTCCATACTCATACCCTTTCTTCGTCAGATGTCCGGATACAATAGATCTAGAAGATGACTCCGTAGTCTTAGGGGGTGGAAGATCCCCTAAATAGAAGAAGCCTGGCCCTTAAATGATTTTGTGGTGGTACACAGCCTACCACTCCACCATCCACCCTGATTCTGATGTGAAGGAAGAATAAACTTTACTGTGTTAAGTCACTGACATATTTTGTTATTGTAGAAGTTAGGCTACCCTGACTAATATGGAACATGAAGAACAGAAATGAAGAAAAATAATGTTCAGACAAATAGTTTCCCTCGTTCATGGAGCAATACCTTTTTCAGGCCTGAATCTCAAAGGTTGCTCAGGATACTAATTACTCAGAATGATTATTTATTTGTTATTTATTATTCACTAGCCAATTTTCAAGCACTTTTTTTTTAGGGTCTTCAAAACATAAGAAGTACAATTTACAAGAAAGAGTAACATCCAAAGGCAGAAAGTTTCCTAATTAAAGTTTCATGTTGACAAGTAGAGGAACATTTTCTTCCTTGGTTGAGTCTAGTACCACTTTTTAGCTCATCGTTTTTGGTGGTTTCCAGGGATAATGACTTTTTGCTTTTGAATCTAATGTCACAATGATAAGTAAAGGGATTCTGGTGGGGCTATTGCAGAGCTAAATCATTAATTCTTTAAATACACGCAGACATGCACACATACACACAGTTTATGGATGCATATATTTTATATTCCTTATTTTAATAAAAATGCTATAGATAAGACTAGACAGTATGTAGTCAGCAGTTCTAAGAAAGAACTCAATTTACTCAAGTTAGTGTTTGTCAGCAAGCACTGTGGTTTCAAAATAAAGAAATCAAAAGCTAAGTTTTTAAATAAGAGAGCATTATTTGTAGCGGGAGAAGGGAAAGCAAAATTAACATTTGCTGAACACCTACTATGTGCAAAATATTGAGTAAAATATGTGTATTTATTTATTCATAACTATATGACAGATAATACAATCCTTATTTTAGTGATGAGAAGTTAAGCTCAGACCAGCTAAGTCACTTACCCAAGCAATTGGTTGATATGGCATTACTGGGATGCAGACAAAAATCTTTTTCCAAAAGCTGTATTCATTTCACTTTACTATATTCAGCACTAAATTTCAGTCTTAGAAATAAATAAAATAAAATAATAACTATGTCTAAAGCTAAGACTCTCAAATAAAAGTTCTATTTAATGTGTTATAAATAACCATCATCAAAAAAGAATTGAAAAAAAAAAATAACCATCAAAATGTGCAGTCTCCTATCTAGCATAGCATGTGTATTGGCTGCACTTTGAGTTTAGGGTTTAGAATGCAGAGAAAGAGGGAGGAAGGGTCCTGAGTGTAAGATACAAAGAAATAATATCTCAAGAAAAAAAAACCCGGCACCATAAGCTATTGGTATCATTTCAGCCATTTGCTGTGACCTTGAATAAAAGTCTATGCAATGTAATACATTTTCCCTTTTGCTGGGACACAGATTTAGGTTGTGTTTCTTGAAGTTGTTGTGTATAAGGAAGTCACTGTTAGTGTACCTCCTAACCACCCAGCACCTAAATCTAACCCTGGACTTTGCTCCCTATTGCACTCATAGTAACTCCCATTAATAGACATTGATCTTTTTAATACTTTAATTTATCTTAGTGTGTTTTATGGGAGGTAGTTTGCATAGTGGTTAAAAGCAGACTCTTTAGCCAGATTATTTAACCTCTCTGTTCCTCAATTTCTTCATCTCTGGGATAGGGGTAATAATAATCTGAACTCATAGGTTTATTATAAGGATTAAATTAGTAAGAATGTATGGAATAGTGCCTACAACATAGAAAATGCTAAGTGTAATTAACTATTATAATGGGGGGAATATATGCTTTAGATGTTTTCATGAATTAAGTGAACCACACTGTCATTGTATGTATTCTAGTGGGAAAAAAAGGATGAAGGGGAAATTTTTGGACTTGGAAAGGGCAATAATATTATGTTATCAAAGATTTAGGAGCTATAAAATGCAAAAGATATAATTAAGCTCTTTGTTTTGTTTTGTTTTTAATCAGTGGCAGAAAATACCAAACCATTTCACAGATATTCTCTGTCTCTAAAAGAACAAAACAAGTCCATGACATCAGTTGGTATTTTCTTTTTAAACCAGAGCTCTACGTAGTTGAGATGTTACTGGTCAGCTGTTATCATCTTCTTATTTCTTGTGATAATCAAAAGAGAAAAATGCGAGGGTTGCCTAAGTGCCAGAAATGGGGTGAGGTCAGGGAGAGGAGTAAGAGTCAAGGATAGGGCAGTGTAAGAAATGGCTGGCAGGTTTATCTTGGACCAGTAATTAAGTTTCAAAAATATCCTTTTCACTTGCCTGAATAAATTTTCCATTGTATCAAAATTGCTGGATTAAAGCAGCTTTTCCAATGATCCCTTCTAACCTATAATTCTATGATTAATTGGCAGGCCCCGAACTTCAGAGCTTGATCTGCCCTCATTTTTTGGAGATAGATTGATGATTATTGTAACCACTGTTTATTAAAGATCTCTGACCTCTGGTTTCTTTAAAATACATCCAATCTCTACCCTCGCCTCCTCTGGGTGTCTTTCTCCACAGCATCTGAACTCAATGATTTATGACACAGTTTGCTGACAGGAGATCCTGAGAACCCATTATGAAAATGAAGGCAGCAAACAACCTTTGAATGTATTTCCCAATTTAAAAAGCCTTCATTATATAGCACATTTCAGGCTGAGAGTGTTAAAAATTTATCATAGTTTTAGTAATTGTAGCTTCCTCTGGGTATAAATTCGATGCTTGGCATGATATGGAATCATTTGTAAAATGTGTATTTTGTTTGGCACTCAGTCGGAAGCTTGCCAGGCAATACATTTAATTAAGAACATGAAGAAAAATAATTGTGGTCTGTCAGAGTGTATTATCATCACTCTTAAGTTCTGCATGTGTTTAAGATAGTGGCGTCATAACAAGATACATATTTAAAGCTAGAGATACTTTCCATTTCATCTGCTCAGGATTTTTACACAGGGAAATATTTTATTTTGAGGGGAAGGGTACATTAGCTACATTCCCTAGATATAACTATTTGTCCATTTTTTAAGCAAGAGTGTGTTAGTGCTCTCTTTAGAAACAACATTTGTCCATTGTTTAAGACCTTAAAAATTGATACATTGCCTTTCAGGGGTTTAGACAGCTTTATTCAAGTTTAACCCTCTCTGGAGATGCATAGAAATAATGAAATGTTATAACCAGGTACACAGCATCCAGTCCTGCCTGATGTGTAAAGTAAATTTGATAAGAGCAACTCAAGGTATTGTAATGATTAATGTTGTTTAAAAAAAATATAAGGCAACACCTATCAGCAGATTCAAAGAGAAGTGTTATGGTAACCATCATCTAAGGTGAGATATTCATTGCATTAGATATCTTATTTCATTTCCACAGGAAAACTGGCTCATAATGAATTTAAGAGGCTACATGGAGAAGGTGCAATAAAGTACTTTTTTGCACATAGAGGGTGCAAGCATTTTGGTGTTCAGGTTTTTAGGTATAGAATTATCTGATCATTTAGTCTTGCAAGAATCCACTCTGCATTCATACAGTATTTGTCCTTATCCATTACATTTAATTGAGAAATGTATATATTTATTCATCTGTGTTTAATTTTTAGTTTTCAATTGTTTATGTTTTCAATTATTAAATGTACAAAATAAAGTTAAAAAAAAAAAAGAATCTGCTCTGATTTTTCTCATTACATAGTGTTATTCTCCTTAGTAAACAAAGATTTTCCTCTAATAAGAAATCTTATTATATTTTACATTAGAGTATCCTCAAAGCCAATTTGAGATATGAACATAACATATAAGATATAAACAAAGATTTTTTTCCATTCCCTTCTAACTCCACTATATCTTGACCTCTTAAAATCTTCCCTTTCTAACACTGACCAACTTATTACCCCCTCCAACTTCCTTACTACCCTCAGCCACTCCACACACACCCATCAAAGCAATTGCTTTAGTGAGCAGTTCCTTCAGGCTCCCATTCTCTGCTTGGGACAAGAGATAGAAATCAAATTAAAATCTGACAAGTGAGTACAGTGACCATTTGAATGTTTCAGGTGCCTGTCATGATTCCCCTTCAGTGGGTGAGAGCACAATGAGTTTATATTTGTAAAAAAACAACTGCTTATGTTTTTCTGTCTTGATGAGATTACAAACCAAGCTGCCTTTCCCACACTCTCTCCCTGGAACCCAGATGAGAGTTGAGCAAATGTTTCAAACTAGACAAATTTCCCTTCTTAGGATCACACCTTAGAACTCATGTAACCCAAAACTTCTCATTGAAAAGTTTTGAGTTTTTCCTGCTACTTACTGATGCTATGCTAGTTCTTATCCTTTTGGGCACCTGGTTCTCTAATTCTGACATTAATTTTAAAATCAACTAATACCCTTCTTATACATTTATTTTTTAGCTTATATTAACTAGTTTTTGTTACTTTCATCCGCAGAATCATTGCTGAGTGATCTAATTTAGATCTTTAATAAAAGAGTCTATGCTGTTTATATGCAATATATTTCCATTATAGAAATGAGTATAATGAAGGATATAACATACATGCCATAAATGAGATAAAAAGTGTTTATGGGTTTCAGAAGAAGGAAAACTCTCATGTACTTGGAAGCATTTGAAATAGCCTTAAAAGAGTGTTAGGAATTGGACAGAATGAAATGTAGGGAGGGGTGGTTTTAAGAGGATGGAATAGTTACATTCATTCTGGTAACCATTCATTTATTTTCAGGAAAGAGAAGATAGAAAAAAGTCACTTTATCTTATCCCATTTCAGTTGTACACATCTCACATCTTTAAAGAATAGAGCTCAATGTAAAAAGATCTAGAGAGAGAGGCATTTGACTACCCTTTTGCAATCACATGTCAAAGTCAGTACACATTTTCATCTGCAGAAATGCTGCTCTGTGTCAAAATGGTGAGTCACTTAAGAACCAAATGGAAAGTTGCTCTGAAAAATGTAAAAGTATATGATTTATTTGTACCAGCCTTGCCAAATCCTGAAACAAATCCAACTTTAATTCCATAGCATTAGGAAGCAAAATTGTTTTAAAGTAACATATATTTTTGCCTGGTTATTTAAAGCAATGTTCTAAGCACTATGTGAAAATTAACTCATTTATTCCTTTGATTCTATATGGTGGATGCTACTATACTACTATTATGAAAGAGGAAGTTGAGGCCCAGAGTGGTTATTATCTGAGTTCATTTAGAAAGTAAGAAGTAGTCTGTTTCTGGAAAACAGCCCAAGATGGTGTGACTTCAAATTTATGCTCTTAACTATAATATACTGCCTCTTTTTCTCTAGAAAGAAGAGGAATAAGTAAAAAGATTCAGAGAATAGAGAGACTATGAACAAACCACATAAGGAAGAATAAATGAGTAGGCTGACCCTAAGCCTGCTGTCTTTCCAGGACCCTTTGAATTTAGAATTTCCAGCCTTTTTCTAGAGGCCAATTCCTGCCTTTCTCTCAAACCCCTCAGAACCACTGGTGGCCACCGCTTTTATATCAATGATATAAGTCTTTTCATTTCCAGAATAATAATAAGTCTATAATAGAATAATAATAAGTCTACTTTAGTCCATTGTTCATTCCCTAATCTTGAGGATTTGGGGATGGTGATACCTACTCTTTCTAAATGAGATGGGGCTTAGATCCCATGGGGCAGATGGATTGAACTGTTTTGCTTGCAGTTGTAGACACTTTCTGTTCCTTGGGATGGGTGTTGTCCATCATCATCTCCTTGTTAGTTGTCCTGGATGAGTCCAGTGAACTGGAGAGTAAGTGTTGCAACTCTTCTGAGATTTGGGGCTCAATTGGCAGATGAACAAACCAAAGATTTATGTTTCTGGGATATATATTTTTAAAGTATAGTACTAATGACAGATTCAAATGAAAGGGGCAGAAGAGCACTGTGTAGGGAAACTACAAATGAGCCTAACTTTGTTACACTGGGGAGCATAAATTCCAAAGTAAGGCCCACTGATAAGGTGCCAAATTGCTGAGCCTGTCTGCTCTGCTTATAGTGTCTAGATGTCTCTAGAGCCCTCAGGAGCGCTGCTGTTTGATCACTTTTACAGTGGCAGTCAATGAGATCCTGCTGAGATGACCTCCCTGTGGAATGACCTCCCAACTCACTTTGAAATCTCTTAGCCATAAAAACTCATTTGTATTTATTATCTCCCCTTTTTGGTCAAGGTCTTTTTCCAAATACATCGCTAGTTGGCACTTGGTAATAATCCCTTGTTGCCAGGGAGTCTCATCCCTGGGAGTCATGTCCCATGGGTGGCAGTGGCCCCCAGTGGTTCTGAGGAGAAGGAGAGGGAAGAATAGGTATAACATGGGAGCATTTTAGGGACATTGGAATTGTCCTGCATGGCATTGCAATGATGGATACATGCCATTATACATTTTGTCAAAACCTATAAAACTGTGTGGAGCCAAATGTAAGTTATAATGTAAACTATAGTCCATGGTTAGTAGTAATGCTTCAATATGTGCTCATCAATTGTAACAAATATACCACCTAATGAAAATGTTGTTAATGTGGGAAAGTATGGGAAGGGCAGGGGGTGGGGCATATGGAACCCCCTATAGTTTTGATATAAGATTTATGTAATCTAAAGCCTCATTAAAAGTTTTTTTTTTTTTTTAATTTAAAAATATAAAACAAACAGCATCAAAGGAGTAGGGAAGGCCACGTGGAGACACCCAAGCCACTCCTCTGAACTTCCAACTTGAGTCTTCTCTTAACTAATCCAAGCTTTTTATAGGAATTGATCAATCTACAGCAGCTGATTTATAACACATATTTCTTCACAATAAGGCTGAATTACTTGAGATGAACAGAGACTGTGTCATTTCAGTACTTCTGAATTGTCCCTGGACCTAAAATAATTTTTGTCTGAGAGAATTTTTACCTATTTCTGTAATGCTTCCAGTCTTTTCCCTTGTTGATTTTAGAATCAGTGGAGTCTCTTAGGGAAGCTTAGAATATCTCCTCTTTGAAACTGGTAGGACCAATGTAGGGCCAACTGAGTCACATACTTTTTAGGCCTGGAGTTTCCATGTTTGACTTAATTATAGGGGAGAGATGGTATGATGGAAACAAAATGTAATTAGCTAAAAGAATGTAAAAAGGATTAATAAGACAAACATTAAGTATAACACTACTGATCAAAACGTATTGTTAGATGTATAGAATATCCAAATTCATATTCTCTCTTAGAATCAAGAAAATACCTTTGCTCTGAGGTATCTATATTTAACAAAAGTATCTCTAGATGAGGTTTACTATAAAGAATACCTGGGAATTAAGATTGAATGATATCTTCTAGGCTTTTAGGTATCTCCTGAATCCTAACACCGCAGACCTTCATTAGAGGGGAATGGATTTTAATTAGAGCTTGTTTAAACCCAAATTTGCAAAGCCAATGGACAGACAAGGACTTTGGAATCCAATCTTTTTCTTTTATTAAAATTATACATACTCGTAAACACACATAAACATGTTGATGTGTGATGGTGTATTTCTCAACATGAACTATTGCAATAAACATATATTCTTTTATTTTCAGGGGAAAAGGGCCACTGAAGCATACAACAGATGTAATCTATGCAGCTAAAATGATATCAGAATCAGGATCAAGGATGGATGTCCTTGCTCGACAGATTGCCAACCAGGTGAGTTCTTTACAAATGGGTATGGTGAAAGTCGGTGCTAGTTGCTTTCTGCCATTCAAATATTGATTAAATCAAAGTTGAGTTTTTGCCTCATTGGATCAGTTTTTCCTAAAATTATACTTGGATTATTTTAATATATATCTTATAATTAATGCAAAGTAATACACAAATAATCCTAAGGAATACACAGGTAGTTTATTCATAGGACAAATACTAGATATTAGCACTCTGAGCTTTAAATGAGTTATGTTAATTGGTTGTTATAACCAACTGTATTTCTTTCTTTATTTTTTTTATGAGTGTCTTAGCTTTCTTATTTTTGCTTTTCAAAATTTATATTTTTGACAAATTCTATTAGGTTAGGCTTTCTGGCATACTATGTAAAATTGCAAGAAAAATAGTAATTGGTATATAATCATCATAGGGACTGATTCTAAAGTTTCTAAACCCTTTGATTTCCTTAGGTTTCTCATGTATGTACTCCAGTTTTCTTAGCAGCAATTAACTACATTATTAGAGCTACCTTCTGCCTAACTTTAATTGAATATTCTGCCGATTTCATTAGTTAATATATTGGGAAATTCAATTAATTTTTAAGACTGGGGTTTAGTATTCCTATAAGGATTTTATATTATTCAAATTCATAATACAAATTTAATCTCCCTTTGGATAGAAAAGACACTTTTTTTTACTTTGTAACTATTCTGAATTATTTCATGCTTACAAACATTGAGGAGAATTTTATTGGACTGCTTCTTATTATGATTACTATTATTCACATTTTCTATCCTCTATTTCTTAAAATATAAAGAACCTGTCCCCTATTGGATAGTATACTTCCAGCTATTAGGAAGGAGAAACAAATAATAATAATAACAAGGACAAATATTATTTTAAAATATTCCCACAATGTATTTATTTTTCAGTATCTTGCTCCTTTAAGGTTATTTAAGCATGATACACATTTTATTAATTTTGATTTTTGGTGTTTACAGATAAAAACAAATTCCATCCTAAAGAAGTCAAAGACTTCTAGTCTCGAGAACTAAATGCCTGAGGTCAAATCGGCCAACCTTTTCCCTTGCTTTAGAATCTTATTGCATTCACTTCTATGAGGCAAACAAATGTTAATGGAATAAGTGAAATCATGATACATTACACATATTTGCATATACTAGCAATTTTTAAAATATTGAATACTTTCTACCATTGGGTTCCTGTTCATTTTGAAATGCACAATTCTCAAAGTTCAAATAACTGCGTCACTTGGAAGTTTTATTTTCTTATGCTGATATTCTTCTTCATCAGATCAGATCACCTTGCAGTAGGTACTTTTTTATAACATAGTTTTATTAAATTATACCATTGTTTTTAGCGTGGGAGAAAATGAAAGTATTGTCTCACTTACATAGAGTTTTTAAATTTTAAGAATATCATGAAGAAAACAGTCACTGACTAATGAGGAATTATGGAGAATTCTCTTTGGCCTTTTCTACTTCAAATAGTAGAATAGTTTCACATGAATCACTTTTGTTCTGAACAAATAGGGTTCTAGAGAATCAAAATTGAGAATAAGGAAACTGACTCAATTATTGTAGTGACCCATCTAGAAGACTGTATAGGATTGTACTGCTGATATTGTTGGATAGAATATCATACAAAATTTTAGAGTAGAAACAATATGTGAAAATTATTGTGGAAAAAAGTTGAATAATGTTAGAAAGGCAATTTTGTAAGTATGTAAACATGAAAAAATCTGCTGGAACATTGGTTCTTCCTATTTTGATCAATCTAATAGTTCAAAATTTTTGAACAATAAATTTTTTTTTCCTTTACTTTTAAAGAAGGTTTAGATTACATAAATGTTACATAGAAAATATAGGGGATTCCCATATACTCCACTCCCACCCCTTCTCACACTTTCCCCCATTTTTGTTAGTGTGGTACATTTGTTAAAATTGATGAACACATATTGAAGCATTGCTACTAGCCATGGTCTATAATTTACGTTATGGTTTACACTTTACTGCATGATTTTATTGGTTTTGAAAAAATGTATAATTGCCTGTATCTGTTATTGCAATATCATGCAGAATAATTCCAATGTCCCAAAAATGCCCCATGTTACCCATATTTTCCCTCTCCCTCCACTCAGAACCTCTGGTGACCACTGTCTTATATCAATGTTACATGTTCTACCATTACTAGAATAACAATAAGTCTGCTTTGGTCCATAGTTGCATTCCCCCCTTATGTTTGTTTGTTCCTCAATCTTGAGGACTTTTGGATGGTGATTGCCACTCTGCTTCTGATTGAGAGGGGTCTTAGAACCCATGGGGCAGATGGATGGAACTATCCATCTGCTTACAATTTTAGTTACTCTCTGTTTTTAGAATAGGTGTTGTCCATCATCATATGATGCTTTCTAGTCTGTTCTTGCTAGAGTTTCAGCAGATTAAATATCAATCAGTTTCCATTCCCAATGTAGTGTGTGAGAGATATATATATAAACTAAATTGATTTATATATATATATGTATATATGTATATATTTATATCAATTTAGTTTAATTCATTTTATAAAGTTTCAAAGTCAGAGTCCAAATGTAGAGGGAATGAAATGAAATCATATTAGTTGAGGCTTCTAATTCTGCTTGCCTGCATTTCTTTTTTCCCCTCTCTCTTCTTTCCTGCCTTGCTTCCTTGAACAGATGTTTATTATGTTTGTATCTCGTACAATTCACTAAACTGAAATTACCATCAGCTAGCTAGGAAGAAATGAACTAAAACCTTCTGTGTAAATGTCTAGAAGTGTTAATGTACTCTTACTCTTTCCAATCACCCACATCTCTTGAGTTATAGAAGTGTGGGTAGCTTAAATATGTCATCCAAGATCTTATTTGTTAAAGACTTGTAAAACTGAGGTACAAACCCTGTTCTATATACACAGTATACTCCTGAAGGATAGGATATTATTAACTATCACAGTTCTTAGACATTATGCTCATGAATAAATGGAATGATAAGTGGATGAAGATTCCAGAATTCTGGGACATATCTATTTCTATTCCTTGACTATACACTGTAATTCATAGTGTTAGCAAATATTCTAAATTAGATGAACTGTCTAATACATCATCAGGTAAGAATGATACATGCAAAAAATCTCAATTAGTCATAGAAGTGGTATGTCCCAAATAGGAAGATAAATAAGAGCCAAAATAAAATTAGAGGAGAGAACAAAATTAGACTTTCTGACCCCTAGGTTACTATTTTTCTCCTTTTTTAGGTATTTGTCATTTTTCCGTTAGCATAATGTTTTAAATATTTTTAGTTTAAATCATAGAAACTTGTTTATTCCATGTATACAAAACTATGGTCCTTGGAGCCAAAGAATAAGATGTTTTAGATATAGGAAGAAGGGTTATTTGGATAGGGGATAGGAAAGTATAAGGAAGTGTCTCCTTACAGGAGGTTGGTTGTTTGTAACCAAAAATTCCAGATAGCCAAAGTTTGTCAAAGTTACCTTTCCCCATCATTACACATCCTTTACATAGGGTAAAGCTTTTTTATAAGTTCATTTCAACCCAAATAATTTTTTCAGATGGTCAATTTCATGCATCAGGAAGGAGGAGAGATTTTTGAGTTATAATCTAGCACATAAAGAAATTATCCCCTCTAAGAATTTTTCATGGAAGTAGTATGGGTCATATTTACAAGTAAACATAAAGCTGAAAAGTTCGTTGGGTTAGAAGTTTACAAATGGAAAAGGCAGGAAACTTGATGAAGATAGAAAACATCTTTTTCTTTAACTTGTACTAGTGTTCAAAGTAAAGGCCACTGATACTTTTCACAAGTCAACCTGGCCTGTCTAGAGCATATGTGTCAAAGTTATACTCTATCTCTAATACCATAAAGGAGTTCCATGGTATTTTTAGCCATACTTCCCTAGATACCTTTCTCTGTTCTGTGACTCAAAAACATCAGTTTGCTACACAAGAGTAATAATAGGCATAGCAAAGCAGAAGAACACTCAAAATATGTTTAGAATTTTAGGTGTAGAATCATCAGGAATTAATGGTTGACCCCGTGTTACAGATGGGAGAGTGGGAGAAGGAGCTTTTCACTGAGGTAGTTAGTACCGGGGGACATGGGCCAGGGGGAAGGAGGGGCCAAGTTTATAGTGGGCTGGATTTGTGAAGGTTTTATGTATTGAGTGTAAGATGTTGACAAGATATTCAGATGGGGTGGGCAAATGTAATAGGAGATACATGGATTGTCTGAAGACAGAACTCGATGATAGAGATTTGCTGATGTTTAGTGTGAAAGTGACGGATGAAGCCAGCACACTGCTATTGTCCAGTAAGAGAGTGAGAAGATGCCCACATACAAAAACTGAGAACACCAACAGGGGCAGGCAAAGGGAAAATCCATACAAAGGAGGCAGGAAGTCTCAATCCTTAAACTGGGAGAAAGTAAAATAACTATGAAAATGAAGGGGGTGTAGAATTTCAAGAAGAAGGAAATTCCAAACTGCAGACAGTTAAAATAAGGGAAGAACTGCAAAATGTATAATGCCTTTAGCAAGACCGTTAGTGACTGCAACAAACTAAATTTTTGCTGAGTGGAAGGGTTGGAGTCAGTTTCTGATGTGATGAGGAAAAAAGGAAACAGCACTGAAACCTTTTTAGAAGACATGGTCCTGAGCAAAAGGAAAGAGATGGGATTACAGGGTCAAAGGTGAGTTTCTGTTTGAGAAACTTGAATATGTTGGTAGAATCAAGGAGAAAAGAGAAAGAGACTTGAAAAGTACAGAAACAACAGGATCGTTAATGAACTGAAATCCTGAGGAAGGAGAAATGCCTCTGTGCTGGAGCACCAGTGGGGAAATGAACACTGGGCCCAGGGAAAGGCCGTGGAGACACAAAATGCTCCTGCTGCCACGGATTGCTTGCAGTTTCTATTCTGGACATTCACAATGACACCTAATACTTTTCACTAACCAACTTTGCCAGAACAGCAGAGCTTAGACTACTTTCTGTCATTTCAAATGCCATTTTAAATGTGTCTTAAATAATGTTTATATTCCTATATGTGCAAAAATAGGTATGATTATGGAATATAGTTCTTTAAAAGTGTTCACTTTGAAAATTCATCCTCAAAATTCAAACTGAAAAAGTAATCAATGCTTTTCACTTTCCCCCTCATTACTAAATGATGGATTCTGTAATGGTACCAAGCATCTTACTGGAAGAGTGAAAGCTGGTTTTAAGTGAGAAGACAACTTAAGCTGACACTGCTTGCCTGAAGTGGGTGTCCTGGTGGTTATAAAACTTAGATTACAAAAAGAAATCCATGTGTTAAAGAACTAACCAGAGGTCCTCATCAGTTCAACATCTCCTGTCTCAACAAAATAGGCAATAATAACCAAAATCTATTAAGATATTCTTCAACTTGATCTGCCTAAAAGTCTCTAGCAGTATTCCTTTAAAAGTTTTTTTTTTTTTCTATGTAAATTTATTTGAAAAAAAAAGTTAAGTGCAAGGGATGCCCTACAAATCTAGGTCCCTCGTGTAAAAATGTAAAAGTTGAAAAAATATATTTTTATTTTAATGAAGGAGGCTTGGCAAAGAGTAGAAGAATGTTCTTAAAGTGGGAATGATTCACATTTCTGATTCAGCTTCTAGGCAGGCAAAACTGACTCAGAAAGGATTTCCAAATGTCAATGGGAAAGAGGCTTCAAGAGATTTTATAGCATGGGCATTTAACAATTAGTATGTTTATCCACTTCAGTTATAAAACTGATGCCACAGTGAGATGTATTCAAGAGTTTCATCAGTCCTTGAAATGAAGGGTGAATCTGGATCAATTAACTTTATATATATAAGAGAAGTTATGAACTTAAAAATTAAGCATACTCAATGTGCAGAATTCCCATACAACACGCTCTACCAACACATTACATTGTTGTGGTACATGTATTACATATTATAAGAGAACATCATCAGATTGTTACCACTAACTATGGTATCTATCATATATTTTTTCTATACCTGCCTATTATTAACTCAGTAACTTCTTTGACATTGATGCAAGAATATTGCAATATTGCTGCTAACTATTGTCCACTGGTTACATTAGTTGTATTTTCCCCATGCATCTCCATATTCTTACTACCTTGTAATAGTGATGTATATTGTTCTAGTTCATAGAAGAACATAGGAGAACATAAATGTTCTTGAGCATTAACATGGATGTTAATGTTGTACTCTTAACCACAATCTCCATCTATCTCTGGGTTCACTATGTTATTCATTTCCTGGATTATTCTCTAGCTTTCTTTCAATTGGTCAATTAACTTTTAATTCAAACTTTCCACTCATTTGACTCATTCTTCCCTTAACAAAATAACAGACTGTTCTAGTATGGCCTTGAGAGAGAGTGCATGCTGTGCTTAAGTTGATTGCACCATTGGTTGTCAGTCAAAAATCTAATTACTAGTTTGCAAGTTCAGTTTTATGAGAAGTTATGTACTAGTGCTAATCTTTAAGTAACAAATCAATACTAATTGAACTGATAAATCAATTTACAAACCAGTGACAATTTACTCTTTACTATATAATATACAACTGGCAGGTAGACTTATATGGTTCCTAGACCATAGAGGTAAGGAAGTGGAGCCAGATTGTGTAAGTTTGAATACCAGTTCTACCACTTATTAATTAGATAATTCAATTAACCTCTTTACTAACTTCTCTGTGCCTCAGTTTCCTCCTTTTTAAATGGGGAAATTGATAGAACCTATCCCCTGAAATTGTGGTGATTATTAAAAGACTTAATATTGGTAAAGCACCTAGAACAGTACGTGACATATAAAATACTATATGTATGAGTGATTATCATTGAGTTCATCCATAAGACCAAAGCATAGAGAGGAAAGTTACTCAGTTAGGACAGACTAAGAACAAGTTGTTTTGAATACAGAAAAGAGCATTGACCCCTGGTTACCAGTTTGAGCAATTGGGTGTATAGCTGTGGCATTTATAGAGATGGGAAAGTGAGGAAGAAATAGGTTTAATATAACCTATTTTACTCCACTTCTGAAATTACATGTGGAAATTAAAAAAAAAAAAATCTCACGAGCTAACAGTTCTAAGTTATAATATAAATATAGCACCCCAGGTTAGTTATTGATTACTGGGCAAAAGCAGAAATACCTGAAAAATATTATGGTCTTTCATCCTGTATTTTATTTGCATTATAGGCCATTAGAAGTATTTTAAAAATAACTTTTTAGATAATTATAGAAATTATGTTTAAGATATACAAAATATGAAGAAAATGAAAACTATTTATTCTATCATGTTTATTTATCAGTAAAATATATTTCTTTCCCAGAATGTTTTAAACACAAACACAGACATTTTTACACAATTTTATTGAAATGATATATGCAATTGAAATATTGGCTTTTTTCAACTTCTACATTTTCCACAGCCTTTGAAAGTATTATTTTCTTAATTCTATGTAATGCCACGTTACACACATATACATACATGCATACACACACATTCTTATTTACTATTCCCCTATTTTTTAGAACATTTCAAATATTTCTAATTTTTGTTATTATAAGTATAGCTACAATGAATACCTTTTTATATAACCACTGTCCATACTTTCATGTTGGTTTAAGAATTTATTAAAAGTGGAAGTAAAAGATGGGAGGCTTAACTTATTAAAAATGTATAAGAAAAATTAAACCCTGACCACAGATATTTACAGTATTATGATGATGAAGCTCAAAGCTGTCATCCTGGAAGTTCCTTAGGGTTGATAATATAGTGTAGGGAGACTGTTTTTTTTTGTTGTTGTTAAAGAAATTGAATACATTTGTCTCTGAAACATTTTATACAGTCTGTTTCTTGGCTCAAGGTAGATCCACAGCTGTTAGCGAAGACAGAAATGATTTCCTTTGTCTGTAACAGCTAAGCACATTTAATGCTGAAAGGAGTATAATATAATATGTGAATTTTGTTTGCAGAATTTTTTTAATACTCATATAAATAACTCAGGACAGAAAACATAGAACTATGGGTCCCAAATTATATTCTTTTTTTTTTTTTTTTAAAGATTTTATTTTATTTATTCATTTATCCCCCCCTTGCTGCTTGTGCACGCTGGGTCAGCTAACCACGCCGTGCGGGTGGGCCTGCCTTCACCAGGAGGCCCCGGGAACCGAACCGGGGCCTCCCATATGGTAAACGGGAGCCCTACTGATTGAGCCACAGCCGCTTCCCCCAAATAATATTCTAATAGTAATTCTAGTTGGAGGGAATACTTGTATTTTAAATATTTTTAGATTTGCCTAGGAATGTCATTAGAAGGATTTTAACCTTAATCAGAACTTAAAGGAGATTCTTTTTATACCCCTTTTTACATCTGAAACTTGACTATTTCTTTGCTTATACTGAAATAATTAAGGTTGAAACATGCATGAACTTTTCTTGCATGGACATATATCAGAACTTCCAGGAGCTTGATCTGACAAATGTGGCTCAGTGAAAACAAAATTGCTGCCTTATAAGGAACCCCAATGTCCATGTTTACACACCTTGATCTACCTATATTTATTTTGTTATTTCAATGTTTGTCTTTTGTGCGTATTTAGTGTCCAGATCCATCATGCAAACAGGACTTGTTGGCCTACCTGGAACAGATCAAGTTCTACTCTCACCAGCTAAAAATCTGCAGTCAAGTTAAAGCTGAAATCCAGAACCTAGGGGGAGAGCTCATCATGTCAGCTGTGAGTACTGCCCAGCACTTATCCCATTACAGGGGCAAGGTGCTTGAAGCAGAGCACCTATACCCCTTTTCACCCCACCAAATCTTTTATGCCTATGCAGTTTAGAACAGACTCAATTAGACTGCATAAACTTACATTTTAAACTATGAAGACATCTTGCCACATTTATTAAAGAAATGTTAAGAGGCACAACTTGTTTTTATTTACTTCTGAGATTTTATAATAAATTAAGATTTTTTTGTTTTTGTTAGAAGGTATCGGGGATTGAACCCAGGATCTTGTACAAGGGAAGCAGGCGCTCAACCTCTGAGCTACATCTGCTACCCAACGACAGATGGTTTTTTTGTTTGTTTTATTTTTAGGAGGTACCGGGGATCGAACCTGGGACTACCTACATGGGAAGCAGGTGCTCAACCACTTGAGCTACATCTACTCCCCTAAACCAAGTTTTGTAAACTAATTGAATGAGAAATGGATATTAATTTAGAGCCGGTTTTCAGACTTCACAGAATGTACAGATGGAACCTGGAATTGAATCCTGTACTTTTTTTTCTGAAATACATACATATGGAAAAGATTGCTTTATTATTATTATTGATATTAATTTTCCCTTCATTCATTCTTATAACTTAGAACTGTTAGCTCGTGAGATTTTTTTTTTTTTTTATTTCCACATGTAATTTCAGAAGTGGAGTAAAATAAAACTTTATAGATTTAGAGGAACTCTCATAAATTCCTTGGTGGACCTGAGTTAAAAGCTTTTATAAAATTACCTTGGAAGACATAATGCCTAACTTTTCTATTCATCTTTTAATAACAGTAGATCATTTCTTGAGTGTAGGTATAGTAATAAAATAATATTTGATCTCTATATTGTATTCAGTTAACAGTGACTTTGAAAAGGACATGGACCAAGATTATAAATTTAAGTTAAAGTGAAACATCATGAACATTCTAGGAACTTACATTCCTGAGGACAAATTTTCAAAGATGTTTATAAATTTGCAGTCATTTAGGGTCTCTATATCTTGAAATTGGTGTCTCCCTCAATGAACTAATGTTCTTAAGTAGAATGTGGTTGCAAGAACACATGCAAAGAATCACCGTCAAGAGTAAAAGGGAATGAACTAAACTTTATTGACTACTTGCTTATATTTTAACTCTGTATTTATCTGCATTTAATCTTCACAACAGCATATCAGATAGATTGTTTATTTGCTTGTTTTGTTTTCTTTAACATATGAAAAAGCAAAATTCAGAAATTTGAATAACTTTCCCAAGGTCATACTAATAAATCTTTTAGGTCTTGCCTTCAAATGCCCATGTCTCCCCTGTTCAGATTGACTACACTGAAGCTATTATGAAACTGAAGAGCATAAGTAAACAGTGAATAATTTGTTAAGTACATGCTGAGATTGATTTTTAGCTTTCTAGCCCAGTAACTGTTGAAGTGAAAAAATATTTTGGGTTCTCATTGTACAAATTTTGCAAAAACAAATGCACACACAAAAACTCAACTGGTGCAGTATTGGTGCTCATGCCATTTTTTGCAGGAAAATATATTTTAAGTAGTCACAAGCACATTTTCTATGTAAATACCTGGATTTTAGGCACAAATTCCATTTAAAATGGTTTCCCCTTAGAAAAAAATTTTATCTATTAAAAAAAAGGAGCATACCCCCTTTTACATGCTTTACTGACATTTTCTTTCAGGTAGATCCTAGAAAGCTTTTTATAGCCATTTAATTTACATGTGCCAAAGCATCTTTGCTTTAATCTCTGTGACTCTGCGCTCCTGTCTTGTTCTTCTTTCTTCTTTAAATCAAGATGGTCTAATCTACATCATCATTTTTCTATGAGGTCTCTTGAAAATTAGCAAGCATGGTTCGAAATCAAGGAGACATTGAAATTATAGAAATTTGATATTTGGAACTATAGATTATTCAAATTGCTTGCATTCTAACAGCAAGTTAATGAAAACATTGCTCTTAGAAACAGAAGTCAATATGAATGGATTGCATTTCTGGAGTGAATGGGCAGAGTGCTTTCTGGGTCTGGGTTTTTAGGGTATAGGATAAAGAAAATGAATTGGGAATTTGAAGGCCATTTCCTTAATAGACTACTTAATTAAAATTTTCTTTTCTAATCATTCATACATTGATATCACAAGTACTTCTCAACCTCAAGTTACATGTTTTAACTGATATGAAACCAAACTATAGTTATTTCTAATCCAGAGCTGAGACTTTAACACCTTCTCAGTACCATAGAATGTCTGGGGGATGCAAAAATGAATACACAAGCCATTCAGAAACTCACAAGATTAAAATGCATGAAATATACCTAAATATGCAAAAATAACTCTAAAACAATGTAACAAACTATATAATAGTGGTATGCACAAAAATATATGCTAACAGATGAGGGAATAATTAATTCTGCTGGGGTGAGGAATGAGTAAGAGGAGCCTCCATAAATGGCTTGATCATAATTTGGGCCTTGATAATGAGTAGAAAGCAAATATGTAGTTATAGGGGAAGAGGAGGAAAAAAATCTAATTATATGGGACAACTGAAATCAAAAGATAGAATTAGAGGAAGTCTTAGATGGTTATGAAAATGGCAAACACTTTGATGTGACTGGAAAAAAGTTACCTGGACTGTTGGTATGTGTGCATGTGGGGGCAGTGGATGAGAAGCTGCAAAACTAATTTGGGAATCTTTAAAAGGATCATTTATAACATGAAGACAAACTTTTAACTTTACCCTAGTGGCATATGAGAGGAATTGAAATTTTCTAGCTTTATATGGACAAAAAGAAATCTATGTATTTGGAAAGTAACTCTTTTTGACTGGGTGCTGATAGAAAGGAAAGATGAGGGACTGGAAGACAGTAGTCTATTTAGAAATGATTTTTTCAGTAGTCTAAGAGAGAAACAAGATTAAAATGCGTGAAATATACCTAAATATATTTAAAGGGTTTTGGTAAGAATAGAGAGGAGTGTATCCACGCAAGAAAGAAATTCTAAGATAAAAATAATTAGAGTTAATGATCTATTAGTTGTTAAGAGTAAAGGAGAAGGAAGAAATTAATACCTACCCCAAGGTTTTGGGGTTTGGTAGCTTATGTGGTCAACAGTGTCATCATTAACTGAAAACTGCATAAAGAAGGAAGAACAGGTTAGGAAGGGTAAAGCAACTCATTCAGGTTTTGCTGGTTGAATTTAGGTGACTAAGGGCTATGCAGAGAAAAATGGCCTGGAGAATTTGGGATATTGTTCTGGAACACAAGAGCGAAGTATGAAGGAGAATAGATAGCACCATCCAGTGAAAGTATGTTGGGCAAGAAAAAATAAGAGCTGAGACAGAGATCCAGAAAGAACTCTTTCCACCCCAAAGTGATTCCAATGAGCCTGTATCAGATCCAGGGACTTGACTGTTGCTGTTTAAACAAATTGAGGATTTGCTTTCTCCCTAAAAAGAGTCTGAGAAGGGGCAACCAGGGTTGCTAATGGTAGTTTCACAAAATCTTCTGAGAATCAGGAATTTTTGTCTTTCTGTTTCATCATTCTTGGCTTCTGACTTCTGTTATCAGTCAGTTATATTTTATCAAGATTAAAATATAACTGTTCTAGCTCTAGTCATGGCTTTTCTATTCTAGACAGTAAGAATGAAGAGGAAACACAGAAGATACTCCTTATATCTTTTTAAGGTACCTTCTTGAAATTCCTTTCCAAGTGCTCCCTTTTACATATTAATGGCCAGAATATTGTCACATGACCATTCCTAACTGTCAGGGATATTGCAAAATGTAATTTTATTTATTTGTTTGTTTGCCTTTTATTCTGGATGTATTGGCTTCCCCAATTAAATCAGTTTTGTTTCTATGGAAGAAGGGCAGAATAGTTATGGTACCAACTTGAAGTTTCTACCATATTCTTCTATAATTACCACAATCACAGCAGAACTCACAAGATATTGAACTTATATATTTTCTTATACATATCTTCTCTAGACTATAAGTTCCTTGAATATTTTTGAATTATTAAAGGTACAATAGCCAGAAAATGCAAAAATGCAAAAAATCCAGGGAAGGTGAGCCTTATAAGTGCATATTGGAGTTTGTAAATTGAAGTTATCTTTATACCTTTTCCAACATAACCTAGTGAATGAAAAAATTAGACTAAGATGAATAGTGAGTATGCAGTGATGGAGAAAATATACTCCATTCTAAATTTTCAAGCAGTTTGGAATTGAAAGGAAGGAGAGAGATAGGAGAAAGGAGACAGGAAAGAGAAACAGACAGACAGACAGACAGAGATAGACATGAGGTGCATACAGAAATCAGAATTGCTGGAAGCTTAATTTTTTTTCTATTGGTTAAATTTTTTCACAAATGCTTTAATGGGAGTAATTTAGAAGATTTTTAGGAAAAGAGCAAGAAGAAGCCAGAAGAGAATGACTGTATAAATAATTAAGACTGTAATTGATGGAATAAAGCATTAGGCAACCCAAAGGAAAAGGGATTAAAAGAACAGGTAGAAGGATCAAGTTTGGAAAAGAAGAGCACTTATTCTGACCAGCATAAAGATGAATAAAGATATGAATACATTTAGAGAGAGATGAATATGAGATTGAAGAACTTCTTGCTGATTGAGTTCCTATTTTGGTAAGATGGGAGGAGAAGTTTTCTTTTAAGACTAAGTACTTTATCCATGTATCATTTTAGCAATAGACCAAAGTAAAGATGTCAATATCTTCAGTTACTTTCCAGCACTTCTTAGAGGAGAAAATAATCTAGGTTAAGGACAATGATTCAAGATAGTGATTAGAGAACTGTATGCAAGACAATGTTCTATCAGAACCCAGCTCCAGGTCATTGCTTGGATAGCTTCAGTTTATCTTTCAATCAAATGGAGATTATGCCAATATGGCCTTCCAAATGCTATCTTCTATAAAAGAAAGGGACAAGTTAATAAAAATTTAATTAAAAACGATGGAAAAACACAAAGAGATTAGGCAATTAAATATACCATTGCAGTTCATATTCCATAGCCACCTTCACATAATAATGTCTTAAATTAATGATAGAAGAAAAAATATAACTCTAAGATTAAACTATACCTAGGTTATATGAGCACACTACCAAAAATTCTCCATCAATTTTTCACCTAGTGTCCCGTTAAAAAGTACCCAGGGGGATGCCACCATACTTTGTGAAAGGAGGCATAGGTTGTCATATTCTCACCTTTATATAACATTCAGGAAAAATTCAGATATTTAAAATGATTCTAAACTCTTAAAATTACACCTTTCCCCAAGTGTCATGCTTTTAGGCCAACGGTTTTTTAGACAACTTAAACTGATTATGTAATTGCCATGTTTTGTATATTTCCTGTATTTCCTTTAATGTGTTTAATTGTGCTCTTTTACCCTGAGGAAGGTGTGCCAAAGCCACAATTTTTTAAATTGAATAAAAAAATAAAACTAATCAGTAAGAGGGGAAAGATCAGCAAGACTGAAAATTTGCCAAGCAACTTCAACTCAGCTTTAACAGAAATCAAGGGGCAGTGTGCATTCAATTAGGAATGACAGGGAACCACAACAATACAGCTATTGACCAAAAGAGCCACTGGGGCCTGCAGAACTTAGAAAATCAAGTACATACATAAACATTTAGTAGGTTAATTTACTTGCCATGTTAAGGCATCAAGGGAATTAGATAATGAGCCTTCTGAACCTACAGTAATCATTTGTCAACATTTAGAAAATTGGAAAAACTAAAAATGATTTGGAAAATTAACGGAATGCTTAGAAAAAGAAGGAAGCGGAGCAGTTTGAAATGTAATATGCAGAAGTGAAGGACAATGAAGCAGGGAAGGAGGCAGGGGGAAGAGGGCAAGGAGAAGAAGAGAAGAGTAGAAGAAAAAGGAAAGAGAAGGAAGAAGATACTGCTAATTTAACTCTATAGAATTTGCTATTAATTCTAGGTAGGAGGCATATGGAAATTTTCAAAAACCTTAGTAATCAAAGATTATATTTTAAAAACAACAAAATGTGTGGGTGTGCTGTTTTCTTTTTTATTGCATTGTAGTAAAGTGACCTAAGAAAACTCCTTAAGAGTATCTAAGTAAATTAATTGTCGGTACTACAATGAATTGGGTTTTCTATAGAATGTTGATGGTGCTATGCCTCAATCTCTGTGAAGAACTTTAGAAATAATCATTTTACAAACAAATAAATATATCAGGGACTTTCAGTGACTTGCCCTAGTTTACAAAAATAGCTATCAGCAGGGCCAGGACCAAAATGTAGGTCTCATGATCTTTACTTCGTTGCTATTAAGGCTAAGCCCTATGGCCTCCCAGTGAGTTTTGTGGATGGAATGGTGAAAAGTGCTATTGGTACATCCAGCCATATAGTTGGAATAGCTATCAAGAGTGAATGAATGGTTTTAATTTAAAGTCCTGGGGAAACAGTAAATTTATTACAGTGTTAATTGATGATAAGGATCATTTCATAATCCTAGGTTCCTAAGAATACTTGCCCCACCAGACCATACTCTTCAGCCTCAAAATGAGGAAGAGCACATATGGGGCAAGAAGAAAACTACTGGACCCCAAATTAGGAAGCCCGGTTTGTAGTCTAGATATTAATCTCCTTGGCCCTGTTTCTTCCCTTATAAAACTATGGAATTGAATTAAATGAGCTCTAAGGTCCTTCCAACTCAGAATTTCTGAGCTTATTCTATTTTGTTGTCCCCTTCCTTTCCCTATTCTAATCCAAAATACTTCCCTCCACACCAACTGGTAAATTATAAGAAGACATATAAGCAGTATTGTGTTCATTTAATTTAAGAGGGTGTTTCTAGATTTCCTTAAGCAATATTTGTCAGGGAGAAAGAGATCAAATGCTATAGGAACTACTTGCCAATGGTAGACCTAGAGAAATGGGACACATGGATATCAAAATGGTGCAATGGATTGTTCATGATTGTAGGATTGATTTAGCACAGATTTACTGAGACTGCTGTGGTTCTCTCACAGAGCAACAGTGAGCTGTTTTGTTCATTTAGATCCTCCTTGTGTAATTAAAAAGATAGAGAGGATAAAACATCTGGATAAAGCACACACACAAAAGGTTGTAGGAAGTAAAGAAATGACAGAGGACAAGGAGGAAAATATAAAGTGATGTGAGGATCTCTACTGTTAAATTTATTTGTTAATTGTCATATTCTAATTTGTATGTCAAATGATTTCATATTACTCAAAAGGAAATTACTGGAAGAATTTAAACCTTTGTTTAAAAAAGACTATTTCTGTTCTATAAAAGTGAATTAGCTTAATTGTTAGCATTTCTTAGAAAAGAAGAAAGGGGATTATTCCACTGTGTGCTAAACAACCTAAACCACAGAATTTCAAAGGCAGGGGTGGAAAGAGAGGATATTAAAATGAGCAAATGTATTCCTTGGCTGTAAAATGGTGGCAAATTCCCCACTAAGCAAAATGCAGATGAAGGAAAGTGGCAGAGCTAGATGCAGCCATCTTCATGTTCATGAATTTTGTTGGAAGCCAGGGAGGTAAAGCAGGGAAGAAAAGGAGAAAGAAAAATCAAGGAAGGAAAGCTTATAGAACAGCAAAGTGTTGGCATCAAAATCTATAAAGGCATGGATGTAGGCAGAGTTGAAAGCAGATGTGAAAAAAGGCATAAGACAACATGGATGATGTTTGGAAACATAGTCATTTCAGTCCTTGGCTCGGGCTGAATTAATGCTTGTTGTTGCAGATTATGAAATAATGCTAAGTATAGTCACAGAATAAAAGCCCTTGTGAGGTTTTTGTGTAGGTGAGGAGTGTGTATATGTTTTCCCTAGCAAAATCAATACAATTCCACAGTTTTCCTTTTGATTAGTAAAGTATGGAGAATATTAATAGTAAATTGATAACTTAATAAATATT
This sequence comes from Tolypeutes matacus, assembly GCA_026826555.1. Classification (NCBI taxonomy): domain Eukaryota; kingdom Metazoa; phylum Chordata; class Mammalia; order Cingulata; family Chlamyphoridae; genus Tolypeutes; species Tolypeutes matacus. Next base: position 8,284,423 of record JAKSZT010026914.1, on the reverse strand, counting down.
AAATATTGATTTTATATGCTTTTGTCTATTTCAGGGTTTCTCAGTCTTGGCACTACTGACATTTTGGGCTGGATAATTTTGTGTTTTGGGGAACTATTCTGTGCATTATATGGTGTTTAGCAATATTCCTGGCCTCTAGCCACTAAATGCCAGTAGCAACACCGTGTCCCCCACTTGTTGTAAACAAAAATGCTTCTCAACATTTTAAAATGCCACCTGAGAAGCAAAATTGTCCCTGAATGAGAAACAGTGGCCTAAGGGAATATAAGAATGAAAGGAGCGCTAATAACGCTGCTGTCCATGCTGTTGGTACTCCTCCCATAATGCCATTTCCTGGCAGCTCACCTCTCTCCCAGCTGCTGGGTGTTGGCTGCCTATCTCACCATGGCCTTCTTCTCTGAATAATTATCCTCAGCCAAACAGAAGCCACCTCATCTGGGAGGTTATGCACTGCACCCCTCCATGCCCCAGCAGCCTATAGCTAATATAACCAGTTCAACAAGAGGGTACAAGAGGCTGGACCCCTTGCCTCAAGATGGGTCCAACTCTGCTGAGCAATTCCAAAACCCCATGGGAAATCATGTCAAAGCTAATCTCTGGCTGAGACTAAAGTCCTTATCCAGCTCCACCCCTCACCCTATTCTCCTTTCTTCCCTCCCCTTCTCCTGAGAGCAGGCCTTCAAAATACCATCTGCACAAATTCCTCTCTCAGGCTGTCTTTCTAGAAATACTCAAAAACAAATGATAGCATCAATTGTGTCCTTACTGTCCTTTTCTTTGTGGATGGAAGAGGTGAGGGGAGAATTTACTAAATTTGATAACCACTCCTCTCTTATTGACACATTAATATAAGTTATTTTATTTTCCTAACAGTACTACAAGTGACTTTGTAGTATTTTGTTGACAAGAGAACTAAAGCTAACAGATGAGCATAACTTGGCAAAGGTCACAAGGCTAGAAAGTGATAGAATGAAACTGAATATAGGATCTGGTTTCAGGTTTCAGAGTTTTTTGTGTCACTGCATACTCACATAGAGTTGATTTATTTTTCCCTCATTTTGCCTTTTCTGAAACAATACAGAGATGATTAAATGAGGTCTTTTCCCTCAAATAATTCATTTGGAAGGAATTAACAAAAATAATTACTTTATCAGAAGTGTTAAATTACAAATATATAGTAATTTGTATTCTACCTATTGCTAAAAAAGAACTTCAACAATTTCAGAAATCCAGTACAAAAATTAGAAAGTAAAAATAAAGCCAGACCCCAAAGAAGTTTAAAAGTACAAAGAAATTTGTATTACCAATCTTTTGGGATAAATTTGTTACTCTAGTTGAGTATCTTCAGCTGGCAATTAAGGAAAAAATTACATAGTCATCATTGCTTAATGGTAGATAACATAGAAGTTTCTTGGGAGAGAAAAAAATTCATCAGACTTTAAATTTAAGGAGAAATTTATTGCATAGGGTCATTATTTGGGTAACAACTGGTAACATGATGGACAATGTCCTAACCTAAAGGTCTGTAAAAGACAGAACTGTCCAAATGGACATTACTTACATTAACCCTCAATAAAAACTGAAGTCACAATATTAAATCTCAATTTAGTGAAGGCTTTTAAGTAGGCAGTTGTGATAATGACATGATCTGCAAACAGTGCTTTCTGATGATCTAGCTACATACTAAAATAGCACTTGGATGTAATATAGGGTTCATTTTTTTAATTAAAATTTTTTTTAAATCTGTTAGCATATATATAAGGTACTATTTCCCCTTTTAATTATATTCAGATATATATTTCAGTGCTGTTAGTTGCGTTCACAGTGTTGTGATACTATCACCACCATCCATTACCAATAGGAAGTCTATATATTTTAAGCTTTAACATTTCATTCCCTATCCCCACCCCATCCCCTGATGACCTACATTCTAGATTCTGACTCTATGAAATTGTTTTTTCTAATGGTTTCAAAAATGTGCTATCATCTATTGTAACAAGTGTTCCACACCAATGCAAGCTGTTGTTGAACAAGTGGTATATGGGAATCCTGTATTTTATGCATGCTTGTTCTATAAACACACAGCTTTAATAAAGAATTTTTTAAATTACACTTTGTTAACCCTAAGGGAACAAGTGCATTGAGTAGTCTCTTTGCAACATTAGATGTCTCAGAGAAGCTTTGGGCCAAAGTCCTGAGACACAGGCAATTCTGATGCAGTTCTGTGTTCTTTAAAAAGGGATTCATACCCTTTAGAAATCATTCATATGTTGTACAAACGTTGAGCATCTACTGTGTGTGTATAATAATGATTGTTTCTTTTTGCTGGTGGCAAAATTGACATTCATTCACAAAAGTTGTAGGAGACTCACTTATACTTTCAACCAGATATATGATGCAAGTCAATTCCTCTCCAACACAAAGATGTTTTTTTTTTCTTGTTTTTTTTTTGTTGTTGTTGTTGTTAGGGCCAAGGCCTCCTGCCTCATTTTAGGATATATATTTATTCTTTTTCTATATTCTTTTTAACATTCAATGTTCCAGAAACATTTAGGATATATTTAGTGGTATACAATGGGTTTTTACAGCTACAGAATATTATGGACTATATAAACTTTAATGAAATAATTATAATGGGGCTAAATAAAATTAAGGGGGCAATTAAACATCTGGCAACAATAGATTTATAGGTTTTCTTTGATTTAAGAAGTATAATGTTAGTCTAGTAGTCATAATCAAGTGGTTAGAAATTAACTTTAAACTCTCTGGCAGCCATATTGAATGAATAATGTCAAAACTGTCTCACATATGCTTGGGTAGCTCAGGAAACAAAGCTAACTCAATAATCATGGCAAACTTATACTGTATGGCGCTTCATTTATATGTGAGTTTCTAAGAGATTAGATCCATATAATCACTCAAGCACTTTTTCAGCATGTCCTGTGAATACGTGCAGTAGGGAGAGCTCAATAAATCATAATTTGTTGACCAAGCTTCTAGCATTCTAGGACCCTCACATCTTATATCTGAGTTCTAAGATTATTGTGCTATCTCACTAGTATGCGTGCTTTTCCTATTGCTTTTTTTTTTTTATTTTATTATGGGTAAAAATCAAAATTCTCACAATACATACAAACATTTGCAAAATGATATATAAATATATAAGCATATATGTGTATTTGCTTACAAAAATGTTGTTTATATATATATATACATATATTTTAAGAGGTGCTTAGATTACCCAAAATATTACACGGAACCCACTGGGATTCCCATGTTGCCCACCTCCCACACCTCCCATCACATCCCACACAAACATCTCCCACAGTGTGGCCCACCACCCTCAATGAACTTACACATCC
>JAKSZT010026914.1:8259613-8276061 GCA_026826555.1 Tolypeutes matacus | reverse complement strand
CTTTGAGAAAGAATAATCCTCTTTGCTTTTGTACCAATTTTAGAGTTTGGTCCATGATGGTTGATGAGTAATGAATGAATTGTAATAATAATAACAATGACAACTAACATTGTTGAGTTCCTAATAATGTCCAGATGCCATTTTAAATCCTTTGTATATATTATTTCAATCCTCTGAACAATGCTCTGAGGAAAGTCCCATTATTATCTCCATTTTATGAATGAGAAACTAAGGCTTAGAGAGCTTAAGTATTCTGCAGATCTACTTGTTTACTCTAGTCCTCCACTTCCATCCTCGAGCTCCCTATCAGCCAGGAGGAGCTCAGCCACCCCCAACACAAACAATAGTGACTTTGGGGTCACAGAAATGAAATCAGAGTTCTTTCCTATCTGCCTGCTTACACAAATGCTATGCCATAGTTCCAAATCTATGTTCTGAAAATGACAACCCTGAGCGCACCAGAAACATACTTATGGTCCTTCATGCTCACTCCTTCCTGGGGTGGAACTTGAAGCTCAGCGTGTTTAGAGCTCAAAAGCATCTTACTTATCCTTCAATAACTCTTACTCAGGTTCTTCCAGAGAAAGAGCATAATATCGTGGCTTCTCTGCACATAGCAAGTCATTAAAGTAAAATTAAAAGTAACATGCTGATGCATGTGTCCTTGTCACACTTTGCTTAAAAGCACCACTGATTACTTATAACCATGCCAACTTCCAATCACTTTTCACGACTGAGCCAACAATTGCCTTTGAACTTTTGGTCGTTTCTGTGCCCATGTCTTCTTTACTTCTCCAGCATATTTTTGTCTCGTTATTATTATACCTCTTTGACCTTTATGGGGTCTCATTTGTGTTTTAAGCAATTACTGGCGTCTACAAAACAAGCCTCCCCTTTGTACCATTTAATTTAATTAGACCTCTCATTTGAGCACTTGCTGAGTCAATATTTAGTTCCTTGTCTATATCCCTGGGACAACCTGAAGCATTCCATACGCTAGCTAAATGGCTTAATATGCAGGGACATATGAGCCGAATAACTTAGTTTGCATTCTCTTTCCTGAGCAATATCCAGGGGATGCTATTGAAAACTCCTCTACTTTGCCTTCCGCTTAATTGTGCTCCTCTACCGTTTACATGGCAATTCCTTTTTCTGGATGATAAATTAAGATGGAACAGAAAGAAAAGTGATCCTCAGCATTGTTTTACTAATTTTGTTTGTAGAGATGTTTTTTTTCCTAAGGTAGCACTTTCTAATAGTCCATTATGCGTCTGCTCCTCCTCCACCTAGGATCATCAGCCAGGCCAGCTGCAACGCCATCGATGCATAATTTTGTTTGCCTAATGGCATTAAGTGCCTTTGACTGAAAGGAAAAGAAAGGGGAAGGTGATGAATGGAGTTCCAGAATGACCCCAGTTTGCACTTTGGCAGGGTCATTGCAAATTCTCTTTGTGTACTATGTTGGGTAGGTAGTTTGAAAGCTGAGAAAGATCATTCCGTTAATTCATACATTAGAATTTGAGAATTTCCCCTTGCTAACCCTTCAGATTTTAAAGGGCCTCTCAAGTAAACTAGATTTTTATTTCTTTATTTTTTTTGGCAACAATTCCTAGGGCATTTATATGAGGGGTACTGTGGGAAAATGTGAATACATATGTAGATATATACACGCATACGTACATAAATTAGTTGCATAAACAAAGGTACATTTGTGCTTGCTTTTACACTTTAAAGGCTAAATATAATATAAAAATAGCTAACTTGCTAAACATTAATGATATGTAAGGTTCTAGGTTTTATTCTAAGTTTTTCCTTTACTTATTTTCTACCTAGATATTATCTCCATTTTACAATTGATGGGTTGCTATCTCATGGAAGTTTAATAACTTGTTCATGTTCACTGACCTATTATAAGATGAAGGTAGGATGAAAACTCAGTTCTTAGTGGCTCCAAAACTCACCCCATTGCTTGGGAAAATGTCCTAAAGTTGGAATTTACCTCTTATGCCATACCCTCCATGGCTCTCATATTGCTTATGTCCATGCATCCATGAACCAGCATAAGTGGACATCTTGATAGAAAGGTATATTTTACAACCCTAGCATTCACCTGCTAGCTTCATGGAGCTAGTGGATCTGATTTAAGGTCACTTGAGGATTTTGTGCTTCTTATATCATTTATGCAAGTGATATTATTTCTAACCAGACCATCCAATCACTAATATTTGAGAGAATATGTGCAGTTGTGATATATATAGGTCCTTTGTGTGAAACTGTTTTCAGAGTTCCTGGAAAACAATGTGTTTTGAATAGCAACATCAGTAGCATTCATAGCAAGAACAATGATAAGAACCGTCTCTACCTGGAGCTTACTATATGCCAGAAAATGTTTTAAGTTCTTTACATGTATTATTTATTTAATCTTTACAATAATCCTATGATATCTGTGCTATTATTATCCCCACTTTGAAAATTAGAAAACTGAAGAAAATATTGTTAAGTAGCTGGTCAAGTTCACACAATGATGGTGGAGCCAAGATTTAAATCTAGAGCTTTTGACTCCAGGGCTTACACTGTTCATCACTGCTTTTTGTTTCTCAAACATATATATTCTTTAAATAAATGAACAACTTATTTTAACTTAGCATCTGTATTAAACATCCTTTTGTCATATGAAATCCAATTTCTTGCTTCTACTTATAAGAAGTTCATATCAGAAGATGTGTTGGTTAGAAGTAAGGAAAGAGGCAATGAAAATAAATGTGCACAGATACTTCCTTATTATAACTCTTCTGCCAGTGGCAATCTCCTTGTCATCATCCCTAAGCTGTAACCCATCCCCAACTGTATCTGGGCCACCAGAGAACCTGTCCTGCAACTAATCCTAGATTTTATTTTAATGATTTTTAATATGAGCCTGCTTTAATGAACATATGTTTAATGAGCATATGGAGCTCTTCTCTGAATTCTAGGTAAAATTTTCTCCTTTGCCACTCTAAAGTCTCACTGGGGTCAGACTGGTTTTTCCCTCTATATGGTCTGAACAACCAACCAAAACAAAACAAAGCAAACATGTGGTGGGGGCCTAGAGCCTGAGTTCATTTGAAGTGAACATTCCCCATTAAAATGGAATGATCCAGGAACAGCAGTTGTAGAAATAAGAGAGACAGAAGGATTGAGTCTTTTCAAAATGCAACTTTTACCCATTTTCATTCTTACCATTGTTGCAAATAGTAAATATATTTAGAAGATTTCAGAAAGACTGTGCTTAAGTTTCAATCAGGTACAAGATAAATTCTAAAACTCTAATCACAGTCACATATGGAAAGGAAAGGAGAGAAGACGTGACTAGAAGTAATTTAATAAATATATTAAATATAAAGTGGGGGGAGGGGAGCCAGTGGAACCATTGGGGTAACAGAGGTACTTGTAACTGAACCCAGGGTTTATACTTGCACAAGGCCTGGCTTTGTCCCCCAGGTAAATCTGTAGTTCAAATATTTGGAATTACTTGTAGCATATTGGTGCTGAGGGTCCTTATTTCCCTTGCTCTTATGGGAAAGATGTAGTCTCTATTTTTCTTTTCTGCATGGGAAGGATGCAATAGTGTAAATGTTCCAGGCACCCTAACTTGTCATATTGAATACATGTCCCATTCCACAGATCTTTATACATATTATTAGGAGACAACAGTATGTACTAAAATGAGCACTGGTCCTGGAGCCAGATACTTGGGTTCTGGTATTGCCTTGGATTTGATGGGGCCAGTTTTATTCCATGATTAATACCATAGACTGTGGACCCAAACTGGCTGAGTACAAGTCATGCTCTTGTCACTACATGTGTAACCATTGGCTCTTGTGCTTCATTGCAAAATAAGAATAATAGTAAGACCTACAATATATAGTTCTTATGTGGATTTAATGATTTAGTATACATGAAGCACTTTAATAATGCCTGGCCCATGGGAAGCACTATTTACTATGCATTTACACTATATAAATGTTATCTATAATTATTGACTAGTTTTGTGATCTTGGAAAAGTTAATTTAATCGTATTTTACTTACCTATAAAAGTAGGAATTTCAATTTCACATATCCCATAGGCTTTGTTGAGTTTGTTTGCAGAATTAAATGTGATAATTCATGTACTACTCTTAACATGGTAAAGACTTAGTAAATTCTAATTCTTATTTTGGGGTTCATGATTACCATGAGTTTAATACTTTATATATACAACTTGAGGTAAGCAAGAAAGGTTAAATAAACTGGCTGAGAAAACATGCCACCATGTGTATAATATTGTTTTCTTTTGTGAAAAGCATTCCAATTTCCAAACATGAATTTATGAATAGGCTATAATCTGAAAATTAGATTGCAAATCTGGGAATGCCAGTATTTTGCCACGTATAAGGTAAATGCCTTAAGTGTGATCCTTAAATTAGATAAATTGTGCTGCACTTCAGGGATAGAGGCCTATGCATATAAATTATGTTTTGCTAAAAGTCCAAGCATGTATACACATGGTCTCAAAGTAAAATGAACTCACATACTTTCTGAATAAATATTTCACTACTTTTCCATTTGTGCCAAATCTCATCTAGTCTCCTCTCAATGATATGTTGTAAGAAGGGCATTATAGGTTGCACAATAAGATCCATAATAGTACCACAGTGACTATTACACATGAACATATAAAACACCCTGTAAAGTGAGATGATTTGCTAGCTTTCTGTTATCTTGAGGTAGGGGGTGAGAGCTGCAAATGCCTATACTCTATAGATTGTCAATGTTTCGACTAATATGAGACCACATATTCTCAAAAATATTCCCTCTAAATTGCTTGGTGCAGAATTTCCAAGTATTGTGAAATAATTTTGAGTACAACCTTTTAAATTTGTTTTGGTTTGGAAGTGCAAGGAGTAGTTAAATAGCATAGTCCATCTGAATAATGACTGTTTAGCATATTCCTTAAAGCTTTAGAAATGTTCTTTATGCATTAATTTAAGAAAGTATTGAGTTTTTTGAAATTGATTTAAATTATAAATTAGATGTAAATGCCTTGTCTTATTGTTGGAATATTCTGACATCTTTAATTACTTAGTAACTGCTCAAATATATTGTTTTGATCAAGAAAATCCTATCACCCAATTCCATGTAATTTATTTTCTCATGAAGAATATACAATTCCTTGCCAGCGTATTTTACGTTGTACCTTTATTGATCAAATCTAAAAGTTTTGGCTTCACTTTTGCCTCAAAACACAGAACCAAATGCTACCACACTGTGTTTTGTTACAAATAATCTTGCTAAAGCAAACCAAAATCTATAGTTACCCAGTTCATCAAATAATCATGATTTTATGTATCCTTCCTTGTCTCTACCATGAAAACTACAATACAATGATAGTAATTTGAAAACCAAATGCATGTGTAAGTTGGTGTTGTTTTATTAATTGACTTGCTCATTAGGAGTTAAGAAGGGTTCCCCTAGGGAAGGCAAGTTTTAGAGCAGGGCTTCTTAACAAGGGATCCATGAGCTTGAATTGAAATTCAAAAATAAAAAAACATTATTCTTTTGGGGACTTGTTGGTGCCTGTGTGATATATTTATTAAATAATACACAGTATAGTGTGGACTTAGTAAGCGGTTCATGGTTTTCACCTGACTGGCAAAGGGGTCCATGGAACAAAAAATGTTAAGAACCCCTGCTTTAAAAGATAGGGAAGACTCATAAAATTAGATGAGACTAGGGTTGGGTTAGTCTCTAGGGAAGACCAAGAAGATGAAAAGTATTAATATATAAAGGTCCCCACAATCTCTGTTAATCAATCAGGAGTACCTGTAAGTATGTGTGGATACGCAGATAATCAGCATGTATCAAGGAACTAAATTTGATACAACCTATCTGTTTAAAGCAGGGGTTCTTAACAAGGGGTCCTTGAGTTTGAATTGAAATTAAAAAACAACAACAACAGCATTATTCTTGAGGGGACGTGTTGGTGCGGGTGTGATTTATTTATTAAATGATGCATAGTATAGTGTGGACTTAGTAAGGGGTCTTTGGTTTTCGCCTGACTGGCAAAGGGGTCTGTGAAACAAAAAAGATTAAGAACCCCTATTTTAAAGGGTCACTGGTACAACCTATCAGTTTAAAGTATCTGTGGGAGGATCTAAAGGAAAAGGTAGCAACCAAAACTCTTAGCATTGTAGACCTGGATGGGACCTTGTAAATCATTAATTCCAACACATAGAATGCACAAAGAAATTTGACTCAGAGAATTTAAGTCGCATGAATAAAATTATTCAGTGTCCCAAGTAAACGTTGAACACTTAATCCATTGCCTTTTGGTTGAAAAATTCTTTCTACTATTATATGCCAGCTTCTAGTCACAGATCAGAAGTCAGAACACAATTATGAGAGATTGAAGGGACCAAGTTAGCAACAGTGTTGGCAAGAATGGGGACTCAATACCAAGCCAGTGAGCTTCTTGCCAACGATGCCTTATAGGCCCCTGTTCTGGCAAGGATTGGTATCTGATTCTGGGATGAGGCAGACCTAAAAGGCATGGAAAAATTGGACACAGCAACAAAGATTTTTAAAAATTCATGATTGGGATCCAGGAAGAACACTAGATGAAGGTCTTTGGAAAATTCATAGGAGAAAGAAGTTATAAATCTGACTTCCTTTGGTCAAGTCTCTACCAGCCCTGTTAAGCCTCCAATAATCTCACTTCCTACTTAGTTCCAATAAACAGTCAAGTCTATAGATGTGAAAAGTTGGTAATTCTGTTGTTTTTAAAGCTAATGCATGTGGGAAAAAAGATAATTTACTTTGTCGCCTGTGCACAGTAGAATCTCAATAAATATGTGCTTGCATAGCAACTCAGGTAGAAATAGAACTGTATTCTATTGTTATTTAGGCTGGTGTTAAATAGCGATGTGATTATCAGATAAGTGTTTTCAAAAGTTAATTCTCTCTATAGTTTGGAGGGTGCATTAAAAAAAGAAGAAAAAAATTCTAGGAGACCATTGGGAGGCTTTTTCAATAGTTCACATAAAAAGGATGTGGACTTGAATTAATGAACTGGATGTAAAGTTGAAGAAGTAAGTTTAATTTTAGGAAAAGTCTAGGAGATAGGACAATTAAATCTTGGTAATAATAGGTAGAATAGACACATATTTGAAGGCTATTGTAATAGCTAAATAGTGATATATAGTGCATACTATGTGACAGGCACTCTTCTAAGTGTGTGGATGTATATACACACAAACACATATATACATATATACATATATGCATATATACAGATACACACATACATATATACACATATATACATACATATATACAGATAAACACACATATAAACACATGTATACACATTTAATACATAAGTCATTTAAATGTTGTGTCAAATTTACTAGGCAGATACAATTATTATATCTGCCATTCAGATAAGTAAATTGAAACAAAGAAATTAAATAACTTGTGCAAGTAATTCTCTCTACAGTTTGGAGGGTGCAATTGGCTAATAAGTGGCAGAGACAAGTTTCGAACACAGGATGTTTGGTTCTAGACACTGTTCTTTTAATCATTATATTGATCTGGTGATTTAGGTGTGGGTTGCATTTGAGGTTCTCCCAGCACCTCTGTCTGTAGCATTCCAAGAGGTAATTGGAAATATGGAAATGGAACTTAGAAGATATGCCATGCTGAAGGTAAAGATGTATAATGCTCGGTGTGTAGATGTAATTAAAGTCAATTAAAGTCATAGATTGTCCAATAAGTGCTGTACACTTCTGTTCACCCAAGTGAGAGTAACTGGGAATTCAAGATAGCTTGATGGCATCAAGATTTTCTAGATCTAGTCCTTTTCAAAATAGTAAGGCAAAGCAAAAATTATTGTAATGTTTTGTTTAGATTCATGATTCATAGGTGCCTGAAACAATTATTTGATCAATGTATTTGGAAATGAGTAATATACATGTTCAATTTAACTGTATTTGCCTTAGATATAAGAGCCAATTTAAAGAAATTGAGAATCCTAATCAACATTTAACTATTATTGAATCTAGATTTGAACCACCTGGGCAGTCTCCATTCTTAATCCTGTTGTATACTCTCTAACCAAAGCTTTACTGTTGTTTTAAGGCAACCAGGGAGAGTCATCTGTTATTCCTGGTAAACGAGCCTTTTGAATGATAAATTGAAAGCCTGAAGTCAAAATGCATCAAATATCTGGATAAAAAGCAGCAGGATTGATATTTTTCTTTCCATGCTGTTATAAAACTCCGTTAGGTAAACTCTTCACTGTCTGTTCTATAACCCATGTCACTTCCTTTTCAGTACCAGTAAAACATGCATTCATGGAGACTGGGCTATAACTTGGTTGTATCATCACCTGTAAAAGTACACCCTACGAGGATATCCCTAGGCTTCCATATTTAGTTCAAAAGACATTTCCATAAACTGGAGGTAATGTTGCCCATGACTCTGAGATACATACAACCATTTTGTTGAACCAAAAGGAGAAAATAAAATCTATATAACGTTAGCACCTTTCATATTTTGTCATCACTTGAACTACATTTCCTGTGCTATTGCTAAGCCATACTTTCCTTTCATGTAACAAAAGTTTAAATAAGAATTCTATAAAATGAAAATGAAAAAACGTGTATTTTCAATTCACCAAAATTCTAGCAGATGATAAGTTACCTCTGTCACTTCTTGTCAGACATAATAACCAGATATCTTGAAAGAGAATAGTACAGAAACACAACCTGATTATAAGTGAAGCCATAAAATGAAAATAACACAAATACAAATTGGTAAAATTATCTTCATGGCATTGGTAGATTCATCCCTGAGAGTTCTAAACATAAAGCGAGCCTAGGAAAATGTCTTTTGTCATCTAATTGCAAAGCAAATTCCTTATTCTTCCTTCGAATGATAGTAGAGCATTAGAAGGATACTGATGTAGTAGATGCTTATAAGATAGTAGATACTTAGAAGTAGATTCTTAGAAAGATATATTCAATGATATATTCTTAGGACAAAAGATTAGTGTTTTAGCCCAAACTTTTCCAGGGCTTACCTCCTTAAGGGTATAGACAGTTATATTAATATTAAGAACTCAAATTTATCTGGCATATACATCTCTTGGGTCTTCAGCTGCTTATGGGAGTGTACAGGGGTGTAGTCATGTTAAAAGCAAGCTTAACTCTTCAGGGCACTGTTGCTTCACTACTAGAACATTCTCTTCTCTTTCAAAGATGTCACATTGTACTAGGCTTTGATGGCTCCAGCTCTGCAATGACCCGTCTTTTCTCTGCCAAACCACGCAGCTCCCTAGAATGAGTCTCTCTTTGGTCTTCAGTTAATGATAACTATGCTGAAAACCCTGACCTCCTGGTGACTAGGATCCTTCTATCCTAAATTAGTTTGCCTTTGTCCCACAATCAAACGTTTGTGCCTTCACCTCTTTCCATTCTCCCTGCATTTCATCCTCCCGCTCTTTTAATGGCCTCTCTGCCCATGCTTTTACATTTCTTTCTCAGGGAATTATTGAAAAATATCTCAAAACCAGGTTTAATTTTACTGTATTACCATTTCAAAATCTGGATTTTTTGAGGTGGACATGTGAATGGGGTAGACATGGTTCTATAGGTAAAGTTGTTTGGGGTTCAAATTGAGAAAGGAGGGTGAACAATAGCAAATGGGGTGGCCATGCTTAAATAAAGGCATAATTCAGTAGATAAATAAGATGCTGATGTAGCACTGAGGCAATCAAATTTACTATGAATACACATAGTATAGATTGTCTATATGTTCTTGAACATGGCTGTGATGTGAGGCAAATAATGCTGGAGGGAAATAGTTGCAGCCAATTTCCAAGATGATTGGATTGTGTAAAACTTTTAAGAGATTGATGATATCCTCCTTGTCTGAACTATTGAAGATCTGGACTAGGGAAGTGACAGTAGAATTTGAAAAGAGGAATGCTTTCAGTTGCAGATAACAAAAATGCAACTTGAACCATAACAAGAAGTCCAAAAAATAGTCTTTCCAAAGTTTGATAAAATCATTAGATACCTGGATTACTTTTGTTCTTTCCCTCTATCATCATTTGTTTTTTGGTGTTGTGTTCCTTCATGATCTGAATATGTTTTATTTTTTTTTATTTTTATTTTTTTTAAGATTTTATTTATTTATTCATTTATCCCCCCTTGCTGCTTGTGCTCGCTGGGTCAGCTAACCACGCCATGCAGGCGGGCTTGCCTTCACCAGGAGGCCCCGGGAATCGAACCCGAGGCCTCCCATATGGTAAACGGAAACCCTACGGATTGAGCCACAGCCGCTTCCCTGAATATGTTTTAATATGAATGCAGCAGTGCCAAATTTTATATTTCTATACTACTACTTTCTAAGAAATGAGACTGACCTTTCTCTTTATACCACTTGATCTTTTATTATTAAAATAAAAAAGAACCTTTCCCAGAACCACCCCAGTAGACATTCACTTACATCACATTGTTCTGGGCTGGGTCACATGAAATGACGCTGGACTAATCTGTGGTAAAGTATATTAGATCAATCAAGATTCATTACTTAGGGCTGAGTAAATTGCAGCCTGACCAAAAATCAGTGTTTGGTTATCAAGAAAGAATGGGCAAATGGCTATTGGATACTCAGTAGTGTCTGCCACTGGGTCTTCCATCATGTGGAAGATGAACCAACATGATTAGTGAGTGTATGAAACAGAAATTATTTAAAATAATCTTGGATCTTAGATGATGACCATATTGTTTTTTATACTGATGCTGAATGGAAGCTCTTAGAAGAGGAATAAGCTGTTTAATTTTGATGTCTGGTTCTTAGAGAAGAAGATCTCAGTCTTTTGCTTTGTTTTGTTTCTGCCATGATATGCATTCACATGCAGAATATATTCTTATGAGCAGGTCTATTTCACAGAATATAATAATGATAAAGTAGGCTTCTAGCTTCATTACTAGGAAACTAGCTTTAGCTCTCTACCCGTTCGTTCTTCCTCCAGAAGTATATTAGAGTTTAAGTGAATGAAAGGATGTAATTAGAAGGATAACTTTGAACACATTCTAATTTGTAGAAAAAGTAAATCATTGTCAATTTCACTATTTGAACTTTTATTGCCACTAAGTTATGGTCCCTGTGACACATGTCACAAGTAATTTAAATGCACCAGTGTGTCTACACCCCTGGGTTAAAAGTTTTGACCTAGGGAACAACCTTCTTCTTTCTTTGTTGTTGGCATTACATTGCTATATTTCTTGGTGCTTTGGATGTTTAAGTTGAATGGTGAATTTAAAAAGAGAAGACAAACCCTTGGGTGTCTGAAGTGGAAAACACACACACACACACACACACACAACAGCACTCAGACCTTTGCTAGGTATGTAATAAAAACTCAGAAATTGGGGTCTATAAATAGAGATTTGCTTGAAAATTCAACCAGCTTTTAGCATGAAAGACAATCTTTTTCTTAAAAAGAAACAAGATGCTGTAAGAGAGCTGTTGTATAATAATATTTGTCCCTTGTTTCTGGAGGAGAAGAGGTAGCCTGGGGAGCACTACTGAGAAACTAAAGGAGATTATCAACAGAGTTAAATGACCTTGGATTTAAAAAATAAATAGCAAGACTTCTCAACTAAAGAGGAGGAAAATCTCAGAGCAAGATATTTGTAAATAGTGGAGGAAGAGTGGGTTGGAAGATCTCAGCCAGAGCAAAAGAGTCCCAATTGAGAGATACCTCTTTACTAAATTGTAAAACATTTGCTTTTCTCAAGGGAGTGGTAGCACAACATGCCTGAGATAGCAGGACCTTTGAAATCATACTGATTTTGGTTTAATCATAGCCTTGCCTCTAACTGTATGACTTTGTGCAAGACAAATTCTCTGAGTCATAGTTCTTAGATACATCATCTAATAAATGATAAAAAATAATTACTAGCTCATGGAGCTGTTATTAGAATTATAGGTAACATTTTAAAGCATGTGGCCTTAATACAAATTTAAGAAATGAGAGCTATTATAACAGCTTCATGATCCCTTATTATTTCACTTTTTGCAGTAATCTCTGAGAAACCAAACTTTGATATTCATAGAAATAATAGTGAACCAGTGTATATATAAAGCATTTTGCTATGTGCTTCATCAAGATTATCATATTTTGCCTTTGCAGAATCCTTTGAATTAGATGTTGTTGTTGTTGTTCTCCACTTTACAGGCAAGAAAATTGAGAATCAGAGAGAGAAAGCATTAGTTTGCGTTTGTGTAGCTTGTCTCTAGAATCCCTGTTCTTAACCACTCAGCTCTACTTCCTTCATCCCCTTTCCTGCATATGCCTAAACACCTACACAGCCACCCACCTAACCCTGTGAGCTTAATTCTTTTAATTCACCAAAGACAAAAAGTCATGGGGATTAAAATCCACGCATGGCTTCATGCTTCTACTGCCTGCTGAATTCCAGAGCCTGGAGATTAGTTTAGAAGCCTACAGCTTTGAGGTTGTGGCTTGCTGCCAATAAAGTTTCCCATTTTCCCAGCAGCTGGGAGGGCAACAGCCAGCTGCTCTGAAATGTGTTTGAACCCCATCCTCTAGACTAGGAGACAGCTGTGCTTATCTATAGAAAGACTCTGGAAGATTGTTTTGTGTTTTATAAGACACTCTAGGCAAGATGAGAGATATTTCTGATTTGAAAAGAGAATAAATTCAGGAACAAAACTTTTTAGTATTTCCCTATTGCGGACACTTTTTCAACCTTTGATATTCACACAGATACAAAGTTTGTGAGTTTCAAATAAATAGAAGACAGTATTTTTAAAGACACTTTAATTGTTTTCCTCAAGGTGCACTTTTTACACCTGACTTATCCTATGCCTCACATCTGAGATAACAGCATTTTGTTGCT
Source organism: Tolypeutes matacus (assembly GCA_026826555.1). Lineage (NCBI taxonomy): Eukaryota > Metazoa > Chordata > Mammalia > Cingulata > Chlamyphoridae > Tolypeutes > Tolypeutes matacus. The sequence continues at coordinate 8,263,110 of JAKSZT010026914.1, read as the reverse complement.
CCAGGCTTCTCCTGAAATAATTTTCAACATACTGTTCTGTCTTGTTACCTGCTGCCCTTTCCTTCCAGTGAATTCATGAAGCAATAATGGCATGAGTTAATGCCCCTGCTTCTTAACCTAGATTTAAACAATTTACACAGTACATAATTTGCAAATATCTGTAGGCCCTATCAAGACACAGGCCTGGGGCAGCTCTTGGTGCTGCCAGTTAAATGAGACTATGCGAAGCATACGATATTTTAAAAAGCACAAAAGAATCCAGAAAACTGGTAGTTTTATTATAGCTTTTGTTGCTGCAGTTGTCTAACCCTACTCAGATTTTCAGTTTTTAACTCAGTGATAAGGACCAGTGTTGTATTTTATAGGTTGATCTTAAACCATGACCAAATCTTCAATGACTATGGAAAACCTGGGTCACAAAGAAAGTTATCAAAATATGGCAAAATTTCAGATGTATTTCCAAAAAGAAAGAAAGAGTAGCTGACATTTTATTTAAAATTTTTTAAAAAATTCTTTTTGTGATAACTAAATTTATTTTATGCACCTTCACCTTGCACCTGTAGCCTCTATTTCTCCCCACAAAACACCAGTAATTTTCTACAGAAGCATAGACATATTTGACAGCATATTAAACAACATAAGGATATGAAAGCCTTAAGAGCTAAAGAAGTCCATCTCTCTACCATGTATTTTTCTAAGCATGGAAGAAGGGAAGATAGCTACTTGGTTTTGTGCAAATATTCCTTTGAATTATTAAGATCACAGAACTGAACTGTCAACATTATTTTTCAAAAAAACACAGTATCTTTATCATAGTAATGAAAAAGGCAATTCCTATAAGATTTTAGGAATTAAACCATGATATATAGATAATGGGGACGGGCATGCAGACTGAGGCAAAAGTACCATTTTGTTAGTCTCTGTTGCTTTTTTCCCTCAGAAACTTTCCCTACCCAAAATACTGATTTTCATCTAGGTTCAACCAATGAGAGTTTGGCAAGCAATCTTCTACTAATGGTGTTTTATCTGCTATCTTTGGTTGCATCATCCCCATGTTCTACCCTCCAGCAGTAGATGATGGGGTGAGAGTTGCCTCACAGTTGCTAATATGGCGTCTTAGTTCTTTCATCACCTCTATAAGTCTGGTGTTAAATTTCTTGTTTCAAGCACCTTAAGTAATTTTTCTTTTCCTCACTGAGCACTGACGGCTACATTCTCTAAAAGATAATGCTGAGCAAAGCTGCCTCAAGCTATTTTGAGAAGAAAGGTGTTTTGTATATGTATCTGTGTATGTGTGTGTGTGCACATGCATGTGTTGTGTATGATGGGAAGCATCAAAGTACCTTCTCCCTCACCTCTACTTGTTAAGAAATGTTCTTGTGGTGTTCTTGGCTTTTCAACCATAGATAGGTTTTTTTCTTCAGCCTTGTTCCATCAAAATTCCCATATTCTTTATCATATTCTTTATCAGTTCATCTCATAAATCTGAAAATACCATAGCTTCACTTATGTGTCTGTGTAGTATAAAGCAGTTGCTATTATGTTATAAATATCACAATCTTAATAACCAACACTGAAAAGTATTTTCATTGTAATTACACTGAAAAGAAACAGAGGTTCAGAGAAGCTAGTTGATTTCTTCCTTTACTCATATGCAGCATATGACAGAGGTAGGATTCAAATATAGGTTGTTTACTACAACACTAATGCTATTTTGGGTTAATTAAACATAGTTCTCATTAATACATGAAGTTAAAATTATTAAGAGAGAATCTAAATGTGGCAAGATGGGACTTTCTGACAATTATGCCTTTTATCAGATTTGTGTTCAGAATTTTAAATATAATTACTGAGAAGTATCATTTGATTAAGTATTATTGCACCATTTCTGGCAACCAGAAATATTGTGGTAGGTGGAAGTTGGATATGGAATTTCTGGGACATATTGATAGCTTTTGGGCAGAATAGAACAGAATAGAAGATCATGTTTATCTTTGAAAATTTCTTGTATATGATTTCTGTACTTAGAATTTTACAATGATCTTTACAAATACAAATAGTATTTCAAGCTATTTATATTTGTTCCAAATATCTCCTGTAGCTTGTTCAAGCAATAAGATAGGGTGAAAATGACAGCATTGTCTCTGTCTACCTGGATCTTATGATGATTATAATGTTAGGTGAATTTTAGGTTGCTATAAGAAGATATAGAAAGAGGATGCAACCTACTTTAGCTATCAGAGAACTCTTTGCTGAGAAAGTAATGTTAATGTGAGACCTGATGGAAGAGGAGTTTCCTATATCTAAAAGCAGGGGGATAGTTTGAAGCAGAGGAAATTGCTTGTCAAAGGCTGGGAAGTAGGAGGAAATATGTGACATATTTAAGGAGCTAAAGTAATTTCATATGGCCTGACCAGACAATTTAATGGCAAGAAATAAAATTGGTTATACAGGCAGAGAAAAACTCACTTAAAGTTTTGTAATTTGTACCAATGAGTTTATAACTAAAGTAAATAAAAAAGATCAAAGGAAATCTATCAGGGTACCATGAAACAAATCAATTTATTGGGGGGAGGGGGTTCTGTTTTTTTCTTACCTTTTTATTTTGAAAAACACTCAAACTCATACGACAGTTACAAAAACAATACAAGTCCTATACAGAGAACTCCAACATACTACTACCCTCATAGATTCCCAGAGCCACCAATTTTAACATTTTCCCACATTTGCCATATCATTCTAACTATCCATATATCAATCCAACTATTCATCTGTCCATCTATCCATCCATCCAAACCATCAATTCATTTTCTGAGCACTTGAGTGTATGTTGTATACATCATCCTACTTGAACACTTAATATTGCCATGTACATTTACTAAGAACAAGGATATTCACTTATGTAACCACCTTAACTTAGCAAGTTCAAGAAATTAAACATTGATTTAAAATTTATGTATAAAGTCTATGTTCCAATTTTTTCATATGTCCCAATAATGTCACATTGAGCATTTTCTTCTCCCTTGTTAGAGCCCATCCAGGGTCATGTATTACATCATGTCATTGTGTCTTTAGTTGCTCTTTCTTTTCTTTTTAAAATTATGAGAACATATATACCACATAAACAACCACTGCCAAGCATACCATTCAATGAGATTAATCACATTCACAATTTTCCTGTATCCTCACCACTTTCCATTACACAGAAATTTCCACTTTCCATTACACAGAAATTTCCATTCTCCCCTCACAGAAACCTTATACTTGTTATGCATTAATTCCCCATTTCCCATGCCCCTTGCTCCTGGCAACCTGTACTTTAATTTATGTTTCTATGAGCCTGTGTATTCTCCAATATATTCTTTATTTTTTATTATTATTATTTATTTTTTTTTTATTATGGGTAAAAATCAAAATTCTCACAATACATACAAACATTTGCAAAATGATATATAAATATATATGCATATATGTGTATTTGCTTACAAAAATGTTAT
>JAKSZT010026914.1:8149974-8259213 GCA_026826555.1 Tolypeutes matacus | reverse complement strand
GGGGCTGATTCCAACTTTTGGCAATGGTGAACAATGCCGCTATGAACCATGGAGCTTAAATTTAACACCCTAAATCTATAGCAATTTTGCTTGCTTTGATACCAAATTAACTTCAATAGTATGTGCAAACTATTGCCCTATACTCTCTGTACACCAACCTTTATATATATTTTTTGTCACAAATTATATGTTTATGTATTATGAACCCCAAATCACAGACATTACATTTTATACATTTGTCTTTAGGATCCAGTAGGAAGTAAAATGTGAAATAAAACAAACCAAAAATACAATAGTAATGACATTTATATTTACCCATATTGTTACCCTCAATATCTTTATTTCTTCATGTGGCTTCAATCTATTATTTATTATCCTTTCCTTTCAACCTGCAGAACTCTCTTTACATCTTTTATAGGACCAGTCTATTGCTGAAGAACTCCCTCAATTTTGTTTATATGAGAAAGTCTTAATCTCTCCCTAATTTTTAAAGACAGTTTTGTCAGATATAAAATTCTTGGTTGACAATATTATTCTTTCAGTACTTTAAATGTCATCCCACTGCCTTCTTGCCGCCATTGTTTCTGGTGAGAAGTCGGCCTTTAATCTTATAAAGGCTCCCTAGTATGAGACAAGTCGACTCTCTCTTGTGGCTTTAATAATTATCTCTTTATCTTTGGCATTTAACAGTTTGAATATAATATGGTACAGTGTGGGTCTATTTGGGTTTATCTGTTTGGAGTTAATTGAACATCTTGAGTGTGCATATTCAGGTCTTCTTTAATTTGGGAAATTTCCAGCCATTGTTTCTTTGAATATTCTCTCTGCTTCTTTCTTTCCTTCTTCTCTTTCTGGGACTCACACAATGTGTGTGTGTGTGTGTATATATATATATGTATAAAATATTATTTTTTTAAAAAGTTTTTTATACATTTTTAAAAAGTTTTTAAAGATATTTTAGATTACACAAATGTTACATAAAAAATATGGGAGATTCCCATATCCTTCATTAGTATGGTTAATTAGTTACAATTGATGAACACATTTTGAAGCATTGCCCCTAACCATGGATTATAGTTTACATTATAGTTTACACTCTGTCCCACACAATTTTGTAAGTTATAACAAAATATATAATGGCATGTATCCATCATTGCAATGTCATGCAGGTCAATTCCAATGTCCTGAAAATGTCCCCATATTATACCTATTCTTCTCTCTCCTTCCCCTCAGAACCTCTGGTGGCCACTGCCCTTATATCAATGATTTAAGTTCTTCCATTGCTAGAATAATAAGTCTACAATAGAAGAATAATAAGCTTACTTTAGTCAATTTTCATTCTCCAATCTTGAGGATTTTGGGTTGATGATGCCTACTCTATTTCTAATTTAGAGGGGGCTTAGATCCCATGGGGTAGATTGATAGAACTGTCTTGCTGGCATTTGCAGACACTCTGTGTTCCTTGGGATAGTTGTTGTCCATCATCATCTCCTTGTTAGTTGTCCTGGGTGAGTCCAATGAACTGGAGAGTAAGCGTTGCACCTCTGCTAAGATTCAGGGCCCAACTGGCATGTGGACGGACCAAAAATTTAAGTCTCTTGAACATACACCTATCAAGTATAGTACTAATTATAGGTTCAAATAGAAGGGCAGAAGAGCCATGTGTAGGGAAACCACAAATGAGTTCACCTTTGTCATATTGGGAGCATAAATTCCAAAGTAAGGCCCACTGGCAGGGTGCAAAACTCCTGAATTGTCGGCCCTGCCTATAGTGTCTGGATATCTCTAGAGCCCTCAAAAGCCCCACTTTCTGAGGCAATATTTACTGTGGCAGGCAATGAGATCCTACTGTGATATGCATGAATGTAACCTCTGGAATGATCTCCTGGCTCACTTTGAAATCTCTTAGCCATAAAAACTCATTTCTATTTAATATTTCCTCCTTTTGGTCAAGGTCTTTTTCCAGATGCATTGCTAATTGGTGCTTGGTAATAATCCCTCAGTGCCAGGGAGGCTCATCCCTGAGAGTCATGTCCCATGCTGGTGGGGATAGTGCATTTATATGCTGAGTTTGGCTTTTAAGAGAGTCCACATTTGAGCAACAAAGAGGCTTTCAGGAGGTAACTCTTAGGCAATATATAATACGAGGCTAAGTTTCAATTTCACAAGAAAAGGTTCATAAGTACTTTCATCAATATCAAGGGCCTGGCATAATGGCCTGTCTTCCTTCACTAGGCATTGGCTATGTACTTGAGGGGTTCTTGCCATTCTATTAGAGAATGTAGCATTACTCCCTAGGATGGGAAATCAATATTCTTTCAGTTATTGTGAGGGTCTCCACCAACAAAGACAATGCCCCATGAACACTTGAACATATTCATATGACTTAGAGGCATGCCCCAGGTGAACCCCTCCCCACACATCACCCCATCACCAATTCCCCACACCAGTGATCCTCCCCTACCACAGGTGTGACCCTTCTGTGATCCAAAACCTCTCCAAAAACAAACCCAACAAAATAATCAAATAAAATTAATATGAAAATGAAGTAAAAACAAGTTTTAACAATAACAAATAAAATACAAAAATAAAAATTGAAATAAAATATAAATTTTTTAGATACTGTGTCTTTCATCACTGTTAGATCTGTTGTCTTGTATGTACAGTGGCAATTTCTTCCATATATCCCCCCAGTGTCATATTTTATTTCATTTTATCTTCAAAGAATCTTTAGATTACAGAAAAGTCACATAGAAAATACAGGGTATTCCCGTACACCCAACACCTTCCTCCTTTTTCACTCTCCCCTATTAATAACATTTTACATGCAGATGGTGCATTTGTTACAACTGATGTCAGTGGGCCTTTGGAATTTATGCTCCCCAGTGTAAGAGATTTAAGATTCATTTATAATTTCCCTATACATGGCTCTTCTGCCTCTTTTATTTGAGCCTATAATTAACACTACACTTGTTAAATATATTTCCCAGAGAGTTAAATCTTTGGTCCATTCATGTATCAGCTGAACCCTGAAACTTTAGCAGAGTTGCAACTCCTACTCTCCAGTTCACTGGACTCAGGCAGGACAACTAACAAGGAGATAATGATGGACAACACCCATCCCAAGGAACAGAGAGTGTCTGCAAGTGCAAGCAAGATTGTTCCATCCATCTGCCCCAGGGGATCTAAGCCCCTTCTCAATTAGAAACAGAGTGGGCATCACCATCTGAAAATCCTCAAGACTGGGGAATGAAAATGGCCTGAAGTAGACTTATTATTATTCTATTATAGAGTTACTATTTTTCTAGCAATGAAAGAACTCTTATCACTGATATAAAGGTAGTGGCAACCAGAGGTTCTGAGGGGAGGGAGAGGGAAAAAGAGTTGTAATATGGGGGCATTTTCAGGACATTGGAATTGTCCTGCATGACATTGCAATGACTGATACAGACCATTATATATTTTGTCAAAATCTACAGAACTCTGCAGGATAGAGTATAAACTATAATGTAAACTATAGTCCATGGTTGGTAGCAATGCTTCAATATGTGCTCATCAGTTCATTAATTATTAAAATGTACCACACTAATGAAAAATGTTGTTAATGTGGGAAAGTGTGGGAGGGGTGGGGGGGGCATATAGGAATCCCCTATATTTTATATGTAACATTTATGTAATCCAAAGCTTATTTAAAAATAAAAAAAAATAATTTAAAAAATTATATTGTGAGAGTGGTTGTGAAACTCTGTGAATATATTAAAAACCATTGAAATGTACTCTTTAAATGGGTAAATTGTATGATAAATGAATTAAATCATAATAAAGCTGTTATAGACACACACACACACACACACAAAGAAAATAATACCCAACTTTGATGAAAAACTTGAATATGCACATTCATGTTTTTGGATGCCCAAAAACAGGATGAAATTGAAGAGAACCATGCCCAGGTATACAGTAGTTGAACTGTCAAATGCCAGGGACAGGTAGGAAGTTTTGAAATCTTCAGGAGAAAAGCAACCTGTTATGTACAATGGAGTCTCAATAAGATTAAGTGCCAATTTCCCATCAGAGAAAAAATGGAATCAGGAAGAAAGTGGGATGAGATATTTAAAGGGCTAAAAGGAAATAAATTACCAGCCAAGAATTTTATATCCACCGAGACAGGCTTTCAAAAATGAGGGAGAGGGGAACAGATGTGGCTCAAGTGGTTGAGCACCTTCTTCCCATATGGAAGGTCCCAGGTTTGGTCCCTGGTACCTCCTAAAAACATAAACAAACAACAAGCAAACAAATGGAAAAACCAACTCAGGGGGGCTGATGTGGCTCAGTGGTTGAGCGAGCGTCAGCTTCCCACATATGAGGTTCCGGGTTCATTCCGTGGTACCATAAAAAAAAGAGAGAGATCAGAACATTTCCAAGTAAACAAAAACTGTTGGAATTCACCACCACTAGGTCTGCCCTACAAACAATACTAAAACATAATGATAAATCTATGGTTTTGGATGTATAATGTTTAAAGTTATAATTTATAACAAATACAACAAAAAGATGGGGAATGAAGGGTATAGTAACAATATATGTATATGCTTTTAAAATTAAGTTAGTATCAAATCACACATGATTGTTATAGAATTAGAATGTGAAATTTATACCCCATGGTAACGACAAAGAAAATATGAATAACGTATACAGAAAGAAATGAGAAGAAACTCAGAATGTTACAATACAAAAAATCAAATATATATAAAAGTAGGCATTAATGGAAGAATTGAGGGACAAAAAAAGTATATGACTTACAAAGAACAAATAGGAAAATGGCAGAAGAAAGTCTTGCATTATCAGTAGTTACTTTAAATGTAAATGGATTAAATTCTCAAGTCAAAATGCAGAAATTGGCTAAATGGATAACAGAACATGATCCAATTATATGCCATTTATAAGAGACCCACATTAAATTCAAAGACACGAATACGTTGCAAGTGAAATGATGGGAAAAAATTACACCAGGCTAATTGTAGCCAAAAGATAGCTGGGGTAGCTATACTAATATCAAATCGACTAGACTTTGGTAAAAACCTGTTATGAGGGACAAGGTATGTTATTATATAGTGATAAAGTTGTCAATTCAACCTGGAACATAATATTTATAAATATATTTGCACCTATTGGCAGAGCTCCAAATATAAAGCAAGTATTCACAGATTTGAAGTAAGAAATAAACAGTTCTACATTAATAGTATGAGACATCAACACTCCAATTTCAATAATGGATAGAACATCTAGAAAGAAGATCAATAGAGAAAATCGAAGACCTGAACAAGTTTAAGAGACATATGTAGAACATGTCACCCAGTGTCAGCAGAAAATATATTCTTCTCTAGTGCACATGGATTATTCTCCAGGATAGATCATATGTGAAGTCACAAAGCAAGTCACAGAAAAATTAAAAAAAATATTGAAATCATACAAAGTATCTTCTCCAACCACAATGGAATGAAGCTATAAATCAATAACAGTGTTAGAATTGGAAAATTCATAAATATGTCAAAATTAAACAGTGGACTCTTAAATAATCAATGGGTCAAAGAATATTCATAAGGGAAATTAAGAAATATCTTGAGGCAAATGAAAATGAAAACACAATATACCAAAATTTATGGGAAGTAGCAAAGGCAATACTGAGAGGTAAATTAATAGCTCTTTATGTGTACATTAAAAATGAAGAAAATTCTCAAATATGAGACCTAACCTTACAATTGAAATGTCTAGAAAAGGAAGAGCAAACAATTCAAAGTGAGCAGAAGGAAGGAAATGACAAAGAATAGAGCAGAGATAAATGAAATAGATAATTTAAAAACAATATAATTAATGAAACAAGAATTGGGTTTTTGAAACAATCAATAAAATGACAAACATTTAGCTAGACTGACAAAGTAACAAGAGTGTGCAAAAACTGAAATCAGAAATGAAAGGGAGGACATTAATACCAACCCCACAGAAATAAAAAGGATTTTAAGAAGATACTATAAGCAACTGTTCACCAACAAATTAGATAATGTAGATATAATGGATCAATTCCTAGAATCACACAAACTAGCTGCACTGAATCAAGAAGAAATAGAAGCTCTCAACAGACCATTAACAAGTAGAGATTGAATCAGAACAAAGAAATATTAAAGACCACATGGATTTACTAGTGAATTTTACCAAACATTCCAAGTGTAATTAATGCCAGTGCTACTCACAATCTTCCAAAAAAACTGAAGAGGAGGGAACACTCCCTACTTTGTTCTTTGAGACAAAATTATCCTAATACCACAGCCAGATAAAGATGATACAAGGAACGAAAATTACAAACCAATATCCCTAATGAATATAGATGCAAAAATCCTCAACAAAATACTAGCAAAATTAATCCAACAACACATTAAATAATTATACATCATGAACAAGTGTAACTTTTCACAGGGTGGTTCAATTACTGTTATACACCATATTAATAGAACTAAGGGAAAAAACAAATTATCATGTCAATTGATGCAGAAAAGACATTTGAAAATATTCCAGCATCTCTTCTTAATAAAACACTCATAAAACTAGGAATAGAAGGAAACACCCTCAACAAGATAAAGAGAATATATGAAAAACCCACAGCTAACATCATACTCCATAGTGATAGATTGAAAGCTTTCCCACCAAGATCTGGAAAAAGGAAAGGATGCCCACTGTCATCATTGTTATTGAAAATTGTACTAGAATTTCTAGCTAGAGAAATTAGACAAGAAAAAGAAATATAAGGCATCCAAATTGAAAAGGAAGATTAAAACTTTCCCTATTTGCAGAAGAAATGATCTTATATATAGAAAATCCTGAAAAGTCCACAAGAAACTACTAGAATAAATAAGTGAATAAAGCAAAGTGGTAGGTGTACAAGATAGCAATGCAACTATTAGCAGTGTTTCTGTATAATAGTGAACAAATCAAGAAGGAAATTACATTTACAATAGCAACTAAAAGAATCAAATATCTCTAAATATGTGTAACAAAAGATGTAAAGGAAAACTACAAAATGTTGCTAAAAGAAATCAAAGAAGACCTAAATACATGGAAGGAAATTCAGTGTTCATGGATTGGTAAAGACTAAATATCATCAAGATATCAATTCTATCCAAAGCAATTTACAGATTGAATGCAATCCAAATCAGAATTTCAACAGTCTTCTTGCAAAGAAGGAAAAGCCAATTATTAAATGTATATGGAAAGATAAGAGGTTCTAAATAGCCAAAACTATCTTGAAAGAGAAAAACTACATTGGAGGACTCACATTTCCCAATTTTAAAACTCATCACAAAGCTATAATAATCAAAACAGCATGGCACTGGTGCAAGGACCAAGAAATAGACCAGTGAAATTTGATTGAGAATTCTGAAATACATGCTCACATCTCTGGCCAACTGATTTTTGACAAGGGGGCAAAGTCTACTCAATTGGGAAAGAATAGTTTCTTCAACAAATGGTACTGGTTGACCTGGATATCCATATACAAATGAATGAAGGTGGATCCCACACCATATACAAAAATTAACTCAAAATAAAACAAAGGCATAAATATAAGAACCAAAACCATAAAACTTCTAGAAGAAAACATTGGGAAGCATCATCAGGCTCTTGCTTTGGTTTCTTAGATTACACTAAAATAATGAGCAACAAAAGAAAAAAAAAAAAAAAAAAAAAAAAAACAGAAAAATGGGACCTCATCAAAATTAAAAACTTTTTCTGCATCAAAGGACTTTATCAGGAAAGTAAAAAAAGACTTGAAATCACGAAAAAAATACTTGAAAACCACACATGAGCTTAGAATGTACTAAACAGACTATATAAAGAAATTCTACAACTAAATAACAGAAAGTTAAGCAACTCAACTTAAAAATGGGCTAAACAGTTGAGTAGACATTTCTCCATAAAAGATATACAAATGGTCAGAAAGATCATGAAAAGATGCTCAACATCATTATCCATTAGGGAAATGCAAATCAAAATCTCAATGAGATACAATTTCACACACATTAGAATGTCTACTGTTAAAACAACAGAAAATAACAAGTGTTGGAGAGAAAGTGGGGAAATAGGAACATTCATTCATTGTTGGTGGGAATGTGAAATAGTGTAGCTGCTGTGAAAAAACAATTTGGTGGTTCCTCAGAAAGTTACTAAGTATGGAATTACCATATGATTCAACAATCCCATTTCTAGGTATACTCCCCAAAGCAAGGACTGGAACAGATATTTGCATGTTGATGTTCATAGTAGCATTATTCACAATTGCCAAAAGATGAAAGCAACCAGTGTCCATCAATAAAGCAATGGATAAATAAAATATAATATATACAAACAATGAAATATTATTCAGCCATAAAGAGGAATGAAGTTCTGATACATGCAACAGCATGATTGAAACTTGAAGTCATCATATTGATTAAAAATAAGCCAGACACAAAAGTACAAAATACTGTATGATGTCACTGATGTGAAATAATCAATATAAGAAAGTTCCAGCATCAAACTGGAATACAGATTACCAGATGCTGGGATGCAGGAAAGGAATGGGGATCTAATGCTTAATTTGTACAGAGGTTGTTTTTTTAATGGATAGGGTGATTGTAGCAAAGTGGTGTAAATGTAATTAGCACCACTGAATTATATATTTTAATATGGTTTAAAGTAGGAAATGTGAGGTTGCATATATGTTACTAGAATACATTTTAAAAAAACAACATAGGTTCATATAAAGCAAACAGTCCAATAAGAGTAGAATGGATAAATAAACTATGACATTTGTACACAACAGAATATTAAAAAATAATGAGAATGAATGAAACTTATAAATGTGATTTGAGTGAAAGAAACTAGATACAAGGCTATATATTGAATGATATATTTAATATATAATATGCCATATATAATATTTAATAGGAAATGTATTTTATTATAGTATATACCAATATATTTTTATATAATACCTATTTAATTATATAATATATATGATATTTAATATGTATATGTTAAAAAGCAAAATTAATTTATGGTACCACAAGTTGGTTAAAGTAGGATATACTTTAGAAGTAAGTGAAAAGTGAGGAAAATAGCATCATGAAGTATAAATAATCTTACTAGAAGTCTCGCTGTTTTAAGATAGGATTTTATGAACAGTTAAAATGCAAAAGTGCAAAAACCAGTAGAAGGGAATTGAATAAAGATGTATTAGGTGAAGGGAATTATTAATTGTGGAAACTCTCCAAGATGGAAGAGAAGGAATTGAACTGAGTGTTCAATTGGTTTTAAAGTGAAAAATAAAATAATTCCTCTATATTTATAGAAATAAAAAAGAATAAAGGAAAGAGGTTAAAGATATTTCATTCTGCAATTTCTATTTTTGTTTATATTTTGTTGTTATTTGCTATTCATTTTACATTTGTTTTAAGTGAAGTAGTCTGCAGAAAATTGAGAAAATGAGGTGTCAGGTTTGTTGAGAGTGGAAGTTTGAAGCAGTGTTTGTATAGAATGGATACAGCTATTGGTTAAGGTTACCTAAGGATCTCTGTTAGCTTCAAGTTGGTGAGCATAAATTTATATAGAAACCCATTTCCCCAATGAGGGGGATTCTCTAAAAGTTGTAGCAGAGAGTCACCTGTGCGTGGACAAGGGGGATTTGGATAATTCTGTCCTGCTAGAAATTTATAGGAGAGAATCAAGTGAGCAAACAAATATTTAATATTTCTAATAGACTGATTAAAAGGGTAGAATAATGAAGTTCAAAGGAGATTGAGAAATAGTAAGAATGTGGAAAAGTCAGTGTACTGGATGTTCCAATATTGGTTGGGAAACTGATACCATTTTACTTGTAGTTTCACACTGTCCAGATTTTCCTTGCCTAAGGTAATGAAAGAGATGAGTTTAGAATCTAGGACCAAGACTGGTGCTTTCTTACTCAGCCTTATTCTTCCAGAATAGTCAAGATGTCTTGTTGAATATCCTTGCATAGCTGTCTATGGATGTCTATAGAAAAGGCAGTGCTCTGACTGATGCTGGGAGTGGGGAGGAGAAAGCCAAGGTCAAAACATTGATGTTGAGAGAACCATACCAAACATCCCACTGTACTTGGGAAAGAATAAACTAACGTTTTGGAATCTCTGTAACTAGTACCTGGGCTATAATTACAACAGAAAATTAATATATCAGCTAAGCATTTGCCCTTAAGTCAGCATGGTTGAAGACCAGCTAAGCATTATTATTACTAACTTAACCTGAATTGGCCTGATGTTCATGATTATTTTCTTTTGTTTTTGGCTTTAGAAACAAAAATTAGTGTTGAAAATGCTTTTTGAAAGGACAAGATTATAACTGAATAAATGTCACATTTCATTTCTTTTCTAACTCTCTCAGTAGAATTAAATTTCTTTAATTATTCCATCCTTTGAATTTCCCCCTTTCAACTTAAGTTGTCCTTTTCTGTTGTCATGTTCTAATGGAGAGGTGGCCAAGGACATATTTAGTGTGTGAATCATATCAGTGGCCCAATGGAATAACTCTTTATATTCAAAGAAGGAGCCACCATTCTCAATTTAATTATAAGCTTGACAATTTCAATTTGGAGATGCAACTCCATTTTGACTAGCTTTAACAGAGCCTCTTGTTTGATTTTCTTTTAACACCAGATTGACTATTTAGCATTTTTAATGTATTTAAAAAGGGAGAATGATCATTCAATACAGGTCATTCTTGTAAAAAAAAAAAAAAAACCTGTTCAGAATCAAAATAATGCTTTAAGAAAGTATCAGAATAAAATTAGGTACTCAAGAGAGGTTCAGGGTGGATCATAAAACATAATGAATTATTTGATATATTTTTTCTTTAAAAAGTATTTAAATAGTTCCTAGGTATACAGTTATCATTAGATCAATCTAGAGATGCAAATGACACCTTTCAGTAAGAAAGACAGCAAATGTTTGTCTTTTTAGAAATAAATGATTTCATGTTGTCACTTGTTTTCTGCCAACATATACACAAAATGCCCTTTAACATTGCCTACACTAAACTCATTTCCAAATAGTTTGAACACTTTAAAACTAAGTAAGGATGAAAAAGAAACTTCAGGGTCAAGGACCAAATCCTGGTTTCTATTGCAAAAGCATGGCGATTTGATAATGTTATTTCAAAATCAGAAAAAAACTTTAGTGCATCAGGATTGTACTTATATTGTCACACATTTTAAAGGTGAAAATGTTATGTGTTTCCATGTCCTAGAAGCTATATTATGGTTTGATTATGTTTTTTGCTTTGCCCTATGGATGTGTTTATTGAGATCTAGATTTTAAGATATAAAAATATTTTGTAAGAAAATTGTCTGAATCTAAATGTCTTTAAATTGTTTGTGGCTTATAAGAATGACTGAGAATTTCTATCTGTTACTACAAAAACAGTGCTATTTTGGAACTGATATCATTCACTGATGTTTTTTTTTTTTTTTTTATTCAAATGTTTTTAAACCACCACCCCAACAAAATGACTTGGAAAGCAAGATATCCTTGTAACTCCTGGTCCAATATACATTACAAAAATAATGGTAACCTTCTGAAAGCAGTTATTGGATAGTTAATTTAAAAATATTCAACATTGTATCGATGTAAGTTTATTGTCCCAAATATTCAATATATGAAAATAATCACACATTGGAAGTGACATACTACTTAGAGGCAGTATTGTGTAATGGGTAGGAGTACCAGGTACATGAACCAGACTGCCTTGATACAAATTCAAATTGCTAGACAAGTGCTAGTGATGTGATCTTGAGCAAGTTTTCAAACCTTCCAGTGCCTTTGTTTCCTCATCTATAAAATGGAGATAATAATAGTACTTTACCTCATAGGAATGTGTATGTTAATTATGTATATACAATGGCAGCACATTGGATGCACACAATAGATATTAGCAATTATAGTAAGCTTTTATTACACTTGGACCCAAATTCCACACATGTCCCTTTCAGGTGTGTAGGTGCAACATCTATCAGGGGCTTTTAGGGTACAGATAAACATTGAGACTCACAAGAATATCACAGGCTACCCCTGGCACCAGTTTACCCAGGAGGTTATACAGGGCAGGCAACATATCCTTACAGGCAACGTAAAGCATCCTTTCAGCAGGACCCCAGCAGCAGCCATTGACATGTAGTTCACAGCCTTCTGGTAATTGTGCTTTCCCTGGGTGTAAAGAGATGACAGCCCAGGTGCAGGGAGATGAGATCCACATCAATGGTAGTGAGGTTCACCTAGCCTTAGGGACCTCATGCAAAGAATATATGTAATAAAGGTCATGTATCCTAAATATGGGAATTAGAGTAGGATAGGAAGAATAGAAGAAATTCTGGAGCTCTGCATAATATAGATAAGAAATGTTTTTTTCACTTAAAAACTTTCTTTCAATTTCCCCTTCTCTCAACAAAGGGCTGGAGAAATGTCTCTAAGTATGAGCAAGCATTTTGTCTGAAAACATTTTTAGAACTGGTTAAAATTATACTTTTGCTTAACTGAAATCACAGATTTATGTACCACAAAGCACAGAAAAGACACTATAATAAAATTTCTAAGTTCCCATATCAAGCAGGACTCAAGATGGGCATAGTTTAGATTACTTCAAAATACATTTCAAAGTTAGCATAAGGGCTAAATTAAACATAATTGTTTTTTATTCATCTAGATATTAAAAATGAGGCAAAAACTTACCAATTTGTGTTTGAATATCTTATTATGACATTTATAGACCAGCATGTTCAGTTATTTTGAAGTCACACCAGTGTTGTAGAATTAGCACAGGTCGCCAGCTTAGGGAGGGTGGCTATCTTCCTATTTACTATGGTGAGAAAGCAGACATCAGTTTTTCTAGGACAGTAACCTTTAATTCAGGTCAAGCCCCTCTTTGAAAAGTATTTAAAATTTGTGGCATTTTCTGGAAAGGGGGTGGGCTGGTTATATGTATTTGTATATGAATATTGCATATAACATTAGGAGGTTTGAAGAACTTAGAAGCCATTTTTGGACCCAATTGACCCCTTCCTTGGTCAAGAGATCTTAATTAGAGAGGAGTTACTAGATGTTATGGAAAAGAGCTCCCTCTGTGGTAAACATTTAAGTTATATTTGCCTAGAAGAATTTTCAGTTGGTGAAAGTGATTTGCAAAAGTAAGAATATTCTTGGACCTGAGTTTCATATTCATGCTCTACCAGGTTATAGATTAAATTACAATTCTTATTTTGCACTGGTAAATTAATGGAGAAGTTCAGACAATTTTGTGCAATCAGTTTATTGCAGAGCTCCAAAGGTGATACGATCAAAGACTCAATTTTGTCTTTATTTCCAAGCAGATTATATTGTAACTTTCCCTTGAAGGATTTATCATGAAGTAGACCTAGAGAAGAGGATTTATAATTGTTTACAGACATTAAATTATAAATAGTTGTTGTTTATGAGTAGGTAAGAGGCACTTCTTGGGCCTTGGACAAAATTCCCTACCATTGTCTGGCTTGCTTTTGCCCTTTGCTTGTGTGAGCTGTAATTTGGCTAATAGCAGAGAGTTATACATCTTAGCATACATATCTCATACATCTCAAAGATCATCATAGAATGTCTTAAAACCTTTACTCATGAAATAACAGTATTCACTCAGCAATTGTCCTAATCTGTCTGGGAAATGAGTCGTCATGCTCTCCTACAGAGTTAATTTATCTTTTGGTTTTTCTGAGTCACCTAGAGACGTTTTTACTATAGTCATTTGGGAGTTTAAAATAAAATGATTTGTCACAAGTCAGAATAAGAGATCATAAAGGTACAAGAAAGACTTTCTGATTCAGTGAAGAAAGAAGAAAAGATGATTTCTGAATTTTGAGTCATGGATTGAATTTAAACATCCTTTATGGACTCCTGCTTTATAGGTACCATACATATGGGGAAAAAAATCAAAGATGAAATAAATATAAGCTATATATGAAAATATTATAGAGTAAAATGAAGACAAGAGGATGTAAGTTTCAGGAGGGGAAGGTCAAAGTTACTGTTGAAATCTTCAGTGACAACAGGTCCCTAGGACATGCTTCCATGATAGAGTTCATGATGGCTCAGAACCCTCAGAGTAAACCAAATATTTTCAGGATGTTTGAGGAAGGACATTGCCAAAGATCCTCAATATTATTTCTATAAATTCAGTTTCTCACCAAAGAGAATCATATGCTTCTTCATATGGTAACCACCTTCAGAGTCTAGGTGGGCTTCAGGAGGATTTTAATGAAAAATGCTAATCATTGAAGGACAAATTTTAGCTTGAAACCCATCCACAGAGTAACATGACAACAAAGTGTGTTATTCTATTCAATGTCTAGTGATCTTGAAAGTTGTGTTCAAATTCAGAAGCACTAGGTGTCCTCCAAAATGTATGTGTGTGCTTCATGAAATCCTGCTTAATATTTGCAAAACATTTGTCATTCCTGCCACATGTATTACATTTCTGGCTTCAATAAGTAAAAAGACCCAAAGATGTGTAGTTGCTAAGTATTACTGCCTTTCAAATTACATATTTTTTGCTATTGAATTTTCAAGTTTCTCAGGTTTGGCATATATTTGATCTAATTAAATTTCCTTCCTAGGAAGCAACCAGCTAGACCACTGCCCCAGGCATATAACCTCAGCTTTCTGCTTTCCTTCGTTCATTTATTCTGTATGTAAGATGAGACTCCTCAAACTGCAATGGTAGTATACTCAGGCCAGGCATCTATTGATGGATTTTAGTAACTACACAGCCAATGTTTGAGTTTCAACCCTGACAGCACACATCACAGAGGGGTGACAGTGGAGGCACATCTTCTTGTATGAGTTGGCTGTGGATGACAAGCTGCCAAGCTAAAAGAATGGAAAAAGCATTAGTTGTATAAAAATGACTTGACTTGACTTAGCTTTAAGGAATTTGCAAGATTCTAGGAATATCACCCATTTTTCCCTGATACTGTTTTTGTGAACAGCCCCCAAAATATAATAATTAAAAACAAAATCATGCAGAAAAAGGATTCTTTCAGTAATTTCATCCATGCATCTTTATCACTAAGCAATTATGTCAGTCTTTATAGGAAACAAAGACATGATATTTAATAACAGTCAACCATTTGGCGCTTTTCCTATTTTATGAAATGGTTTAATGATTTTCCCAAGTTACCAACTGACAGACTTCAAATTTAAACCCAACTTTATTTTATTGTAAAACTTTGGCTCTTTCTACTTTAACATACTGTATGATAGATTATAAATGCTATGTTTAAAATGATACTCCTTTAGATGGAATTGGATTTCGGAAATATGCGTGAAAGAGGAATGTATTATGCATGAGTGCGTGTGCCTTCCTGTGTGTCTGATATTTATCTTAAACTATAAGTGCCCTGAGGGGAAGAACTTTCTGCTGTTCTTAATAAAATTACTTATACATAATATGGTTTATACTTAACATGAGGAAATAGTATCACTTACAGAAAGGGCTCCCCTGGAAATAGGGAAATCCATTACAAAGAGAACAGTGACCATTTGAACCTAAGGTTATTATATATGGATTGGAAAAGTGAAGAATTTGTGGAATCCATTTCACTGACAGCCAAGAGAAAGAAATTAATATATCACCTTAGAAGATAGACTATGGCTTTATTTATGCATCGCATAAATAGACAAATGATTAAAAATAAAATGGATAAATTGATGTCGATCATTGTACATAGACAGATAAAATGTTAACTCATTTATTTCTGAGGTAAAAGCAAAGTTGGCACATCCCAGCTTCTGTAAAAATAAATCCTTTTAAATTCCTGATTGCCTTATTAAATAATAGCTCTTTTTTTCCCTACAGTTGGACAGTGTTACTTCCCTGATCCAAGCAGCCAAAAATTTAATGAATGCTGTAGTGCAAACAGTAAAGATGTCTTACATTGCTTCAACCAAGATCATCCGAATCCAGAGTCCTGCTGGGCCCCGGCACCCAGTTGTGATGTGGAGAATGAGGGCTCCTGCAAAAAAGCCCTTGATTAAAAGAGAGAAACCAGAAGAAACCTACGCAGCTGTCAGACGAAGCTCAGCAAAGAAAAAAATACACCCAGTGCAAGTCATGAGTGAATTTAGAGGAAGACAAGTCTACTGAAACTACTATTCTATACTAATGCCTATATTACAAAATTCTGGCTAACTCTACTACTTGATTAATTATTTAAGTTCACTTAGGTTTGGAGTTTAACCCACAAATAACATAAAATTTGGGAGGCTGAACCAATGTAGAAAGCTTACATTTGGGACCATGTCATTTTCATCTCTTTATGCCCGGTACCCAGTAGGCAACCAATACATGCTCGTTGAATGAATGAAATCTTCAGGCATCATTCAGCCTTTCCCAGCACAGGGATTGTGTTATATTCATTACCCAATAAACACAAGAGGCTGAAGTAAGTCTTCTTCTCCTGCATAGTTCACGTCCCCTTTTCATTTTGAATTACAACACAGACTTGGTTTTCAAATTAAATGAAAGACTATAAAATGTCTACCTATATAATAGCCATACTTTATTTTCCTGATCTAACTTGGCAGCAGTGTGTGATTCTTACAATAAGATAAAAGCTTTCAGTCTCTAGATATCTGTATCTATTATCTTCTGATTAGACCAGCTTCCATAAGAAACTAACCAGGTGTAAGCAATGAGGCTATTTACAAGATTTTGAAGGATAATCTCAGTTATTTAAAAAGGCTTTATTAACACTGTAAAGGTTACAATGAGTTTGGATGCCGTGAATGTATCTTTGAGCGTTCCATTGTGTTCAGCAGTTCTGCACTTTTAGTTTTGGGTTTAAGAGGGCCCATCAGAATATATATGTGGAGGAAGTTATCACCTATTTGGAAACTGGGGACACCTCTCTATATCCCAGAGTGAGTTACAGTAACAGAAGTATAAGGTGTTCTGCATGACTCTAAAAATCCATTTGTATCAGCTGGCAATTGTAATTGAAAGGAAAAGGCTAGTTTGAAAAACCTTTTGGCAACAAATGAAATATAACTGTGAATTGTACCATTGAACTATGAAGTAGAGTTCATGGCAATGATGCTGGAGTGATTTTAATAACATTAACTTAAATGAATGTACAGGGGTCATTTTGTAACTCCAATCATTGTGCTCATCCTAGGTGAGTTCACAATGGACTTCATAATAGTCTCAGAGTCTAATCCATTGTTTCCCTTTCTTTATCTTTCAAAGTGTCATTCTCTGGGCTTTCTGTAAGCTCTTTGGAGATGTTAAACTTCAGTTTCACTTTCAATTCACAGTTGTTTATTTAAAATAAGATAGCAGTGATGGAGCACTGTACTTATATATAAGAAACCACTTGGCCAAACTGTTAATGTAGTGGTAGCTTCACCTAGACTCCTGAGGCTCTGGCCTTGAGAGGGCATGGCATAAAGAAGAATAGGGAAAGAGCAAGGGGAGGGCATCTTCCAAGAGGTTCCTCCTATTTTCTCCGTTGTCCTAGACAACCATCCAAGTAGCCTTTGTACCTCAGGTCTTGCTTGGGAATCCAAAATAACTACCCACATCCCTATTGTGCCTCGATTGTATTTCATGATACCTTAGAGTATTTATTTCACATTTTCTCAATTGATTTATTTCCAGACTAGTATAGAACTTTGGGGAAATGCTTCATATTTTTCCTTCAGGACAGATGTTAGGCCTATTAATCTGGCTGATAGTAAAGTAACAATAATCACAGCTTGTCCTTACTTGAGGTAATACACAAAAGTTTTCGAAGCTTTCTTTTATTTTTAACAATTCGTAGGCTTGTTACAGCAGAGTGAGGTGAGCATCATGCGTTATTTCTCATTTAAAGAAAAGGAGGCAGATGCAAGATTAAACCTCCATCTTCTGGCTCCTGTTTTATTAACATCTCTTCTTCCCTATCAAGGAAAACAGTCTTTCTTCCACTTAATTTTTTGCCCAGTGGTTGGGGAAGAAGATAGGAGGGGGTGAATGATAAGACACATGTTTTTTGTCCTTCCAGGAAAGTATACATTAACATCCTGTTCCCCAAGAATAGAGAATTAGTCATAATTAAAATGGCAACCTGTCTCTGGAAAATGAAAGGAAAAGCAGAAATGTAAAATTAAACATATAAGTAATATCAGGTAGTGCCAGGGAGGTTGAAGAATTAATTTTAAATGTATGTAAGGGATTTTATACAAAAAAGTTGTATACTAATCTCCAAGCATAGAAGAAAACACAGAACTATTGTCAATTGTTTCTACAAAGTCATTGCTTTTAATTTAGAAATCAGAACCTATTCCTTGATTGCATGTCACCTGGGAAGGGTGTATGGGAGAACACACAGAACAAAAGGTCCACCTTTATGCTTTGAAGCAGAGAGCAATGGCAACTAGCCAAAACTTAGGTGGTTCTTCAAATTCTTTGTCTGGATCAGAGTGCCTCTCCCTCACTGACCAATAGGGAATGGAATGTAAGGGTGTGATGAATGGGTTCACCGCAACCCTGAGCTTGGTTTCTGTTCTAGCCAAACCTCTTGGATTGTTGTAGGCTCCAGGCCTGCTGAGCCTCCCTAGGGACCCCGACTTCCTGTACCTCCCCTTTCAGAAATCCTGGGATGTCTCAGCGACCACCCTCAATCAGCTAGACATTCCTGAGATTTGAACTGTAAAAACATATCAATATCTGACTTGGGTACTTGAATTAATTTTCAGTGAATTCAGCATAGTTGAACAACGCACCCACCTACCAAAAGCAACCAGTAGGCTAGCATGTGGAGTGTAGGCAATCATAGCATTTGGAATCCAACAAAGTTAGGTTCTTATCCTAACCCTGCCTTGTATTCTTCATAGAACTTGAAAGTAATCGTCTTATTGAGGCTTAGTTTCCTCATCTGTAAAAAAATGGGGATGACAATATTTTTTTTCCAAGGGTTGTTCTAAAAGAAAATGAGACAAAGAATGAAAAATTTCAATTTATAATTATTTCTTAATAAATTGTAGGTCACGTCTTTCTTTTCTAAGCTAATAACTTCAGGACAAAGGATATCTTGAGAGTGGGAAGGATTTCAACCCCAGACTAAATGGTATGGAACATGGTGGAATAGAATATATAAGGAAAGATATATTTAATAGAGCATTATAAATTATGGGGAAAATGTTAAATTCCTTTTATTGTAATGAATTACTTCCTTCTTCCAAGTTGCTAGGTTGCCTGGGCTCAGAGCATTAACTTCCTTGGAGGTGAAAACAATAAGCTCGTCCCTATCTTGCACTAAAGATAGGTCTACAACAACTATTCTTGACAGAGTTCACTCTGCAAAAGAGGAGGAAATGTAGAAGAGGATTTGTAATCCAGATCAAACTATCTAGACAATTGAGGCAAATGAGTAAGTTGGGTTTTTTTAAGGCATATCAAGAGCAAGTGTCTTTTGATGAAATTCTAGCATCATTTTTTATTCTAATTGTAGAAGTTGCAAGAGCACCATCTATGACACATCCTTTTCTCAGATTCAATGTGAATTTATAATTTAGTTGAGAAAAGAATTTTTTTTAAAAATCACCTAACTACTGGTTGTATACCATAGCTCTTAAAGTTACATGCTCAAGAATCGCAAGAGTCTTATTTAGAAAATCTAGTGTTCACTTGATCCTACACCAGCTTTCTACAAGCTGGAACTTAGAATGCAGTATTAGAGGCCAAAAGAACAGAAACAACATGAAATTTTACAATTACTGAATAACATCAATCACTTAAAACTGACTCTTTACCCAAAATGGGATATGAACAGGGACTCTTGTCCAATATATACAGATTTCCAGTTTGGTTTAAAGCAAATGACTACAGTTAAACAAAACCTAATAAAATGTTTAACTCAGTAAATGTCCCTTAGTGAGGTCTGCTGTTGTCATCAAAGGTGTAATAAACACAAGATGCATAGATAAGAGAAAGATACCTGTCCACCTAAGTAAATTCTTACACTGGAAAGCATTAGTCAAGATTCAGTTATATTATAAATGCTTATATGTGAGGGAAAAAAATGGCAGCAATAATGTTAACAAAAAAACTTTTTTTAAAGGATTTATTTATTTATTTATTTACTTTTATCCATTTTAAGCCCCCCCCCCGCCCCCCCATTTTTGCTGTTTTTGTGTCCATTTGCGGGGCAACTCTCTGTGTGTTTCCTGCCCTCTCTTCTCATCCTTCTCCTCCTGTCTTCACTGGGATTCGATCCTCAGAACCTCCGATGTGAGAGAGAGGCATCCTACCACCTGTACCACCTTAGTTCCTGGTTTTTCGGTGCGTCTTGTCTTGGCTCTCCCTTGTGTCACTCTTCTGTTATGCCATCATCTTGCTGTGTGGCTCGCAGAGCCTGGGAGCTCACCAGTTTATGGGGCCTGGCAGTGCACCCACACGCAGGGCCTGGAGGCGCATGCGCCTTCTGTCTGTCTGTCTGTCTGTCTGTCTGTCTCTCTCTCTCTCTCTCTCTCTCTATATATATATATATATATATATATATATATATATATATATTTTTTTTTTTTTTTACCAGGAGGTCCCAGGGATTGAACCCAGGTCCCTCCATATGGGAGACAGATACCCAGCCACTTGAGCCACATCCATCTCTCTATTTACAAAATTTTGCATTATAAATCATAGTTAAATGAATCTGATCAATACACATGACTTTTGCAGATATATTTATATTTAAGCCCTTCTTTTTCTGGGGAATACCAGGAATTTCTTAATGAGGGTGAGAATTCAGTAGTCCATCTATGTGCATTCAGAAATCACATCACAGGTACTGGTATTTCCTCCATGATATATTTGCTTTAACCTGCTAATCAGAAACCACCTTTCTCTTCTAGTGAAAGTCATTAATTTGTACTTTATACCACCTACAAGGACAGTTTCATTCCTGGTTAGCCACCAGCATCACTATCAAAGATTCAGCTGGAATCAGAAAGGTAACTCAAAAAATATCCAATAAATTATAATCCACTAAAAAATATTCCTAATTAGGAAATCTGGAAGATTTTCATCAAACATTCGAGGTGAGAAATAAAAGTCTCTCCCTTTTATTGATCATGAATAGGAATTGTTGGTTAAAATATTTGTTTCTTCCTCATGGTATTTCTAGGTACAATTTGATGAATGACTCAGAAAAAAACTCAAATGCTAAATTTCTAAGTTAATTTGTTATTTCTACTTTTGTATTTCTCTTAAGACACAAATTCAATCTGTGAATATATTAGGAAATATAATATATTCTTCACATTCATAAGTATGCCTTCTGATCTTTGCAAATCTTTACCTACCAGTATCAATATAACATATATTAGTCCCATAAAATTCCTTCTGTACAAAATAAGTGTACCCAGAATTACACAGAGAGCCCCATTCTTGCAGTCTGGAATTCTTGACACACCAACTTTGAAATGGGTCAGTTGCTAAGTCATAGTACAGCAGGATAATTGAAATTGCAGAATTCAAATTAAGGTCTAAGATAAGTATTTAAACCCACTAAAGAGTTCCTTAAATTTAATAATGAATGGATGAAAAAAAACTATTATCTGGCAGCAGGGAAAATGTCTCCAGTGGCTTCCTATACCTTCACTTTCAGGAAGGACTTCTCAACTGATCTACCTCTGGGCTCAGTATCCTCCTATTAGCTGCTCACAGATTCCCACCAGAATGATGCCTTCAGGCCTGCCCTTTCCAGCAATTACCCCAAATAATTCCCTCTTATTCCATATGCCAAATATCTCTCTTCCATCCCTGATAAATCATGTATATATAAATTGATTCATATGTTCTGTAGGGTTTTATAGAAAAAAATTTTTTTACCCTTCCAGAAGCATTATTCCTTAGTTCTTTCTATTCACCAAAACATTTAAATCTTTTTTGGTTTCAAATGCACATTTCCATGCATGGAAATAAGATCTTTTGCCTTGTTTAACCAACTCATATGAACAAAGAACACTTTTCTATTAAAGCAAAAGATAGAATAATTTACAACATTAGTCATTTTAAATGTGAATGCTTCCCCTAACTGGATTAGACAGGATCCATTCCTGAACACTTCAAAAAGAAAATAATCCTAATTAAGAAAAGCATCTCCAAGGGCTTTAGCAGAATCACTTTTATAGGGAATAGGTGGTCTTTGGGGCTGAGGGCACCCCTCTGTGTATGACCTGGGATGAAGATGTTTCATGGCTGCATCCAGTAGACCCTGTTG
The DNA here is from genome assembly GCA_026826555.1 of Tolypeutes matacus. Classification (NCBI taxonomy): domain Eukaryota; kingdom Metazoa; phylum Chordata; class Mammalia; order Cingulata; family Chlamyphoridae; genus Tolypeutes; species Tolypeutes matacus. The sequence continues at coordinate 8,236,868 of JAKSZT010026914.1, read as the reverse complement.
GTTTGTGGGAACAAAATATTAGGATTGACTTTCAAAATGAGATTGGCAAATTGGAGAAAAAATAAGTAAATGCAGAGAAGTGGTAAAGGGACATGTGTAAGAAAGTGCCAGAAGTAGGAGGGGGAATAAGAAGGCAGCTGCAGACACACATACCTTTGTAGCCAGAGGGAAGAAGAGGTTTTTGGTCTATGAAGATTTGGCACCCTCCTCCCGAGGAAGATTTTAAGATAGTATTACAGGAACTTATCTTTGGTGGTTCGGGTGAAGTCATGTTGAAAGCAGGAGGAAGAACTAAATTAAAATTTTGGACATAAAATGGTGATTTGGTTTGCAGGATGAGAAACGGAGATTCAATCATTCTCCAGGTGGTCGAATTAATTTATTTGGGTGAAAATCTCCCCAATATTAGAGTCAATCGGAATAATCATATATTTATATATTCAACAACTTTTATTGAACAACTATGATGTTGTTGACACTACTCTAGGTTCTTAGGATATTCCAGATAATAAAACAAATAATTAGCCTTGACTTCCTGGGAAATTCTTTGTGCCAGCTCTGCATTAAATGCTATTATTTCATTTAATCCTTTCAATAACCCTATGGGACAGGTGTTATGTGCTCCATTCCATAGATGAGGAAACTTAAGTAGGATAAGAATTTTGCTCAAGTTTCACTGGATTTAATATAATTGTTGTACTCCAGAGCCTGAACTTTTAACCACAAAACTATCCAAACATCCTGGATATCAGGATTGAATTTGTCAGTGGAAAATGATATACACATTTCAAATGCTGGCTGGCTTCCTGTGTAAATAAAAAAAAAAAAAATGGTATTCATTCAAACCCTACATAATACAAAACAGATAAAAGGCAGGTTCATAAATAATTATTTCACATTCTCACTTATTAACCGAATAAAGGTTATCAGGAATATGAGGAGAATTTTTTTTTTTTTTTTTTTTTACCGGGAGGTCTCGGGTATCAAACCCGGGTCCCTCCATATGGGAGACGGACGCCCAACCATTTGAGCCACATCCGTCCCCCGAGGAGAAAATATTTTATCTCTGTGACCTGAAGATGACAATCTTTGCCAAATTATTACCATGGTATGGGGAAGCGTCAATAGGAATGGCCGATCTGTCTCATCTTCAGCATTAGTTGGTGAAAAACATTTGCTTGTATAATTTCTTTCCGCTTATACTGCTAATGTGAATTTGCATGTTTATAGTTCTCAGGAAAATTTGTTGGCCAAGGGTTATTAAAATAGGCTAAACTTTCCCTGTATTCCAAATTGATCCAAACTATAGTAAACCTATATTTCCTTCTTTAAGGAGGCCATAACTGTGCACAGTATTTGCCTGACTCCAAGTCATCTTCATCCTTCACTTCACTTGGCTCTTCTTCTTAGAGCCATCGGAAGGTTAGATTCGTTCTTTGCCCATGTTGCTGGATAGACCTCCCTATCTGAGATAGTTAAATGATTTGCTGAACATTCTTGTGGCAGAACTACAAATGCTTCCTCAAATTGGGAATGTGTGTATTTAAGGTTTTCATTCTTGAGTACCTGGCAATCATCATGGTACCTGCCCCCAACTGTAGGAAAAGGAAGCTATTAAGAAGGAAATTCTCTTTGAAAAATGCCCAGAGTTTTAACAATCATCTCTAAGAGTATCTACAATTCAGGGCATATATAAAAGGCACTTAAATGATACTGTGTTTTCATTTCAACTGAGATATTTTCTAGTTCTAAAGTTTTCTTTCCTCAGCATTTTCAAGAAGGATACTCATTTTACCTCTGGTTATTTGGTCTTGTAGATCTGTAGCATGTCTTTAAACATTTTACAGCCCCTTTCAATAGTTATATCAGTGGTTCAAAAGTCTGAAGATACCTTGTTTTCCTATTCAGACTGCCTTGCATTATCCATTCCCAGGCCTATCCTCAGCATGTCACATCAGTTTTCCATCTTTGAAAATCATCTGAACCTCTCTGTTATATCCACCTTAGACTGTTGGGCTTCTTTGATCTGGGCTCATTACACTAGATTTACACTACAGTGTTAATAAAATAAAGGGACAAATCTGAAATATAAGTTCATACTCGAAGTTAAACAGAACTTTTCTCCTTCCTGAGGCTTTATACATAAAATTAATTTTAAAAAGTATTGTAGTGATTGTGTTCCATTTTGCAAGAGCTTATACCATTATAGCTCTCTAGTTTTATATGTTGGTATACAATGTGTCCATAGGGATAAAAATATAAGAATTTCAGACACTGTCTTGTAGAGTTGGTTATGTTTCTTGTTAGTTTTGAATTTTTTTCTTAAGTGGCACAGTCCCTCCAAAGAAAATTTCCTTGGATCTAAATGACAGCATAATCATTTCTCCTTCATATCCTTGACTAACAAGTCCCTGAAAACAGAAGTAGACATATGTTATGCCCAATTTAGTACCTAATAGTTGGGGCTTAAAACAAAATTTGCTTGGGCAAGTTGGGTGATTATATATGAATTATAGCTTCCAATGAAAGATTTCCAGATGCCCTGCTTTCCATTTTGTTTATGTTTTTATAGTTCCTTAGTGACTTTGCAAACAACAACAAAAGCACTTACTTTTTGTACTTTTACAAGCAACACCTTTGACAGCTTAAACTTAGTGACTTCTCTGAAGATAATATGCACATTATAATTCAGGAAGAAGGCTGATTTAAGCTTAGATAGTCTGGAATGAAGTAACAGTAAGCAATCGAGAATAGTTATGTTTATTGCAACATTATCTTGAGAACTTAAGGTTTGTGGCATTTGAGGTGTTTCAGACCATCTGGCTTGTGCATCTCACCCGACTGTGCAGAAGGCAGAGTGGAGCTGAGTGAATCACCTATTACAGTCATGGCTAATTCAAAGTGGTTTTATAATTTGGCTATAGATAATAAGTTTCAGCGAAAGCACTTGTGGATTTTTCTGATCCATACTTACCCTTAAAGTCAAGTTCACCAATCAATAAAAATGAATTATTTATACAGGAATAGAAATAACTCTTTAATACCTCCATGACATTGAGGTAGAAGCCCTATAAATACCCTATGTTTGAGATTTTGCATGCCTTTTGTACTTAACTGAATCAATGAATATCATTATGCCCTCAACTGAGTTACTTTATGCATGTAACACTGGGTTTCTTTTGATGTTATATAGTATTATTTGAAAAGTACTTTATTTTCACTTCATTTTATATCACTCTATATTGCATTAAGAATTTGCTCAACTGATAATTAAAACATGTATTTTAAAGCAATAAAAATATAAGGATTGGTTATGCATATGGTGTGTATGATATGTCGTATGTGTCTTGGGTAGGGCAAAATAAAAAAGACTTATGTGAGTTGCTGACCATGTGTTTAACATGGTTGTATAACCATGTGTTTCTATGTGTTACCTTCATTCCCACTCTCCTTCACTTATACATATTACAATTCAGGAGGGTACTTTTACAAACAACTGTATCCATACAGGTAACAAGAAGCAGATCTTAGTGTAAGTGAGCATTTAGTTTTGTGTAATGTGGACACTGGGCTTTTGACTTTAATAGTCATTATCTATGCAATTCTAGAATTGTTCTTTAGTTTATACCTTTCTGAAAATGGCTAATATTTTTGAGGTTGTCTGAATACATGCTCTATAATGGGCACGGAATGCCATTGATTCCACCAGTATGCCTGCATCTGAATATTGGTATATTCTGAACATCTGACTTGCCCTCCTCATCTTTAGGCTGATACCTCTCCTGCAGTGGGAGTTCCATGGGAATAGTGTCTGGATCCCCTACAAGATGGGGATCACATGCTGTTATCTGCTCTGAAACATCAATTTCTCTCTTCAGTGCCATTACTGCTTCAGACAGCTTATTGCTAAGTCTCAGTCTATTTCTGCAGTTTCTCAAAAGCTGGTGCGTAAATATAGTCTTTATCGCTTAATTTCTATGAAAGACCATGCTTCCCATCATTCATTTCTTCCAGATGCTGGCTGCCTCTGTGTTAATGAAAATGCCAGCACGGGGTTGCCTCTATGCGCCAGTCTCTCCTGGGCCCCAGGAGTCCATATTCTAGCAGGAGCATTCTGTCTGCCTTGATCAATTCATCATGCTCACTCTGGGGGTGGAAGTGGAATTAAAAGCACTCTTGGCAAGAAGAGTCTGTTCCTGCCTGGGGGCTGTGCCAAAGCCCTGACATTTCCTGGGCAACACCATTAAACATTCCATCCAGGAGCAGTAACTCAGAGATGTGACTACTGTATGTCCAATATCCTATGGCTTGAAAGGGAAACGCTGCTGGCCTTCATTGTCATATAACTCTGGCTAGCCAACCTGTCTGAATCTCCTATATTTGTGGAGGAGGAGACATTCCCTTAGAATGTAGGAACCAAAAGGAGTTCTCATGAAGGCAACTGGAGGTGTCAAATCAAGGGAACTGGCAAGGGGAGGAGTTTGGATTGAGTGGATCACACTCAGGTTTATACCAAATTGTCCTTTGTCCCTGAAGGTCACTGAGAGAGCCTGGAGGCTTGGATCTGCTACTCTTAGCTCCACAGGGAGGCAGAATCCCCTCTTTCTACCCCACCCCCCCCCCCCCCCCACTTTCTCACTACTCCTTCTAGTTGGTGGTGGTGACAAAACGTTAGGTGGGCAGATGAAGTCTGGATGTTCCCCTTTCTAACAGTGAAAAAGAGAATTTTCTAGCAGTAGGTAGAGCATGACTCAGGCCAAACCCCAAAAGACTGTCCTCCTGAATACAGTCCTTAATGCATTTTTGGTAGTATGCATTCTGCAGGCATTGATTCAAAGCAGATGTGGACAGAGCACTAACAGAGGTAATCTATTTGTTTTTATTTGTTTCTTTTTATTCTGCTTCAGAGGAAGTATCTGAACATTTCTGGGGATCTACAGCTGAGTTCTGAAATGTCCCCATCCTTCCATTAAATACTCATAGCATCTTCCACTCACTGGGCTAATCCATTATGTGGCAGTCACTCTGAGGCTTATTGCTCTGAGGGCTAAATTTGGAAGATGCTAATGCTGTAACAAGCCTGCATGCCTGAGTGATGTTGGAGCTTCTTAGCTCCAATATGCTATAAAATCTTTGGGGTTGTTATCATATCATGTTCACCTTTGTGTTTCAACAATAAGCCCATTGACTGGCATATGGAAGGAGCTCAACTGATATTTTTTGGAAGGAATGATCAAATTCAAGAATGAGTTTGTTTTAAATGAATGAATGCAGAGCTTCACTGCTTTGCAATTTGGGCCTTCTCTGAACTATCTAAACTTAAATTTTGAGAGTGTTGGTAATTCTTAAGCTTTCAGAGATGGTAAGTAGTGTCAGGGCAAGGATTTGAAAATTTCTTGATTGTCCCTGCCACTTTTCCCAAACGATCACCAATGCCTTAGATAAATGAAAGTCACTGATGAAGAAAAACCAAGGGGTATTTTTCCCTCATTTGTTTATTCAATACTCAAAAATATTTCTTGAGGGACTATTATATACAAAGATTTTATGGGTAATAGAAAGAAGCATGTAAACAAGACTTGGGCTCATCAGATTAATTAAAACAAATAGGCAGACTAGTAAGACACAGGAATCTCTTCTCCAGAAAAATAGCTAGAGGATAAGCTGAAACAGCCCTGAAAAAGATCTTCAAGGGTTTAGGACAGCAGGTGAAGGCTGCACACCACCCAGAGGAGAGAGGGACAGAAGAGGGAAATCGTGACAACAGAACCGTGAGTTGGAAGTAGCAGCTTCTGCTGCTGCCAGCACCCTCCCCCACACTCTTCAGAATTCTTGGGGCTCTGGGCCTGCGACCACAGACAAAGGGGGCTCCAGGGATCTACCACTCCTGGAAAGAGGAGAAAGAGGGACACAGCCTTAGGCTAACTCAGGTTCTGACCTGTGAATTTGGGCTGTGAAGCCCCACGGACCCTTCCACATGGCAGTTTGCCCTGGGAGCCTAGGAAGGACTGGAGAAATCCGATCCTTGCAACTTCCCTCTCTTATAGCCTGGACTAATTGTTGAGGACTCCACAGGAGAGGGGACAGAGAACCTGGGGCTGACCCTGCTTTTGAATCCCAGGTTTGGTTTGCCCTGTCCTGAGAGCCCTTCCAGGCCGGGTGGGGCTGCACCATTGTTTGCCTTGGAGCCTGCAAGGGGTTAAAGATATACAAACCTCCCAATCTCCTCCTCTACTAACAGGGACTGATTGTTGAGGATTCAGAAGGGAGTGGAAATATTTCCTAGCTGGGAAAAGGGGGGCGCTACAAGAGAAGTCTGGAGAACTGTCTCAGAAAGTTTGAATCACAGGGCTCTTAGCCCCCAGACAGGAAGCTCTATCTCATTGATCTGGTCTGTGTCACAACAAATACACTCTGACCAGGTACTGAATTGAGAGCTGCCAGCAAGCGCCATCTCCTGGCAGACCAAGGAAGTGCACATAAGAAAATTAATAAGTAAGAGAGGCTTTTCCTGGACTCTATAGCCTTCCTGCCCAAGGCCCTAGGAAATGACTCTACAACCAATTACTGGGTCCAGTGCCCAGTTTTGAGCAACCAGCAGAATAATCCTAACAATCAAGGTTAAGCCAAAAATCAAAGAGCTGTGGTAACTCACAGCCTTCTGCCACTAAAACCCCATAAAAGAGAAAGAGATAGAGCATCTAAGTAAAATACAAACTAACCAGATGCCTAAGCACCAGCAAAAGATTACGATCCATACTAAGAAAATAGAAGACATGGCCCAAGAAAAGGAATACAGCAAAGTCCCAGAAGAGATGCAGAATTTGAGAGAACTAATCAGTGAGATGAGCACAAATTTCCAAAATCAAATTAATGAGATGAAAGACAATATAGTTAAAGAGATAAATGACATCAAGAAGTCATTGAGTGAACGCAAAGAGGAATATGAAATCCTGAACAGAAAAGTAACGGAGTTCACGGGAATGAAAGACACAATAGGTGAAGTCAAAAATACATTTGAAGCATACAACAGCAGACTCCAAATGATAGAAGAAAGAATAAGTGATACTGAAGACAGCAGCTAAAATTGAAGAGAGAAAAGAACAGAGAGAGAAAAGAATGGAAAAAATTGAGCAGGGGCTCAGAGAGTTGAATGACAACACAAAACGCAAGAACATACGTGTCATGGGAGTTCCAGAAGGGGAAGAGAAAGGAAAAGGGGCAGAAAGAGTATTTGAGGAAATAATAGCTGAAAATTCCCCAACTCTTACAAACGAAATGAACTTACATGTCCAAGAAGCACACTATACCCCAGTGAAAATAAATCCAAATAGACCGATGCCAAGACGCATATTATTCAGAATGTCAAATGTAAAAGATAAAGAGAAAATTCTCAGAGCAGCAAGAGAGAAGCAAACGATCACGTACAAAGGATGTCCAGTAAGACAGTGCAGATTTCTCTTCGGAAACCATGGAGGCAAGAAGACAGTGGTATGATACAATTAGGAAACTGAAGGAGAAAAACTGCCAGTCGAGAATTCTTTATCCGGCAAAACTGTCCTTCAAATATGAAGGTGAATATAAAGTATTCACAAACAAACAGAAACAAAAAGAAAGTTTGCAAAAAAGAATCCACCTTTGCAGGAAATATTAAAGGAAGCCTTAGAACCTGAAAGAAAAGGACAGAAGAGACAGGCTTGGAGGAGAGTATAGAAACAGAGTATAGAAGAAAGAAAAGCAGAAAGGATAACCAAAAGAGTAAAAAGAGAGACAAAAATAAGATAACATATGAAAACCAGAGAATAAAATGGAGGAAATAAATTTTCAGTAATATCATTGAATGTGAATGGATTAAATTCCCCAATCAAAAGATACAGGCTGACAGAATGGATAAAAAAACATTAGCCATCCATATGCTGCTTACAAGAAACTCACCTCAGACCCAGAGATACAAACCGGCTGAAAGTAAAAGGTTAGAAAAAGATACTCCATGTGAATAGTAAACAGAAAAGAGCAGGGGTATCTATACTAATATCAGACAAAACAGACTTCAAATGCAAAAATGTGATAAGAGATGTGGAAGGCCATTATATATTAATAAAAGGGACGATCCTCCAGGAAGATATAACAGTCATAAATATCTACGCACCTAACCAGGGTGCCCCAACATATATGAGACAAACTCTGGCAAAACTGAAGGGAGAAATAGACATTTCTACAATAATCGTTGGAGACTTCAACACCCCTCTCACATCATTAGATAGAACAACTAGACAGAAGATCAACAAGGAAACAGAGAACTTGAACAATATGATAAACAAGTTAGACCTAACAGACATATACAGAACACTGCATCCAAACTCAGCAGGTTATACCTTCTTTTCAAGTGCCCATGGATCTTTCTCCAGGATAGACCACATGTTAGGTCACAATACAGCTCTCAATAAATATAAAAAGATTGAAATTATACAAAGCACCTTCTCAGATCATAATGGAATGAAACTAGAAATCAATAACAGACCAGAAAAAAGTAAATTTGCAAATGTGTGGAGACTGAACAACACACTCCTAAATATTCAGTGGGTCAAAGAAGAAATTGCAAGTGAAATCAGTAAATATATTGAGACAAATGAAAATGAGAACATAACGTAACAAAACTTATGGGATACAGTGAAGGCAGTCTTGAGAGGGAAATTTATAGCCCTAAATGCCTATATTAAAAAACAAGAAAGAGCTAAACTCAAAGATTTAACTGAACAACTTGAGAAACTAGAAAAAGAACAGCAAACCAATCCCAAAGCAAAAAGAAGGAAAGAAATAGTAGACTAGAGCAGAAATAAATGAAAATGAGAACAGAAACACAATAGAGAAAATCAACAAAACCAAAAGCTGGTTCTTTGAGAAGATCAATAAAATTGACAACCCCCTCACTAGACTAACAAAGAAAAAGAGAGAGAAGATGCAAATAAATACAATCAGAAATGAAAGGGGGGGAATTACAAATGACCTCACAGAAATAAAAAGAATCATAAGAGGATATTATAAGAACCTATATGGCAACAAACTAGACAACCTGGATGAAATGGACAAATTTCTAGAAACTCATAACCAACCTACAATGGCACAACAAGAAATACAAGAACTTAACAATCCAATCACAATTAAGGAGATTGAATCCGTCATAAAAAATCTCCAAGCAAAGAAAAGTTCAGGACCAGATGGCTTCACGGGTGAATTCTACCAAGCATTTCTAAAAGAATTAACACCAATCCTGTTTAAACTCTTCCAAAAAATTGAAGAGGATGGAAAATTGCCCAACACATTTTATGAAGCCAACATCACCCTAATACCAAAGACAGTTAAAGATTTCACAAGAAAAGAAAATTACAGACCAATCTCTCTCATGAACATAGATGCAAAAATTCTCAACAAAATACTTGCAAATCGAATCCAACAGCATATCAAAAGACTTATACATCACGACCAAGTGGGATTTATTCCTGGTATGCAAGGCTGGTTCAACATAAGAAAATCAATCAATGTAATACACCACATCAACAAATTGAAGGAAAAAAAAAAACAAATGATCATCTCAATAGATGCAGAAAAGGCATTCGACAAAATCCAACATCCTTATTTGATAAAAATACTTCAAAAGATAGGAATAAAAGGCAAATTCCTCAATATGATAAAAGGCATATATGAAAAACCCACAGCCAACATCATACTCAATGGGGAAAGGTTGAACGCTTTCCCCCTAAGATCAGGAACAAGGCAAGGATGCCTACTGTCACCATTGTTATTCAACATTGTACTAGAAGTTCTACCTAGGGCAATTAGACAAGACAAAAAAAAAAAAAAAAAAATTAAAGGCGTCCAAATAGGAAAAGAGGAAGTAAAACTCTCACTGTTTGTGGATGACATGATCCTGTATTTAGAAAATCCTGAAGTATCCACAACAAAGCTACTTGAACTAATAAATGAGTTCAGCAAAGTAGCAGGATACAAGATCAACATGCAAAAATCAGTAATGTTTTTGTACACTAGTACTGAACAATCTGAGGAGGAAATAAGGAGGAAAATTCCATTTTCAATAGCAACAAAAAGACTCAAATACCTAGGAGTTAATTTAACCAAAGAAGTACAGTACCTATATGCAGAACTACAAAACAATACTAAAAGAAATTTAAAAAGACCTCAACAAATGGAAAGACATTCCGTGTTCATGGATTGGAAGAATAAATATCGTGAAGATGTCAATCTTGCCCAAACTGATTTATAGATTCAATGCAATACCAATCAAAATCCCAACAGCTTACTTTACAGAATTGGAGAAGGCAATTACCAAATTTATCTGGAAGGGTAAGTGCACCCAAATAGCCAAAAGTATTCTATAAAAGAAGAGCTATGTGGGAGGAATTTCACTACCTGACCTTGAAACATATTACAAAGCTACAGTGGTCAAAACAGCAGGGTACTGGCATAAAGATAGACATATCGCTCAGTGGAATAGAATTGAGAATCCAGAAATATACCCTCACCTATACAGTCAACTGGTTTTTGACAAACCTACCAAGCCCACGCTAATGGGAGAAAACAGTCTCTTCAACAAATGGTGTTGGGAAAACTGGATATCTATAACCAAAAGAATGAAAGAGGACCCCTATCTCACCCCCTATACAAGAATCAACTCAAAATGGATCAAAGATCTAAATATAAAAGCCAGGACCATAAAACTACTAGAAGAAAATGTAGGGAAACATCTTCAAGACCTTGTAGTAGGTGGTGGTTTCTTGGACCTCACACCCAAAGCACGTGCAACAAAAGAAAAAGTAGACAAATGGGACTTCCTCAAAATTAAACACTTTTGCACCTCACAGGACTTTGTCAGAAGGGTGAAAAGGCAGCCAACTCAATGGGAAAAAATATTTGGAAATCACATATCTGATAAGGGTTTAATATCGAGGATGTATAAAGAGATGTTACAACTCAACAATAAAAAGACAAATGACCCAATTAAAAAATGGGCCAAAGCCTTGAATAGACATTTCTCCGAAGAAGAAATACAAATGGCAAAAAAACACATGAAGAAATGCTCAACATCACTCATGATTAGGGAAATGCGAATCAAAACTACAAAGCATTTCCAACCTATCAGAATGGCCACTATTAAAAAGACAGAGAACTACAAGTGTTGGAGAGGATGTGGAAAGATAGGAACACTTCTTCCCTGTTGGTGGGAATGCAGGATGGTACAACCACTATAGAGGACTGTTTGGCAGTTTCTAAAGAAGTTGAATATAGACTTGTCATGTGACCCTGCAATACCACTACTGGGTATATACCCAGAAGAACTGAGAGCAGTGACACGAACAGACATCTGCACACCAATGTTCATAGCCACATTATTCACCATTGCCAAAAGTTGTAAACAACCCAGGTGTCCATCAACAGATAAATGGATAAACAAACTGTGGTCTATTCACATGATGGAATATTATGCAGCTGTAAGAAGAAATGAAGTCATAAAGCATATGGCAACATGGATGAACCTGGAGGACATTATGTTGAGTGAAGCAAGCCAGACACAAGAGGACAAATACTGTATGAATGCATTACTATGAACCAAATATATTGTGTAATATATTGTTTGATTCAAAAAAAATTTATATGTATCCATTACATTTAATTGAGAAATGTAAAAAAAAAAAAAAAAAGAATAGTCATTGAAATTCTTGGGTGTAGGTAGATGTATAAGCATTTCCCCCAAACCATATGACCAGTTTATAATGAAGGTGACTCTGAAAAAATTGTGCCACACACATGGAGTTTTATTAAGCAGACCCTAACAAATGGGTATAAAATAATCAGAAGCCTGGATGACCTGGGATCTTGAAAGGTTTTACAATGCATCACTGTAGCATAGTAAGGTGTGTACATATTTAGATGTGTAAGCTCAGAGAATATTTACCCTGGTACTGCTTTGCTTTGCAAGTAGTTGCCAAAAACACTTTGCTAATTTTTATAATGGAATTGTAAAATTTGATATGTCGTATTGTTTGATGCAACATGCCTCCAAAATACAAAAAAAAAAAAAAAAAAAAAAACAAATAGCAGAACAAGAGAAATAAAAATGAGCTCCTGGGAATCCCAATCAGGATGCAAGAAAGCAATGCAAGTTTCAGCATTCAGGTGGGCTTTGTAACAGCTATGAAAGGAGGGTAGTTATGGTTTAGCTTGGAGAAAGATGATAGTCAGGGAAGAAGGACATGCACTAAGGTACAGGGTAGAAATGAGCATGTCACTTGCAAGGGTTATCTGGCTGGAGTGAAGGGTGCTGAATGGACACAAGGGACAGGAGGGACAGGAGTTCAGACAAGAGTGGGTCAGATCACAGAGGGACATGATGTCAGGCTGGGGTTTAAAGGCTTTAATTTGTAGATGAGGGGCAATATGTGTATGGCAGTTTGATATTATTTATGAATTCCAAAAAGAGATATAGATTATGTTTGTAAAATGGTCTGTTCCTCTGGGTGTGATAACCTTTTGATTGTATTAGATTCAACTGAGATGAATGATTAAATTATGTTAAGATTAGGGTCTTGATTCAACCACGTCATTAGAGTCCCCCTTGGTGAGCTGATAAAATAGACTCTTACATGGAAGTAGACACACAGGGAAGAACACAGAGGAAGAGAGACAGCTCAATAGACATGGCTGAGGCCCCAGGAAGAGAGATGAGCCTGATAGTCTACAGCTGACCTTGTGAAGAGGCCAGAGCAGCTGAGCCTGGAAAGAAACAGGCCCAGAGAACAGAGACGAGCCTTATACCAGCCTACAGCTGAGATTAGAAGAAACCCCACAGAGCTTTAAGAGGAAGAGGAAGGCTGACCTCTCACAGATGTTGCCCACTATCTTGCTTCAACATGTGGCAACAGAATTTGATAAGGAAGTAACATTAGGTTGGACTCTTTAGGGCCTTGTAACTATAAGCTTTTACCCCAAATAAATACCCTTTATAAAAGCCAACAGATTTCTGGACTTTGTATCAGCACCCCTTTGGCTGACTAATACAATGGGTATCTCCTAGCATGTTAGATTGAATTATGTGCCCTAGAAAAATATGTTCTTAATCTTAATCCATTCCTGTGGGTGTGAACCCATTGTAAATAGAACCTTTTGAAGATGCTATTTTTAGTTAAGGTGTAGCCAACTGGATTAGGATGGGTCTTAATCCTATTACTGGAGCCCTTATAGAGAAGGACACAGAGAGAAAGCCACAAGAAGAAGCCAGAAGTCAACAGAATCTGGAAGAGGAAGGAGAAGACATCACCATGTACATTGCCCTGTGACAGAAAAGCCGAGGACCTACAGCTCGCTGGTAGCCACACACACAGCCAATGGGAAGAAAGCATTACCTAGCTGATGCCTCAATTTTGGACTTGTAGACTTAAAACAATGAGTCACTAAATTCCCTTTTTTTTTTTTATTTTTTTTTATTGTGGGTAAAAATCAAAATTTCACAATACATACCAACATTTGCAAAATGATATATAAATATATATGCATATATGTGCATTTGCTTACAAAAATGTTATTTTTATATATATATATATAAATAAATATATTTTAAGAGGTGCTTAGATTACCCAAAATATTACACGGAACCCACTGGGATTCCCATATTACCCTGTTTTTAAGCCAATTTATTATATGCTATTTGTTTTAGCAGACAGGAAACCAAGACACCTAGCAAGCAAGTTCTCTGATAGAAGCAGACTTATAAAATGACTAATTAGGCAGTGAAATAGAGAATGGATGGGGGATTCAATGTGAGAGGAGGGATTATGAGAAATCAGCTACAATAATCCTGGTATGAGATAAACAAATGCTTGGGTGAAATAGGGATAGGATAAAAATAAATATTGTCAAAACAAACTAGCAAGTGCCCAGTATTATGCTAAACATATTAATTTGCATTATTTCATTGACTCTTCACTCAATAATGATTGGCCCAATGATTATTTTATCCTTGCCCCCATTTTATAGATAAGGAAAGTAAAGGCCCATTCAAGTAACTTGACCCTGCTACTGAATGGCAGATCTGGAATTTGAATCCAGGAAATCAGAATTTTTTGTCTTTGTTATTTATCCTAAACTATCCTTCAGAGTAGAATCATTTTATCTTTTTATTACAGTTAATGCAACAATAGTCTGTTCTTTTGGAAGACTTTTTATTCAAAGATCTGAACATTTTGTTTCATCTGTGGATGACCAAATAGGAACAGGCCCATGCTTGTTAGTATCTGAGCAGTCTGATTTTATTGATCCTATTGACAGTCTGAACTGTAAGTTAGCTTACAAGAGGTAGAGGAACCAGGTTCTTTCCTCCCCTAAGATACTTGGCTCAATTTTCAAAAGTTCAGAAGAATGAAACAGAGTACCATAGCATTTGCCCTACATTTTGGTCAGAGGGAAGGCATGTGAAAACAAGAGATACCCACAACACTCAGTGCTTCTACAACTTTTCCACTGATGCACCCATGACCAAAAGGTAAGTAAGGAGCTCAGAAAACATGAGACATGTTAACTGAACAGCAATCACACATCTTAGGTTTTATCTAAAATTTTGGATACATTTTGCCTTCTATTATTTAATATATATTTGTTTACTTTACTATATTTTTCTTTATAGGAAATTTCACATTTTCTTGATAAATAATGATAATCAAGTGGCTACCACCATTTTATCTTGTGCCTTCATGTGCCCGTAAGCTCTGTTGGGACAACTAAATTGGATTTGAGACATGCAAAAATAACCCAGATTGTGTGACTCTCGCTGAGTGGCAAGATGGTGCCATGACCAAGAACGTGGTCCTGCTTGAGTCTGTATCCTTGTTCTGCTACTATCAGTACCAGCCTTATTGGTCAAGTTTTAAAGCTCTTGTTACCTGGCAAGTCTCATTTATAAAGCAGAGATTAACAAAATAACAGTGTATCTTAGAATCAGTACTCTCAGATTCAATGGAATATGATAGAACCTACCATACGTATTCAGTCAATTAATATATGTAAAGTACTTCTGGCACAAAGTAAACACAATATAAATTTTAACCATTATTATTACATATGCAATTTATAAGCTTTAATACTAAAACACACAAAGGAGACTATAAAGGCAGTTCCTTTATAGAGGGACAAAGAGAAAGAAATTTCCAGAGCAGGAGACCACAGAAATGCCAGAGAATAGTAGAAAGTAGCCAACATATTAATTCAGTTAAATATTTGCTGAGCACCCTTTGCTTAGATATTCTACCAGATACAAAGGATGCAATGGTCAGTAAAGCAATCTTTCTAAAGGACTTAGAGACTAGCAGAAAATATAGGTGCAAACTTAACAATGCTCCCAAAGTACAAATTTGTACCTATGGAATTGCCACAAAGGATAGGCACACAGGGGGCATAAGCCAAAAATGAGGGGATTTGGCCCATGCAGGGAAATATGGAGAAGCTGGTCTGAGGAAGGGAGACTTAAAGCTGAAATCAGAAGAATGAGTAGGTGTTCACCAGGTGAAGTGCACTGGAAAGGGTTTGTAAGCAGAGTGAGCAGCATATGCAAAACTCCCAGAGGAAGAGAGGAAAGGGCAGCACAGTGTTCTAAAAGCAGGTAGTGGAGAGCGTGCAAGTCAGCCTACAGGAGACATGTGCAGAAGATGAAGTCAGAGCAGTAGCCAGGTACCAGTTGCCCATGTGGAGAAGACAAGGAAATGCAAAGCCAAATCTTGCCTTTGTAATTCCGCAAAGGGCAAGCCACTCAAGAGGCAGGGCTCACTGCTGTCTCTTCAAGGAAACTCCAGGACTGCTTGGAACACTTCTTCCACCCCAGGCCTCTCCCTCATGCCAGCCTGACATATTATTCTTATGGGAGGGAAAGAATGACTTTAAGTGGCATTTTTACAAACCGAAACATTACATGGACTTCTATTTCTGTCATTCGTTGTGTGGGATTTGCTAGGAATAAAGAATAAAGAATATATATATATCCTTTTCAGACTGAAAAGGCACAATTTCTTGGCTACAACTTGTCTATGTGGGCTGGCTCCTCACAGCCTCTGCTTTGTACCCCTTTCTCTGTTTGGCACTGGGAGGATTATCATGTATATTAAAATCTCCTCTGCTCATCCCTACACAATGCTTCTCTTTCTCTCACAGGCAGGCTAGAAACACAACTTCAGGTTCTTTTGTGAAAGGGGGAATTCAAGGTAGAACTGTTGATCCTTTGGAAGAATTTATAAAGGATGATCCAAAGGGAATGGCTCCTTTGTCCTTTAGTATTAGGTGTTTTAGGGAGAAAAATTAGTGGCAGCATAAGATGGAGGAATAAAAGGAGAAGTTGTGGGGAAGTAATGATATTTTAAAATATTTCCATTGATTATAACTGAAAAGACATCGAATAGCTCAGAGATACATAGACTGGGCTTCATGGGAGTAGGCAGGAAGGTCAGATTTGCCGGGTGTTTTCTCCACAAAGACTGGCAGAGGGTTGATGAATAGCAGTTCTAATCTTTCCACAGGGTTTCCAAAAGTTATTGCAGGCAACATCCCTTCGTTGGCACATAGCCAACTACTTTGTCATCAAAGCACACTGAAATGGTGTCTGTTCCAACAGGACCAGGTTGTATGTGACCTTTGCTGAGAACCTACTAGATAAAATTATTTTGGTGTTCTTAGTAGTTCTTATCTCACTCTTCTGCCTCCTACCTGGTTAATTACCGTCTTTTATCATATTTACATAAAAGAAATGTAATAGCAAATAACACCACCACCATCATCATCATCATGATTATCCTCACATCTACCATTTACTCAATAGTTAACACCATGCCAGGTGTTGGGTGAGCTGATTAACATATCTTATCCTATTTCTCACAAAGATCCCAACAAGTGCTCATCTTAGCCACACTAGATAGATGAGAAAATTGGGGCCGAGATTACAAACTTAATCATATGATATTACTGGTAATGTAATAAGCAACAAGATACCAATGCATATATTTGAATCTCCAATGCTGAAGTGACCTTGCATAAACCAGTATTTGTATCTTTCTAATAAATGTGTTTATTAATAAAAATAGCATTCTCTAGACTTTGTGAACCTCAATAGTAGTGTTGGATATAGAACAACTGCAGGTGACAATGACATTTATTTTCCAATAGTTTGCTGCTTATATTGCCCATATTTGCTGGGTTTGGTTAGATGGTTCTGATTCTCCTACTGCTTCATAACACCTGCAATAAAGGCAGACATTGTAAGTGTCCACTGAGTGTTAATTGAGCAAATAAACAAATGGATTAAATTAAGTTCCAGCTGTACTGATGTAGCTGTAGGGTCTGTATATAAATGACAATTTTAAATAATTGGTGCAATTGAGATTGAAATGGCTGATTCTAGAGACATGCTTTGCCTAATATATCAAGACTTAAGAAAACAGACTCCTGCTTTACCATTAGATCCTCTAATATCAGATTCTCCAATTCTTCTCAGATGTGCTGAAAGATGTGATGAAAAGGAATGGAAGCAGAAGAGCTGTGGAAGTACTTCTATTTACCAGAACATGTTTAAGTTGTAGATATAACTTTATAATGAGAAAAACCAATGGCTTTTACTAATGAGGAATATGGTGCTTGTTGAGGCCTTGATAATTGCCCGTTTCCCCAAAACACTTTGATTTTAGAACTCTGATTTTCTGAATCCCAAATCCATTGTTTACCAAGTGCAACTGTGCTATTATGGACTTAGTACAAACTAACCATTGACTATGAAAAAATACTAATGCTCCCTCATAGCTTCCAAAAAGATTATTCTATTGAATCAAAATTATAATGGCCCATAGTCTTGATCACAGATACCAAAGTGGAATTCCTTCCTCACTAGGTTCTTGAGAGGATCATATGAAAGGGTGAGTGTGAAAGCACTTTGGAAAATAGAAAAGTGTGGTCCTGGTTTATAATAATCTGATGAGAGAGCCCTGAAAGTCTGCATGAAAGAGCATCGCAGTCTAAACTTTCCTTTCAGTCCTAGCCATTTCCCTGAATAACAGATAAAATGTGGAGCTCCTTGATATCAAGCCAGGAAGCCTTCACTTCGGGCCTCCAATCCTCTCTGCATTGCCCCAGGGCCATGAGGATGGGCAGCAGATAGAAAAGTTTAGGTGTAGTCTGCAACCTAGAAGCCACCAACCTTCATTTATGTTTTTCTTTGGCTAACAGTGTTTTAAAACAATTTGAATTAGAATGCCTTTAGGGGGGTATTCTAAATTCTCAGTCCCTCTGACTTTTTATTGCCTCACCCAAGGCTGATGCACAATTACCAAGATGTTTGAATTTGAGTACTTGATATAGATTTCTTGTGACTCCTAATGCTTTTTTTTTTTTTTTAAACTTCGGTTACCTCTAGAGAGTCTGCTTTCTATTTTTCCTTCCAGAAAGGATTCAAAGGAAAGAAGAAGTTGGAAATTTGGGTCTATTTGGAAAAAAAAGATGGTGACACAAAGGAAAGTTCAGGAAGTTTATACTGAAGAACCAACCTGCTCAGTAAGATTGTTTAAGGATTAGTCTGTCTTCAGAAGCCTGGTTGAGAGGAAACCAGAACCAGCCAGGGGGCATGAACGAGCCAGGTTCCAGAGGAGTCTATACCCTATCAGGAGCAAAACTTCTAATTTGTTTATGCCCTTACTGATTCTTTCACAACCATCACCTCCTGAGAAATTCAGGACTTTAGAAGCTATAACATGGGGATCTTTGTACTGACTTTCCTCATTGCTATTCACCCTAGGGACTTTTTGGAAATAAATGGCTACTTAATGTTTGTTGAGCAGCTACCAAATGCTAGACAGCTAAGGTAATCCATGACAGGCCCTTTACCCGGATTACCTTATATGATCTTCATAGTAATGTCATTATCTCTAATTTACTGGGGTTCTTAGGCTAACTTGACTAACATCCCACAGCTAGTAAGTGTCAGGGTAAGGGTTTGAATTCAGTTCTTAGGCTCCAAAGGCCATGCAAAAAAGTTGCAATGAATATCTCCAGTTCTATAGTGTGTATCTTCCTGGTGCCCTGCACAAATATCCTCAAAACCAATTTCAACTGTTAAATTGCCATCTCTTAAAACTCCTCCTTTTTCCATCTGATTTTTTTCCTTTTCATATCGGCTTTTCTCTCTATTTGTATATGGGCATTTCCATTGATTTTGATTATCAAGGGTCTGAACCCCTTTTAATGTTTGGGGTTTCCATACTTTTGAAGTCTTGTTTGAAAGGGGGGCGGGGGGAACACAAAAACTGTCTACCTCTAAATGGAGAGAAGCCAGACACTTGCTTGCCCATCCTCTCTGGCAGTTAGGCACAGACTATATAGTAAGCTCCTGTGCTCAGATACATCAATGTTGGTCTTGGTCTCAGGAGCTAAATGCACCAAGAACTAAGGGTTTTCTGTTGGAGATTATGAAAGCAGAAGAATTTCCACATAAGAACCAGTTTTGACATGTGAATTTGGTCTTCTCTTTCTGGCTCCTTAGCCTCAGACCTGGTTCTCCAGCCATCCCATCAATTTGACTGCCCAGTATATTTATAATAAATTCATTTTATTCTTGACTCATCCAGAATCAGCTTCTGTTGCTTGAAATTTTTAAGCTAGGTAGATATGGTGTTGTTTATACGCACAACTCTCAGTCAGTAACTGTTATATAGCCTAAAACTCCAAATGAATACACACAGAGAAGCACATACATGCACAAAGATATGCAGTGCACTAATAGTCACCAGACTGCTATATGAATGCCTTCACTCCACAGCCCAGATCAATCCAATCTTTGATAGCTATATCATAGTACCATTTAAAATTTTTATCATGGGAAACCCCCATACTCTCAGTGTAACTTTTCCATAATCTAAAACTTGTTTAAAAGTAAAGTTTATTTAAAAATTTTGTCAACCCAATAGGCAAAAACTGATTGTGGTTCTGTTTTCTTCTAAGTGAAATTACTGCTGACCTTTGAGTCTTCACCAAGCCCATTTCCTTTACCAACCATGTCAACCACCTAATTCTCATGGTCTAGAAAGTCACATGTCCTGAAATCCTCTCTGCCATTGGCCTCCTTCCCATCCATTCCTTTCCCCTGCCTTTGCGCTAGGCCTTTTACAGTTTGACCTATTAATTTCCCTTAAAAATCCTACTTCAAACAGTTCTGCTAGGATTCCCTCTCTGACTCACTTTTCTTAAACCCACCTTTTCTTTTACTTTGTTCACTTACATTAGTGTCCATATACACTCCATTGTTTACATGAAGAATCCTAGCTTTGAAAAATATGCTACTTATATAAGTTCTCATTAATTATATACATATCATATATTCTAGATTAAATGTATCCATTTAATTATGTCCATATCAGAGACATAGAGACTCCTTTTCCTTATTTTGTATCCCCATCACATTATCTCAGAAAATTCCCTGCCGAAATTTAGAAACTTTAATGCTTGTTATTTATTTATTTGCCCATACATTCAATAGATACATGTATTTCGGAGGAAGGTCAAAGATATGGTTTATGGGTATTGAATATATGATAAACTCTGGTGTTAAAGTGATGTAGTATATTAGAAACTTATTAAAACTTTTGTCCCTCCCTGTGACAGCATTATACATCCTCATCTTGTTGACTCAGAAGTGGCTGTGTGATTTGCTTTGGCTATGAAATGTGAGCCTTAATGACTTGTCATTTCCAGGCAGAAATTTTAAGAACCAGCTTGTACTTCACCATGTTCCCTGTGTCACAAGTCTAGCCATGTTCCAGGTATAAGGGCTATTCCATCAGCCTGGGTATTAGAGTGAAGACAACTTGCAGCAGAGTCATCATCAACTTATGATAGATATATAAGCTGAGAGATAAATATTCCTTTGTTCTTGTGAGCCTCCTATATTTTCATCTTGTGTATTACCTAGGTATTCAGCTCACTCCAACTGATTAAAGTGATGACAGCAACTTGTGACTGTCCTCAAGGAAGGAAAAAACAGCCAGGAGAATGAAAACACTTAAAAATTATTTCTTATTGACGTGTAAATATAGATGCTAGAATGATGACAGAGAAGGCAAAAACTAAAGAATGGAGAGGGAAGTAAATTTTATAGAGAAATTCTGAAAAGGGAAAAATATACCATCAAGAAAATACTCATTAGTTCATATGAAAGTCATGGTAATGACAAATAATGACAAATAATTAAATATAAGCTATGAACATGTCAATAGACTTTCACATTGTTTTATAATGAAAGTGAGTTGTACACAAATCTGTTTGAAGTGAACAGACAGTAGTTTTCTTTATCACTGCTCAAGTAAGCTTGGTTTTATGAAATTATTTAAAATTTGTGTGTTTTTTTTTCTAGCACAATCAGATACTGCCTTGACAGATACTGAGATTTTTTGAGTTTTTGGAAAACTGGGTGGTTTTATTTGGGGGGTGTGTGTGTGTATTTATTTATTTATTTTGGAAAGGGGTAGTTGTAGAACTGACAAGAAGCACAAACATCCCTATAGAGAGAGGGAGTGAAGTTGTTAGTCTCTGAGCCCTAAGGAATTATGTAACAACTTCTGACCCTTAACACTGAAAGCAGAAAGTAGAAAAGAATGTATAAGCAGGAGCAGGAGGTATTCCAATATAAATTCTAAAGGAAGGAAAAGGAAAAACAGTCTGTTCTCAGTTTATTTTAAGTATAAAGCCTTGATCAACTATCGCCTTGAGCATGGTTTAAATAGGGAAAACAGTAGTCCAGATATGAGAAGTCATAATCCCTTTCAGCATTAAGCTTTTCTTTTTTCTTTTTTTTCTGATTAACACAGCTCAGTTTCCAAATTCATAAAATATGGAAAAAAATAAAGAAGAAAATGACTCTATAACCCAAGGACAACTTTTTGATTACATGTTGGTCTATATTCATCAAATGTTTTATTTCCTTTCTTCCTTCCCTCTCCATTCCTCAAAGAAGAAAGGCTAGATATAATCTTTTATAATCATCATTTTTCTTTAACAAAATATCATGGGCAATTTTCCATGTATGAAAATACAGATTTGCAATATTAATTTATATAACTGCATAGTATTTCATTATTTGTTGGTACCATTATTTATTAACCTATCACCTATGGACTGAATTGCCCTAGGATTTTGGAAAGGAATACTTGACTTTAAATTGCTAAGAACCAGATTTGTTTAGCCTCTATGTTTCAAAGTAGATGGAGCATAGTTGGAGGACAGTACAGATCATGGGTCTCCTTTCTACATGGCATTTAGGAAGACAAGGAGATAGAGTAATAAATAAAACACCAACAAAATATCTTGCCTTCATGTGACATATTCTACCAAGGAAAGACAGACAAGAGGAAATCGACCAAATATGTTCTTTCATTTGTTTACCCATTTATTTTTTCATTCAGTGAATGTTTACTGAGTACCTGCCGTTTGTCACATACTTTTCAAGGTGCCAGGAATACTGCATTCACAAAGAAGTGAATGTAGATAGAAAATGTTGAGCCTTCAGTCCTCTACCTTTAGAAGCTGTGGAAATGAGCAGAAACCAGACAATAAGGTGATGGTCAGTGAGATATAGAAAACAGGAAATCCTGGTGTCCTGAAATCCAGATGAAGAAAGGGTCACAAAGAGTGAGAAATGATCAATCTTGAAGTCATCTGAAACATTGAAAAAGATGATACCACCTGAGGGAAGGTCCTGTGGCTGAGTAGGTAAAATGCTGCAAATCATTTATTTGGCCATTGGATGTCATCAGTGTTCTATGGAGCACCTGCTGAGTGAGTTCTGTGCAAGGGAACATTATGAGTTAAAGGCAGCAATTTGTTTAGTGCTTTGATGGCATAGGGGCATGCCTCACATTTAAACGGTGTGGAAATAGTAACAAAATTCATTTTTAGTAAGAAGTATTTTAAATACCTCAGAATATTGTTTAAAAAAAAAACAACAAAGAACAACATAACATAGTCTGCGACTAAAAATGTGAGTTTGTTTGACCCAGTTTTGTAATTCAGCCAGTTGCTAATGTAAATAGTTCAAATAATCAAATGATGTGACCAGAGCTGTTCCTTTTCCTTTCTCATTGTTTAATTGACCTGGTACGTATGACAAATTTGCTTTCTGCCACTTCCAGGACTGTGATTCTTAATATTTTGGGGAAATACTTTTGGGAAACTCAGGTACAGCCAAAATATTATTTTTTCTGTTTGTTTTTCAATGTATATAAAAAGTATGCTAGAGAAGAAGGTAAAATGTGAACATCAGGGATTAATGAGATACTATTATTCAAGTACAAATTTTAATCACATCATGGAGATATTTTGAGTTATCAGAGATTGTTACTGTTTTTCAGAAATTGTTTTATGTTATTAAAAATAATTATACATATGATGCATTGATAACAGCTCAGTTTAAAATCAAACAATATTGAAGTATCTGAACTAAAAAGCAAAACTTCCTTCTTATCTAACCCAACCACCATCCTTCTTCTCCTCCAACTCACATATCCCACATCCTCCTCTCTTTAGAGAAGACCATGAGTAAAAGTCTGTGTATTGCAAAATTCCTCTTGGAATTTTCCCCTGTATATTTATATATGTCTCTATGCAGTTTTTAAAGGTATTAAGACATTTGAAGGTAGGTAAAAGTACTAGCTTGAAATGGAGTTATAAGATGTCTCAGGGAGGCAAGTCTGTGTTGGTGGAAGAGTGAGTAGGAAAACCATTTTAAATTTATCCTTACATTGTGTCCTGGTTACATAGGGCTGCAAGTCAGATTTAGAGTATTGTTAGACTTTATTCTACATAAGTACACACAAGGCAAGCCTTCAAGTCCCTCAAGTTTTTCATTGGTACATAATACAGGAGATTCAAAATAGCATTGACCTTTGGTTGGGCAGGAAGAGTTTGCTTTGTTTTCATTAGGGAGTGCTAGCACATTAACAGGGTAATGAATTTTTATTTCTTCTCCTCATTTCCATTGTTACCAGTATGTGTTGTTGTTTTTTAAATTATATTATACTCTTGTAGAGCTAACAGGTTTTAATGAGGACTGTCTGATCTGTGTTTCTTCAGTAAATAAACTATTGGATTACATACAGAAGGGTAACAGGGGTGGAAGTTAAACAATCTTGCTCAGTCTTGGACAATTTCCATTGCAAGAGATTAACAATATAACGTGGTATTTGGGATTAGGCCAAAATAATATAATTTATAAGCAAAATAATAAAATTTTGTGAGTTCATATGTTCTGAAAGGAAATAAAAATAGCATTTTAAAATTATTTTCTCTATGTATCATTGAGGCATGAATAGGCTATATTAATTAACATATACATGTAACATTAATATATTATAATATTTATGTGTATTGATTATAACAATATATTAATTGGTATACATAAATTGTACATTTATAGTTTGTTACTATGGTACATTTATTTCTGCATTTATCATACCAAAAAAATGATTTAGGCATGGAAAGGAAAGCCTGAGAGGAAAGAGGAAAGAGGAAAGGAATTGAGTTTATTCATTTTTGAAAGAAGTACCTTGGAGGGCAAAGTAATAAAGTTTTTTATACAAGTGGAGGCTTCTAAAGAGAGAGCAGTGCTCTCATGAGTGTGGTTTCCTCTTTCACAACCCCTGCTGGACAGGAGGGCATTTAAAGGGAGAAAAGTACTTATTTTATAGTTAACTAAGGGCATGGGATCCACTTTGAAATTCTTGCTCAGAGACTTGCAGTGAAATTTCTCCACTGTCAGCACTGATAATGGAATAAGAGGAAACACACTTTCACCACAGTATGAAGAATTCTGGTTATAGACCATGGTTTAAAAATGTATCTGAGTAAAAAGGAGAAAGTTGTTCCTTGAGAAACTGTAAAAAGATATTAAAAAAAAAAGTAGATGATTGCACCAATCTGGTTTGGTAGTTAAGAATGGACTTTTTTCTCAAAGTTGTAACATGCCAATGACTTGATACTAATATTATCTTAAATAGCTAAAAATGGGGAACTAATAATTAATTAAGGGAAAAGTGTATGGGCTGAAAACTAATGTCTATTGAGAGTCTTTTAAGTGACTGTTCAATAAGTTCTACCCTGACATAGTTTGCCCACCCTCCAGGACCTCACACATGACTTCTACTATGGCACCATTTCCTGAACTGCAGGTAAGAGGCACATTTCTCAGGGTCTACTTCTAGGATCAGTTGGGCTGGTTTTCTGGAATCTAGGGGCTCTCTCATGACAGAAAGCAAATGAATCCAACCATGGTAATGTGAATATGGCTATTCCCATTTCAGAGACGAGAACACTGATATCTAGAAAGTGGACTAGTGGTGACTTGCTACTGAAATTTTTCAAGATGGCTCAAAATAAAATTGTACTTTGGAATAGTCACAGAAAAAAGTTTGGTGGAATTGCAATAATTTTTCTATTTTCTCATTTAGTGGCTCAACGATCTTATCCTACATTTTGCCAGCTATCATTGTCCTACCATTATAATAATACTTATTTTAATAACAATGACCAAGTAGACATTATCCTATCCAGTCAGTAATGTGGGTTTGGAAAGTTAGAGAAGCTCCCCACTTCATTCTCCCTCCCCTGTGCCTAATCATCTTTATTGAATACCAAATTGTGAATACCTTGGAGTGAACATGCCAGTTTTATTCTTGAGGTTTCTTTTCCGACCAACTGCTTTGTTGCTTAACATTTTAATAAGACATTAACAGACATATTTTCTGAAAATAATTTGTTATCTATAATCAGCTACTTCCATTGAAAAATATCACAAATTTTTACACATTTACCCTGTTGGAACAGATGGCAAACCAACTGTCAACATTTTTTTAAGACGTAGAAAGGAAGAATAGAGGATGTTTTTTCTTCTTTAGATGTTTTAATTATATTTTAAAGTCATTTTTTTAATGTTAAAAAAATACAGTATTGTAAGATACTATCTTACAATACAAAATAAGAAGTAGGCACTATCTGAAAGAATTGAAGATTAACTGGCTAACAATTTGAAAAGTCTAATTTACTAATTAGTGATGTTTGCATCTGTCTACTTTCCCCTTCAGCTAGTCAAATATTAGCTAAAAATCTTTTTCCTTCCAAAGGGATAAACTTAACCACAAATTTTTAAAATGAGATTTCTTATCATTTCCCCTAACAGTTAAGTTCTGGCCCACTGTTCCTCCCCAAATGATCTTTGGATATTCTACAGAAGAATTTTCATTTTCAAGTGATTGCCAGTGAACTGTGTTCTCAGAAGTTTGATAACCACTGAGAAACTAGTCTTATAGATGAGAACTTTTCAAGTTGGGTTCCTCAAAGTCCTAAAAAATATTTTGGGTAATCTAAGCACCTCTTAAAATATATGTATATATATATATATATAACATTTTTGTAAGCAAATACACATATATGCATATATATTTATATATCATTTTGCAAATGTTTTGTATGTATTGTGAGAATTTTGATTTTTATCCACAATAAAAATAAATAAAAAATTAAAAAAAAAATTCACTAAGATTCTTAGGACTGCAGTAGTGGAGAAAAAGGAGACTAAGAAGCAGGAGCTCTAGAGTGGCTTCAGTGAGAGGAATCATTTCTCTGTTTTACAAATTCACACATAGAATGTGGAAACTCAATGGTTGCAAACTGTTTAACTTTTTATTATTGCTATTACCAATTTTTCTTATCATTTCCCATAGAGCACATATAATAGTAAGCAATGTCTCTCTTTTGATGAGGTTACAAGGAGGAGTATATAGCTTTTGCCCATGTGGGGAAAAAAAGAAAGGGGCAGCAATATTCACCTAGGGCTAGGGTGGTGGTGGAAGGAGCAACCAAAATGGAAGACTCTTTAAGGCAGAGAGATTTCAAAACCAGAATAAATCATCTAAGACAGCTTTTCAGCATTCATATCCTAGAATTTTTCCCCAGAAAAAAACAGAATCAAAAAGTATTGGAAAGGTATATATTATATTCTGTTTTAAAAGGGACAGGACATAGTGATTTATTATATGTTGGGGTGTACGGTCTAAAGAAATGTATTTTCATTTATAAAACCTATATATTAAAATGCTAAATTTCTTAACAGTGGTCTCAAATGAAGAATAGAAGAGCTATTTGTATTTTAGAAGGAAGAGGCCAAAGAGGCTTGAAATGGTGAGGGAAAGTTTTACAGCTGGCCTTGGAGAAGAGCCTAGAAAAGGGTAGAAATGAAAGAATATTAAAGGAAAATCCATATGGAGTCTGAAACACCCTGTTTCCTTGTCATAATAGAGGAGAATTCTTTCATGCTCTTGATGACTGCTAGGCAGGGGGGAGTGGTTCTACAGTGATCAGCAGTGCCTTGTGCTCTTCCCAGAAAAGCAGGGGGCAGTGACTCAGCCCCCAGAAATTGCCTAATTCCTAGCACCACGTTAGTACTTATTTATCCTGCTCCAACTGATTTCTAAGCTTTGTTCTCAGATCTTATATTTGGTAACCCTCAAGTATAAAATAGCTGGCAAAAATTCTCCATTTCTGACTCCATGGCATCTCAAACTTGGTTTTCTGAAGATGGATATTATTATCTATACATCTGTTTTTACTACTGCACTATATGTACTTTCACCATACTACAGCATTAAGTGGAGAACCTATACTTCCCAAAAGTATACTGAATAATTATGAACATCCTTACTACACTAAGGTATCAGGAAAAAAAAGAAGTGACTTCTTAATTCATAAGGACCCACAGCATAAGCAAATGAGGTGATGACAAGAGCCTAAGACTCCATTATGATTCAGATATTCTCAAACTATGTTGAAAACACACAGGTGGTAGATAGCGGAGCTCAGCAATGATGAGAGCTGGAGTAGGTTTTCTGCTAATAGAATAATATTTTTGGCAGTTTTTCTTCTCAGATATAAATAAATATTGACATCTGCAAACTTCTAATATGGTGAAACCACAAGGTCTCAGGAAACACACAATAAATGTTAGGGGCACTATCTGGAGACTTTGCTATAAATGCTTACCATGCAGAAAAAATAAATATGCAAAGCTATTTGCCCTTATATTTAGTTGTGCAGCAAACTGCTCTTTATGGAATAAACTGTAATCCTGATCGTTCTCAGTTCAATAGAAGGCCTGACTGGCAAACTTGACTTTGGAGGATGGAATGGTGAAGGGTGTAGCAGTTTGATATTATGTATAAATTCCGAAAAAAAATATTGATTATCCTTGTAAACTGGTCTGTTCCTCTGGGCGTGATACCATTTGATTGTATTAAATTCAAAGGTTTTACGTTTGCTTGATTAAATCAAGATTAGGGCTTTGATTTGACCATGTCAGTAGGGCGTGACTCAGGGTTGAGTCCCCACCCCCTTGGTGGGCAGATAGAAACAGACACACACAGAAGAAGAGAAGAGAACTTAGTTATATTGGTCCTGCCATGTGACAGAAAGGAGAAGACTCAAACTCCTAAAGCCCGGAGGAGAGCTGAGCCATTCACCGGATAGTTTGCAGCTAAAGAGACCAGCTGAGAAGGCCCAGAAAGAAATGAGCCTTCAAGCCTACAGCTAAGATTGGAAGAAGCTGGGGCCATGCAGCCTTAAAAGAAAGAGGAAGGGTGAGCCCTCACCGAGATCAGCAACCATCTTGCTTCAACACATGGCAACAGATTTTGGTGAGAAAGTACCTCTTATGGTGCCTTGAGTTGAACTCTTTAGGGCCTTGTAACTATAAGCTTTTACCCCAAATAAATACCCTTTATAAAAGCCAACAGATTTTGGTTCTTCAGCACTCCTCTTAGCTACTAAAACTGGGGGGGTTAAGGTAGGCAGTGAGTGAATGGAAAACGTAGCCTTTTAAAAATAGTTTGCGGGGAACAAGTATAGCTCAGTGGTTTGAATGCCTGCTTCCCATGTAAAGGTCCTAGGTTCAATCTCTGGTACCACCTAAAAAAATAGTTTGGGCAAAGAATTTTTAATTTGCATTATAAAATGCCAGATATTTTATTACATAGATTTTTTTTTTAGCACATCAATTAATTAAAATATTTAAGACCTGAACCAAATGAATTAAATCTGGTTAGGGTTGAAGTTTCATTTTCCAATTAATGAATCCATTCCAATGTATTTTCATAATGGAATTGAAGTCATGAAATTTTCTGAATATAAAATTCAAGTGAACAACAAAAAATGGATTCTACTTCCACAAACATATTTTCTTGACATCCCTTTTATATTTATATTTTTATAAACCATCTCAATAGAGTAATTTAAGTACCCTATTCAATAATACAGATAGCTGACTTCTATGCAAAAAAAAAAAGTCATTGGTTTTTCTTTCTGTCTCAACAAAATGGAAGCCTTAAATTCACTATTTTCCCATAATGTGCTGGCCTGAAGCATCTTAGGTCTTCTAGGGGGCCATTGGTCCATGCAGTTGCTTTAAGACCTACATATTGATGGGCTCTGCATCATCTTGTACAGATATCCAATGATTAAACTCTTATATCTTTAAGACCTGAAAACATAGGAGCATATGACCTCATGAATTTTTCTCATGATGTTTATCATACATAGGTTTTTACCTATATATTTCCAAAGACATATGGGTTTGGGATCTATTGTAATGGTAAAATAGATGTGATTGTGCAAGAACACTTTTACAGAATTTATCATGCTTAAAATAATCTACATAAAACTAGAAGGTGTAATAACAATATGATCTTCCAGGTCCTAAATACTGGTGTATTCAGAGGGAATATCAAAAATATATAAAATCAATGATACAAGTTCTTCCATTTCTAGAATTATAAGTCTATAATAGAATAATAATAAGTCTATTTTAGTCCATTGTTCATTCCCCAATCTTAAGGATTTTGGGATGGTGATGCCCACTCTGTTTCTAATTGAAAGGAGGCTTAGAGCCCATGGGGCAGATGGATGGAATTGTCTTGCTTGCAGTTATATATCCTCTCTGTGTTTTGGGATGTGTGTTGTCCATCACCATCCTTTTGTTAGTTGTCCTGGGTGAATCCAATGAACTGGAGAGTAGGTGTCGCAGCTCTACTGAGAGGTTCTGAGGGGAGGGAGAGGGAAGAATAGGTGTAACATGAGGACACTTTTGGGACATTGGGATTGTCTTGCATGACATTGCAATGACAGATACAGGAGATTATACATTTTGTCAAAACCTGTAAAATTGTGTGGGGCAAAGGGTAAACTATAATGTATACTATAGTCCATCATTAGTGGTAATGCTTCAATATGTGCTCATCAATTGTAACAAATGTACCACACTAATGAAAGATGTTCTTAATGTGGAAAAGTGTGGGAGTGGAAAGGGGTGGGTATATGGGAATCCCCTATATTTCTGATAACATTTATGTAATCTGAAGCTACTTTAAACATAATATATATATTTATATATATATAATCACTTCACAAATATACAAATAATCAGACAAGTGAAATAGATTTTTGAACTGAGCAGTGAGTGAGTGTTTTCATTCACTAGGGATATTTGGTGTTTATGTTTTCGGTGATATTATTCTACATCATAAACTGAGCTTTGGGGTAAAGAATAGTTTTTTTCCTAATGATGTATTGAGTGAATTTAAATTAAGGGTCCTCAAATGCCTTTGATAGAGGCTATCAACAGATTAAAAATGGATTAAAAGTAACATCTATCTAAACCTCATCTGACGGCATAAAATGAACAAAAAAATCATTTCTATATATTTCTAGGATGAATATCTCACCCCACGTTTCACTGACTCTGTCCTGATTTGAATAGCAGAAACTGAGATGCATTTAGAGAGTTAGAAAATAAGTAAAATGTGTAGGTGGGAAGAAGGAAAAAAAAAGGAGAATAAACGTCCTACCATACATTTGTATAGGTAAGAATACTTTTTGAAAAATTATTAACTATATTAGAATGCAAATGTGCATATTTTGCATCCACACAAAACTGGAGATGTTAACAAAATAATAATTATGATGGTAATAATAATAATGCCATTAAACAAATTGAATGACTTTTCCTTTCTCCCAGTCCCATCATTCAAGTCTTCTAAAATGTTGTGGGGTTTTTTGTTATTGTTGTTTTGTTTTTTTGCTGTGTAGTACTAAACTATCTTCATATTTTATTGCATTTTGGTCTCCTTCATATTTTATTACATTTTGGTCTCCTTTGCCCTGAGAACTCCTCCTCTCTTTACATCTCTTCCTACCATTACTCTTGTCTTCTGTGAATAGTGCAAACACGACCCTGTAATTTGAAAAAGGGAAAGAAGGCAGTTAGGAAACCTTAAAGGATTTGCATGTATTCTTTTTAAATGTGAGGTTTACAGGTGTCGTCTTTCACAAGGTTGCTTAGCACTTCCTAATGAATTGAAATTACTTTTGATAGTATATGACAGACTACTTTAGGAGCAGTCCAAAAAAACTCCATTTTTGGCCATATCCTTCTTCAGTATAGTCAACTGATTCTGATGGCATTTTCTTTAATTTTATTCCTAAACTGGAAGATGCATCTTTATTCATATTCTGGGCATAAAGAGACAAACACTACACATACACACACATGTATATACATGCACACACATACACCCCTTAGATACATGGTTTATTAGGCCATAGATTACAACTGCAATATTGCATTATACAGATCTAAGTGCATTGGAAACACCGTAGAATCTTAAGGACCTTTATTTTATATATATATATATATATATATATATATATATATATATATAATATGTATTATAACATATATATAACATAACATTTTATATAACATTTGTTTTTAAAATATTTACAGGACAACATAATATTCAGGAAGGACTGGACTACCTTTATAATAACTTAGTAATAGTAACAATGACAACAGAACTTTTATATGCCTGTCACTGTGCTAAGTGCTTTACATGCATAATTTCATTTGATAATTACAATCACCCTAGAAGTATGTACTTATTTCTATTCCTGATATATAGATGAGAAAACTGAAGTTTATCCAGAGTAATGAACATAACTAGTAAGTAGGGAAGCAGAGCCCAGAGAGGTGACAGGCTTCAGTATAATGGAATACAATAAGTGCTCAGGATCATAATTTTGTGTAAGTCCTCCCTCCACGAAGAGCTCTAAATATCTTAAGCCAGGCACCAGCCTGTTCCAAATTCAATGAGCAAAGCTGCTCGCATTAAAGGCCTAGCACTGAAAATAATTCCCCTGAGTGAGCAGGCTGGCAAGAGGCCAGGGTTTCCTTTATTTCTATAATTAACATAAAGTGGCACTGGGGGACAGTGAGGGAAAAAATGTTTGCTGGATTGTCCCCAATCTATTCCACATGGCAAAGACATGTGCCATCCATGCAGTAGGCTAAAGATTCCCATGTAATTCAAGTTTCCCACAAGTTATGTAAGACTGATTTTCTATAGCAATCCCAATGATGAATAAATGATTTCAGCATGTTGGATAATTAGGGATAATGCTTCAATAGTCTTTTGTCCCTCTCTGTCTTCCACTCCTCCCAGACCTTGCTTAACCTAGGCTACCACACTGCCAACCTACTCTCTAGTGCTCTAAATCCCCTTTGAAGATGCTGAGCCATGTTCTTGAGCTGGAGCCTGAATAATAAGATGCAAACATCCCTAATATAACTTTAGTCCCCTTTGTGCTATGGCCTGTCAGTTGGTTGGGGTTCCACTTCTGTCAAAGGTTATAAAAAGAAAAGAGCAGACAATTAAATTCTCCTCCCCTTGCTTAACCACTAATGCTTATAACAATAATAAAATGGGCATTTATTCTCAACTACAGCTCAATTGAAATGTTGTGATGTTTTTGGTGCCTTCTGAAGGGTAATGAAAAATGAATGCCACCCGTTTATGATGTACCATTGAGGAGATGGCACTTTCTAGATGAATTCTACTTAAAATATCACATCCTTTATTTGATGGGTTATTCTCTCAGAGAGGAGCAGATCCCTAAAGCATATGAAACAGACAGACCACAGCTTACACAATTCATTTGTTTCATCTGTCTCCACAGTTAGTGCGTGAGTGCCCAGTATGGCCCAGGCATTAGCGCAGATTGTGGAGATGGCCCAAATGAAGGGATTGGTTGCATTGCAGGAGGTTCAATTGTGGTACAGTGGGAAGCCTGTTGAATCCTGCTCCTTCTCTGTTTCCCAAAGGACTTTCGATTAGACTTTTTGTAGATTTCCTCTTCCTTTAGCTTATTTTCACCTCTTTATCTTTTTGGGGAAATGGGAGAAGAGATGACACTAGCTTTATTTGTTCCTCATTATGTGTCAAACAATGTGCTAGGGCTATTAAGTATATAATAATTTTTTTAATTTTTCACAACATCCAATGAATTATGTTACTGTTCCCATTTATTAATAGGTTACCTATTGGAGTTCTTGGATCTTTATCTGTTTACAAATTTGAAAGGGTAGGAAAGAATAAACAGAAGGTACTTCCTTTTCCCAACATATTATTTTCTTACAACAGACATAAATTGAATAGCTACAAATTGGACACAGGTTTCATCTTTGTTCCATCTGGGAGTGGGTTTTATTCTATCTAAGTTGATACAAATGAAAAAATTACAGCTAATGCAAAATAATGAAGAAAGCTAGTAAATGGCAGAGCAAAGCCCATAGAAGTGACAGGCCACCTTATTTCTTTCCCACCATCATTATTTCCTTTGGTATTTAGCACCCAGTTCTCTGTTTAAAGTAAATTGCCATGCAGGAGAGTTCAGATGGGCTTAATAAATTTCTAGATACAGTTGAGGGTTATGCAAACAGGACAATCCAAAGATGATAACAGCTGTGGACAAGATGCCTTCTTTGAACAGCATTGAGAGTGGCAGATAGTAGTGCTCCTCCACAGAAAAACCTTGTAGGGCTCTCTATGAAATATAGTCCTCAGGCAATAGTACGGCTTTCCTGCATGTCCCTAGTGCTGCACACTAGGGCAGAGACCTGGTGGTTCTTGGATCCTCTTTACTTCATCATACCTATCAGACCCATTCCATTTCCCTGCATCAGAACAATCTTAAAGCCTTCCTGGGAGTACTTCTTCATCCTCACTCATTTATTCAACCAATCAGTTGCTTATCAATAAACTTTTCTCCTTCATATTTTTGCCTTTCATGTATACATCCTCAACAGAAAAAAACAACAACAACTAAATGTCCTCACTATATCTTGGCTTTCACGATGACTGTGTCTGAAAGGGGACTTGGGAGCCTATTTTAAAAATTGATTGTTGACATTGATACTTTCTCTTTGCATTCCTCTTATAATAGCAATTTTCTCTGAGTCCTTGGTGCTCAGGAGGATGCAGTAGGAGAAGGTGGCAGACAAGAATATTAAAAATGATTTATTAATCTATTTCAAATTAATATTTTCTTACACTATTTAATGAAGATGGAGGTCAAATCTAACTCTTCTCTGAAGTTATGCCACATCTACTATCAATATGAACCACTTACTTCACATATCTAAACACTTTGACACTTGCTATAGTCTCCAAAATTTTGTGTAAGTGTCACAGTGCCTCATTTTTTTCCTCTTCTTTCTTCAATCCCAAGTCTTATATTCTTAACCTGATTGTAAATAGCTGGAAGACCAGGACCAGCTGAATGCTTAATTATTTTTATGTGTTAACATCTTAACTCTTGGCTAAAAAAGAAAATGAATTCAAACTAAAGCTATACCCCCAATTAGTTAACATTTGACCAAGAAAGTGCACACTGGTCTTGTAGCAAGCAATAATTTTCTCTAGCATTAGTTGTGATTTAGTCCAAGAATTTCCATACACTGCAATTGAACACACACAAATAATTTTATCAGTTTACTTTTTTGGATGTGCCCCTCATGCAAGTTGTCTTCCATAGAGCAAATACTCCACATATTGATCTTTTAAAAATATTCATTAAGTTCTTGCTAGAATTGAGGGGCAATGGGATTTCTGATGTCTTCTGATATGCAAAAGTGGTCTAACTCTTGCACTAATTCAACACATATTTATTTGATAAAAACTATGTGTCAAGCACAAGGGTATCAAGGTAAACTACACTTAGTGCTTATACCTTGAACTACATGCTCTGAAACAAAGCATTTCTGATATGCCATAGATGGACCATTTATAATTTTGAAGTTGTGTTATACTAATGCATACACTGAACTAGAACAAAAAGACTAAAAGAAACTGTCAAATGCTATCATTTACCTCAAAGGCTAGAAGGAATTCCAGTATTCTGGATATTGTGCTATTTGGAGGAACTCCAACTGGGACAAAGCAATGCCATCATGAATTAGTAGCATAATCAAGGCTACTTATTCTCAAATTCCATACAAATTCTGTAATATCCAGGCACTGTGAACTTGAACTCACTAAGTTGAACATGACTTAGATTCAATTTTCCCTACAAACATTACCAAGGTCTGAATTTAAACCTTTATATTTCATGCAACAATCTACATTTAGACACCAGCGAACAATCCAGACCAATTTAGGATCAAGGAAGAGTAAATAGTTTAAATAACAAATATATTTCTGCCAATATAAACCAATGGTGATTATCTCCCATCCAATTATTTTCACTTGATGTTGTAACCACAGAATATACTTAGCAGTAAGCTAAATGATTATGTGTGGAATGTGACTATAAAGTAATGGTACTTTTACATTGCAAGGCTTATGGGAATTAGGGCTTCAGTTTGTGTTTCTTTAAAAAACAAGGCTCAGAATTTATTAGCCTTGGCTGAAGGAATTAAGGGTGATTTTTTATAATGAATTATTTTCCCTCCACTTTTTAAAGGATGGAATTGGAGAGACGAATGACTTGTTCCTGCCACATTCTGATTGTATGATCCCAGACAAGTCAACTGCTTTATCTGTGTCTCCATTTTCAGTGTTAAAACAGGGTTATATTACTTAAATCAACCTTCCTCTCACAGATATGAGGCTTACATGTCATGTAAAAAGTCCTTAAAATTAGAAATCTTATACAATAAAAATATGGTGGTAATTATATAGAGTAGAATTGTATCCCTTCTTGGTATAGAAATGTGTTAAATAATGTCAAAGCAGGAATTTGCAAAAGCTAATGTTATTGGGCTTCCAGTTTCTGCTCTGACATATTAAGAGTTTGGAAGTCATCATTCCCATCTTCAAAACAGGAAAAGTTGGACAAACTGAAAATTAACAACTTTCTTAGGACACCTCATTATACTGATGTTGCATAACAAATAGCAACACCAAAATCTGGAGAGACAGATGATCCAGAAAGACACTGCTCTTAAGATTTGCTTAACTAAATAACATTTTTGTAAGCAAATACACATATATGCATATATATTTATATATCATTTTGCAAATGTTTGTATGTATTGTGAGAATTTTGATTTTTACCCATAATAAAAAAAAATAAAATAAAATAAAATAAAATACTGAAAATAGAGAACCACACACACAAAAAATGCTATTAATAAAAGAAGCATAAATTAAAAAAAAAAAAAAAAATTTTCTTACCTAAAGCAGAAGCTGCTGAAATGCATATTCTGATGGGTTGAAACTGGATGGACCCCAAGAAAATCATGTTCTTAAAGCTAATCCATTACATGGGTGTAAACCTACTGTAGGTGGGACCTTTTGGTTAGGTTACTTCAGTAAGTTGTGGCCCAGTGTGGATCTTAATTCTCTTACTGGAATCCTTTATAAGAGAATTACATTCAGAGGAAGAGAAAGAGAGCTATAAAAACAGGAAGCTGAAGGCAAGGAATCCCAGAGGAGAAGGGAGTGTTCAGCAGATGCCACCATGTGCTTTGCCATGGATGAGTCCAGGAATGCCTGCAGCCGGTCTTTAGGGAGAAAGCATGACCTGATGATGCCTTGATTTGGACATTTTCACCACCTCAGAATTATAAGCCAATAAATCCCCATTGTGAAAGCAAATCCATTTCTGGTATATTGTATTTTAGCAGCCTAGCGGACTAAAACACATTTGATGGTAGTTACACTTTAATTACTATTTTGATGAATTGCTGGAAGCTTAGTGTAGATTGGCATAAGAGTTTGAAACTCTGGGGGTCAGGAGTCCTGGGGATACTGCATACTTACAAATCTTTCACTCAAAGTTTTTCATGGTAAGGATCTGATAAATATCCCCCATGGCTCTAGCTGGAGAGGAGTTAGAGGGTAGAGTAACCATCTTGAAGCTGGCCCAGATTCTAAAATTATACCTGCTCTTCAGGGTAGAGGAATGCAAATGAGGGAAAGCTAAAACCTTAACCCAACAGGCAGAAGGGAATTCCACCCCAGCTCCAGCTTTCTAGTCTCCTGTACGTTTTTAAAAAGTCAATAGTGACAGGGCTTGGAGAAAATATTTTGGGAATGCTGCAAGGAAGAGATTCAAGAATAGTGAGTTAAAACGCTACATCCATGGAGGAGGAAGAGAAACACTTTTGAAGGCCACACTCCCAAGAAAGAAACCCTAGCACTTGAAAATGGCAGAGTAAGAAGTTCTACAGATTGCTTCTTCCATAGAAAAACAATGAATGTGCTTGAAAAAAACATTGGAATTAACTTGTTTGTAAATCTGGATCCTGATATACTTAAAATAACCATAGGTGTTCCAGACAAAAAGAGTGGTGCTGAGCTTTCAAACTTTTGTAAGTAAGGGCATGTACAAGCTCGTGACTATCCCCTATTCTTCCCTCAGACCATCTGTACCTGATCTGGTCTTCAACCTAATGGATTTCACCTCCCTGCCAGCCCACAAAATAATTCAAATAAGTAAATCACATCCACCGACAGGAACCCAAGGTCACTTTACCCTCTAGTAACTACAAAACCTGCCTCCCACAGCCCCAACTAGCCCACTCTTGAGTGAAACCTCAGCATGGCTCTGGGCTATGAGTGTATGAGACTAAGTGCTGCAAATCTCATCTCTCAACTGTTGGTGTTGGTTGTTTGGTCAGTGTGTACTGTTTACATTGGGGTATCCTTCCTTCAACAATGGGGTGACTAGAAGGTGGTCAGAACACAAGGCTGGTTGGACATTCATAAATGAGACATGCAATTCACCTTATTAATGGATAGAATAAGAAAAAGAAACACATGACCCATAAGATATGCAGAAAAAGCATTCAACAAAATTCAGCACCTATTCATGTTAAAAACTATTAAATAGAAATGGAAAGAATATTCCTTTAACCAAATAACATCTACTTACCCCAAACCTACAGTTAACATCATATTTAATGGGGAGTGACATCAGGAACAAGGCTAGGATGCCCTCTCTCACTCTCCTACTCAACATTGTAGTGGATGTCCTAACTAGTACATTAAGACAAGCAAAGAAATAAAAAGGATAAACTGTCTTTATTGGCAGATAACATGATTATTGTGGCAGTTTGAGATTATTTTTGTGAATCCCAAAAAAAGAGAAAGATTGTAAACTAATCTATTCCTCTGGGTATGATACCCTTTGAATGCTTTAGATTTAGCGACATGTCTTAATTAAATTACCTGTTAAGATTAGGGCTTTGATTTGACCATGTCAGCAGGGCATGCCTCAGGGTTGAGTCCCCACCACCTTGGTGGGCTGATATAAATGGACACTCAATAAGATACATGGAAAAAGGAGAGAACTTGGTCATTTCAGTTCTGCCATATGACAGAAAGGAGAAGGCTCAAACATCCAAAGCCTGGGGAAGAGAGATGAGCCATTCACCCGATAGTTTGCAGCTGAAGAGAACACAGCAGCTCAGAAGCTGAGAAGGCCTGAGACACCAGGCAGATTGCCTACCCTCTTGCTTTAACATGTGGCAACAGACTTTGGTGAGAAAACAGCCTTGAGTTGGACTCTTTAGGGCCTTGTAACTATAAGCTTTTACCCCAAATAAATACCATTTATAAAAACCAACAGATTTCTAGTACTTTGCATCAGCACCCCTTTAGCTAACTAATATAATTATCTATGTAGAAAACTGCAATCTACCAAAAGCTCCTGGAACTAATAAGTGAGTGTAGCAACATTGCAGAATATAAGAACCAGTTGCTTTCCTATGTACCATCAATGAATGATTGGAACTGAAATTAGAAAAAAAATACAATAGCACAAAAAACCCAAAGTACATAAATCAAACAAAATATATACAAGATCTATGTATATACAAAACACCCTTGAAAGAAATTTTAGAAATCTAAGTGGAGAGATTCTTCATGTTCATGGATTGCATCATTAAGATGCCATTGTTAAGATATCAATTCTGCTCAACTTATCTATCCACAATCCAAATCAAATTCCCAGCAAGTATTTTTGTAGATATCTAGAAAAAAATTCTAAAATTTATGTGGCAAAATGAAGGACCTAAAATAGCCAATACAATTGTGAAAAAGAAGAAAAAAGTTGGAGGACTCATATCACCTGATTTTCAACTTTTATCTTAAAGCTACTGTAATCAAGACATTATTAACTTGGCAAAAGAATAGACATATTGATCAGAACCCAGAAATAGACTTTCAAGTAGAGTTAACTGATGGTTGATAAAGGCACAAAGATAATGGTAATTCAGTGGAAAAAAACATCTTTTCAACGAATAGTGCTGGAATAACTGGATGTCCATATGCAAAACAATGAACCTAAACAGAGTTCATATCTTACACAAAATTTGACTCAAAATAGACCATAGATCTAAATGTAAAATGCAAAATTACAAAAATTCTAGAAGAAAACAGGAGTGAACTTGGATTTGAAGATGAGCTATTACTTACAACACCAAAAGCACAATTCATGGAAAAAAAAAAAAGGTAAGTTGTACTTTATTAAAATTAAAAATATTTGCTTCATGAAGTACACTATTAAGAGAATGTAAAAATAA
This sequence comes from Tolypeutes matacus, assembly GCA_026826555.1. Taxonomy (NCBI): domain Eukaryota; kingdom Metazoa; phylum Chordata; class Mammalia; order Cingulata; family Chlamyphoridae; genus Tolypeutes; species Tolypeutes matacus. The sequence goes on along the minus strand of JAKSZT010026914.1, from coordinate 8,196,877 downwards.
GCCACAAATGGGAGAAAATATTTTAAAATAAACAGATTTGATAAAGGATTTGGATCCAGAATATATAAAGAACTCGATATATAACTATAAGAAAACAAACAACCCAATTAAAAAGTAGGCAAATGACCTGAATAGGCAACTAACCAAAAGAGATTCTCAGAAAGAAAATAAGCATATGAAAAGATGTTCATTTATCATATGCCATTAGGAAAATGCAAACTAAAACAATAGTGAAATAAAACAACAAACCTATTAGAATGCTAAAATTAAAAAAAAAAAAAAAAACCTGACAATACCAATAGCTGGGTAGGATTTATTACTAGGGAACCACTAGTACAGTCACTGTTGAAGACAGATTGGCATATAAACATATTCTTACCATATATCCAAGCATTTGTGCTTCTAAGTATTTATCCAATGGAAGAGAATATTTATGCCCACACAAAAATCCATACATGATGTTTATAGCAGCTTTGTTCATGTTCACTAAAAATGGAAGTAACCACAATTTCCTTCAAATGGTAAAAGGATAAGAAATTGTGGAATACCATTCAATGATTAAAAAAATGGAATGAGCTATCAATCCATAAGACATGAATGAATCTTAAATGCATATTGCTAAGTGATAAAGCTATATAATGTATGATTCCATTTACGTGACATTCTGGAAAAGGCAACATTTTAGAGACAGTGGTTACAGGGGATTTGGGGTGGGTGGAGGCTTGAAATAGGAAAGCACAGGAAATTTTTTTGGCATTTCACATGAATGACAATGAAGCTCTTCCACATAGTCACCAATACTTGCAGATCAAGAAAATAGAAAGTTGTGATATCATGCCACAATTGCTTGACCTCTTTTCCTGGCCACCTTTGTGCTTTCTGAGGCCAGAGGGCTCCCCATCTTCCAAGAGGCCACCAATACTAAATGCCCTATATCACTTACATGTATTTCCTTTGGCCATTACTCTAGCATAAGTCCTCAAAATCAATGCACTGGAGACCTAGAAAAATCTAAACCTATTTCAGGATTTTCAATTTCTGTCAGTGTTCTCTTTTAGGAGTGATACTAAAACATGAGGGAAATGTTGAGGCTGATACTAAATTTGTAAATTCACAAACTGATACTCATTTAGCGTTTAAAAGAATACAATGACATTCATTTAGAGAGTGAAAGAACTGTCATAGTTAAAGAGTATTTTCAACTACAAAAGTCTACAATTCTACACAGAACCTTGTTAAAAGTGAAAAAGCTAAAGTTGAGAAACTTCTGCTGATCTTCCCTATCATAAAAATTTACAAAGCTGCTATTAGCTAGAAACATTAGGCTTGTTATGAAAAACTGTAGAAGGGACTTTATGTTTATGCTAGAATTTCAGCAAATTGTGGCTTTATTTTAAAATTTCCCAAATGAACTTTTAAAATCAATTTTGTAAATAAATGCTTTGTTCTACCTTCAACAGATTTGGTAATATCAAACTGAAATTAGCTCTAGAGGTGAAAAGAATACAGTGACCACATGTGGGATGAAGTCAAGGCCCTGGCCATGAATCAGTGAAGACTGCTACCATCTGCCATTTACTTTGTATGCTCTACAGAGGGGTTGTGTGCCTCAGGACACTTGGGAATGGTGGTACATTAACTTCATGATCCAAATTTATTTAAATTTGATTCATCTTTTAACTTCTCAATGATCAAGAGTTGTAGCATCTAGGAAATATTAAAAAAGCCATCCACATAATGCTTTAAAAATGCCTTGCATTTGAATTGTGCATAATAGCTTATATATCATTTTTATATACATATCTTGATTGTCTCACAAAAAATTCAGTGAAGTAAAAGATACTGTGATTTATACTTTATAGATAAGCAAACTGAAGTTACAAAAAAGTTAAATGGGACCCTTACACTTATTTCGGTTAAGAAAATAGTTTCTGCAGCATTCTATCAGGCACAGCCTTATTTACCCAGCCTCTCTACAAAGCAATGAAAATTGATGCCCTAAAGGAAACCAGAAGGAACTGACAGTGGGTTCCTCATCAATTTACCAAGAGCAAACTGTGTTTAAGATGGTGTCCATGCATTTTAATTTTCCTTAAGTCATTAGAAATGGGCATTCAATACACAATGGAAATCCAATATTTGAATAGCCAGAAACATCTATATCTCCCCCAATCAAAAATAATGTTCAGAGAGTGATTACTGCATAATTGAAAATATATTTTGACAAAACATTTAGGAGTTGCTGTTAATGAACAATCCTTGGATGAAGAATCCATAAAATTTATACCATTGAAGCTATTAAGTATATTTCTCAGCTCAATAAATTTGTTTTGGAGGTATAAAATTTCATGACCAAAGAAATAGTTTCAATATCTTATTGGCAAAAGCCTAGTGAATAAATCACAAATTCATATGCTCAGTTCAACTTTGTTTTTAATACTGAGAGTTCAAGAAATATAATCATTGAGTTGTTTCCCTGGATTTCAGTGCCTGAATAGGATATAAATACAGTGGAGCATGTATGCACTAACAATGAAGCTGGGAAAGTCTTGCTTGGTATGTTCTTTTGTCATTTCACACTGCATAAAATAAGGAAAGCAGAATCCTGTATCCTTTACAAATCATTGATTCTCTGCTCCTAAAATTCTCTTATGGCTAAAGCTTAAATATACAGCAATCATCACTCCCATATTTATTATATAACAATTGAATAATAACCACACCTCATAATTATGTTTCATTTTATTTAAATTTTCATATATGAAATGTATCTAATTAACTAAATCTATTAGCCTGAAAATTTTAAGTAATATTTAAGATTGTTTTACATGCTGAAGAGTTGTTTCTGATGCTTAATTTATTGTAAATAAATTGTATGACATTGGCCAAAGTTACTTATCCACTTAGATGCCTGATCACCCACAGCTGAGCTCCAGAGAGATCATCACACCCGCCATCTTGCCTTGCCACATGGCAGGACTCCAGGATCTGTTAGCAGCCAACCTTTAATAAGAAAGCGTCTCTGATGATGCCTTGATTTGGACATTTTCACAGCCTTGTGAAAAGCTTTAAGCTTTTACCCCAAGTAATTCCCCTTTATAAAAGCCAACCCATTTCTGGTATTTTTGCATTTGCAGCCTTTGGCAAAGTAATGCATTCCTCAACTTCTCACAAGGTGGCATGGTGAGAATTAATACCATTAGTTGTCACCCCTGACATGCCATCCTCACTGCTTACCTTCAATACCTTTGTTGAAAATATTTTACTTACAAATTGAGTTCTAAATTTAGGGATCTGCTATATGTTAATCGACTGCTGGGCCACCACAATAAAATTAGATGATTTAACCATTTCCATTCTCTCTGGGACTTCAAAAACAAATTATAAACAAATCATGGCTTTGTCCTACATATAGCTGTGAATGAAAGTCCAAGTAACGTAGGCACTGTCCTATCATTGAACCACAAGTCTGAGGCAGATGAATCAGAATTTATTAATCTCCAGGGCAATGGTGTATCATACACATACTGTGACAATGTGGTCTTGTTTCCTGAAAAGTAATGCCACCCTTGCTGCAAGGCTAAGACCAAGTCTCATGCATAGCATCATTTCTTTATTCTGACTCCTTATTAAACTCTCCATATCTACTCTTTGAAACATTTTCCCCCAGACTTCATGTCCATACTCTTATTCCCCATATGCTGATTTAACACATGATGTGCTCTGTCTCCTGTGTCCCCTTTGGAGTGAGCTGCTACAACAGAAATGATCCCTTATTACTTGCACAGAAGGGTCCAGAAAGGGCAAATAATTATACAACACAAATAGACCAAAAGAGCAGGGGAAAAAGTCCCATCATTGCCGGTGTCCTTGGTGGCTGAAACTGCGCTAGCTCAGGATTGATAGATGGCAGCTTTGCATACCCCACTGCAGGTGGGAAAAGAGTGATAAATCTATACTGTGTGAAAGTGGTTTTATCCAGTTTGGTGGAGGGGACCCTACCACCAAGAATACCTGTTCTGATAAACATCTGAAGCTGCTTGTTCCCAATTTCTGGGTTTAAGTTCAACTGGGCTGTTTTATTAGACTTACCATCTCCTCCAGGATATGGAATGACACACAGTAGAAAAGGAGGGGGAGGAAGGCTGGAGGATGGCCAATTCGTGTGTGCTTGTGACTTCCCTAGGGAAGGAGGTAGAGGTAGGTGAGGCCTGGGCTTTCAGTTCTCCTGGAAATATTCCTAGTAGCTGGATTACCAGATTATATGGCAGTTCTATATTTGGCTTCCTGAGGAACCACCAAACTGTATTCCAAAGAGGCTGTACCATTCTACATTTCCACCAACAGTGAATGAGTGTTCCTATTTCTCCCTCTCCTCTCCAGCACTTTTTGTTTTCTGTTTTTTAAATAATGACCATTCTAAGAGGTGTGAGATGATATCTAATTGTAATTTTGATTTGCATTTGCTAATAGTTAGTGATATTGAATTTTTTTTCATGTACTTTTTCATCATTTGTGTTCTCTCTTGGGAGAAATATCTATTTAAGTCTTTTGCCCATTTTTTAAATTGGATTGCTTGCTTTTTTTATTGTTGAGTTGTATGATCTCTTTATATAGCAAGGAAATTAAACCCTTATTGGATATGTGGTTTCCAAATATTTTCTCCTATTGTGTGGGTTGTCTTTCAACCTTCTTGATCAAGTCCTTTGAATCACAAAAGTGTTTAAGTTTGAGGAGGTTCCATTTATCCATTTTTTCTTTTGTTGCTTGGTATTCAGTGTAAGGTTTAAGAAACCCCCACCTTCCACCAGGTCTTTAAGATGTTTCCCTACATTTTCTTTTAGGAATTTTATAGTTCTTGCTTTTATATTTAGGTCTTTGATCCATTTTGATTTAATTTTTATGTAAGGTGTGAGACAGGTGTGCTCTTTCATTCTTTCACATATGGGTACCAGATTATCCCAGCACCATTTGTTGAGTAGACTGTTCTATCCCAGCTAGTTGGGTTTGACAGCCTTGTCAAAAAGCACTTGACCATAGATGTAAGAATCTATTTCTGAACCATCAGTTTGGTTCCATTGTTCTATGTGTCTATCTTTATGCCAGTACCATGCTGTTTTTACCACTGTAGCTAGGTAATATGACTTAAAGTCTGGAAGTGAGAGTCCTCCAACTTCTTTCTTCATTTCTAAGATATTTTGGAATATTCGGGGCCCCTTATAAACTTCCAAATAAACTTGATAATTGGATTTCCCATTTCTTTAAAAAAAGACTTGGAATTTTTATTGGGATTGCATCGAATCTGTATATCAGTTTGGGTGGAATTGACATCTTAACAATATTTAGTCTTCCCATCCATGAACATGGACTACTCTTCCACTTATATAGGTCTTCTTTGATTTCTTTAGATATGCATTGTAGTTTTCTGAACACAAGTGTTTTATGGCCTTGGTTAAGTTTATACCTAAATATTTCGTTCTTTTTTTCACTATTATGAATGGAAAATTTTCCCTGACTTCCTCCTCAGATTGCTCGTTACCAGTGTATAGAAACACCCCTGAGTTTTGTATATTAATCTTGTTTATGCCAGTCTGTTGAATTTGTTTATTAGCTCTAGTAGCTTTGTTGTAGATTTTTCAGGATTTTTCTAGGTACAGGATCATATCATCTGCAAATAGTGAAAGTTTTGATTCTTCATTTCCAATTTGGATGCTTTTATTTCTTTTTCTAGCCTAATTGCTCTAGATAGAACCTATAGCACTATATTGAAAAACAGTGGTGACAGTGGGCATCCTTGTCTTGTTCCCAATATCAAGGGAAAGCTTTCAGTGTTTCACCATTGAGTACAATGGTAGCTGTGGGTTTTTCATATATGCCCTTTATCATATTGAGAATGTTTCCTTCCATTTCTATCTTTTGGAGTATTTTTATCAAGAAAGAATGCTGTATTTTGTCAAATGCCTTTTCTGTATCAATCGATAAGATCATGTGATTCTTCTTCTTTGATTTATTAATGTGTTATATTATGCTTATTGACTTTCTTGTGTTGAACCATCCTTGCATGCCTGTTATAAAACCTACTTGATCATGATGAATAATTCTTTTGATGCATTGTTGGATTTGTTAGCGTGTAATTTGTTGAGGATTTTTGCATCTGTATGCATTAGGAAAATGGGTTTGTAATATTTTTTTTGTAATATCTTTACCTGGCTTTGATATTAAGGTGATATTGGCTTCATAGAATAAATTTGGTAGTGTTCATTCCTATTCAATTTTTTGGAAGAATTTGAGTAAGACTGGTATTAAATCTTTTTTGAATGCTTGGTAGAACTCACCTGTGAAATCTTTTCATCCTGGGCTTTTCATTTTGGGGAGTTGTTTAATGACTGTTACAATCTCTTTACCTGTGATTGGATTGTTGAGGTCTTCTACTTCTTCTAGGGTCAGTGTACATTGTTCATATTTTTCTAGGAATTTTTCCATTTCATGCACATTGTCTATTTTGTTCATAGTATCCTCTTACGATCTCTTCTATTTCTTTAGGGTTAGTAGTAATGTCCCCATTTTCACTTCTGATTTTATTTGCTTCCTCTCTCTTTTTTTCTTTGTCAGTCTAGCTAAGGGTTTATCAATTTTGTTATCTTCTGAAGAACCAACTTTTGGTTTTGATAATTCTGTCTACTATTTTTTTATTCTTTGTTATTTCGTTCCTTCTGCTTGATTTGGTCATAGTTGCTCCCACTTGTAGTTAGGTCATTGATTTCAGCTCTTCTTTTATAATGTAAGCATTGAGGGCTATAAATTTCTGTCTCAGCACTGCTTTCACTGAGTCCCATAGGTTCTAATATGTTGTGTTATCATTTTCATTCATCTTGAGATATTTATTGATTTCTCTAGCAATTTTTTCTTTGACCCACTGATTATTTAAGAGTGTGTTCTTTAATCTTCATATATTTGTGAATTTTCCCCTTATCTGTTGGTTCTGTACAGATTTATTCCATTATGGTCAGAGAAAGTTCTTTGTATAATTTCAGTCTTTTAAATTTATTGAGATCTGCTTTGTGACCCAACATACTATCATGGAGAAAGATCCATGAGCACTTAAGAAGAATGTATTTCCTGCTGTTTGGGGGTACAATATTCTGTATATGTCTGTGAGGTTTAGTCTGTTTATCATATTATTCTAACTCTGTTTTTTTATTGATCTTCTGCCCAGATGATCTCTCCAATGCTGAGAGTGGTGTATTGAAGTCTACAACTATTATTGTAGAGATGTCTATTTCTCCCTTCATTTTTGCCAGTGTTTGCATTATGTAATTTGGGGCATCCTGGTTAGGTGCATATATATTTATCATTGTTATTCCCTCCTAGTGAATTGACCCTTTTATTAGAATATAATGACCTTCCTTGTCTCTAATAACAGTTATCTATTTCATCTGACATAAGTATAACTATTCCAGTTTGTGTGTGTGTGTTACTGCATGCATGGAATATCTTTTTCCAGCCTTTCACTTTCAGTCAATTTGTATCCTTGGGTTTAAGGTGTGTCTCTTGTAGACAGTATATAGATGGCTTATATGTTCTTATCCATTCTGCCAGTCTATGTCTTTTGATTAAGGAGTTTAATTCTTAACATTCAATGTTATTACTGTAAAGGCAGTTCTTACTTCACCCATTTTGATCTTTTGGTTTTACTTGCCATATCTTGTTTTCACCACACTTTTTACACTATTAGTTACTTTTACTGATATCTTCATTTTTAAGAAGATATTTACTGATATTTTCACTATTCCAAGCCTCTCTCTCCTATCTTTTCTTTTTAGGCTGTAGCACTCACTTTAGTACAGGAGTTCTTAACCTTTTTTGTTCCATCGTCTCCTTTGCCAGTCAGGTGAAATAAATGCTACTGTAATTTATTTATTGCATACATTCATAAATGAAGGAAACGTTAGATTTCATTTAGATGTCAGAGAAAATAAAGATAATATGTTATTTTTTTTCAATTCAAGCTAACGGATGTCCTGAAATCTTTCCAAGGACCCTTTGGGGTCCTTTATAATCCATGGACCCTTGCTTAAGAACTGCTTTAGTATTTCCTGCAAAGCCAGTCTCTTGGTTACAAACTATCTCAGTTTCTGTTTATCTGTGAATACTATAAATTTACTCTCATTTTTGAAAGACAATTTTGCTAGATATAAGATTCTTTGCTGGCAGTTTTTCTCTTGCAGTATCTTAAATATATCATACACTGTCTTCTTGTCCCCATGGTTTCTGATGAGAAATCAGCACTTATCTCATTGGTCATCCCTTGTATGTGGTACATTTCTTTCCTCTTCCTGGTCTCAGGATTCTCTCTTTATCTTTAACATTCAATATTCTGATTAATATGTCTTGGAGTAGATCTATTCAGATTTATTTGCATGGGAGTATGTTGTGCTTCTTGAAAATGGGTATCTATATCCTTCAACAGGGTTGGGAAATCTTCTACCATTATTTCCTCAAATATTCCTTCTGCCGCTTTTTCCTTTCTCTTCTCCTTGTGGGATACCTATGGCACATATGTTGGCACATATGTTTGCATGTCTCTTGCAATCACTTAGTTTCCTGAGACCCTTATCGATTTTTTCAATTCTTTTCTTTATCTGTTTTTTTGTATGATCACTTTTAGAGGCTGTCTTCAAGCTCAATGATCCTTTCTTCTGCTTCTTCAAATGTGGTGTTATATGCCTTCAGTGTATTTTTTTAACAAATCAATTTAATTGTTATATATTAATAAATAAATAATAAATAAATCCATCCAAAGTGTACAATCAATGGTATTCGATATAATCACATAGTTGTGCATTCATTGTGTCAGTCTTTTTTAGAGCATTTTCATTATCCCAATAATAAAAATAATAAACAACATGCAAACAAACAAACAAAAAAACCATGCATCACCTCTCAATCTCTCTATGCTTCCCCTGCCATACATAGCTGCTATTCTGTTTCCATCTCTCTAGTTTATTTGTGTTTATATTTTATATAAATATTCTTTTATATGCAATATCACCCATATTCATATTTTACATGAGGTTTCACTATATTATACAGTCCCAAGTTACATTTTTTAGCTTTACTTCTAGTAACATACATGACCTTACACTTACTCTTTCAAACACTGTCATACCCATAAAATAGCTCTGCTAGTTACAAACACTATGACGTGCTTTCACCAACATATAATAGCTCTGCTAGTTACAAACACTATGATGTGATTTCACCAACAGTGTTTTTGTAAAAATGGAAAAGTCAATAGACTTTTTGGCAGAAATGGAAAAGATGGTTATCAAATTTATTTGGAGGGGTAAGAGACCCCGAATAATCAAAAATGTCTTAAAAAAGAACAAAGATGGAGGTCTCTGACTTCCTGACTTTAAAGCATATTACTTAGCTACAGTGATAAAAAAAAAAAAAAAAAAAAAAACAGCATGGTACTGGCATAAAGAGACAGATTGACCAATGGTACCAAGTTGAGAACTCAGAAATAGACCCTGACATCTACAGTTAAGTGATTTTTTACAAGGCTGTCAAGCTCTCCCAGCTAAGCCAGAACAGTCTATTCAATAAATGATGCTGGGAGAACTGGATAGCCATATCCAAAAGAAAGAAAGAGGAGCCTTATCTAACACCTTATACAAAAATTAACTCAAAATAAATGAAGGACTTAACTATAAAATCTATAGCCATAAAGATCCTAGAAGGAAATGTAGGAAAACATCTTCAATATATTGTGGTAGGCAGTAGTTTCTTAAGCCTTACACCCAAAGCACGAGCAACAGAAGTAAAAGCTGATAAATGGGACCTCCTCAAAATTAAACGCTTTTGCACCTCAAAGGACTTTGTCAAAAAGATGAAAGGGCAGCTGTCTCAATGGGAGAAAATATTAGGCAATCACATATCTGCTACAGGCTTAATATCCATGATATATGAAGAGATCATACAAGTCAGCAATAAAAAGACAAACCATCTGATTAAAAAATGGGCAAAAGACTTGAAAAGACAATTGTCCGAAGAAGAAATACAAATGGTGAAGAAACACATGAAAAAATGCTCAAACAACACTAGCGATTAGGGAAATGCAAATCAAAACTACAATGAGATATCATTTCACACCTATTTGTGTGGCCACTCTTAAAATGTTGGAAAACTGTAAATGTTGGAGAGGATGTGGAGAGACAGGAACAAGTCTTCACTGTTGGTAGGAATGTAGAATGGTATGGCCAATGTGGAGGACTGTTTGGCAACCCCTAAGGAAGTTAAATACAGACTTGCCATGTGACCCTGCAATACCATTACTAGATATATACCTGGATGAATTGAAAGCAGTGACATGAACAGACATCTGTACACCAATGTTCATAGCAGTGTTATTCACAATTGTCAGAAGATGGAAATAACCCAGGTGTCCATCAATTGATGAATGGATAAACAAATTGTGGTGTACATATATAATGGAACATTATGCAGCTGTAAGAAGAAATGAAATCATAAAGCATATGACAACATGGATGAACCTGGAGGACATTATGTTGAGTGAAGCAAGCCAGACACAAAAGGACAAATACTGTATGATTACATTATTATGAACTAAGATATTGTTTAAACTCATAAAGTTAATAATTAGGATATAGGTCACCAGATAATAGAATGAGGGTAGAGAATGCAAAGGTTATTTGTAAATCCATTGTATTTTTAATTTCACTTTTGTGTCTTACATTTCCATACGATCTATTATTTTTCTATGTATGCCTTCAAATTCTTCCTTGTGCTCACCCAGTGTCTTCTTTTTTTTTTTTTTTTTTTAAGATTTTATTTATTTATTCATTTATCCCCCCCTTGCTGCTTGTGCTCGCTGGGTCAGCTAACCACGCCATGCGGGCGGGCTTGCCTTCACCAGGAGGCCCACATGGTAAACGGGAGCCCTACTGATTGAGCCACAGCCGCTTCCCCCAGTGTCTTCTTGATGTCCTTAATCTCTTTAGCCATCTCACTGAATTTAATAAGGAAACTAATCAGCTATGATTAGTTGTCTCAACTCCATTATGGCATCTGGAGGCTTAGTTTATTCCTTTGACTGGGCTATATCTTCCTGTTTCTTGATATGGATTGTAATTTTTGTTGGTGTCTCGGCATGTGGTTTATTAGATGTATTTATTCTGGGTGCAGTTTCTCTCTTTAATCTAGAGCTTTATATTTGATTGCCTTTGATACTTTGTTCAACTTAATTTGGAACTCTATAGTGGCTTCTGTTTAGCCATTCTAAATGTTTTCAGCTCTTTTTCATTTGTTTCTTACCCTTTCTCCCTTGCTGATTGCAGAATAGGAGCCATGGAAGCAGTTGGTACTGTAAGCCATAGGGGCTGAAGCTGCCCATGTTGCCCCAGGAATGATGAAGCTTCTCCCACCTTTCTCCTCTGCCAGAGGTAGGAATGGAGCTACAGTCATGTGCAGTAATCCAAACTGTGCAGGCCAAGACTATGTGTAGTTGCCCGGAGAGACTGATGAAGCTCCAAACCCCTTCCTCCCCTGGCCGGGGTGGGGATGGCATAGGCAACAAACTAAATTATGGGAGTCAAAACTGACCTCAGTTGCCGAGGTAGACTGATGAAGCACCTTCCCCACCTTCCCCTGTCAGGGATGGGAATGGAGCCTCCTGTGTGCCCAAAAATCTTGTCCATGCAGGCCAAAAGTGACTGCAGTTGCCCAGAGAGGGTGAAGGAGCATTGTCCCTCCTCCTGCTCTATCAGGGTTGTGGATGGAGCCACAAATGTGTCCAATAATCTATTTCATGTTGGCCAAAAGCACCTGCAGTTTCCTGGAGAGTTTGAGGAAACACTGCCCCCATCATCTCCTATTGGGGATAGAGGAGTATCCACAGGTTTGTCTACCAATCTAGTCTGTGCAGGCCAAAAGTGGCTGTAGTAGCCCATTGAGGATCAAGTTGCACTATCCCTTCTGCCCTGTCAGAGTGGTGATGGAACTACAGGTTTGCACACCAGTCTAGTCTGTGTGGGGTGAAAGAACCTGCAGTTGCCCAGAGAGACTGGTGCAGATCCCCCAAGCTTCCTCCCTGCTGTAGGTGGTGCTGGAGCCAAGGCTAGGGCTGCAATCTGACCTGGGTGAAAAGATGCCATTCCCTACCTTCACTGTGATTTTCCATCAGCCTTGCTTCCTCTCATGCTGGCGATGGAGTTAAATGCAGGCTACCAGCCTCTTTCTGACTTGGAAAGTTTCAAACTTTAGCTGCTCTTAGGATTGGACTTTAGCCAGCTGACTTTACTAATCTGTAGCTGAAATTGGTGCCCAGATGTCTCCTCCACCCCTGTTCTTGGGAAATGGAGCTTCCAACTCCAACCTGGGAATTGCTTCCAAGGTATCTTATGCCACCAGCAGTGGATGGACACCAGTCTGTGGCATGGAGTGCTTTACTTACTAATTGTCAATGCAGATGGGTAGTCTCCCCCTTCTGTTCTTCCAAGGATGTTTCAGGATGCTCCTTCGGTCTCCTGGCCACCCCAAACAGTTCTGCCTGATTATTAACTGTCCTGTAGGAAAAGCTGAATCTTGGAGATACTTATTCTGCCACCATCTTGTCCCCTCCTCAATACCCCCAACTTTTAAAAAGAATTAGTTTCTGCCAGAACAAATGTTCATGCATTACTTTATCTCTGTTCAACTCATTTTCCCTAAGTATAAAAGTGTGATCTGTGAATTCAAGTTCTTTGGGTCATAGTGGAGTGGGGTAGGAGAATGCTGGGTTAACAAATGCAATTAGTCTTTTTATTTTTCAACTGTTGGATTTATTAGGATCTTTACTATTCTACTGTACATTTTGAATCTTTGTAAGATAGTATGAAGGAGAAATTTGAATGTCTAAATTGTTTCAAATAGCATATTTCATTTCATAGAACATGTTTCGGGAGTGTGCTTCAACACCACCGGTTCTCAACATTAGCTGCTTATTGGAGTCACTTGGGTAATTTTCAAACACTGATTCCTGGTCACCACTCCTACAAGTTCTGATGTAGTTGGTTATGGGTGTGTTCTGAGCATCAGGATTTTAAAAATCTCTGCAGATCATTCTCATGTGCACCAAATAGTGACATCTATGGCTCTAGGTCTATTTTCCCATTCTTTCCTCCAGTGTCAGAAGGCCTGACCTTCACACCATTCCTTTCTTAGCCCTTTTCCCCCACAATTAACTGCCTTAATTTTCAGCACCAAATGTTGGGGAACCACATAGATTTTCTTTAGGAGGTACCAGAGATTGAACCCAGGACTTTGTACATGCAAAGCACCAAGCTACACCTGCTCCCCACATAGAATTTTGACAAGGTGTTTTAGTTTGCTAGGTTGTCTGAATGTAATATACCATAAATGATTTTGCTTTTACAATAGGGATTTACTGGCTTACAAGCTTACAGTTCTGAGGCCAAGAAAATGTCCATATTAAAGCACCATCAGGAGATGCTTTCTCCCCAAAGACTGGCTGTAGGCAATCCTGGACTCCTCTGTCACATGGCAAGTCATGTGGTGGCATCTGCTTGTCTCTCCCTTCTCTCTTGGTTTTCAATGATTTCAACTTCTTGGTTACATGGCTTTCTCTCTGCTTCAGTGTCCAGATTCATACAATTAGTAGAGGATTCCTGTAGGAGGATTAAGACCCACTCTGGGCCACACCCTCCTGAAATGATCTAATCAAAAGGTCCCACTCCAAATAGGTTCACATCTACAGGAATGGACCAGCTTTAAGAACATGATTTACTGGGGTCTGTTGTCTCAAACTACTACATAAGGTAAAACCACAGGATCAAACCAAGAATCTTCTTCTCACAAAAAACCTCTTTCTTCCTTTCTGCAGGTCCCAGGCAGTTTTCCCTCTTTACTTAATCCTTCTTTTTGTAAGCATGTGTAATTCTCCCCCATCATGTATAAATCTTCACAGAAGCCTTCATTCTTTTTCTCTACAAATGCTTTAAATGTGGGGTGTGCTTTCTCTGCCTCCATTTAGGTACTCTCTTTCACCCTTGTTATCTGGTTTCCATCCCCAAATTTATTTCTAATTATGTTTCCTGGCCAAATGTAATCCTTTGTCCTTGTATCCATCCTCTTTCTTCTCATTTTCTTTTTCTTACATTAATAGTTTTTTTATTATATTCTTTTTTCTGACATCTATTTTTAAAATATTCCTGAAATCATTTTGTTATTTCCCCAATCTATTCTCATTTTTTCTTGACAATTTTAATAAATAATATTTATTAAATTTAATAATATTTACTAAATTTAATAAATAATATTTGCATCTAAATATTGGGATACATTAGGACCCTTCTATGCCATTCTAATATTTCCATTAGAATGGGATTTTCCTTGCTTCTCCACAAATATAGATTGTAGGAATAAACAGTTTTACTCATTCTTTCCATCAGGTTAACTTACTCCTTTCTGCAGGAAGATAACAAATTCAGTCTTCTTATGAGTCATCTGACATCTGTCCTAGGAGTGGGGAGTCAGTGTATTATCAAGACAATGTGTACCCATTCCTCCCTCCTTTCTGCTCCCTCTTCTGCCAGAACTTATGTGGTTGAAGTCCATGATCTTCAATGTCATCAGCTACAATATCTTTGTGGGCCCAATTCTTTCCACCAATGTGCACCAAGTTCTAAAAGTAGGGAGTTAGGAGGAGGCCCCCACTATGATCATTGATCCACGCTGCATTCTACACTGTATCTTTATCAGGCACTCCTCTTCTGTTCTTTTTTTTTAACTTTATTTTTAAAGAAGTTTTAGATTACATTGAAAATATAGGGGATTCCCATATACCCCACTCCCTCCTGTCTTACATTTTCTGCTACATTACATTACATTAGTGTTACATTTGTTACAATTGAGGAGCAAATATTGAAGTATTGAAGCCAACCATGAGTCTATAGTTCACATTATGGTTTACACTTTGTACTGTACAATTTTATAGGTTTTGACAAAATGTATAATGACCTGTATCAGTCATTGCAATGCCATGTAGAACAATTCCAATGTCCTAAAAATGCCCTATGTTCCACCTATACTTCCATTCTCTCAGAACCTCTGGTAACCACTATCTTTATATAAATGTTACAAGTTCTTCTGTTACTACAATAATAATGTCTACTTTGGTCCATGGTTGCATTCCCTCCTTATGTTAGTTCATTCCTCAGTCTTGAGGATTTGGGGATGGTGATGCCAGCACTGCTTCAGATTGAGAAGGGGCTTAGATTTTATGGGGCAGATGGA
This sequence comes from Tolypeutes matacus, assembly GCA_026826555.1. Lineage (NCBI taxonomy): Eukaryota > Metazoa > Chordata > Mammalia > Cingulata > Chlamyphoridae > Tolypeutes > Tolypeutes matacus. The sequence continues at coordinate 8,181,562 of JAKSZT010026914.1, read as the reverse complement.
AGGAACTGTTTTTGTTCCAATTATAGATACTCTTTGCTTTTGGGGATGAGGGTTGTCCATCATCATCATTTTGTTAGTTGTCCTGGGCAAGTCCAATGAGGTGGAGAGTAGGTGTTGGCCACAATTATGCTGAGATTCAGGGCTCAATCAGTATATGAGCAGACCAAAGATTTAAGTCTCTGGGACATATATTTAATGGGCATAGTGTTAATTATAGGTTCAAATAGAAGGGGTTGAAGAATCAAGTGTAGGAAAATTATAAAAGAGTCTAACTCTGTTACATTGGGGAAATAGGTGATCACATATTCCAAGATAAAGCCCACTGATGGGATGCTGATATCATGGGGTTATGTGCCTTGCCTATACCATCCAGATGACTCTAGAGCCCTCCCTTTGAGGCTTTGTTTACTGTGGCAGTTAGTGAGATCTGCCTGACACATGCATAAGCATAACCTCTGTAATTACTTCCTGACTCACTTTGAAATCTCTTAGCCATGAAAACTCCTATATTTATTTTCCTCCCTTTTTTTCAAGATCTTTTTCCAAATGTATCACTAGTTGGTGCTTGGTGATAATCCCTCAGTCCCGTGGAGGCTCATCCCTGGGAGTCATGTCTCACACTGGGGGGAATGTTGTAAGTTTATTTGCTGAATTTGGCTTTGAGAGAGGCCACATTTGAGTTACAAGGGGATTTTCAGGAGTTAACTCTTAGACAATAGATATTATTAGGCTAAGTTTTACTTTTAGAAGAATAAGGTTCATAAGTACAAGCATTTATATTGAGGGCTTGGCATATTTGTCTGTTATTAGGCACTGCCTATATACTCTAGAGATTCTTGCCACTCTGTTAGAGAACATAGCAGAACTTCCCAGGAGAGAATTTAATATTTTGTTGGTTATTGTTTGGATTTCCACCCACTGAGATAACACCCATGACAAGATGAGCACACTCATATTCCATAGAGGCATGACCCAGGTGCACCTTTCCCCACATATCCCCTAGCCACTGACACCCTGCACCAGAGACCCTGCCCTGTCATATTTGCCAAAGGAGAGTCCCACAATTGTATTCTCAACCACAGTCCTCTATCTCCCCAGAGTTCACCTGTTCCTTCTTCCACCCCTCCCCCCAGCTCTATGGAGAGCCCAACCCACCCACTCAACCCCGTTCACACTCACACTCCATCATCATCAATCCCATTCATATTGCTGCACCACCATCACCTCTGTCCATTGCCACCCCTCCCCCCGCATTCACCTTATCATAGACTCTGCCTAGCTTAAGCATCCATTCACCACTCTACTCTCTATCTCCTGATAACCTATCTTCCAGACTATCTCTGTGAGCCTTTCACTGATATGAACTATATCCTTAGTTCATATCAGTGAAATCATGCAGTATTTGTCCTTTAGTGACTGGCTTACATCATTCAACACAAAGTCTTCCAGATGCATTCATGTTTTTACATATGTCAGTACTTCATTCCTTCTTACAGCTAAGTAATATTCCATTTAATGTATGTACCACATTTTGTTTATCCATTCATCCATTGATGGACACTTTGGTTATTTCCAACTTTTGGTGATTGTGAATAATGCCATGAGGAACATTGGTGTGCACATATCTTTTTGCATCCCTGCTTTCTATTCTTCTGGGTATATTCCTAGTAGTGGGATTGCCAGATCATATGGCAATTTTATATTAGTTTCCTGAGGAACCATGAAACCGTCCTCCACAGTGACTGCAACATTCTATACTCCCACCAGCAGTGGATTAGTGTTACTATTCCTCCACATCCTCTCCAACACTTGTATATGTCTGTTTTTTTTAATAGCAGCCAGGCTAATATTCCCCTCTTCTTAAAGTGTAGGGAGCTGTTGGGTACTTGTCTGGTTAGTTAGTAATATTAACACAATGATTCCCCATTTTATATCCATTCCAGGCCCAATTTATGGGTCTATTCTCCATTGGCTGTAATACAAATAAAGGAGGAATGAGTTTTAGGTTGACTCTTATTCCTTCCCCTCAATGCAAAATATTGAGTCAACGGGCAAGAAATCATTATGAATAAGCACAGATAATGGCCTGCATTATCAAAGTACTATATGGGAAAACATGCTTTAGGCACAGCTGCTGCAAGTGGATTTAGCAGGCCTTGGCCGAGCAAGGAATTGCTTACACATTAGGTACCTTCTTGTACTGTGACCACTAATGTGTCTACATGGGTGGATATATTTTTAATCTCCCCAAAGAAGCAGAACTTCACTATACAAGTTCTTTAAACATAGATGACTAGAAGAGATTTGTTTTGTTTGTTTTATATTCTCTTAAATTATGTCCTTTCTAGGATGCAGATCATACATACACAGTTTAAATTTTATTCTGTTGATGTCCTAAGCTCTTATTATAGTTGTGTAAATCAGAGACCTGGACTGTAGGTTAATTATGCTAAAAGAGTATATCTCATTAGTAAGCAGATAAAAATGAATGAAGATCCTTATTATATGGGAATATGCCATATTCTTGGGGTAAAGTAGAAGAAAAATTCAACTTAGTTCTACAAAAACAACATCTAGGAAGGAAATTAAAAAGACTTAAACCCGGATCTTCTATTTCTAGGTGTCAGGTTTGTTTAGAGAGGAATGGGCAGTATCAGTTTAAAAAGATGATTTTGCAATCCAAACATGGGCATGGAAAAATGAAAGAAAATTGAATACATGGTTTTCCTGGTGGAGCAAAGTAATTTTCTCATAAGAAAGACTGAGATCCTAAAGACAAGATTATACATATATGTATGTATGTATGTATCTGTCTTTATCTATTATCTATATCTATAGAATGGGAAAAGGAAATCTACTTTGTAGCTAGAACTAGGAAGAATAGGTTTGAAAGTAACAGCATTATTATGAGGGGACTTCCTGGGAAATTTAAATAAATTCTAAATAAGGCACAGGAAGAGGCAGAAGTAAAAAAAAATCAAGTATTATTCAATTTATGGGAAAGGAGATGATCAGAATTCACTTAAATGGTGCATGTTTTTGGCTGATTCAAAATATATTGTTTTTATGTCTCACAATGGGTGACTCTGCAAGATAGAGTCTGGAGAACAAAATAGAAAGCAAATGTTGTATCTGAAAGCAAGAGGAAGAATAGCCCCCAGGTTCAGTGAAAAGTACTGTTAGAGAAGGAAAGGACCAAGGCAAGAGGTAGTTTAAGATTAAAAAAAATATATTTTGGGCCCTAATTAGAATAAGCAGGGAAACAAAAGGAACTCTAGAGCTGTAACTAATTATTTCAGGAAAAGATATGACAGAAAGTATTCTTTTAGCAAAACGTTCAATAGCTGGGGATAACAAAATTTGAGGGATGAAGACATATCAGAGATAACATTTCCCCTAATAGCCTACAGTAAGGCACCATCAGCAGCTGTTTCAATCCAGCAATTTGTTGTGGAGATCCTCTGATTGAGACAAAAATAACCCATGGATGCAAAAAGTTACAGAAAAGGATGCAGAATCTCAAATATGGATACACGTGGCTCAAAATGCTTTAAACCCACTGTGGGCATGGAGAACAGGATATTTTTGCAAAATGAAAGACAAACTTTGCTAGAGTGTTTCCTATTTTAAATGTTTGGTATCAAATTTGGAAGGAGAAATGGAGACAAAGACTGTAGATAGAAACGAGAATTATTTAAGACTCAAAGGACAAATGTTAAGTAGCTTTACATAAGTGAAATGAGAACTAAGGGGAAAGGGGAGTGAGTCTTAAAAGATAGAAAGCTGGAGGAGGTAGGTGCCATCATTGTAAATATCTAAATTTTGCAAGAAGACAGAAAGAAAGAACTTCAAATACTACATTCTGAGAGGGAATATGTTTATATGGAATTCCCTTAGCCACCATTGTTTAGGAAGCTTAGCATCACCAATAAATTCCTGGACATAAAATAGATGAAAACAAGAATAAAATCTCTTTATTTAATGATTTCTCTCTATCTCCTTTCAAGCATTGACCATAACCCCTGATTGACAAAGACATTGGATATTATTTTACTCTGTATTGGGTTGAAGGAAAATTGTTTTGCTTGTGATGATTGTTGTATGGCCTGAACAATTGCTTGTTTTCAAAACTTTGTAGACATGTTTCTAGGTATGTGGTAATTATATAGATATCCTAATGACTCTTAGATTTGTTAGGAAATTTGGAATAAGCAAAGATTACTGCTGTCTTCTATGAAACACCCTTCTATGTTATCCATTCTAGTTTTTCTAAAGCCTTTGAGCTATTTTACTATTCTATAAATTGAAGATAAATGATAGTAATGCAAAATAATTTTTGTTTATATACATGAAAATGAATTCTGGCAGGGGGAAGGACAATCCTCCCCCCAATCTGGAAAAGCCAGTTTTGTGTCCATTTGCAAGTTTGTTTCAATATTCCTAATTTATAAATGTGTCTGTTCTTTTGATTCTTCTTTGAAATAGCTGTAATAACTGCCTGGTTCCCTCTTGAATAAGAGCAAAATAGATACTTTAACATGTGTTTATTTTATTTCTGTACAAGTTTTCTTTTAATACTTATCCCTAACAGACTCATAGTTTCTATGGAAAAGGAGGACAAGCTTAGATTGGATTGGAATTGGATTCATTTAAATTTGTAGCGTTCAAAGAAGCTATATTCATTCTCGTAGAAAAAAAAATCGGGAGAAATGAAACAAGGAACTCAGCCCCCATGTGTTCTTATACTTCTGGCTGAAACTGAAGAAAGACACAAACAAAAAATGAAATAGGCAAAATGTTTGACTTTTAATGTCTTTGAACTCTAACTTAAGGGGATTTTATTTTATAATGATAATTCTTTTGTGGGAATGGAAAAATATGACATTAACAGTGTTCAAATTGGAGGATTTTTTTCCATTATATACTTGGTTTCACTATATAAACTCTGGTGAATTACATAGAACATTAGTGATATAAGTTGAGACACAAAATAGAAAAGACAGTGCATGTTTGACTTGTGGTCCATACAACTTGACCAATGCTGGAGGCATTTTGAGGCATAAGTTAAATACCCTATAAATGATCACAAAGAAATCCTAAGGAACAATTTTAGACACCACAGGAATAGCCTTATCAAGACACAAGTTCTAATTAATACCATGCTTCACCATTATGACACAGAGAACAAAACGGGGAATGTTGTAAGGTATAGAAGGGGTATTCTCACTTTATCTTCATGCTTCTACAGAGCAGTGGTTCTCATTGTGTGGTCTCCTAAGCAACATCACCGAGGAACTTGGTAGAAAATTCTTCGACCCCACCCCAAACCCACAGAATCAGAAACTCTGAGGGTGGGGTCCAGCAATCCATCTGTTAACAAACACTTCATATGGTTCTGATACACTCAATTTAGAGAAGCGCTGCTATAGAGGAAACCTTAGCTCCTCTCACTAGATTTTGGTTTTCTCATATATATGTTATAATACCTTCTATTTTATAGGATTATTGTGAAAATAAAGGGGATAACATATATTAAATGCTTAGTACAACGAAGCACATAATAAATGCTCCATTGGGTTACCCAAAAGAGAAGAGAACTGGAGTGACTGATCTCTTCCATGTGTGGCAAATCTGATTCGTGAGAGCCTAATAGCAGCTTTGTTTCTCTAGTGGGTGGGGCTAGTAATTTAAAAGGTCATGGTTCACGCTCGGGCTTCTGGTTCCCTTGAGTTGTCTTGCATCTAACTACAGGAGACACAGGCAGTTTCTCTCTCCATATGGTAAGCAGACAATCTAGCATTCTATAAATCTTTTCTCTTCCAGTTTGTCTAGTGGTGATAAAATAAGGTGGGTGTTAAAGCTGTAGACTCAGCTGTTTTTCACTGTGAAGGGAAATAGGAGGCTTACACATTAGCCTTAGGTCCAAACTAGGTGAATCAATTAAATATTAGTGGAGAGTTGTGAATATTGGGCGTTGTTGGTTACATGCCACATTTGTCAAATATTTTTCAATCTGTCCCAGAAGTGTCAATGTAATAAAACAGGAATGTTGCTGTCAATGAAGCACTTACTTAAGTGTCTGGTACTTTTTCAAGCATTTTACAAGTGATGAACTTATTTAATCAAGACTTTAGTAAAAGTAGTTTTAAACATATGAAAATTTAGGAAATTCTGATACCCCTGAGTGCTTCATGAAGAAACTATTACAGGATAAGTTTCATCCAACCTTTAGCAAAAGAACTGATGGTAAACATTTTAACATACGTAACTGTAGACCTAAGACTAACACAAAGGTGGAAATGAGGGTAGAAGGCTAATATATTCAATAAAAAAATAAATCTGTGTTTAGTAATAAAAGACTGTGTTAGAAGAGGCAATTGCAAAAGGGTGTTTCAAAAGTTGGGCAAAAAGAGATTTCCTTTATAGACAGAAATAAACAAAGACTAGAGAGAACCCGGTGTAGGGGAGTAGGATGAAAGGTTGGCATGATCAGATAGTAGGTAAGAGATTATTTTAGGCTGGGGCCAGGCTATTCCCCTCATTGCGGTCCTAAGGAGGGCCTGGCTGTATGCTGGCTCAGGCGGAGGGTTTGCTCAGGCTAAGGGTGTGCAGAGACCTGGTGGAGGGAGAGAAACTTAACCAAAGACTGGTTAAAAGAGAAATTGGTCAGATTCATAAGTGGGCTCAGCTGATCAATTATCAAGTGAAGAAAGGGAATTTGGAGGGTCTATGTCTGGCCTTGCAATTGATAAAACAGGCAGCATCTGTGAGTCTTATTTAAACCCTATGGGGAAGGGTGGTTCTTTGCCATAAGCTGTTTTCTGGAACATGAAATGATAGAGGTGTTTGTTTAACCATCTATTTTCCAGGATAATAGGTCTCAGGTAAAGCTCAACATTTTCAAAAACTGTTCTATGTTGTAACAAGTTATAAATTATGCAATTAAAAAAAATTAAAGGAATAAAGGTAAAATAATTGCATGGATTGTTGTATAGGCAACAAGTGGGAGTTAAAGGAAAACTTTAATTTACAAGTAACATAGTTAAATATTAATAAGAAAACAGGGGACTATGTGCATTAAACAGTTTAAGAAAACAGGTAAACATTACTAGAAAATTCTAGAACTTCCTAAATGAACCCCCAAAAATTAATGAGCAAGGAATATATATTAAAAAAAAAAACTAACATAGCAAATCAACATAATACAGGTAATATTAAAATATGACAAAATTGAGACCAAAATACTGACTCTACAACTTATTATTAATAAACACAAATGGCTTAACTTACTTAACAACAAAATTGACTTCCAATTTAGCCCACAAAACAAGACCCAACTATGTACTGTGTAAAAGACACATACATCAAATGAAGTGATTTAGATAGGGTAGACATAAAGGTCAAATGTGTACCAGGCACATGGAACAATAAGAAAGTAAGATTAGTGCTCCTGATGTCAAAGTAGAATACAAGCCAAAAACATTAAACTGGACAGAGTGTATTTTAATGCTAAACGTTACAGCTTATAGCAAAGAAAGAAGACATGAATATTCTTGCACTAAATAAGACAGCAACCATCCTAATGAAGCAAAAACTATAGCAGACTCAAGGAAACAGATTCCTAATCAATGAGATTTTAATATGCCACTTTCAAGATATATCAAGCCAACCAAACCACATAACAAGGTAGTTCTTATAGATATATACCAAACTTTACACTCTCATAATAGAGTGTCCACAAAATACTTAAAATAATTGATCACATATTAGGTCCCAAAGAAAACATCAAAAAGTTCCATAATATAGAATATTAAAGTCTGAATACAATTCAATAAAACTAGAAGTTACATACAAAAACAGTAATTAGAAAGGTCTGCAACATGGACATTTAGAACAATAACAAAACAATCTGCTGTTTGAAAACATTGCAGTGAAATGGGAAATAAAAATTAAAATTTGAAAAATTATAAAAAATTAAGTTAAACTTACTCCAAATTTTCCTGGGTTTTCTTTCTCTAAGTAGTAGCTTAGATTATATGTTCTTCATTTCTAACATAATGTGTCACAGATTGAGTTATGAACAAAAGATATGTTCTTAATATTAATCTACATTCTGTGGGTGTGAACCCATTTGTAAGTAGTATCCTCTGAAGATGTATTATCAGTTAAAGTGTGGCAACAACTTGAAGGGACTTCCAATGCTCAAAGTTGAGACCATATAAACAACAAAACATCTATAATTACATTCTAATATAAAGAGGATAAAACAAAAAATCCAATTCTATTATAATATAAATTGAGAAGGGGAAACTCTTCTTTATGTAGAAATCCAATTCATGCATTTAGAATGAATGTTGGAAATAGAAAAGTGCCTCTTGGCAAACAGCACAGTAATAATGGTTTTAGGCAAGATTCATCCATGGATTTTAAAAACTCTTGGGCAAAATTATGATAAATAGGATATTTGCTCAGTTTCAAAGTATTTTAAATATTAATAAGTGTGTTTAAATATACTTCTTACAGAAGGAAAATAGTAGCTTTATATTGGAGAAAGCTGGTATACATCACCTTAACTAAATGATCAAAGTTACCACCTCATAAGACATATTGATACCATGTGCTTTGTGATATGATGCACTGAGAAGGTCTGTAGTGGGTTGAATTGTGTCCCTTAAAAATATATGTTCAAGTCCTAACCTCCAGTACTGGTGAATGTGACATTATTTAGAAATAGGGTCTTTATAGATATAATCAAGTTAAGATGAGATCATAGTCGATTAGGGTAGGTCCTAAATCCAATGACTGCTGTGTTTGTAAGAGAAATGAAAGCGAGATTTGATCACTGAAAAAGAACACATGATCACATGAAGAAGACCATGTGACAATGGAGGCAGAAATTTGAGTGATGCACCTGCTGGCCAAGGAATGCCGGGGATTGCTGGTGACCACTAGAACTAGGAGGGAGGCACAGAAGGATTCTGGCCTAGTACTTTCTCTGGGAGCCTGGATTTACTGACACCTTGCTTTCAGATTTCCAGCCTCCAGAACTGAGAGAGAATAAAGTTCTGTTGCTTTAAGCCATGCAGTTTGTAGTACTGTGTTATGATAGCACTAGGAAACTATTACTAGAGCTCACATCACTCCTGTGGCATTTTTGCTAAAATGCTTGAGTTTGGACATGAGGAAGATTTCAGCCAACCTCATATTTTGGTAAATACTACCAAAAAAATTGACCAGGAATCTCCAAAAATGTCAATGGCAAGAAAGATGAATAAAGACCGAGGAATTGCCACAGATTAGAGGAGACTAAAGGGACATGACAAGTAAATACAATTTGGGATACTGGATTAAACCTAGGACCAACAAAAGGACATTAGTGGCACAATCAGTGGAATTTGTAAAAGATCTGTAATTTAGTTAATAGGAAAATATTGTAATGTTCTTGTTTAGATCATTGCACTGTGATTATGTAAGATACTAACATTAGAGGAAGCCAAGTGACGGGAATACGGGGATTCTTTGTACAATGTTTGCAATCATTTTGAGGTCTGTCATTATTTAAAACTAATGTAAAAGAATAAAAAAGAGAACAGAGGTCTCTTTTGGGACTATTCATTGCATCCAGAATTTACCTCAAGAAACCAAAAAGACGGGACCCCAAAGGTTTGCTATCAGAGAGGCAGAGATTTGTCAAAACAGTTACAGAATATACTTGCATATTCTTAACTATTTTTACCTAAGATAACATTTCCTCTTTCTACTTTCTACTTAAGATTTCTTCTGTTTCAGTGCAATTTCATTCTAAGAATTATTCACTATCAGGAGTCCTGAACCTGTGAGGATGTGATAAGCCCATTTGAAGTGCTATAAACTGTGTTTAATTAAAACACATTTGCAGAAAATAAAAGAAATAGTTCTTATCCACTGCTCCAACCTCTTGGACTAACTCTTTTAAGCCTTTAGATATTTTGTGTGAGGGTGAGGGTAGGGATTTTTATGGTTCTGGCAAAATTGGTGATAAAATTATTTGTTGTTGATAAAATAATTCCACTTTTTCCTCTCCCAAATTTAATGAGAAAAAAGTATAAACCTAAACATCATAAATCCTTTCCCTAACTGGTTCACACCAAGGAGCCATGCCTGATATAAGCATTAGCAGTTACTTTTCCAATTCCTTTCACCTCGGCCTGGGCTTTCTGAGGCCTGTCTCATGTCTTCCTGATGACTTGGATATTATTTTTATGACTTTCTAATAAAATTTCTTAAAAAATATCTTGTGATCTGATGGCTGGTAGCAAACTATCACTTCTTTTTGATGGAAAAGGCTAAGAACCTTTTGTTTGGTGAAAATGGCTTGCTTTGTCATACAACTCCTTAAGGTTCAACTTATTTCATATGCTAATTCTTGTGACAATATTTCTTGGCTAGGATCAATTGCTGTCTATTCCTGTATTGTTTACTGGTATTATGGAAATTATATTCTTGTGTTAGTGAATTTGCCATTATATTCAGGAAGCAACACCCTCCCCAGAGAATACCACTTCTATCTCCAAAAGAGTCTAAAATATAGCTATGCAACTGGAAAAAGACTTTGACCAAAAGACTTTGACAAATGAGTTTATATGACTAAGAGACTTCAAAGTGAGTTGGAAGCTCATTCCAGAGGTTACACTTGTGCATGTCTCAGAAGGATCTCATTGACTGCTGTATTAGTCAACCAAAAGGGGTGCTAATGAAAAATACCAGAAATCTGTTGGCTTTTATAAAGGGTATTTATTTGGGGTAGAAGCTTACAGTAATCAGGTCATAAAGCATAAGTTACTTCCCTAACCAAAGTCTGTTGCCACGTGTTGGAGCAAGATGGCTGCCCATATCTGCAAGAGTTCAGCCTCCCTCTTCCTCTGAAGGCTCTGTGGTCCCAGCTTCTTCCAATATCAGCTCTAGGCTGGCATAAGTCTCGTCCTTCTTCCAGGGCTCGCTTCTCTCCGGGCTCAGCTGCTTGGGGCTCTGATCTCTGCAGCTGTAAATTATCAGGCGAATGGCTCGTCTCTCTTTTCAGGGCCTTTGCAGTGTCTAATAGAGCCTTCTCTGTTTCCTCACATATCTGCTTCTCTGAATTCTTCTCCTGAGTGCTTACTTCCTGGGGCTCCAGCTCAAAAACTCCAACCTCCCTTCTCTGCTGTGCGGTTTTTCTGTGGGTCACCGCCCACCAAGGGGGGGGGGGGATGCAACATCCTACTGCCATGAATCAAAGCCTTAATTATTATTTAATCAAGTAAAAGTGAAACCTCTGAATCCAATACACTCTAATATGCCCAGAGGAAAAGACTAGTTTACAAACCTAATCCAATATCTCTTTTTGGAATTCATAAACAATATCAAACTGCTATAACTGCCAAAATAAATATTGCCTGAAATAGCTGGGCACCTGAAGGCTCTGGAGACATCCAGATACTAAACATCCAGGAGTCTGATGCCCTGCCAGTGGGCCCTACTTGGGAATTTATGCTACCCTGTGTGACAGAGTTGGACACAGTTGTGGTTTCCCTACACATGGCCCTTCTGCCCCTTCTATTTGAACCTATAGTTAGTATTAGAGTTGTTAGTGTTTGTCCAAGAGACTTAAATCTTTGGGCTATCCATGTGCCAGCTGGGCCCTGAATCTAACAGAGTTGCAACACCTACTCTCCAGTTCATTGGACTCACCCAGGACAACTAACAAGGAGATGATGATGAACAATGGCCATCTCAAGGAACAGAGAGTCTGCAACTGCAAGCAAGATAGTCCCATCCATCTGCCCCATGGGATCTAAGCCCCTTCTTAGTTAAAGGTGGAGTGGACATTAGCATCCCAGAATCCTCAGGATTGGGGAATGAACCATGGACTAGAGTAGACTTACTGGTATTCTACTATAGACTTATTGTGATTCTAGCAATGGAAGAACTTAGCTCATTGATGTGGAGGCAGTGGCCACTGGAGGTTCTGAGGGAAGGAAGAGGGGAAAAACATGTATAATATGGGGGTATTTTCGGGACTGGGGAATTGTCCTGAATGACATCGCAATGACAGATACAGGCCATTTTATATATTGTCATAACTTATAAAATTGTGCTGGAGAGAGTGTAAACTACAATGTAAACTATAATCCATGCTTAGTGGCAATGCTCCAAAATCAATTGTAACAAATGTACCATGTTAATGAACGATGTTAATGTGGGAAAATCTGGGAGGGGTAGGGAGCGGGGCATATGGCAATGACCTGTATTTTTTTATGTAACAATTATGTAATCTAAGTATCTTTTAAAAAAATTTAAGTATATTAAAAAAAAAAAAAAAAAAAACATAAAATAGAGAAAGGCAAGAGCATTGGGAGTGGCTTTGCAATAGCATTCCATAGGCTGTTAAGCTGATAGTGAATGGTTGACTCTACCTCCATCACCATTGAGTAGACCCTAGATATTTGAAAATAGTGTCACATTCATTATAAGCTGAAAAGTCCTCAATATACAATACGTTGTGACTTTGCTAAGGGATAAATTTGCATCATCACATATTATAAAGCTGATAGTTGGGGGCCCTTTTTCCTTTATTCATTCAACAAATATTTATTTGTAATTTAATTTGAGTCAGCACTGTAATAGACAGAGGATAGAGTAATAAAAAAGAGGGCAAAGGTTCTGCACAGTTATGGAATTATTTAACTGTCATCATGAAAGATGCTGTAAAAGTGAATCACAGAGTTCCATGATATACTATACCTTCTGGAACTTGATTTGTTCTAGGGTACTCTAAGAGGCTTCTCTGGAGAAAGAAAAAAAAAAAAAAAAAAAATGATGGGGCAAAGTGAGGAGCAGAAAAGCTTTCCAGACAAAAGGAAATATCTTGAAAAGACTCTAAGGTTGAGAAAAAATATGGGGTGTTAGAGAAACTGAGAGAAGGCCAGTAGATGTAAATAGTAGAAAGTGATAGAAATAGTTAGGCCTGATCATGCAGGATCTTGCAGACATAAAGGTTTATGTATTCACCATAAGGAGATAAAACTATTGAAGGGTTTTGATCAGGGGAATCATAGTATTAGATCTGAATCCTTAATAACATACCTCTTGCATTACTGAAAAAGATATATTAAATGGTAAGAGAGAATATTATTGCTATAGTCTGAGTAAGAGATAATTATATTTTAGATGTAATGGTGAGATAGAGAAAAAAAGTAGGCCGATACATAAGATATGTGGAAGGTATTATCAGGGTTCTTGATTACTGATAGTCTCTTGCCTAGTGCAATGGTTTAGAAAGTTTTTTGACTACAACAAACAATTTTATGTTGTAATAGAGTATACTGCACATACATTCTTTATAACTAAATCAAAAGTTTTGTTAAAAACTACTGCGTAGTAGTCATGGTTTGTTTAATAAAACAGAAGTAGTTTCATTAGAGAGGACCAGAAGCTTACATATACCTTTGGAAATGCTGGAGGAGTGAAAACTAATAGCTTCTAGAAGCTGTGACTCTTTGGAGCCCTGCTGGAAGCTCCTGTGAGTCTCAGGATTTTAGAGGAAGCTGCTGCTGAATCTCGGCTCCCTGACAATTTGAAGCTGATGAATCTTAGCTTCATAAGCCTGGAGACAATGTAAAGTTCTGGGCATGCAGGAGGGGCCAGCACTGCTACAGATTTTAACTGTGCATCCAGGAGTAGGGTAATACTTGAGCTCAATTTTTGCTTATGAGTGAGTCTGTTTGAATTGCCACCAGAAAACGATAACTTCACCTTCTCTTCTGACTTGCAAATCTCACTTGGGTGCTTCTCAATAGAAGGCTTTAAACCAGGAACAAGGCAAGTAAGGGGATTCTAGAAAATTTATTTCCAGGTTTCTGTTTGTTGATGCAAATGATAAGTGATAACAGATAATCAAGCACAAATTTAGTGTTGCTGTGTTTGATACATTTACTTACACCAATACATTCTAATTTTTATTTAATGCTGGTTGCATTCACATTGTGACTCAAGAGTTTGATAAACCTGACGTAATGAGTAAAACCAGGTGATCATGCAAAACCAAAATCTCAATGAGGCTTTATTCTCTGTGTATTCTATATTTACCCTTGTAAATCCCTTATGAAACAAAACCCTTGGTTTTGTTTTGAAATGTGCCCTGCAAAGAAGTCAGCCAGTTGCTCATATTGATGATGGGAAAAAAACAAAGTCTAAGTAAATGTTATATTTTATACCACCCCTCTCCAAGAGATTTCATTTATTTGTTTTTAAATAATTAAAAAAATGGGAACACCAGTCCCCAGTGAAGAACCCTACTCAATCCAATGGTAATCAGTAAATAGGAGTCATAAAATGGTTGAAATGAAACTTGCACCAAATACAAACAATTCTTGTCATGTTAAAGAGAAATTTAGTTTAAGTTGAAACCAGAGGTAATCTGTTTTATAGGACTCTGCAAAGTCTCTCATGTGGCTCTCAATGAAAATTTTAAATAAAAAAAAAAAAATGGGTTTCTACAGACATTTTTATGGCACATTAGGTAGTAAATTCACTAACGCAAATATAGAATAATAATTTTTACTCTATTGGCCGGCATAAAAGAATTTTATGAAGCATTTTTCTATTTTAAATTTGAAGTTAACAGGTGAGATGGCTTCGGCTTAACAAGTTGTCTGTCATGCATTTCCTCACAATCTGGAAAAAAGGTTTTGACTTGATGAAGTGAAAGCATATATGGAAGGAAAAGGGGACTTTAAGATTCAAGACAACCAGATTCAGACCGAATCTCATATGTTTGTGTAAACTTCATTCAGATTTATTCAATAAGTCTGTGAATAAAAGGTCTTTTAAAGGAAGACTAAAAACATGTTGGACATATTTTAACAGTTCAGTAAAATGTAATGACAAGTTAATTTTTATGGGTGAATTTTACCCGGGAAAGAGGACAATATTTTCTCTGACTGATTATCACTGACTCTTTCTCAGTCTAATCTTTGATGTTCTGTTAATGACATTAAACCAGATTCATGCTTTCTGATTTCCATAAGTTTATTTCTGTCAAACAAACAACTGCACTCCTGCAAGTTTATCCTGCAGTGCCTTACTCCTTTTTTAAGCTACCACTCACCTGAGGAAACTGCACATAGCACCCAATGGAATAAAATATCAAACGTCCACACCTGGTTTAAATAAGCAGATTAAAATAAAAGGTAAATAGTACTTTAACATCAGTTGTATTTAACATAACTTCCCATGGGGGAAAAAATGTTTTAATCATTAAAAAAAAAAAAAACTTATTTTGCATGCATGACTAAGAATAATGCTGAATATTTTTGCTTAATAATGTTTACTGAGCATCTACTAAGTCCTTGGAATCTTCACAAGCATACTACTATCACATCAATTATATTATGACTCCTGTTTCTAGATAATTTAAGATACAGAGAAGTAAATAACTAGTTAAGGTTTGATGACTGTCAACCCCCAGAAAGGACCACCAGAAAACCTGTCTGTCATCAAAGCTAGCTCCCTTAGACTTCCTGTCATAAGGAAGAGCACCACCTTGACAGAGTCTTAGAAGGTTCATTAAGGGATATAAACAGGCCTTTGGAGTCTGAGCTTAAGTGGTTGAAAGTAGGTCTTTAAGGAGAGAAACTGATTGGGACTGGGCAACATGTGTAACATAGTTTAGATTGGTGACCACAGCAAGGTAAGGATCTCAAGCAAATATCTGTGAAATAAAATAATAATTAAAAATAATAAACTGTTGTGTGAAAAGCGAGTTGTTGCCCAGATGAAGAAACCATTTATTCAGCTAAATTGTTTTGTAACCACATTATTTTTATTAGTTTAAAATGTTTTCTTCTTGGTCAAGAATTCCCTGTTCTCAATCCTGTTGATTAAACTATGTGGACACAGGCTAATACCATACAGGAGGCTTCTTGGAAATGGGGATATTAATGAAAATAACAGTAAAAAAATATACACATTCATTATTTCATTTTAAGATATTTGAGAAGTTGTGGGCCTTTGGATGACAATCACCCTAAATAGATAAATAAAATTGCTAAATGTTTTTAAAACTAGCCAAAAAAAAAAAAAAAAGGCAATTAGGTTGTCTGAAAGATACATCACAGACTATGCTTTGAATTATATTAGGATCTTTGCTAGACCATTAGCCTAACACTATAACAAATGCATTCTTGGCCTCAAATAATGATAAGTGCTTGAATATGAACATGTTTCTGTTCCATTTCCACAAGTATAACTTGTACAATCTATATGATAAACAATTTCAACCATTTTTTTGGAGACATTGTTCTTAGGGGAATTTAATTATGGAATCCATCAAAATGGGCATTGTTATATTTACTTCAAACAAATGAAAAATATCTAAAAAACAATCTAAACTGTACCTTCTAAAATATGAAACTGGCACACCCATACCTCACTGAAAGATAAGTTATTGCATTCTGAACTCTTGTAAATAGGTATCACTTGTCATGCACCAATCAGACCTCAAGAACATTCAAGCAATGCATTCAACCGAACAGTCCATCAAAAGTCTGCATTCTTTGGTCTCCTGCCAATATTAGGGATCTATACTTAAAATTATCTTGTAATATCAGGTATTGGTCTTTATACATGTTGTCTACCTATGAGCTAGGATATAGTTCAGCAGTAATCAGCTATTGGTAAAAATAAGTTTAACCCTTTACCTTGTGCCATTTCATACAAATTCACAGCAGAGCTTGCTTCTCTTCCTCTGAGCAGCTGCTTCTATGTGGACTGTCCCCATTCTGTATCATGTCTAACCGGACTTAAAGGCCCAGCCCTTCATTTTCATTAGCCTCTGCAAATAAATCAATCACATAAGGATTGCATGGGATTTACAACCTGTATTGCACAGGAAAAAAAAAAAAAAAAACCAGCTTATTAGAAATTTCTATTCTCTGAAATACTTCTTATCCACATATACCTGTAGTTGCTCTCTTCATACTTTCATAACACCCAATTCTTTCCTGGCCCCTCTCTCCTTCCTCTTTTCCAACCATCTTCTCTGATCCCCTCAACACTACCCTTTACCTAGGGGAGAAATTTTAAAAATTCAGCAAATTAACTGGATCCCTTTTTTTCCTTATCAACCATTTTCTCTCATACTTTCCTGAAAGCCTAAACCCAGGCACTCAGGATATCGTTTTCTGTCTTATCACTCATCAAGGAATTTCTGTAAACAAGGATAATTCTCTCATTCTCTCTGGAATCAGCTAAATAATGTTTTTGCTTTTACTTTGTAGGGCTCAAAACATAGATTAATAGAAATAGGAAAATTATCCAATTATTTGACCAACATCATAAGATTTAAACTGATCAGAGTAAACATGCAGGTAAGAATGTTGTAACTGAAAGGTCAACATTCTTTCTTTAGAAGACAACTTGTCCCAAGAGGCTTCACTAGCTCTAAGACTGTGCCATTAGCTTTAACTAGCATATTGTTCTCTCTGCAGTCATGCCTCTAAAGCCCAGGTCAGGCCCTAATACAGCCACTATAAACTATATAAAAGCTGAGTTAGTGGTCTGTTTGTGGACTCAGGAATGTCTCTAGGCTTATTCTCCCCACTCAACTGCTTTGTCATTTTACTTTTCTATTGACAGTCCCAACTTTCTACATAATTTTAGACTTTTCCCTGATTTTGCTTTTGGAGTTAAGTTCCAGACCTGAATTTTAACAATCTAGATATTTTTAAAAGAAATTTACAGAACAGTCATGCATAAAATACAGGATTCACCTATACCTTCTCGCCATCAACACCCTGCAATCCAAATAAGAACCCTGTACATCTTAACTTTTAACTCCCCATTTTCTATCCCTACCCTATCCCTTGGTGACCTATATTCTAGATTCTGACTCTGAGTTTGCTTATTCTAATTACTTCAAATCAGTGAGCTCATACAATATTTATCCATTTGTGTCTGGTGTCACTCAGCGTGATTTTGTCAAGGTTCATCCATGTTGTAGCATGCATCAGGACTTCATTCCTTTTTGTGGCTAAATACTATTCCATTTTATGTATATACCACATTTTATTTATACATGCATTGGTTGGTGGACACTTGGATTGCTTCCATCTTTTGGAAATTTTGACTAATGCTGCTATGAACATTGGTGTGCAAATATCTGGTTGAGTCCCTGCTTTCAATTCTTTGGGGGTATACACCTAATATTGGGATTGCCAGTTCATATGGTAGTTCTTTACTTGGCTTTCTCAGGAACCATCAAGCTACCTTCCACAGCTACTGCACCATTTTACATAGCTACCAGCAATGAATGAGTGTTCCTATTTCTCTAAATTCTTTCCAATACTTATTTTCCATTTCTTTAATAGCAGCCATTCTAATGAGTGTGAAATGGTATCTCATTGTGATTTTGATTTGCATTTCCCTGATGGCTAATGATGATGAACATGTTTTCCTGTGCTTTCATGCCATTTGTTTATCTTCTTTGGAGAGATATATGTTCAAGACTTTTGCCCATGTTTGAAATGGGTTGTTTGTACTGTTGTTAAGTTGAAAGGTTTTTAATATAATCTGGATATTAATCCTTTATAGGTGGTTTCCAAATATTTTCTCCCATTGTGTAGGATGTCATTTTACATTTATGATAAAGTCCTTTGAGACCCAAAAGTTTTTAATTTTGATGAGGTCCCATTTACATATTTTGTTGTTGTTGTTTCTTGTGCTTTGGGTTTAAAGTCTAAGAAACCATTGCCTAACACAGGGTCCTGAAGATGCTTCCCTAAGTTTTCTTCTAGGAGTTTGATAGTTCTGGCTCTTATATTTAGATCTTTGATCCACTGGAATTGATTTTTGTATATGGTGTGATGAAAGGGTCCTTTTTTTTTTTTTTTTTTTCTGCAAATGGATATCCAGTTTTCCCAGCATCATTTGTTGGAGACTGTTCTTTCCCAATTGAGTGGTCTTTGCCACATTGTCAAAAATTAGTTGGCCATAAATGTGGGGATTGATTGCTGAGCTCTCAATTCATTTTTATTGGTCTATATGTTTGTCCTTGTGCCAGTACCATGCTGTTTTGATTGCTGTGGCTTTGTAATAAGTTTGAAGAGCAGGAGTGAGTCTTCCAACTTCATTCTTCCTCTTCAAAATGGCTTTAGCTATTTAGGGCCCCTAACCCTTCCATATAATTTTCATGAGTGCCTTTTCCATTTCTGCAATGAAGGTTGTTAGAATTTTGATTGGGATTTCATTGACTCTATAAATTTCTTTGTGCAGTATTGACTTCTTAATGATATTTAATCTTCCAATCCATGAACATGGAATGTCCTTCAATTTATTTAGGTCTTCTTTTATTTCTTTTGGCAATGTTTTATCATTTTATATGTACAACTCCTTTACATACTTGGTTAGGTATATTCCTAGATATTTGATTCATTTAGTTGTTACTGTGGATAGATTTTATTCTTCATTTCTTTTTATGATTGTTCATTGCTTGTGATTAGAAACACTACTGATTTTTTGGTCCTGATCTTGTAACCTGCCACTTTGCTGGATTCAGTTGTGGTTTTTCAGGATATTCAGTATATAAGATCATACCTGCAAATAGGAAAAGATTTACTTCTTTCTTTTCTACTTGGATGTCTTTACCTTTTATTTTTTTTTCTAACAACTCTGTCAAGAACTTCCAGTACAATGTTGAATAACAGTGGTGATGGTGGATGTTCCTATCTTGTTCCTAATCTTAGAGGGAGAGCTTTCAGTCTTTTACCACTAAGTACAATATTAGCTCTGGGCTTGTCATATATGCCCTTTATTATGTTGAGGAAGTTTCCTTCTATTCCTACTGTTCTAAGTATTGTCATAATGAAGGGGTGCTATATTTTGTCAATTGAAATGATCATATGGTTTCTTTCCTTTATTCTCTAAATGTGGTGTATTATATTGATTTTCTTATGTTGAATGAATTTTGTATATCAGGGTTAAATCCCACTTGATCATGGTATATAATTCTTCTATTAAGTTGGTGGAAAAGTAATTGCAGTTGTGGATCGTGAATTTTAAATCATTACAACCAGGCTCAAGCACATCTTTATTAATCAAAATAGGAACCATTACAGTCAACACACTTTTGCCAATGAGAAATACGTTTGTTTATTCCTGTAGCGTAAAAGTCTATGCATCGGGATTCGACGAACTCTTGGAAAGCATTTTTCTGTATCCTGCTGGTTGTGGAAGCATTTTCCTTGCAAAAAAATTGTCGAGATGCTTGAAGTGGCAGTCAGTTGGCAAGAGGTCAGGTGAATATGGAGGATGAGGCAAAACTTCATAGCCCAATTCGTTCAACTTTGGAAGCATTGGTTGTGTCATGTGCAGTCAGACATTGTCATGGGGAAGAATTGGGCCCTTTCTGTTGACCAATGCTGGCTGCAGGTGTTGCAGTTTTCAGTGCATCTCATTGATTTGCTGAGCATACTTCTCAGATAATAATGGTTTCGCTGGGATTCAGAAAGCTGTAGTGGATCAGACCAGCAGCAGACCACCAAACAGTGACCATGACCTTTTTTTGGTGCAAGTTTGTCTTTGGAGCTTCTTCTTGGTCCAACCTGAGCTGATCATCGCTGGCTGTCATATAAAATCCACTTTTCATCACACATCACAATCCGATCAAAACATGGTTCATTGTGGTTGCATAGGATAAGAGAAGACAACACTTCAAAACGACGATATTTATATTTTCAGTAAGCTGATGAGGCTCCCACTTATCAAGCTTTTTCACCTTTCCAATTTGCTTCAAGTGCCAAACAAGCATAGAATGATCGACGCTAAGGTCTTCAGCAACTTCTCGTGTAGTTTTAGGAGGATCAGCTTCCATGATTGCCCTCAATTGGTCATTGTCAACTTCCAATGTCCAGCCCCTACGCTCCTCATCTTCAAGGCTCTCATCTCCTTTGTAAAACTTCATGAACCACCACTGCACTCTACATTCATTAGCAGGTGCTGGCCAAATGCATTGTTGATGTTGTGAGTTGTCTCCACTGCTTTACGACCCATTTTGAACTAAAATAAGAAAATCACTCAAATTTGCTTTTTGTCTAACATCATTTCCATAGTCTAAAATATAAAATAAAAACATAAAGTGAGAAATGCACATTAAAATGATATATAACATAACCACATTTATTTAAGAATGTATTCCAATATCAAATGGCAAATTTCAACAATGCAAAACTGCAATTACTTTTTGTACCAACCTAATAATATGCTGTTGGATCCAGTTTGCTAGTATTTTGTTGAGGTTTTTTGCATCTCTATTCTTAAGAGATATTGGTCTGTAGTTTTCTCCTCTTGTGATTTGGCTTTATGAATGGGGGTGGTGTTGGCCTCATAGAAGGAATTAGGGAGTGTTCCCTCCTCTTCAATTTTTTGTAAGGCCTTGAGCAGAACTGGAGTTAAGTCTTTTGGGAATGTTTGGTAGAATTCACCTGTGAAGCCATCTATTCCTGGGCTTTTCTTTGTTGGGAAGATTTTGGTTACAGATTCAATCCCAACAATCTATTATTTTGATAAGCAGTTCACTTTTTATTTAGACTGGTCTCTCAATTAACTCCAAGGAAATGATGGCCTTGGTTTTGGACCATGTCCTCCTAGCACTTGGGCCCCTCATTGATGCCACTCTTTATCTATTTCTTGGTCTGTACAATATAAGGCTTGGGGTAAGCAGCCACTCACTATTTTTTTTCCTTCACAGGGCCTCCTCCATCCAACCACACTTGGTTACTCCTCTTCATTCTCTATACTCTTTGGGCAATTTTAATCTCTAGTGAATTTAAGTTCTACTTGTGTGCTGATGACTCCCATATTTATATCCCCATCCCACCAATTGTCTACAGCAAATATCTACCTAGATTGGGATAGGCATTCATATCCTTCAGCAATATTCAGATTAGCATCAGATCTTACAAGAAGACTTTCTTCAACCCTGAGGCTGCATTAAGTGCCCTGCTCTGTACTCCTATTAGGGACTTATGCATACTGCTATCAAAGCATTTATTGCATTTAATTATGATTAGGTTTTACCTGATAATCTCTTACAGGAACCGTAAGTTCCCTGGGGGCAGGAACTTTGCCTAAATGAACCTTGCATTTCTGGCATTAGAGTTTCTGGGACATTTTAGGTGGTAAATAAATTTAAGTCGTTTTTTAGAAAGTTCAAGGTCAACAACAATATGATGGGTTTTCTTGGAAGGGAATGTGTGTTGCAGTAAATTTAGGCAACTATTTTCCAGGGAAAATGTAGAATTGGTTTATGTATCAGATCAGTAGTTGGACTATATAAATTCTAAGGTCTATTTCATGCCTGAAATTGTATAAATCTATGATCCTATAATGCTTTGAAAATAAATTACATAAGAAGAAAAGTTAACTTCTTTTTGGCACATTGTCCAAAGATTCTAATTAATCATTTTGCCAGTAGTAAATGTGCTGCCTAATTGCTCAGAAATCAAATTCATTAACCCTATGAAAAACTATTGAAAATTGGCACAAATATCATTAACAGATGAAGTATCATTTAAATTAAATGCTTCATTTATTTCATTAATTTAAAGTCATCGTATTAATTTAGAGTGAATGGGCACACAACTTGTAACTATTTTTGGCACTTATTTGTGGCTTCTAGGGACAGAATTCAAGCGCACTCACTCTGAAACAATGGTTTTATTTTTAATGTGTCTTTCTATGTGGACAGGGCAGCATATTTGAGATTGTTGCAAAGGGCTAAGTGAGACCAGCACGTTTTCATGCTAAGGCAAAATACAAGCTCAAATTCAATGGCTAGAATTTAAAAATCATGCCTGGTGTCCTTGCAATAGTGTAAATCAGTGATCTTCAGAAAAATATATTGCAGGCGGAAGAGGTGTAGAAAAATCTTGAGGCGTCTTTGGTTAGAATTTGTATACATTTGTAGTTTATATGTATTTTATAGAAGGGAAAATACTACAGACTCAGAAATTGACTTGCTCAAGTTCATAACAGGGAAATGCCAGGAGCTTGTTATTCTTTCTTAAGTATTATTTTTTAAGGTTAGAATTCCATGACTGTTTCTCCTCTGCTGGATGATTATAGCTCAATAGAGCCACAGAGGAGATCACACCTTTGTGAGTTGCTGCACATGTGTACTGTTTGTGTATTTTGGGTGGAAGAAGTTCTGGAGGAAGTAAATATTTATGGTGTCAGAAATCAGATGGGAGATGGGCACAGGAAAAAACAAACAAACGGGAATTAGATGTTCCCAGATTGCCTTTTTAAAAATGGTTATTGGTTGTTTTCATCCATCCCTTCTCAGCAACATGGAATATTAACTCCCATTTACAACACTGGATGTGAGAGAGAAAACTCCCATGCTGAACAACTTGGTTCCTGGGGACATCTCTAGACCTTCAAATTGTCCCCAAACTTAATTGCCTTGGACTTATAGCTACTTCACCTATAGACATTTTACAAGCTTCTGTGTATTTCAAGAGGTTTTTTTTGTTTGTTTGTTTGTTTGTTTTATTATGGGTAAAAATAAAAATTCTCACAATACATACAAACATTTGCAAAATGATATATAAATATATATGCATATATGTGTATTTGCTTACAAAAATGTTATTTATATATATATATATATATACATATATTTTAAGAGGTGCTTAGATTACCCAAAATGGACTAGAATGGACTTGATGGTATTCTCAAGAATTTTTGAGGTCGTTGTTTAAGATGAAATCTTTTGACGCTTCAGAGATTTCAACTTCGTCTAATGGTGACTTTGAGATTATCTGAGAAAAACGAGTCTAGCAATACTCCACATGGAAAGGGCAAGAATACCCAAATCCTCTTATAACAATTCCCACCTTTTCCCAGCATTCATTTTCCTTTTGCTTTCCTCTTCTCCTTCTCAATTACAGGGAATGGACTAAAATAAAATCATAAATATGTGAACCATAGGAAGATTCACATTCATCAGAGATTCCAGTTGATGATTCATAGGCATTGTTATTTTATGGCTAGAAAAATTCTCAAAGCTTGATTCCTTTGTACATGTGCATATTTTGCTTTCAGAAAATATTTTCACGGTTAATATTTTTCCATATACGATTGACTATGTAAAAATATTGTTGAGAAATAACAATGCCATTAGAATATGCAATCATTTATGTTTTTTCATCCACAAACACACATATACCGGCAATTTGGGAATTCTATAGAAAGTATGTGTTTTCTATATTTAACTTCAAGAAAGCCATATTTACCCTATTTAATTCATCAAGCTAAGCTGCATTTCAAGGGACTGAATTGTATCATCATGAGGCTTTAAAAAATTAGAGATCTATCAATGGTTAAAGGCATAATTTCCCAGGCTTAACATAATGGAGTTGGGCTAATTCATTCAGAGCTCCATTCTCTGGGACTCAGATAGACTTGCCTCCAGGCAAATGACATGAATTACTCAAGACATTTCTTATGATAAATCACATACAGAATTAGAAACCTCATTCTGAGATCTTATATAATGTTTTTGCTCACTATAGACCTTCAATAATCACTAACACAAATTGCCATATTGGATATGGCAGGTGACTTTTTCAGCTTGTAAGAAATATACACTGCAGCAATCTTTTGGATTTTGAGAGAAGAGTCAATGTCACATGTGGAGTTTATTATCTTTCTGAGCGACTCAAAACTGGTGAAAATGTTTCCTTTAAAATTCCATTTTATTCTTAATTGAAAGAAAAGAATTCAACACTGGAGTTGGAGCAACTGCATGTCGCCTCCCCAAATTGTAGATTATTGTCACAATTACTGACATAATTTGGGAGTTTTAATCTTCCTGGCAAGCTCAGAAACAATTGGGACTTTTAATTTGGGTCACAGTTAACTCCAATGTCATCTAACTGAAAGTTTTTACTCTCCAAATGGTTAACTGCTGCAGAGGATATTTAAACAGGATTGTTTAATATTTATTTTTCTGATGAGTCCCATGAAACCTTGAAAATGCACAGCAAAGTAGTTGCAGATATGAAATGTGTGTATTGAGAAGCCATTGAAAGCCTAGTCACTGCCTTGTATCCCCAAATTAATGTGGCTTTATTATTCTTAGTTGTTCATTGAGGTTTGATGGTGTCATTTTGAATTTTCTGGTTAGTACATTTAAATTTTTCTTATCGCATTGAATGGGAGAAATTGTATTTGAATATGGTATTTGATAATTTGGAAATTGTTGAAAGACACTCCTGAGAAATTCAAGGGTCTACTATAGAATGGTAATTATAAAATAAATAGCAAATATCATGGTTAGAGTATTTATCTAGGAATTAGAGTGCCATGATTCAACTGAGTTCCAGAACTCTTAAAATATCTTCCATGGAACAAACACTAGTTCTTCAATATGGTAGAAACCTGAATGTCATTTCTTGAAATGCCTTTTTCCCTCATCTCCCACATCATTGCTAAGTCCCTGAATATTCTAACTCAAAATATTCGTGGGGAAAATTATATATGGAATCCATTCTATCCTCACTATTTATACTGCTATCAATCAAATCTCAGCCACCACCAAATTTAACCTTAATTACTGAAATTGTCTTATTTTCCAAGGGGAAACTAGAGAGATCTTTTACAAACATTTGTCAATTCCTATTTCATCACTTCCATCAGTGCACATGCATATGCACATGCACACACACACACACACGCATAAACTTTTAATAGTCTCAGATTCTTGATAGAGTAAAATCAGAAATCATTGACCTAATCTACAAAGTCATGAATTAACTGAGGCTTCCCTATTTGTCCAGTTTTATTATTGCTTTTCATATGTGCATGTGTTTTTATTGTTGTTAATAAACTAATTTTAGAAGAGTTTTAGATTTACAGAAAAGTTGCAAAAATAGTACTTTGCAGGGGACTCCCATATAACTTACACACCCACTTTCCGCTATTGTCGACATCTTGTATTAGTATGGTACATTTAGCACAATTAACAAATCAGGACTGATAGACTAATATTAAACAAAATTTATTCAGTTTTTTTTTTTTTTTCAATTTTTCCCAAATGTCATATTCTGTTACAGGATCCCATCCAGTATACCACATTATATTTAGTTGTCATGTCTCCTTAGGCTTTTCTTGGTTGTGAGAGTTTCTCATACATCCTTGTTTTTTATGACCTTGATAGTTTTGAGAATTACTGGTCAGGTATTTTCCAGAATGTCCTTCAATTGGGATTTTCCTGATTTTTTTTTCTCTCATGAATATATTAGCAAAGTGTGTTTTGGGGAGGAAAATCACAGAGGTAAAGTATAATTTTCATCACATCATATCAATAGTACAAACAATCAACATGACTTATCAATGTTTTGGTTAACCTTGATCATCTGTCATATACATGTTTGTAAGTTTTTTTCCACTTGAGAGATGTTCCCCACCACTCTCTTCATTCTGTACTCACTGGAAGGAAGTCACTATATACAGTCCACATTGAAGGATTGGGAAGTTATATTACTTCTTGAGGGCAGAGAATCTACATAAATTTTTTGGAATCATTTGCAGGAAGATTTGTCTCCTCTCCCACATTTATTTATTTATATCAATAAGGAGACATGGATATTTATTTTATACATTAGGATAAAATCCAATGTTATTTTATTTCCTTTCTTTCTCAAAATGTTCCCCCTTTGGCCATTAGGGACTCTTTCATTTGGCTCCTGTATCCCTTTGGCATACTCCAAATCATTTTATACGTTGAGCACTTCCTCACTTTCAGGTACTATGAGATGTTCCAGGCTCATATCCTGCCCTTAGATTCAGACATTTTTCTGAGGAATCCTTGTTTCTTTTATTGAAGAATGGCTAGAAATCAAGATGGGCACCTAAAGATTGTTTGTTGTTACTGAGGTGTAGTTGCTTCTAGGCTCTTTCAGCTGGCAAGAAAGGAAATACATGTATACATATTAGCCTGTGTATATACATCTTGTCTCCACCCTTAAGAAACAGAATTGATCTCCACCCAAAATTTGGTTTGGATACTGAATCTGATGACACTATACACTCACCAGGAGGGTGTGATACATTTATTAATCCACATAATGAGGCTTTCTAAGAAGAGCAAGACACTCCCAACTAGGTCCAAAAATAACTTGAGAGAGCAGGGCAAGTAGACTGACTTGGGGTTTTATGATGGTTAGAGGGTGGAGCCTGGGTGAGAGATACCACATGTGGTTTGAATTTCCCACCAGTGCCCGATAGAGAACCCCTAGGCTTTATTATCAGCTTGCCCAGGTGTGGGGCCAAAGAGGAAGAAGGAGAGACAAAATTTAAAAGCTATTAGCAGTCAAATATTTTAAAATGTGGTCAAACTCTTCACTACAATATACAAATCAGTAAGAATTTTATGTGTAACATCTATATTTATATTAAACTAAACATGAGTTCTTCCTGATATCTCTGACTCTAATCCATTACCACATGGATCACTCTAGCATCCCTTCCTTTCTTATCTGTAAGCTTCCATGCCAGCAGTGAGAAACCTGTCCTGACTATCTGCCATCCATTTAATTAATTGTTCAATTTAAGTATACAAGTACATTGGTTTCAGAATTGTTAACACAGACAGCTATGGGAAAACTACTGTATCAACTAGATTACAATGTTTATGTAAAGTTCATTTTGGTCTTTGGTCTTAGGGGCACCACTCATTTCCATTTTCTTGGGTCAGCACCTTATTCCCCCAACTCCTTCAGTGAGGTTGTTTCACATGTTTGTAATATTTAGACTAATTCTTGAAATTTTGCATTCTATTCTGGCATTTCCACCCCTATACCTATTTCCTAAAATTAAAAAAAAAATAAATTGTATATATTAAGGTTTACTCTTTGTACTGTAAAGTTTTATGGGTTTTGACGAATACTTAATAACTTATATTTGCCATTAGAGTATCATAGAGAATAATTTTACCGCCCTAAAATCTATTATGCTTCACCAATTCAACTCTCCCTCATCCAAAATCCCTGGCAACCACTGATTTGTTTATCATCTCCAATATGCAATATATTAGGAATCATACGGTAGGTAGATTTAATACTGGCTGCTTTCATGTAGCCATATGCATTTAAGATTTATCCATGTCTTTTTGTGGCTTGACAGCTATTTATTTATTTTTATTATTATTATTTTTTTATTATGGTAGCATTTTATAAATTAATGAAATTTACATATTTATAACATTGAGTCTACCATTCCATAAATGTGATCAATCTCATCATTAATTTAAATTCTTCTTTAATAACTCTCAATGAAATTTATAATTTTCTCCTTGAGGTTTTTTGATTTTTTTTTTTTTTATTGGTAAAAATCAAAATTCTCACAATACATACAAACATTTGCAAAATGATATATAAATATATATGCATATATGTGTATTTGCTTACAAAAATGTTATATATATATATATATATATATATACATATATTTTAAGAGTTGCTTAGATTACCCAAAATATTACACGGAACCCACTGGGATTCCCATGTTCCCCACCTCCCACACCTCCCACCACATCCCACACAAACATCTCCCACAGTGTGGCCCACCACCCTCAATGAACTTACACATCCTGGAGCTTTGCCACCAACCATAGACCACAGTTCACACTGTAGACCACACTCTCTCCCACTCAGTTCTGAGTGGTGTGTGCTGATTTAAAATGGCCTACATCCGTTGCCACAACAGTACTCAGGACAACCACCAACTCCCAAAGAAGCCCCTGTATTTCAACTGCTCATCCCCTCCCTACCCCAAAAGTGTCAAGTGGCCACTGGCTCCACCTCATTGTTATAATTTCTTGCATTGCTAGAATCACCATATGTGAACAAGAGAATACCATCAAGTCCACTCTAGTCCATAGATCTTCCCCCAGTCCTGAGGGGACCGGGATGGTGACGTCCACTCCACCTCCAAGTGAGAGAGGGCTTATATCCCATGGATATGGTGGGTGGGATGATCCTGCCTGCAGATGCAGGCCCTCTCCATTCCCTGGGATGGCCATTGCCCATAGTTGTCTCCTCACCAGGTGACTTAGATGAGTCCATTGAGCTGTAGGGTAGGAGTTGCAGCTCCACCTAGATTCCATGCACACCTGGCACATAGGTAGGCGGGAGGCTCCAGTCTCTGGAAGTATATCTAAAATCTCCAGCATCACATATAGGTTTGAATAGAAGGGACTGGTGAACCATGTGCAGGGAGGACTTATTTGAGTCTAATTCTGTCACTCTCAGGAGCACAGATTCCAAAATAGAACCCACTGATAAGGCATCAGTCTCTGGGGCTATCCCCCCTTATATAGGACCAGGGTGTCTCTGGAGCTCTCAGGAACCCCACTGAGTGGGGTGATAGGCACTTAGATGTTCTATGAGCTCCTACTGAGGTGTGCATAAGAGTTACCTCTGGGATGACCTCCCGACTCTCTTTGAAGTCTCTTAGCCACTTGAACTCATTTTTCTTTACCATTTCCCCCTTTTATTCAAGGTCTTTTTCCAGTTGTGTTGCCAGTTGGCACGTGGTATTAATCCCTCGTTCCAGGGAGGCTCATCCCCGGGAGTCATGTCCCACTTTGGGGGGAAGGTAATGCAATCATATGCTGAGTTTAGCTTAGACAGAGGCCACATTTGAGCAACAAGGAGGCTCTCAGGTGGCAACCCTTAGGCACCCCACAACTGCAGGCTAAGTCTCATTTACAAGAGCAAAGACTCACAAGGTAGTCATCAATAAAAAAAACACATCAGTGGGTCGTCCTATTTTGACAGGCACTGTCCCAACACTCAGAGGACTATTGCTGCTCCCTTGGAGACTGTGGCAGAGCTCTCCAGGCTAGGAATTCAGATTCCCTCATTTATTGTGTGATTATCCACCCATCGTGACCATGCCCCATCCCCCGATCTTTTGAATGATTTTGTATATCTTTCATGTATATTCGGATGAACAAATCCCCATGAACCCCCCCACAGACACCCCCCCAATAATCCCCCGCAGTGGCCATTGTAACCCTACTGTAATCCAAATCCTCCATGAACATTTAGTCCATAAAATAATCAAATACACTTATTAGGAAAAATAAACAAGTGTGATAAGCTTACATGCAAGAGACAAACATAAGGAAACTCGGGGGAAAAAAAAAAAGAGAGAAGGAAAAAAAACAAATAATCAAACAAAGAACAAAAAAAATAAAATATAATTAGTGGATTGGGACATTCAAAAAATGGGCAAAAAAGCAAAGGAAATGCCTTTAAAATATATATATTCATTTTTTTTCCCTTTCTCTTTTCTTTTTTCCCTTTTTTCCTTCCCTTTATCACTGTGTTATCGGATGTCTGGTGTGCCATGACACCTTCCTCCTCTCAATCCCCATTGTCTCCCAATTTTTCATTTAATTTTCAAAGAAGTTTAGGTCACAGCAAAGTCACACACGGAGTGCCGGAGACTCCCAGATACCAAACCACCCCCCCGTTCCCCACCCCATATTAACTCCCCCACCCCTTTTTTTTGGTTGTTAGCATTGTTATAACTGTTATGCAGATAGCAAAATATAGCAACTAAACATTGTCAGTGATTTACAGTGTAGTTTACAATTTAGATGATACAGTAAAATAATTTTGATGATATTTACCATGTCCTGTGTCCATTACTGTAAGGTAATGAAAAACCTTCCCAATGACCACCAAACAACCCATTAGATCTTGACTGTTCCCTTCTCCCCAGCCCCCCAGGGCCCGTGATACCCCCCTTTCCAAACCCATGGAATGTCAAGATTCACAGTTACATGCCCTGGGGATTTGAACCAGCCCTTCCTAATCCACCCACCCCCCAGAGCTGCACCACCAAACCCAGTAACACCACCACTCATCTGCCCCATCCCCCAACATGCAACCACACTCTATCCCTTTACCATAGATTATGTCCATATGGGTGATGGCTCAAAGCCTGCTCTTCTCTTACTCTCCTTTGTTAACCTATCTTTCAGACAATGGTTCTCAGAGACTGCTCACTTTCCTCAGTTCAGATCAGTGAGGTCATATACTGTTCATCCTTCAGTGCCTGGCTTGCTTCACTCAACATAAGGTCTTCAAGATTCATCCACGTTATTCCATGTGTTAGCACTTTGTTCCTTCTTACAGCTGAGTAATATTCCATTGTATGTATGTACCACATTTTGCTTATCCATTCGTCTGTTGATGGGCACCGGGGCTGATTCCAACTTTTGGCAATGGTGAACAATGCCGCTATGAACATTGGTGTGCATATATCTGTTTGTATTTTTGTTTTCAGTTCTTCTGGGTATATACCCAGCAGTGGAATTGCTGGATCATACGGAAGATCTATTGCTAGTTTTCTGAGGAACCGCCAAACTGTCCTCCACAGTGGCTGTACCATACCGCAGTCCCACCAGCAGTGGATGAGGGTTCCTATTCCTCCACATCCTCTCCAACATTTAGTGTCTCCTGTTTTTTTAATAGCTGCCATTCTGATGGGTGTAAGATGG
>JAKSZT010026914.1:8130347-8144974 GCA_026826555.1 Tolypeutes matacus | reverse complement strand
GATAGTTTGTAATACAGAATCAATATATACAGCGAGTGGGAAATTACTGAATAAGAAGCCCAGCAAAGAAGCGACCAGCTGGCAGCACCTATTAAAAAAAAAAAATAGAAGGAAAAAGGAAGGGGGGAGGAAAACGGGAATAATAGCAATAGACCAGAAATAACAGAGAGAAACCAAAGATCCACACAGGCAAGCAGTCAAACAGAGCTAAGGGAGGTCAATGATTCCCCTAGGGTCCACGTGGATCCTTCCTGACTACTTGTGTGTATCAATGAATTTCCCCACAGGGTTCTATATGCAGGTCCTGAAGCAGCTTTTAGCTATTAAACTAAATTAAAAAGAATTTATTTTTCATTTGTTGAGGTGACCTCACTTTTTTTTTTTTTTTTTTTAGCCAAATGCAGGACCCAAAATAATTCCTCCTCTAGACCAACCCCCTTACGAAAGGGACCCTAGCTGGGCCTGTGGAAATTAATCAAGCACGTCCCACTTTCTGGACTCCCCAGGCTAGCTGAAGCTCTGATGTTATTCAGTGAGGAGTGCTAAAGACGGCAGATTCCGCCCCTTCTGGCGCCGAGCTCCAGAGTCACCGGGCTGCTCAGTAAATCAGTTTGAGTGCAGATTCGCATCTGCTCTCAGCCTAATGGTGCTTCAGGTCGGCTTATCTGCTCCCCAAAGCTATGGGGTGGTGCAGGCAGCCAGATCAAATGTCTAAAAACATAAAATACCCTTCCCTGTCTTCCAACTGAACCCTCCCTTTTTTGGGAAGTGTCCCTTCCTCCTGGCTCCGCAGCGGCCTGGGTCTTATCCCTGGGTGGCTAGGGAAATCAGCTGCGTTTCCCGACCAAAATCCCCCCCTCCGGTTCACTGGGTGCTGATTAGCTCGTTTGTTCTGTTCACACAAGTTCCAAGGGGCGCCAGGCAGCCAGATCCCCAGAAAATAAAACTTTTTTTTGCCCCGCCCGCGGCTCCAAATGGCCGTTTTATTTTTTTTTCCCTAACTGCGGGGCTCAGCCACCTGTGCCAACCTCCACCGGCAGCTTCAAAACTCACGAATCTCCACCGTTCGGTCCACGCCGCCGATCCGCGCAGATAGATGTCCCAAGCCTCTCACTCCACGCGTGCACAGCACAGACCCCCGGGCAGGACCCCGTCCACAATCCGCCTTGCTCTGGGAGCTTGCAGTGTGCGCCCTCCTACACTAACGCCATCTTGGCCCCTCCCTCTTTGAGGTTTTACGACAGCTATTTATTTTTATCTCTGAATAATTTTCCATTACATGAATATATCACAATTGGTTCATTCATTCAACTATCAAAGGACCTATTGGTTGTTTCCAATGTTTGATTATTATGAACAATGATGCTATATATATTTGTAGGCAGATTTTTGCACTGAGATAAGTTTTCAGCTCAGTGGGGATAAATACCTAGGAGTTTAATTGTATGGCAAAACTATGCTCAATTTTGTAAGAAACTGTCAAATGGTCTTTCAAATTGTAACATTTTGACTTCCTACCAAAGAGAGAGGGTTACTGTTGCTCCCCACACTCACTAGAAGTTGATATTGTCAGATTTTTTTTCTTAGCCATTCTAATATTTTTGTAATTTATTTAAATTACATACAAACAAGTAATAGCTTGTTTTTTTAAAATTAATAGACTATTTTTCAGAGCACTTTTAGTTTACAGAAAAATTTAGTAGAAAATAAGAGTGTTCTCATATATTCTTTTTTTTTTTTTTTTTTAAAGATTTTATTTATTTATTCATTTATCCCCCCCTTGCTGCCTGTGCTCGCTGGGTCAGCTAACCACGCCGTGCGGGCGGGCTTGCCTTCACCAGGAGGCCCCGGGAACCGAACCCGGGTCCTCCCATATGGTAAACGGGAGCCCTACTGATTGAGCCACAGCCGCTTCCCCCTCATATATTCTTTGCTCCCTCCTGCACACTGGTTACCTGTTACTAACATTTTGCATTGTGTGGCACATTTGTTACAATTGATGTGCAAATATGGACACATTATTCTAAACTAACATTTATAGTTTATGTTAGGCTTCACTCTGTGAACTTTTGCAGTTTTATGTGTTTTGAGAAATGAAAGTCAGGAATCTACCATTAGACTATAATACAGAATAATATAAAATCTCTGTACTCCACTTATTTATCCTTCCCTCCCTCCACCTGAATTCCTGACAATTGCTGTACCTCTTAGTGTCTTTATAGTTTTGCCTTTTCCAGAATGTAATAACATAATTGAAATCATATATATGTAGCCTTTTCCTACTGGCTTCTTCCTCTTAGCAGTGTGTATTTAAAGGGCCTCAAATCTTTTTCTGGCTTGATAGCTCATTTCTTTATAATGATGAATAATATTCCATTGTATGGATTGCCACAGTTTATCCTCTCAGCTATTGAAGGACATCCTGGTTGCTTTCAGATCTGGGCAATTATGAATAATCTCATTAATTTTCCATTCCATAATGGCAAATGACATTGAACATCTTTTCATATGATTATGTGCAATCTGTG
This sequence comes from Tolypeutes matacus, assembly GCA_026826555.1. Classification (NCBI taxonomy): domain Eukaryota; kingdom Metazoa; phylum Chordata; class Mammalia; order Cingulata; family Chlamyphoridae; genus Tolypeutes; species Tolypeutes matacus. The sequence continues at coordinate 8,142,446 of JAKSZT010026914.1, read as the reverse complement.
TATCTTCTTTGGTGAACTGACTTTTCAGATCTTTTTACCCATTTTTTAAAAATAGATTTGTTAGTTTTCTTATTGTTGAGAATTAAGAGTTCTTTGTATATTTTGGATACAACTCCTATATCAGATAAGTGTTTTGAGAATATTTCTAACAGTCTCTGCTTGTTTTTTTTAACAACGCTTTTCCAAATTCACAAAAATAAAAGAACAGAAAAAGGTAGCTCAACAAGTTATGGAAACATTGCTCCTAAAAAGTTCTTTTTCAGGCATTTTTATCTCATCTGATTCCAACTGCTAACTCAGTTGTTCCTCTAGTGTTCAGAAAGATACACAGATAAACACAGATTAGTTAAATGACTTGGCCAAGCTCTCCTTATTTATAAAAAAAAAGAAAAAAAGAGAAAAACTTAATTGTATTCATATTTTGCAAATCCAAACCCCATATTCTTTTCTTACCTTTAGAATTAATATAGTATTAACTTTGCTTTTGCTACAAAAGCATTACAATGTTGTTAACTATAGTACATAAATAACATTAGTTATATTTTCCCCATGTATCACCACATTCTTAACTTCTGTAGTAGAACATTCTTGTATTTATATTATTACCACAATCCACATATACTTTCAAAATCATTATTATACATTCACAATATAATCCTCCAGCTGTCCTCCAAATAACATTAATCTTCCTAGACTACTTATTTCAGCCACAATCACATCCATAAATCAACAATGTTTGTTTCATTTGTTTTAATATGTTGCCATCAACTTCAACTATTAACACATATTTATATTTGACCTTATTAAATATTCTGCATACATCCAGCATTTTCTACCCCTTCTCATCCCACAGTCTATCTCCCACCAACCTATACTTCAAAATCCAGCTCCATACATCTACTCATTGTGTTTGGTTCATTTCAGTAAGAACATACAATATTCATCCTTTTGTAACTGGCTTATTTCACTCAACATAATATCCTCAAGGTTCCTCCATATTGTCATGTGCTTCTCCAATAGATATCTTCTTACAACTGAGTAATATTCCATCGTATGACTATACCATTCATTTGTTGACAGATACTTAGGTTGTTTCTATCTTTTAACAATTGTGAATAAGGCCACTATGAACGTTGGTATGCAAATATCTGTTTGCATACTTGCTTTTAGTTCTTCTGAATATATTCCTAGTAGTAGGATTGCTGGATCATATGGCAGGTCTATATGTAGATATCTAATTTTCCCAGCACCATTGGTTGAATAGGTTATTCTGACCCAACTGTGAGTGGGTTTGGCAACCTTGCCAAATATCATTTGACCATAGATGTAAAGGTCTATTTCTGAACTTTGATTCAATTCCATTGGTCAATCTGTCTATCATTATGCCAGTACCATGCTGTTTTTATCACTGTGTTAGATAATGTGCTTTAAAGACTGGAAGTGAGAGTCCTCCAACTTTCTTATTTTTAAAGATATTTTTGGCTATTTGGGTGCCCTTGCACTTCCAGATAAATTTGATAATTGGCTTTTCCATTTCTTCATTCCATTGCTCTTCTGTAGTCTACAGAAATGCTGTTGACTTTTGTATATTAATCTTGTACCCCACCACATTGCTGAAATTGTCTATAAGTTCTAATAATTTTGTTGTGGATTTTTTGGGATTTTCTAAGTATAGGATCATATCAGCAAATAATGAAAGTTTTATTTCTTTCTTTCCTATTTGGGTGACTTTTATTTCTTTTTCTTCCCTAGTTGCTCTAGCTAGAACTTCTAGCACAATATTGAATAATAGTGGAGATAGTGGGCATCATTTTCTTGTTCCCAATTTCAATGGGAAAGTTTTCAGTCTTTCACCATTAAGTACAAGGTTAGCTATGGGTTTTTCATACATACACTTATCATATTGAGAACGTTTCTGTCTATTACTGTCTTTCAGAACATTTTTATTAGGAAAGGATGTTGTAGTTTGTGAAATATCTTTTCTCCATCATTTGAAATGATCATGTGATTTCTCTTCAACTTATTAATGTGGTATATTACACTGATTTTCTTATGTTGAACCACCCTTGCATACCTGGTATAAAGCCCGCTTGATCATAATATGTAATTTCTTTTTTTTTTTTTTTTTACGTGTTTTTGGATTTCATTAGCAAGTATTTTGTTGGATATTTGCATCCAGGTTCATTAAATAAATTGGCCTCTAATTATCTTTTTTTGTAATATCTTTATTTGGCTTTGGTATTAGGTTGATGTTAACATCATAGAATGAGTTTGGTAGTGTTCCTTCAAATTTTTTAAGAGTTTGAGCAAGATTGTTATTAGATCTTCTTTATATAATTGGCAGAATTCATTTGTGAAGGCATCTGGTCCTGGACTTTTCATTTTGGGGAGGTTTTTGATGAGTGTTTCAATTTTTTTGTCTTCTATTTCTTCTAGGGTCAGTGTGGTTTGTTCATGTGTTTCTAGAAATTTGCTCATTTTCATCAATATTGTCTACTTTGTTGGCATACAGTTGATCTAGGTATTCTCTTATTCTCTTTTATTTCTGCTGGGTCAGTGGTAATGTCACCCTTCTCATTTCTGATTTTATTTATTTGCATCTTCTCTCTTTCTTCTTTTGTTAATCTAGTTAAGGGTTTATCAATATTGTTGATTTTATCAAAGAACCAACTTTTAGTTCTCTGTTGATTTTCTCTATTGTTTTTTTTTTTTTCCTCCATTTCATTTATTTCTGCTCAAATCTTTAATATTTCTTTTTGCTTGTTTTGGGATTGGTTTGCTGTTCTTTTTCTAACCTCTCCAGGTATGCAGTTAGATCTTCAATTTTAGCCTTTTCTTCTTTTTTAATGTAGGGATTAAGGACTATACATTTCCCTCTCAACATAGCCTTTGCTGTATCTCATAAGTTTTTGTATATTTTGTTTTCATTTTCATTTGTCTTGAAGTACTTACTAAATTCTCTTGTAATTTCTTCTTTAACCCACTAATTACTTAAGAGTATATTGTTTAATCTCCATATTTACTTACAGATTTTCTTTTTCTGCCCGTTATTAATTTTCAACTTCCATTATGATCAGAAAAAGTGTTTTGTATAATTTCAATGTTTTTAAATTTATTGAAATCTGACTTATGTCCCAAGATATGGTTTATCCTGAAGAAAGATCCATGAGCACTTTAGGAGAATGTTTATCCTGATCTTTTGGTGTGTAATGCTCTATAAATGTCTATTAACTCTAGTTTCCTTATTTATCTTCTATCTAATGCTGAGAGTGGAGTGTTGAATTTCCAACTATTTTTGTATTGACATTTATTTCTCCCTTCAGTTTTGCCAGTGTATATCTCATGTATTTTGGGGTACCTGTGTTAGGTGCATTAATATTAACTGTTATTTCTTCTTGGTGAATTTTCCCTTTTAATATATAGTAACCTGCTTCATCTCTTATAATAGTTTTGCATTTAAAATCTATTTTATCCAATATTACTATTGTTACACCCACTCATTTTTTTACTGCTATTAGTGCAGAATATATTTTTCCAACCTTTCACTTTCAGCCTCATTGTGTCCTCCTGTCTAAGGTAAGTCTCTTATAGACAACAAATAGATGGCTCATGGGTTGTGTGTGGGGGGGGGGGGCGGGGGGGTGTTAATCTATTCTATTAGTCTGTCTTTTACTTGGGAAATTCAATCCATTAACATTCAGTGTTACTACTATAAAGACATTAGTTACTTCATCCATTTAATCTCTTGGCTTTCTTCTGTCATAGCTTACTCTTGTCTGTCTTTTAACCCTTTCAACTTCTATCACTTATGTCCTTCATTTCAACACTCTTTTCCAGGGTTCTCTTCCTTGTCTTTTCCTATCAGGCTGTAACACACCCTTTAATATCTCTTATAGATTCAGTTTTTTTATAACATCCTCTCTCGGTTTTTGTTTGTCTGTAAAGACTTTAAACTCACCTTCATTTTTGAAGGATAGTTTTGCCAGATAAAGAATTCTTGGTTGGCAGTTTTTCTTCTTCAGTACCTTAAATATATATTACTACTGTCTTCTTGCCTCCATGGTTTCTGAAGAGACATCACACATAGCCTTATTAAGGCTCCCTTGTAACTAATACATTTCTTTTCTCTTGCTGCTTTGTACATCTTCTCTATATATTTGTCTTTTGAAAGTCTGAACAGGAGATGTCTCAGAGTAGGTCTATTAAGGTTTATTCTGTTGGGGGTATGTTGTCCTTCTTGAATATTGATACTCATATCTTTCATAAAGGTTGGAAAATTTTTAATCAGTATTTCCTCAGATATTCTTTCTACACCTTTTCTGTTTTCTTGTCATTCTGGGACGCCTATTATGCTTATGTTTGTGTGTTTCATGTTGTCATTCATTTCCCTGAGATGCTGTTCAATTTTTTGCATTCTTTTCTCTCTCTTCTCCTCTCCTTTCAATTTCAAATGTCCTATCTTCAAATTCACGTATTTTTTCTTCTAACATTGCAAATATGCTGTTATATGCCTTTAATGTATTTTTTAAATTTTTAATGTTTACTTTTAAATAAGCTTTAGATTACATAAATGTATATAACTATATGGGATTCCCATATGCCCCACTCCCTTCCCCTCCCATACTTTCCCACGTTAACAAAATTCTTCATTAGTGTGGTATATTTATTGCAATTGATGATCACATATTGAAGCATTGCTACTAACCATGGATTAGTTTACATTATAGTTTACACTCTATACCGCACAATTTTGTAAGTTATGAAAACATATATAATGGCCTGTATCTGTCATTGCAATGTCATGCAAGACAATTCTAATGTCCCCAAAATGGCCCCATATTACATCTATTCTTCCCTTTCCCTCCCCTCAGAACCTCTGGTGCCCAGTGCCTTTATATAATCAATGATAAAAGTTCCTCCACTGCTAGAATAATAATGTCTAAAATAGAAAAATAGTAAGTCTACTTAAGTCAGTTGTTCATTCCCCAATCTTGAGAATTTTGGGATGGTGATGCCCACTCTGCTTCTAATTGAGAGGGGGCTTAGGTCTCATGGAATAGATGGATGGAACTATGTTGCTTGCATTTTCCGACACTCTCTGTTCCTTGGGTTGGGCATTGTCCATCATCATCTCCTTTTTGTCCTGAGTGAGTCCTTTGAACTGGAGAGCAGGTGTTGCAACTCTGTTGAGATTCAGGGCTCAACTGGCACATGAATGGACCAAAGATTTAAGTCTCTGTGACATATATTTATCAAGTATAGTGCTAATTATAGGTTCAAATAAAAGGGGCAGAAGAGCCATGTGAAGGGAAACTATAAATGAGTCTAGCTCTTTTACACTGGGGAGTATAAATTCCAGAGTAAGGCCCACTGAAGGGGTACTGAATTCCTGAGCTGTCTGCCCTGCTTATAGTGTCTGGATGTCTCTATACCCCTCAGGAGCCTTACTGTTTGGGGCACTGTTTACTGTGGCAGTCAATGAGATCCTGCTGAGATGTGCATAAAAGTAACCTCTGGAATGACCTCCTGACTCATGTTGAAATCTCTTAGCTATAATACACCACATTAACAGATTAGCAGAAAAAGCTTTGGACAAAAACAGCACCCTTTCTTAACAAAAACACTTCAAAAGAAAGGAATAGAAGAAAACTTTCTCAACATGATAAAGGGTATATATGAAAAACACACAGCTAACATCATATTCAATGGTGAAATGCTAAAAGCTTTCCCTCTAAGATCTGGAACAAGACAAGGATGCCCATTGTCACTGCTCTTATTTAACATTGTGTTAGAGGCCCTTGCTCAAGCACTTAGGCAAGAAAAAGATAGAAAAGGCATCTAAATTGGAAAGGAAGATGTAAAAGTTTCACTACTTGCAGATGACATGATCCTATATATAGAAAGCCCTGAGAAATCTATAACAAAGCTTCTAGATCTGATAAACAAATTCAGTAATGTGGCAGGATATAAGATCAACACGCAAAAATCAGTAGCATTTCTGTACATCCATAATGAGCCATCTGAGGAGGAAATCAAGAAAAAGATGCCATTTACAGTAGCAACTAAAAGAATCAAATACCTAGGAATAAACTTAACTAAAAATGTAAAGGACTTGTACACAGAAATCTATACAACATTGTTAAAGGAAATCAAAGAAGATTTAAATAAATGGAAGAATATTCCATGTTCATGGATTGGAAGATTAAACATCATTAAGATGTCTGTCCTACCCAAATCGATTTACAGATTCAACACAATCCCAATAAAAATTACAACAGCATTTTTTGCTAGCTAAATGTGAAATCTATTTGGATGGGCAAGTGGCCCCGAATAGCTAAAGACATGTTGAAAAAGAAAAACGAAATTGGAGGAATCACACTACCTGACTTTAAAACATTCTGCAAAGCTACAGTGTTCAAAACTGCATAGTATTGGCACAAGGATAGACATACTGATCAATGGAACAGATTTAAGGGTTCTGATATAGATCCTCGCATTTATGGTCAACTGATATTTGACAAGGCCACCAAGCTCCTACTCCACTGGGAGAGAATAACCTCTTCTAATGTATTTTTTATCTCATCCGTTGTGTCTTTCATTCCCATAAGCTCTGTTACTTCTCTTTGCTGGCTTTCAAATTCTTCTTTATGCTCACACAGTATCACTTTAATTTCCTTTATCTCTTTAGTCATATTTTTCTCTCATCTCCTTAAATTGATTAAAGAGGTTTATTTGAACAACATTTATTAGTTGTTTTAAATCCTGAGTCTCATCTAGATTCTTGGCTTGTTCCTTTGAATGGGCCATATCTTCCTGTTTCTTAGTGTGGATTATCTTTTGTTGATACTTTCCTGGCTTGCAGACATCCCCAAATTAGCCCCCTCAGACTACTTCTACACTTTCTCCCCTATTTTACAAGAGAGTGCACCCTGCCTGAGCTACTCAAAAGCCATCTTCAGTCTCTGCTTGTTTGTTTTTTTTTTTTTTTTTCCCATTCTCTTAACAGTGTATTTTGCATAGCAGAAGGTTTAAATTTTAATAACGTTCAATTTATCAACTTTTTCTTTCATAGATTTTACTGTTAGGATAATATTTCAAAACTCATCACCAAACCCAAGATTTTCTTAGTTTTTTCCCAAAGATTTCTTCTAGAAATTTTATAGTTATGCATTTTACATTAAGTCTAGAATCCATTTTGAATTAGTTTTTGTGAAAGGTGTAAGGGTGTAAGGTTTGTGTCTAGGTGTTTGTTTGTTCTCTGTTGTATATAGGCATCCAGTTTTTCCCTTGAAAAGAAAACATTTTTACTATTATCTTTGCCTTTTTGTGAATAAGTTAGCTATATTTATATATGTATGGGTCTAATTCTCAGTTCTATATTCCATTCCATGGATCTATGTGTATATTCATTTGCCAAAAGTCTCACTTATTCTACTTTTATGGTAAGGCTTGAATTTGAGTAGTGTGAGTCTGCCAACCTTGTTCTTCACTATTGTGTTGGCTATTCTTTGTCCTTAGCCAATCCATAGAAACTTTAGAGTCAGCTTGTCAATAGCAGTAAAATAGCTTGCTTGGATTTTTATTGGACTTGCATTGACTCTTTTAGATAAGTTGGAAAGAGTTGACATCTTAATCATATTGAATTTTCTCATCCATGAATATGGAATATATCTCTACTTGTTTAATTTTATTGATTCTTTTGATCAGTGTTTTATTTTTTTTCTGTGTATTGAATCTGTATATATGTTAGAATTATAGCTAGTTACTTCTTTTTTTTTTTTTTTTTTTTTTTTTTTTTTTTGGTGCTATGGTAAGTGGTATTGTTTTTAATTCCAGTGGTTCATTCCTGGCATATAGGAAATCAGTTTCACTTTTCTATGTTAGCCTTGTATCTGTGACCTTCCTGTACTCTATATTAGTTTCAGGAGGTTTTTGATTTTGTTGTTTTTCAGTTCTTTAAAATTTTCTAGGTATACATTTATGTCATCAGCAAATAGAGACAGTTTTGTTTATTCCTTTCTAATATGTTTACATTTTATTCCATTCCTTCCCTTATTCTACTAGTTAGGACATCTAGTACCATGTTGAATAGGAGTGGGACAAGAATATATCCTTGTCTTGTTCCCAAACATAGGGGCAAAGTGTCCAGTTTCTTACCATTAAGTGAGAAGCCAGTGTAGATTTTTTTGTTGTTGATCTTTATAAAATTTAGGAAGTTCCCACCCATTTCTAGTGTACTGAGGGTTTTGGCATTGAATTTTGTCACATGTTTTTCCTCATCAATTGATATTATATGATTTTTCTTTAGTTTATTGTTGTGTTGATTATAATACTTAATTTTTCATGGTGAACCCTGCATGCCTAGACTATATCCTGTTTGATTGTAGTATATAATCCTTTTTATCCATTCTTGGATACCATTTGTTAATGTTGTTGAGGATTTTTGTGTCAATGTTCATGAGAGATTTTAGTCTACAATTTATTTTCTTTATCTGATTTTGATATTAGGATAACTTTTGGCCTCATAGAATGAGTTAAGAATTGCTCACCCACTTCCATTTTCTGGAAGAAATTGTAAAGAATTGGTATCAAGTATTGCTTAAATGTTTAGTAGGGTTCACCAGTAATACCATCTTGATTTGATGATTTCTTAGTTGTATGTTACAAATTATTTAATTTTTAATATTTATACGGATACATAGGTTTTTCTGTTTTTCCTTGTTTGTATTTTGTTCATCTGCATCTTTCAAGAAATTGTTCCATTTCATATAATTTATCAATTATGTGGGAAAAAAATTAAAATTCTTTCTATTCTTCCATATCACCCTGTTAATATCCATGGGAACACTAAAGTTAACCCTTCTTTCATTTCTGATATTAATAACTTGTGTCTTATCTCTTTTTTCTTGAAGGTTTATCAATTGTATTTATCTTTTTAAAGATCCAGCTCTTGGTGGTAATGATTTGCACTATTGTTTTATACTTTTACTATTTCATTGATATCTGCTCGAAATTTTATTACTTAATTTCCTCAGCTTTATTTAGTTTTAATTTGATCTTCTTTATCTGTTTTCCTAAAGTGGAAGCTTTGGGTATTGATTTTAGAAATTTCTTATTTTCTAATATGTGCATTTAATGTTTGAAATACCCCTTTCTGCACTGCCTTCACTTCATCCCACAAATATTGACACTGTGATTTTATTTAATTCACTATTTTTAAACTTCTCATGAAATTTCTTTTACACACAGGTTATGGAGAACTATGTTGTTTAGTTTCCAAATATTTGGGATTTTTCCAGGTGTATTTCTGTTACTGGTTTATAGTTTAATTCTGCTGTGGTCTGAAAACATACTTTGTATGATTTCTATTCTTTTAAATATGTTAAGATGCATTTAATGGACTAGAATATTGGCTATCTAGTGAATATTGCATGTGAGCTAGAGGAGAATTTATATTTTGCTGTTGTTGGATGGAGTATTTTATAAATGACAAATAGATGAATTTGAGTGATAGACCTGGTCAGGTCATTTGTATGCTTGTTGATTTTCTGCTCGCTTGAACTATCAGTTGATAACAATATCAATTAATGATAATGGATTTGTCTATTTCTCCCTGAAGTTTTTCCCTCATTTGTTTTGTTGCTCTCTTGTTAGGTACATATATGTTATTATATCTTCTTGGAGAATTGACCCCTTTATTAGTGGTCCTCTTTGTATTTCACAATTTTACTTGTTCTGAAGTCTGCTTTGCTGAAATTAATACAGCTAATTTTGAGGTGTATCTTTCTCTATCCCTTTACTTTAACACTTTAACTTATGCAGTCTCTAAGTTTAAAATGGCTTTCTTGTAGAAAACATATAGTCAGGTTTTTAAAAAATCCACTCTAACAATACTTATCTTTTACTTGGTATATTTAGACAATCCACATTGATTATTGATGCATTTGGAATAATATAAACTATACTTGTAACTGTTTTATTTATGTTGCAGAGGCTACTTTTTCTGTCCTCTCTGGTTTAACGGACATTTTATGTTTCCATTTTATCTCCTCTCTTAGCATATAATTCTATTACTTTTTTAAAAAATTAGTGGTTGTCCTAACATTTACAATATACATTTTTAAATAATCAAGTTCCATCCTCAACAAATACTATTCTACCTCATGTGTAGTGCAGGTACCTTATAACATTTTCCCCCAATTCCTCCCTATCCCTTCTAACATTGCTGTCATTCATTTCACTAAACTATATGCTATTAAACACACAGTACATTGTGTCCCAATTCCTCCTTGCCCTGCAGGCATAGTGTTCATTTAGTCCTCACATATTCTAAACTTCTTCCTGACTCAGCATCTTCCACTATATAAGCTGTTTCCACTCAAGCACCCTTCTAGCTCTTCTAGAAGAACTAGTACTGAGGATTCATCTCTCATCTTTTACCTTAATTATTACTTCCTCAGAAAGGCTTACCTAATCCTCCAGACTATACTAGATCATCCCTTTATATACACTCATAGCATTTTCTTATATCTCCCTTTATGGTACTCCCACACACACACCCGTTTTTTTGTTTTTGTTTGTTTTTTTTTCTTTTTTTCACTTTGTTTTTTATGGTACATTTAAAATTTTAAATGATTGAGTATTTAATTAAAGTCTGTATCCATCATGTGGGTTTTAAGAACCATAAGAGATTTTATCGTTTCTCTTGGTACTTGCTGGGCCTCAGCATTGACCTGACTTTTATTAAGCACTAAATACATGTTTATCAAATAAGCCAATGTTAAGAGATGATTTATGGTTTAAAATGTTTGGGAAATAGTGCTTTCTATACTGATGTAATCCTTTGAGTCTCTTGTATGCTAAACTTCTATATAAAAATATTTGTTGGAAAATACTCCAATAATTTGACCAGACAATAAGGCAAAATTTGGTACACCATCTGTTTCTGTACAAGCTGAACTAAGAATGGTTTTTACATTTTTACAATAGGAAAAAAACATGAAAGTATATTTCCTATCGTGTGAAAATTATGGTATTCAAATTTCTTTGTCCACAAATAGTTTTATTAAAATACAACCACACCCATTCATTTAGTATTATCTTTTTTACTTTTTACTTTTTGGCTATAATGGAAGAGATGAATAGTTATGATAGAGACTTTATGATCCTTAAAGTTGAATTATTTATCATCTGGCCTTTCATGGAAGAAGTTTGCCACCCTTAGTCTAAGATATAAATAAAGATGAGGTATTTCAGGAGTATTGTTTAGTTTTAAAATCATTCTCCACAATGCTGCAATTCCAACTAGGAATGAAAAATAGATTTGGATACTGTGGTAGATTGAATTATGAATCCCAGAAAAAAACATGTTCTTAATCTATTCTTATGGGTGTGAATGCATTGAAAATAGGACCTATTGAAAGTGTTATTTTTAGTTACGGTATGTTCAACTTAATGAGTTTGATCTTAGACCCAGATTACTAGAGTCCTTTATAAGCAGAATGAACTGCCTATATTATTATATAAGAAAGAAAGCTATGTGAAGCAAGAAGCTGGAATTAAACAAAACCTAGAAGAAAAAGAAGATGCCACCATGTACATTGGCATGTGGATAGGAAAGCCAAGGATCCAAGGATTGCCAGCAGCCAGACCTAGAATGCCACAGTCTTCCAGGAAAAAGAATTACCTGCTGAATACCTTGATTTTGGACTTCTCCAAAACTATGAGACAACAAATTCCCATTGTTTAAGCCAACCAATTGTATGGTACTTGTTTTAGCAGACAGAAAACTAAGACCAGGTGCTATTAGATGTCCTTTATAGATAATCAGGGTAAGAAAATTGGAAGGAGTTTAATGTTGGAAGGAGTATTGTTCTGATAGTTGTAAGATCCAAGTTCAAGTCCTAGATTTCAGCCTAAGTTAATGATTTCTGAGAATGCAGAAATTTTCTTCACTTTTCTTTCTTTATATGAATGGCCAGAAAACAGAATAAGATCATATCTACAAAAAAGAAATGAGCTCTTAAAAAGCAAGTCTTTGTAATCCTAAACTGTGGGATTTGTCTTTTACAAAACACTCAAACCAAATATCCTTAATAA
>JAKSZT010026914.1:8054969-8130337 GCA_026826555.1 Tolypeutes matacus | reverse complement strand
GTGGGATTTGTCTTTTACAAAACACTCAAACCAAATATCCTTAATAAAGTTTCATCTGGGAGAGAGATTTCCATGCTAGCAATCTGTAAGTGTAATCAAGTCCATCATGGAGAGACTGCATTATTGATTTTGAGCCTGGACAACGGCAGTTTTTTTCTTTCCCAGCTACATTTGTTTATTAGATTTCAAAATTACTTTTTTCCAGAAAAGGTGGAAATGTATGGTTGTGTCATGGGGTTAGGGGTATTTATCCATAAATCAGAAAACATTTTCAGTGAAGTCAAGTTGTATAGTGAATTAAAGGTACTCAATGAAGCATCACATAGTTCGACTCTCTTTAACTACTTAAAACTATATGATCACATATGGTGATTCTAGCAATGGAAGAAATTATAACAATGAGGTGGAGCCAGTGGCCACTAGACACTTTTGGGGCAGGGAGGGGATGAGCAGTTGAAATACAGGGGCTTCTTTGGGATTTGGAGGTTGTCCTGAGTACTGTTGTGGCAACGGATGTAGGCTATTTTAAAATAGCACATACCACTAAGAACTGTGTGGGACAGAGTGTTGTCTACGGGGTGAACTGTGGTCTATGGTTGGTGGCAAGGCCCCAGGATGTGTAAGTCTATTGAGGGTGGTGGGCCACACTTGTGGGAGATGTTTGTGTGGGATGTGGTGGGAGGTGTGGGAGGTGGGCAACATGGGAATCCCAGTGGGTTCCGTGTAATATTTTGGGTATCTAAGCACCTCTTAAAATATATTTATATGTATACATAAATAACATTTTTGTAAGCAAATGCACATATATGCATATACATTTATATATCATTTTGCAAATGTTGGTATGTATTGTGAAAATTTTTATGTTTACCCACAATAAAAAAAAAAAAAAAACAAAACAAACAAACAAACAAAAAAACTATATGATCAGGGTTATGTGCCTTCATGTTTTCTGAATTTTTTTTCACCTGTAAAATTTGGGGACAGAGTTTTATAAAATAAGCTCCCTTCTTACTCTGATTCTAAGCCATGGGACAATTGAATAGTAGAGGGATGACATAACATTCTGTAGGTAAATGTTATAATGAGGTAGCATTGATTTTCTGAGTGTTTGGGTATTTCTCAGAGAGTTCTGATTTTTGAGACACTAGAGCCAATATTTCCTGTAGCACAAATTAACCTCTAAATATGAGATTTTAGCAAGCAGGCCTTATCTTGGGACAAAATCTAATTTTAAACTTCTCTGTTGTTTGATGGAAGGAAAAGTTTGAGTTTCTCAGGGGAGAAATAGACATTTTGTTGCTGTAACATATGACCGCTTGGGGAAAAATGAGCTATAAGTAATATGCTTTGGCATTGTTTAACAAACAAATTTATGATTTCCACAAAAACTTTAGTAGCATTGCTGGAACTTATATATCTAAATATCATAATTTAAATGGAACAGAAAGGGAATTGAAGGTTATTATTCCAGACATGGAAACATAGGGATAGGTGCTTTGTATATGGGATTTAAGTAAAGTCTCACAATACTCTTATTTAATAGGTATTATTATTTTCATTTTATGGATTCAAATACTGAGACAGGATAATTATGTGTAGGCAACTTAATTACTTTGTGGCAAGCCTGGAATTAAAATCCAGAAATCTGTTTCCAAACCCCTTCTTTGGAATTACAGGCCAGGAAAGCCATGAGAATTGTAGCTGAGTAAATAAAATTTCTTTTTAAATATTATTGAGCTCAATTTACAGCCTGAGTAAAATTTCTGATAGAAAATTACATATCCCAAAGGACACATATACTAAAGTAGCCCTTGTCTTATTTCCAGCTGGTAAGGAGTGGTAGGGGTGGTTGGAGGTGTAGGCAGGAAATATAATAGAGGAATTAAAAAAAGTAATTTTACAACCTTCAGAAGGTAAATACAAACTCTATGCCATGAAGGAGAGCTTAGCATTGATGTGCTAGCACATGAAAAATAAGGACAATTAATGCAAGTCTCAAAGTTAACCACACAACTAGGTAAATTTGTATTAAGAATAGGATCTGTGTATAACATGGATTCATATCTCAGACCTCTGTTGTGACATGGCTAGGTAATCACTATGTGATGATATACAAGACAACCTCCTATGTTGATATGGGATTTGTTTGCTATTTAAGTGCAGTCCTTATATGTTACCCAAACACAACTTTTCTTTCATGTGTGGTTTCACATCATGTCATGAGTTTAACATAGGTAATGTAACTTATATAATCACCTTTTACAACATTACTGTCAGATACCATACAGATAATTGTACTTTAATTTAGTGTAAATGAAAACCATATGCTTTCATTAAACTATGCTAGGTTGCTAAAAAATAGAGTAAAAAATGAGCTTGACACTAAAGAATTAAGAATAGGCATCTAGATTTATTTTGTTTGCTGGCATTTCATTCTTTGTATACATATACACACACTTAAGGACTGTAAAAGAAAAACTACCAATTAATGATTTACAACTAGGACATTAATTATTTTCATTTTAAGGTATAACTGCAAAAAGTTTTATAATACATTTTTCCATTAATCTGGATATAAGAGTTGAAAATTTGTGTTAAGGAGCACCCTCAGCGAGATTATGTAACAATAGATTCTAACAGCTTTGAAGGAGCTGTTAGATTGTCAGAAGTATGCATTCTAAGAAGTTTCTAAACATGTATTTATATAATTGGAGTTATTATGGTTTATTATGTCAATTACCTATGTACTAAAGAAGAAAGAATCAATAATTAGAACTTTCATTAGAGAGGTTGGCAGTTACATGTATGAAACCTAATCCTGAGCTTTCAAGGAGATTAAGACAAAACAATTTAGAAATTTTGTGAGTTTTTCTGTAACATTCCTAAATACAATTTCTATTTGGGAATGAAAAAATATAGTGTATACTTGCGTTAATGATCAAATATGAATTATAGAATTGTCAGAGAAAGCAAATTATATATCTGAGTTATGTCAAACTATTTGGGGATGAAAAGGGATGAAAGTAGGAAAAAAAATCTGAGCTCCTATAGAAACTAACAGTGAAGGGAGTCCTGATTTCATTTCATTGACATCTATGTATGAAAATGCAAAAAAAAGGCACTATGCTATATGCTTTGGAGAAAAATAGAAGCCTTTGCCCTCAGTGGTGGTTGTTTTGCGTATTTATTTAGATTGGGGAGGGGAAGGGCTTCTATACAGGAAACACTAATTAACAATACAGAGCAAAGCACAAGAACTGTAATGCAGGCTTAATTGTCAAATGAATGGTAAATGATAAATACTTCTGTTTCATACAATGTGTAATTGGATTTCTAAGAGTTAGAATGATTTAGGCAGTTTTCATTCAATGTCAATTTCCATAATGTTTCAATGTACAGAAAATTGTCCTTTGCAGAGACAGATAAAATAAGAGGACAAAGATAATGCTAGTTTAGGAGACAATTTACGAACTAGCAGGCAGAATTATTATAATAAATCTCATTTGACTACATGTTAATGAGGTGATAAATTCTGTTTTTTTCCCTACCCTTCTCTTGAGAGAGAACGTAGTAGAAAGAACTTAGTGGTTGTTTTAAAAAATATATAAGGAAAGTTATTATTTCTCTCATAATCAGGGATGACTGATATATACAAGAGAATATGAACACTGTACTTCTCTTTGCAAGTGTAAAAACAGCCAATACAATGTAAACAATTTCAATTGTCCCCTGAATTATTTTTAGCCATTCTTATTCCATTGTGGACCTTCTGACACTGACATTTCCCCTAATGCAATATAAAAATCATTAAATAATTGCATCCCAGTTAGAAATTGATTTTTTAAAAGCATGTTCTATACTTGTAACAACTTGATCACCATTCCGGTATCAACCACCACATTTTTGGCTTTTATTAATTTCCTCATCTAGCCCACTGATTATATACTGTTCACCACAGACCATTCGCAAATTAGCACGCACATTAGAGCCATGTAGGAATGTTGACAATTCAGTGCTGTTTTTGATGACACAAATTTATTACACAATTACTCTATGCCATGACTATGCCAGGCCCTGGGATTACAAAGGTAAAGACATGCACACCCCCAGCTCTTATGTTTATAGGCTAGTGGGTAAATGAGCCTTAAAACTCTTCCTTTTATGTCAATCTACCATCATTTTATTTTATATTTTCTCAACCTGCGGAACAAAATATATAACAGTTGTATTTGAATCACCTGGGTTATTTGTCAAAATACACATGCCCACTCCTCCTACCTCCAATTTTCTTCTTCCAGGTAATCAAGTATACTCTCATGAAGAAAGGGAAATGTACATTAAAATAACCCTTATTTTGATTCTGAAACCAATCCCTACTTTATAGCCATTTCCCTGCTTGTCAAAAACCCTTAAACTCGCCCATGATACCAGCATTCTACATGCTAAACAATTGTCCTATATTTCTCCCAGTTACCTTTTTTAACCATCAAGGTTTATATCCCTTTGTTTTAATTCTTCTTTGATAATGATAATTGTTGAACATAACTTTTATCAGATAAAATAATCCCTCCTAATATTTAGCTATTAAATCTCATTGTCTGTAAACCTATAATAAAATATTCAATGAAGAAATATAGATGCCTATCCTGTGTACAATACATATTAGAGAATGTAAAGAAGCTTAAGTCAATGAACTGCCCCTTCAAAGTCCTGAGAGGTGTATATATATTGAAGAGTTAGAAGAATGAAAGGAAAGCATTCAATCAAGTATGAATAGAGCCTTAGAAAGCAGAAATAGTCACTGAGTAGTTCTCTGTGGACAATAGTAAGTCAGAAATTCTTCATGTAGTAAGGGTATTTCTAAAGTGAGGGTACAAAACGAATAAAGGCTCAGAAGATAGAAAGGGAACCGCATATTTAGAATAAAGTTGTATTTATGATACATTTGACTAGATCAGAACATTGGGGCAGAAAAGTCTGGGAAAGCTATTTGGGATTGGATTGTAGAAAGAATTAAATAGTTTCAAAAGGAGAATCAAGGTCAAGGGAGATAAAGGAGACATGTTATGAATTTTTGCATTTTCCTGCTTTCACTATCATTTCTATTTATTATTGCCAAAACACTTTTGCCAAATGTGTAAAATTCCCTTCCATCTGGGCCAACAAAATGTCATATAAAGCCCCAGCTCCCACAAGAAAAGGCACTTCATGTTCTTACAGATAACTTGTATTGCATGTTTATGATACCATAGTTAAAAAAATAAAAACAATTTTTCTGCACTCTTGGGTGATTATATATTTGTCAAATCTTCTTTCTTCAGAAAATTTCCTTTTTAATAATTATGCCTGGAAACTCTAGACAGCTGCTGTCTACTCATGACTGAGCTGATTGCCAGGGTTGCCTCCTTTTGATAGTCCTTTGGTAAATGGGTGCAGATTGCAATCCTTCATCTCAGCTTCCTGCCTTTAAACCAAAAAAGCCTCTGATTCACTTTTGTGTTACAACAGCAGCACCCTTTAGAATTCATTTGCATATGACTCAGTTGATGGGCATTGAGAGGTACCTGAGCATGCCCACAGCAGGTTGTGAGGGCTTTACAAGAGGTTTCTCTTTATCCATAAATGTGGCATGTCTGAATAAAGGTTCAATGTCAGAAAGAACCTAGAAACCTCTGTTTTGTACCTGTCTTGTGGCTGGAAAATCTCAGATGACAAGGCTGTCAACTTGTCAGTTTTATGAATGCAAAAGAAATTCCAACTAAGAGTCAAGTTGAAAATGTCACCTTTCGTAAAAGCACTCCTTAGACTGCATTTTCAAAAGGATGTATTTTTGCACTTTTGCCAAAATGCAATTACATGCACAGTTGCACAGGTAAATACATGGCAGTATTTTCATAAGAGTAATTTACGGTAAACAAATACAATTAGAAACGGAGAAGGTTTTTCTTCCATGCAGTTGTGTGACTAATAGAACAGCCAATGGCATTATAGAGAATTTTGAGAAGACAGAAAAGAGTTTGCCAACACAATCATTACCTATCAGTGTCTCATTGGCACCAACATATTTGGTCTCACCTGCTCATTAATCTAAGCAAGGCCCCTGATAATTTTTAAATTTGTGCACAGAACACCTTCAAAGCACACAGGAAAAAAGAAAAGCAGAGAAAATATATTTAACAAATCTGAACTAGATTAATGTTTTCAAAATAAGATCTTCAGTTTCTAATTTCAGAGTCCAAGTCCAGCAGAGATTCTAATGGCTCTCATGAAGACAATCTGTTGCCTCAGAGTAAAAATTTACCCTAAGCCATCTCTGACAAATGGTTCATTCATTCACTATTTAAAGATTTTCTAGAAGAATCCTGAAAATCCACCAATACTTGACATTCATTTCCTCTCATTTATTTTGCTTTGGTAATAGGAATGTATAATCTTTGTCAGCCAATAGTTCTCTCACATGGGATAAAAAATTCAAAATTCTTTCAGTGATTAGTACCTATAAAGTGTTGGCAAATTGATGACAAAAGAAAATGCTCTAACAATGCCAACTGGATTCTAACATACAGAATTGGACAATGCAAAAAATTACCAAAATTAATGCAAATACAAGGAAGTATCGATCGATCTATATATTTTATATATATGTTTCCATGTTTTTGTTTGAAAATTGACTATGCATTCCTTGGGAATTCCCCAGGTGTATTACATTTATTACATGTAAAAACTCACAAATTTCATTGTAAAAGGTGGACTTTATCTCTCTTTATAATTATGGTGTTAATTAGATATGCTTTTGTATATAGGTATTATATCTTCCTTCTTCTATATTCCTAAGCTTTTCCAGCCTTAGTGTTAAAAATATGAAGCCCAAAAATGTAAGTTAAAATGTGGGTGGGAGAATGGATCTTGTTTGTAAACAAGATAGAGAATCATCTTCTTATAATATGGTAATTCAACCATTTTTCCACTGCTAAAACAAAACACAGATAAGGTAAGACTTCTGTAAGGTATATCACCTCTAATTCAATATTCTGGTTTCTCCATATATTCCATGATAATTCTGAATATAATATGCAGACAATACATACACACAACAAAAAATATTTGGTTTGAGAATGGCAATTAGAACTATGGGTGTTGACCTAACAATATGAGTATCTTTAATATTAGTCTGGAGATAGCTAATCCAATTCCATGAGTCTTCAGAGATTGAAGTCAAATAGAGGGGATTTATTTGACTAATTCTAATTCAGAATTCATAATATTTAAAACTGACAGGTAAAATATATATGACATTCATATATGCAGATAATGATGTAAGATAACCTAGAAATGTAAGATATATGTTTTCAAACAAAACTTTCTATGGGTGCTTAAGAAGAGAGAAAGCAGTGGTTGTGTGGCGCATGCTTTGTACATTAAGTCTTAGGAAAAATTTGCAAAAGAAAGACTGCAGTATTAGCTACAATTAGTTCTGGAGCATTGATGTTATGAAAATTTATTTGCATATTTTGTGGAGCAGTATAAGAGGGTGCATGGCAGAAACAAAACCTAGATTCTTTAGTAAAAAATGGGGTATAAATATGTTTGCTTACTCTGCAATCCAAGTGTTAAGACAAAGAATTGTTTGAACTTTAATTTCAACTTTAAAAATAAAGGAGTTAGGCAATCTTCATTCTTTGTCATTTTTATATTGCTTTTATCTAGGATTGACTTTCCAAGTGCATGTGCTAAGAGAGTATTAGTCTACTGTAGTGGTTCTTAAACTTGTGTATGCATCAGAATCACTTGGTGATATTGTGGAGGCTCATCTCCAGAATTTCTGATTTAGGAATTCTGGGTGGGTTTGAAAATTTGCATTTCTAACATGTTTCTAGATGCTGCTGATATTGCTTTGAGACTCACTGGTTTAGTGGCTTACTGGTTTAGTGAATTATCTATTAGCAAATAATGAAAATTTTTCATTGTATTATGAAATGGGACCACCAGTTTATAGAGCATCAAGTAGGTTTCTCTTCTACAATAATTCTCAAAACTTTTAACATAAAATGTACATTGGGTATATTCAAGATGAGACTGTAATGTGCACTGTTTCCCAAAATTGTTTTTCATAGAACTACCCTTTTAAGGAGAACTTTGTATTATTATTATTTTTTTTTTAAGAATAAATTCTAATAAATATCGTTCTATGGGAAGGTTTGTGTACAAGGCTGAAAGATTCTAAGTCAACGCTATTTAAGCTGTTTATACTGTTAATTGTCAAACCAAACAATATATTCTTCTGAGTATAATTTGCTTAAAGGGATAAATGGCACAGTAATGCCTTGAAGCCTAGAAGTGGGGAACACATAAGGTGGATGAATTTTGTAAAATCTGGTCCTTATTTTTAGAATGCTAACACATCAATTAACTTTGATGTGAATATGTTATATATGCATATGGCAGTAGAAACGCTTATTTTTAGCTACTTATGTGCTGTCAAGAGTAAATGCTAAAGGTACCACATTCATATGCACAAATTCAACCTGGCCTTTATTCTTTTATATTCTTAGTCTTTCTTCCTACTGTCTTATTTAAGATACAAATATGTAGAATTGTATGATCTTTCATATATTTATTTTAGTTTTTTTGTCGTACACAGTGCCCAAATATTCTTGCAAGTTCATGATAAAATACTAGACAACTTGAAAAATTGCATGTGTATCTTCTTTCTTCCTTGATTTAAAAATATTTGTTTACTAAATCAATGAGTTTTTTGTAGTTTAGATTCATTGGACCATAAGACAAATAAGTCCCCAGTCATCAAGTAACTACCTTTCCATGCCCTAATCCCACTCACAAAGTGGAACACTTCTCTTTTAGAACATACTTGCCACTATGTTGCTAAACTTTATGTTTATAATACAATATATTGATTTTTAAAAATTTTACGTACAATCTATTGACTCCCAATAAAGAAAATGAGGGCTTAGCCTTCATATAAACTCTCTAATGTATTTACATCACAATATTTGGGTAAATTAGTGTCATAGTAACTAATTTACTATATGAATGCATAATAATTCATAATATTCACAGCTGAGATACACACCATACTATGATTATATTTCCTTTTTTATATATCTTTTTTTCCCCTCTACTCCAGTTTAATTAATGACTAATTTGATGTTTTCTTATCAGTCTTTTCTTCTAAATGAATAATAAGAAAGACGCTAAAACCCCTTGCTATACGGCTATACTCTTTATGTGATCTATCCAGGGCAGGATTTTATTGGAAACATTTTTTCTAGATCATATTATGGTCCTGCTTGAATCTGGACTGATTGTTCTGTAGGAATACTGCATAGATTTCACCTGGGACTTCACCACCATCCTAGGAATATCCTTCTCCTCACTCCTGTAATGAATACCCTCTTTCCTAGATTCCACATCATTTGTCCTTACTTATTCCCCCTTTGGTTCCTTTTGTTCATTTTCTTAGGCAATTCAAGTATAAAAGATCTGACTTTTACCCTCAGACTTAAGTGATGGTTTGGTTACAGGTAGAATTCGTGGTTGAAAATAATTTTCCCTTATAATGTTGCGGGATTTTTTTCTAGGTTCTTGGCTAAGCTATGAGAAATGAATTTCAAAAGCAAGCCAGTTAGTTAGGCCAGTAATTTATTAAGGAATGGTGAGAAGAGAAATGGGACAAAATAATAGATCATGGGTCCAGGTAGAGAGGAAGGGGCTGAAGAGTGATAAAGAGCTCATTTACAGACTACAGTTCCCCATTATAGATTTTAAATCCCCAGGTTTACTTGTGTATTGATCCAGGTGGGGGTGAAGTAGGTTAGAATAGGGGTCAAAAGGTAAGAGAGGGGAAGAGGCAAAAGCAGGAACAGGGCAGGAATGGGCACAAGGTCAGGGCTGGTTCACTTTCCCACTTGCTTTATAAAACCATTAATTATTCTGCCCCTTTGTTGACCTCAGGGGAGGAGTTCCAGCTGTTTGCTGTTTTGATTGATTACCTCACCCATCAATCCCCTGGGAGGGCCCAATGATAAGGTCCCTGGAGAATATCCAGGGCTTCTCCTGGCTTCCAGGGGAAATCTCGCTCTGAATGGGAATTCTCATGAGGGTCTTCCAGCAGCCATCTTGGGGGTATTGATGTCCATGTGAACTTCTTGCCAAGTTCCAGATCCATCTATTGATTCCCTAACCAGCCTGTTTCAATAAGTCTGAGGCAAGTTTCTGTTGTTTTCTGGGGTTATTGGGCTCAAATCACTGAGCCTTTCTGGGGTCCTTGGAACAAATCCAGTTACTTCAAATTGGAACCCTTCCTCATCCCTCATGTATGTCCTTGTCTTTGAGCTTTTCTCATTCTATTATGTCAGGTACAGTTCATCCAGTCAATTTTCATCTGTCTACAATGTGTTGCCATTGCTTATCTCATCTTCATTCCAGTTATTTGAGGTTGTGGATATATATATATATATATATATATATATATCCACATAATTTTTGATAGTTTTCGAGAGAGAAAAGTAACAAAAGCATATGTTCAATCCTCCCTATTTACCTTTCCACCCTATCTCCTTCAAGACTTACTTGTTTTTGGGATATAGGGATAAAATGATACATCTACTGTTTCTTGGAGATTTAAAGTGTTGATTTGTTAGCAAATTAAAAGTCAACAGTGTTGCACATGCCATGTTAGTGTTATGCTGGGTTGCTGCATAGACGATGGTCACCTAATCAGGGTGGGCCCAAGAGAGACTGGAGGAGGCATTATGGACAGTTACTAACTAAACTTGGGGTATATATGCTGAGTAGGAATGAGCCAGGCAGAAAAACAACAACAGTATTCTAAGCAAAACATATAGCATGTGCAAAGGAATAGTGATAAGAAAGCGAAAGATCCATCTGGGGAATTAGAAGGAATTTAGCAAAGTTGGAGTAAAACTATAGTTGTAAAAGTAAAGGACAAACTGAGGGTAGGAATAAGGAATTCAGCTAAACCAAGATACTCATTTGCTAATATTTTGGCTTGTTTTTAAATTAGAGTGTGATATCATGTTACTTTGCTATTTCTTTTAAGATCATTAGCATTTCATTGAGATTGAGGTGAAAATCATGACTAGTTGTGTATTAATAGTAATAATCCCCTTAAAAGGCTGGTAGAAAATCACAGGTTATTGGCCAACTGTTAAGTGACAAGTCCAACAAATTTTCTAGAAAATGTGCTGTGCAAAAAAAAGAAAGAGAGCCGCATTAGTCAGTTTCTCCTCCTCCTCAACTCCCCTCCAACAATGAGATATTTGATTTGGGAAAAAAAAATTGCCATTTAAAAGATTAGTGTTATTAAAAATAAACTTTGGTATTTTCCTAAGCTCTGTTCAGATATTTGTGTAGCAAAGTTGCTCAGTAAAAACAGTGAGTTACAGTTAATTTTTAAAAACATACAATGGACAGTTACATTTATTTGGGCAATTGAAGGGCAAATGGTGTTTTGAAGGGAGAAAAAAGTGATGTAGAAAGGGCTTTGCATCGTTGATTCTGCTAGAATTGACTGTTGGCCACACTTCACCACTTACATCCTTCCATACTCTGCCCTGTAATATAGGCCCTGGAAGCCCAGGAAACACATTTCCCAGAATCCCTGCCTGATGACACATACTCACATAAGAAATGCGAGGTGGAAGGAATTCAGAAGCCATATTATGGGGGAGGGATGAATAGGTGGAACCGTGAAATTGTTCCCTATGATACTGCAATGCTGGACACATGACAGTATACATTTGTCAAGGCCCATTAAACTAGGCAATACAAAGTGTAAATGATGCAAACTATAGAATTTGGTTAGTAGCAATGCTTCAATACTGGTTCATCAATTGTAAAAAAAATGTACCACACTAATGTAAGATGTTAATAGGGGAAACTATGTATGTGGGTGTGGGGGCAGTATATGGAAATTCCCTAAACTTTGGGTGTAATTTTTCTGTAACACTAAAACTTCTCTAAAAATATTTATTTAAAAAATAAGCCATATTATTGTTCTTCAGCAGAGTAGGCTTCAGCAAATAGAGGATTTTTACAGCAGTCTCTGGTTGTCTCCCTATAAATAACCCATTTCTATGTGGGAAGCATAAGTAATCGTAGCTTATGGACTCCTTTAGTCACAATAATATCCTAACTCTTGTAGAGCTGGATTTTGAAATACCTAGAGTGCCTCCAATCTTAACCAGACATTATTGTTAAGCACAAAAGGGAAGTAATTCTTAAAATTTTGTGTCTCACCTAGTTATGCTGGTGAGAATTTAGAAATCAGTTTTGGGAATTTTTACTTTTATTCATTTTTAAATGTAGATAGGGAATTAGTGAGAGATAGGTTTAAGGAAGCTGGAGTAGAGGGGTTTTCCAGGGCTCTTCTTTGTGGTGAAAAATGGTGGTATTGGGGAAATCAAAAACAAGCAGAAGACAGAGAAGTTAGGTTGATCTACAAAAGAAAGCGCTCAGAGAGCCAAGAGAATGGGACATGGGGACATGCAGGTAGGCATAGAGAAATGCCACAAGGATTGGGATGCAAGGGAAAAAATACCTAGAGTTTGCAAAATTAGATGCTTTGACATGCCTGCATGGTTTTAGACAAAGGAGGAAAGCTATTTACCCATGTGGGTGAATTATTAATTAGAATTCCTTACTATTTTTGTAGAGCTGCAGATTTGGAATTCCTTTTAAAGATTCCTTTTTCTTGATGGCTAGCCATAGCTAATGTTCCTTGGTATGCAATGCTGGGCTATGGAGGCCTTTGCAATTTAAATGGGTTGCCATAATAACAAAAGGAAATAACCATACTCAGTTGTGGCTTGAGTTGGCCAACCACTCCCTGTCACCTATCTAAAGCTTTCTGCATTCTTTTAACCCATCATGAGGAAAAATATCCTTAAAATTTTCTTTCAAAATATCTTAAAGGAGAAATCCCCTTCAGAGATAGAATTCTAATTTTGAAGCTCCCTCTCAGAAGAAAACAAATCCTAGAAAATAAAATACTCTTAGTTTAGTTATCCTTTCAGGGTCTTTGCCCAACCTGATAATTACTTCTATTTTGGGAAGCAGATGTGGCTCGAGCAGTTTGTCCAGCCGCCTATCACATGGGAGGTCCCAGGTTTGGTTCCCGATGCCTTCGAAAGAAGACAAGCAAGACAGTAAGCTGATGCGACAGGCTGGCACAGAGAGCTGACACAATGAAGAGACACAACAAGCAGGGAGCAGAGATGGCTCAAGTGATTGGGCGCCTCCCTTCCACATGGGAGGTCCTGAGTTTGGTTTCTGGTGCGTCCTAAAAAGATGAGCACACAACAAACAGACACAGAGAGCAGACAGCGAGAAAGCAGACAAACAATGAGAGGTAGGAGTAGAAATAAATCTTTTTTTTTTTAATAATTTCATCTATGTTTTCTTCCCTTCTCTTCCTCCCCACCCCCCATACACACACACTAAAGCACCACCACCAGAAAACAACTTAAATTCTGAGATTTAAGGATTGCTTGGGAGAAAGATGCTGCACCATTCTGCTTTTAACGTTATTTTGTAGGTTATATTTTTCCAGCTCTTGAATAAAAAGGAGAAAATTGTTTAATCAAAGCCAAAACTTTTGCTTCTAACTCTAATGACACCAATATCACAAACTGGCTTCTATTTATTAATACACTGCTATATGTCAACTGTTATGTTAGATGGTCGATTTCTAACATACATATCCTCCCTCAGCAACCTGAAAAGACACAATTAAACTTAAACTTGACAAAATATGTGTTACATCAACATACACTCATACATATTCACAATACATTTGTCTGAAACTTTAGAAAGTTCCAGTTTCATGGGTCCTTCAGCATGTTCTTATCAGCTAAGTCTGTGGTTTTCAATACCCTCCCCCTTTGTAATTTCTCACTGCCTGCTGTTCCCAGTGGGAGGAGATTTAATGTGAGTTTAAATTTCAGACAGGGTTACAAATTAAAATTGCCTTCATTATCACATCCGTTTTCTTCAGAATTACCTACAATTATTCTAATCCCTGTCCTAAATCTGATTTCATGACTCTTATCTCAGAGTAATTTCTATGTTCTGTTATTTCTTCAAGTTTGGGAGACCCCACCTCCCCATCTCTCATTTCTCTTTCACATACTGAATTTCAAAATGAAAATTTGAAAATGCAAGGAATTTTCAAAAATAATGGAATTGAATAAGTAATAACACTATATATTTTTATAATGTCTCTTGCCATTTCTTTCTACCTACCAAGGGGGGAAAATTTATGCTCTTTAGTATATATTGTTTTTAGCATAAAGATTGGATTAAATTGTACTCTATTCTACTATTCTCTTATTTTCTGTTTTATATTATACCTAGCAGAACACTCATCAGTGCTGTTCTTTCAAAACCCCTGATTCCTCTGTATAGTACATAAACAATGACTCATAGAAGGGGTCAGAACTCTCTTTTGGAAAAAAGATAGGTCACACCTCAGACCTGGGAGCTTTTCTGCTTATGACCTCAAAGTTCTTGCTGGCCAGCAGTCTCTTTGATTTAAAAACATGGAAAATGGCCTGCTATATGCTGGGACTCTCCAAAGTCTTTTTTTTTTTTAAACAAAGAAAGAGAACATGAAATGGAAGAACTGTAGAGGCAAAGGGTAAGAGTAGACTGTACTTTTATATTTAGTTCTTAACAAGTTTTCTCAAAAGAAAGGGAGAAAGGATGAAGGAGCTCCTCTATGAGATGAGAGCCTTCACTTGGGGTTTAGTACCCCACCTAAGCTTTAAGGGAGGTCTTCCCGATTCCCTCATGAGTTCCTGGGGTGGCGAGGTTCAGATAATTCCTAGTCTACCTCCATATAATCCAGAGAAAATTGGTCATTATGATTGGAAAAGTGTGACCATAAACAATTAGTGCTGTCTGCTGGCTAATTCCATAACTGACAGGATATACTTGTCCAATTTCTTTTCAGCACGTTATATAAAGATTCATGTATTAAACCCCACCATTTGGATCCATCCTAGGCACCTGGCAAATTATCCAACTCTTTATCCATTGAGTATCTTTTCACTTGTTGTTGCTAAAACTTTGGCTTTGGTGAGTCTTAATCTTAAACCCATGCTGATGTCTCATGTCATTTCCAATTGCTAAACACATCCACTATTTAGATGGTGGAAAACCCTCATGCGACTATCTCTAAAAGGATATATTCTGTGGCCCATTTTTCCCCTCTAGCTTCTAGGTGATTAGATAAAATATAATTTGGCTGCAGTATCACTCCATCTTTGCTTTAAATATGCCAATCTCCTTCCTGTTCTACGGTTACATCCATTTAATTCTATCTGTTAGAAATACTTTTCACACTTCTTTATTTGCTAACCTGCTATGTAATCTTAAACTTTCAGCTTAACTATAATTTATTCATAAATATTAATTCTTCATGCTACACACTGCTGAACACCTATACGGTTCATTTGTACCTTTATTGCCAAATCAATTATTTTAAATATCTTCTACCCTTCTAAATTTTAGATGGTAGAGAAGCAAGATAGCAAAGTTACTAGTATATACTGTTTGGACTATCAGACTGTCTGGATGGAAATCCTGATTTCACACTTAAAAGCTCTATGTAACTTTGGGAAAATTATTAACCTCTACTTTCCTCAGTTTCTTCTTCTGAAAAATGGATATGAGTACAGAATGTGCTTCACAATGTTGCTGAGAGAATTAAATGAGACTATTTCTATAAATCATTTGTACATGTGGCACATGGTGGCTTATTGTTCATTTCTTTATCCCAGTACCTGGTACATACTAAGCTTTTAACTAAATATTGTTGAATAAAGTTTTTCTGGATTCATTACTTTGTTTTAGAGTTACTAAAAATAGAATTTGAGGCACAAAAATTAGTTGGGTGTAAGGGTCAGTCATTTAGAATTTCCATTCAAGCATAGCACTTTGGTGGCCAATATCTCCATTTATATATCTATGAACTGACATAACAAATCAAGAGAAATGCAGATTTTTAGTTAAGGAAGATGAATATCAGGAGGAAATTTGACATCATGTCATGCTGTTACCTGTGTGTGTTTGTTCATGTGTATGTGTGTTTACCTAGGTCCCACCAAAAACAGATGTCATGCTCAAACAGGAAAGTTTGGTATAAATTTAATATTCAGATGATTTATAAAGGCATGAACAGGATTTGGGGAAACTAGCAAGGAATAATGCTGAAGATTGCTCTACCTACTTCTGAAGGGGCAGAGAAATGAAGCAGATATTAAAATCTGTAGAAAGAAGCCTGGTTGAAAATATATCCTGGAATGACCTGGCAGGAGCTGTGGCCTGGCAAGGAAGGATCAAGGAAAATAATTACCATGATCTCCCTTTCTTCCTGCCCTCTGATCTCATGCAAGTGTTTCTCCATGTCCAAACCTGGAAAGAAGCCTCAAAGGAAGAGCCCAAAGAAATCCATTGATGCAATTCCACACAGGTTAGTCTCTTAGGGCACAGAGCACAGTGCAGAATGGAAAATGGATCTGGTGGAGCAAATGAAAAACTTCCAACCAAGTTTTTATAGAAGGAGGGAAAAGGAATAACAGTTTATCATTCTTAAATACTTCTACATGTGGAAGTTTTCTGACCCTCTTTTTCTCATATTTTTGATAAATTGTCTTCTCACTTCACATTTATCCTAGCATGAGTATGAAATGTTAACTTGAACAAGGAACTTCCTTGTATCTGAATTCTTTACCTCTTACATCAATTCATTTTCCCTATCCACTTTATTGCAGATAATGTGCCATTTCAATCACCTCTTTTCATCATCCATCCTTGAGCTTTTCTTTCTGCCACATCAGTCCTACTCAACCCCAACCATATGTTTCTCCACTTTTACTCAGATGGCTGAGTGCTGCTGGAGACAATCACATATCCTTACACATCGATGCCAATACAAATTTGCATTATCCAAATTTATAAGTCAAAAATTTGGATCCTCACATTTAATTTATCCTAATGTCGTGGGCCAACAAGCTAACTAGAAAGTATCCTGCTCTGAGAAGAAAATTAGGTTCTTTATTAATGTTCTGACACAGATTCTTGCTTTCATTCCTTCCTTTCAATGCTAGAAATGATAATCCGAAAAAGTCTTAATCTCTGAGGCAGGACAGCCTAACTAGTGGCCTGGTAATTGAACAAAATGAGAGCTCAGTAAGCATCCTCTCATTTTCAACATTTTCTTATGTTTTCCCAGATCTGAACCTTGACTTTTTTAATAATAACTCATTCTATGGAGGTCTCATATCCTAGATCACAGAATAGTCTATGGACAATTCCAATCTTTCCTAAATGATCATAGAGTTGATGGTGAATTAAGAAAAAAAAATCCCACAATGTCCCTCTATCTGATACCGTTGGGGCTCCAACCAAATCACCTCTATTCCTCTTTACCCTTTTTGTGTGTTACTTCCACTGGTTATAGTGTTTTAACCTCCACCAATTTACACCTTTCATAGGCTTCCAAATGCAGCTCTTCACTTTCTGAAACTCACAGGAATGGAGAGCCAGAAATGCCTAAGGGCTTATTCCCAGACCCAAGGTTCTTGCCCAGTGACTGAGTGGTGCAGTATGGTGAAAACTTAGCTTACTTATTTTGGATTGGAGAAATTCATCCTCCAGAGTTTCTCTGCAGAATTATGCTAGAGCTATCCTGATTTGCATGGCTGCTTGGCATTTTCCTCTTTTCCATTATGCTTTCATCATTCCCTTACAGGTTTATCTTGCTTAATAAATCACTTAGGAGGGAGTGGATGTGTCTCAAGCAGTTGAGTGCCCACCTCCCACATGAGAGATCCTGGGTTTGGCACCCGGTGCCTCCTGAGAAAAACAAAAACAAACAACAAGCAAAACAAATGAAAAAAAAAAAAAAAAAAAAACTCCGGTGCGCCGATGTGGCTCAGTGGTTGAGCACTAGCTTCCCACATATGAGGCCCCAGGTTCATCCCCAGCCCCGGTACCTCAAATAAAAATGAATAATAATATAAAATAAAAAGTCACTTAGATACAAATCCTCAGGCTAGGAACTTCACCCTACTTAAATTCTTCCTTTGAAAACAAGTAAGCATGCAGATAAAAACAATTAAGAAAATGAATAAAATTGCCCCAGGGAAAATACCCAGAATCCATTATGACTATCTAATTAAGAAAATATTTAAATGGGACAGTGAAGAATATATTTTTCTCAGAGTGAATGAAGGAAATTAGAGTCAATGTGAGTTATACTCACATTTTGCCACCAATGTACTAAGGGATTTAGAAAATACACTGCACCATTTGGGTTATATGGACTATTCTTATAGTGAGAGAGATCAGAAAAATAATGTTTGAAATGGGTGTGTATCCATCATGTTCTAGAGAAAGGTACAGGGAATGTAAAGACTTTCACCCTTAAAGTGTTCATCTACAAGCCTCTTTTAGTTTTACGATTTTATCATTACTCGTTATCAGTTCTCAATCTGCCCAACCCATATTGCATTTTTTTTTTAGCACTTACTAAATTCCATTTCCGTAGTCAAAGGCATGGTCAATATTTTAAACCATAAATATTTATTCAAAATAAATTCCCTTATATCTGTTGAGAGTTTAGTGTACAGGTTAGTAAACTTTCTTCTTTCATGGATGAACCTGACAACCTAAAATAATTTAATACACCAAACTGATTTCCCAATCAATCAGTAAATATACTAGAAAGTCAATATATCATGATTCTTAAAATTTCTTTTATAGGCACTATGAAGCAGTAAAAATAGAGTATAATGTGAACTATTTCCCAAAATTGTTTTTCATGCAACTACCCTTTTAAGGAGCACCTTGTGGTATAATTTTTCTGAAGAATAAATTCTCTAAACACAATGCATTAAATTAGAAATCAATAATGAAAGATATCTGGAAAAATTCTCTAAATAGTTGGAAACTAAATAATATACTTCTAAATAACACATTAATCATAGAAAAAAATCAAAATGGATATTAGAAAAAAATGATTACAAAGGAAAGTGCAGTATATAAAAAAAATATAGGATGCAGCCAAAATGGTGCATAGAGGAAAATTTAAAGATCTAAATGCAAATATTCAGAAAAAGAATGATCTTAAATAATAAGACACAAAACCTGGAGAAAAATCAGTTAAGCAGTAATGGCAGGGATAATAAATTAGACAAAGACAAAAGAACTTTTATAACTATGAATGAGTGGTTAAAGGAAATCATAAACATAATGGAGAGAGAGAGATGGAAATTATTGAAAAAAAGAACCAAAATACAATAAGTAAAATGAAAATGTCACTTGGTAAGATTAAAGCATATGCTGTATTTCAGAAGAAAATACTGCTGAACTTGAAGATGTAACAATGGAATCCATTCAAACTTGAAGCATAAAGAGAAAGTTAAAAATAAAAATGAGTAGAGCCTCTAGAGAATAATATCAAGCAGTTTAATGTAAATGAACTCTTCAAAGAAGAGTTGTGAAAAGGGGGACAGAAAAAAATTTTGAAAATTGAATAGCTTAATATTTTTTTCAAATTTGATGAAAAACCCACAGATTTAAGAAGATTGATTAGTCACAAGCAGCATAAACCCCCAAATCAATCACATTTAAGCATACCATGATCAAATTACTAAAAACCAGTGGTAAAATAATCTGAAAATTCAACTGAAGAAAAACCACATTACATGACATACAAAAGTAATCTCATGAGTAACCACCATAAAAAGTACAGCTAATAACCAGATACCTGTATTGGAGTGCAAATAGTTTACTAAATACTCAATCCAAAAGAAGGCAGAAAAAAAGGAATAAACCATAGGTGATACAAACAGAAAACAGCAACATGAAAAATTTAAGTATAACCATATTGATCACTATATTAATGGTAGATATATAAACACTCCTTTTAAAAACCATATATTCTGACTGGATGCAAAACTCAACTCTGCTGTATACAAAATTTTCACTCTATAAAGAGACATGAATTAAAAATGATGCAAAAAGTTTTACTATGCAAAAAATAAGCATAAGGCAGATGACTGGGCTATAATATAAATACCAAAGTAGACATCAGAAAAAAATATATTACCAGTGATAAACAGGGACATTTCACAATGGTAAAGTGGTCATTGTTTCAAGAAGCCATAACAATCCTAAATGAATACATAGCTAATCACTTAAACAAAAACTGACAGAACTGAATAAGAAATAGGGAAATCAACAATTGTAGTCAGAGATTTTAGTACTTCTCTCAGTATTAGATGCAACAAATCCCCAGAAAACTAGTGAGTATATAGAAAACTTTAACAACATTGTCCAAAAACTCAATCTGAATGACATTTCTAGATGCTCCACAAAGAACAACAGAATATATGTTCTTTTCAAACATATATGAAACATTCACCTAGATAGACTATGGGCTGGACCATATAACAGGTCTTAACAAATTTAAAGTAAATGAAACCATACAGATATTCTCTGAACAAAATTGCATTAAGTTAGAAATCAATAATAGATATCTAGAAAAATTCTCCAAATAGTCAGAAACTAAACAATATACTTCTAAATAACCCATTGATCATAGAAAAAAAATCAAAAGAGTACTAGAAAAAATACAGTGAATACAAAGGAAAGTGCAGTATATCAAAAACTGTTGGATGCAGCCAAAATGGTGCATTGAGGAAGATTTAAAGATCTAAATGAAAATATTCAGAAAAAGAGAATGATCTTAAAAAATTGTTTTAGACAAGAGAATAAAAGAGAAAACATATATTATCTCAATTGATGCAAGAAACCACTTGTAAAATTCAACACTATTCATGATATAAACTGTCAGCAAACTAGGAATGAAAGGGATTTTTCACTTCCTGATAAAGGACATCTATGAAAATAGTATAACTCATTTCATACATAATAAGTGAAGGAATGAAAGCTTTCCTGTAAGATTTAGAACAAGAAATGGAGCCAATTCTCCCGACATCTAGTCAATATTATATTGTTCTTAGTACAATAGGAATAGGCAAACAAATTAAATTTTATATGATTAAAATTCCCACAGAATTTACAAAGAAGTTATTAAAATAAATGAGTCTGGCAAGTTCGAAGGATGCAATATCAATATACAAAAGTCATTTGCTTTTACAATGGCTAGCAATAAACAGATGGGAACTGAAATTACAATATCATTTAGAATAGCATAAAAATACCTAAAGTGATAGGGAGAAAATTGTACCAAAATATTTCAAGACCTGTACAACGAAAACTATAAGGCAAGGCAGAAAAAAATTGAAGTCATAAAGAAATGGGGAATAACCCCTTGTTTATGGATTGAAAGACAATAATTTTAATATGCCAATTCTCTCAATTGAATCTCCTCAAAATATCAGCATGCCTTTTTGGCAAGAATTGACAAACTAATTCACAAAATTTAGGTGAAAGTGTAAAGGACCAAGAATAACAAACAATTTTAAAAGAAAAGAACTAAAGTGGAAGATGTACATTTCATGATCTCAAAATTTACTATAAAGATACAAAAATCAAGGCAAAAAATTACTGGAGTAATTATAGATATATAAACCAGTGGAACTGAATAAAGACCCAAAAATTATGTCTGCACATATATGGTCAATTAAATTTCAATAATGGTTTCAAGGTAATTTTATTGAGAAAGATAATCTTTTCAACCTATGATGTTGGAACAACTAGATATCCACATTGGGGGAGAAAGCAAATATTAACCTCACAACATATAAAAGTCTTAACTTGTATAATTAAAATTAAAAGCTTAAATTCTAAAACCTCTTGAAAGAAAAAATAATCTTCATGGCTATGGTGTAGGCATATACACACACATATATACATATATATATATTAGGACACAAAACAAATAAAAGGAAATATTAGTGACTTGGATGTCATCAAAATTAAAATGTTCTGCTTTTCCAAAGACACCAAGCACACCACAGAATGCAAGGATATATTTGTAATATATGAAAAAAAATATATGTACATATATATATATTCCTGATAATGTATAGTATGTGTGTGATACCACTTGATTAAGGACTTGTGTGTAGAATATATTAAAAACACTGACAACTCAATAATAAGACTAAAAGCCCTATTAAAAATGTGTCCTGTTTAAACCAGATAATTCACAAAAGAAGATATACAGATAAGCACATAGAAATATATTTAACCTCATTCATCAGCATGCAAATGCAAACTAAACCATAATGAGAAAACACATAGAATGGCTAAGATTAAAAGAACTGACAACTCTAAGAGTTGACAAGGATGTGGACCAACTGGAAGTTGCACTGATGTGAAAAATGTTAAAACCACTTTGGAAACAGTTTGAAATTTCTTATAAATTTAAGCCTACACTTATCACAGGACCCAGCAATTCTACTTCTAGATATATATCCAAGAGAAATGAAATCATATATCAACAAAGAGGCTTTTACATGATTGTTCCTAGTAGTTTTATTCATAATACTGCCAAACTGTAAGCAATCAAAAGCCACCAGAAGTTAAATGGATGAATAATTTGTTATATTTAAACAATAGAATACTACTCATCATTCACATGCAGCAAATTACTGAAGCAGACAAAATATTACAAGAATGCTGGAAGAAGTCATATTCTGAAAAGTATGGGGACTGTATGATTTCTTTCATATGAAACTGTAGAAAATACAAATCGAATCTATAGTACCAGAAGGCAGGCCAATGGTAGCCTCAAGATATTTGTTGGAGGGAATGATTACCTGGGAAGGGGCACAAGGAAACTTTTTGGGGTGATGTATATAGTCTATATATTTACTGTTATTTTGGTTACTACAGTGTATACATTTTTCAAAACTTGTATGCTTAAAATAGTTCAACTTTACTGTATATAAATTAAATCTTAATAAAGTTGATTTAAAGGAATACAAAGGTCAACCCCATTAGTGGAACCAAAAGTTCACCATGGTATCAGAATGTCCCAAACATCGTTTAGATTAAGCTGCTGTGATATAAAATTGAAGACTTCTGAGAAAGGCAACAGCATACTTGTGGTTCCTAAGATGGCTTTAACTTATAAGAGGCTTCATTGACTTTATACTTTTCTATTGAAATAAAAATAATATACATATATTTTTATATTGACTTTAATGTTGGAAAGGTTACAAAGTGAAAAACTATCGTTTTAGAGGCATAACAACATTTTAGCAAGTTAAAAGATCATTAGGCATTTAAATTTCATTGTAAATTTCTGAGATTTCAGTCTTAAAGACAATAAGATAGCGGATAAGAAGGATTGATAAATAATATAAGAGGAAAAAGGAATAATGAGAAACAAATGACTTAGGGGACCAGGTCAAGTTGGGATGCATAGACACAAATCTAGAAGGGCAATCACATGGAAAAGCTGAACCTATCTTTCATGTACTATATAATAATAAGGTCTACATCTGGCCTGGACCCATTCAGAATCATTATCATATTTTTCCAACCTGGAATATTTCTCATATAGATTCAGTTGAAATGAATCTTTTCCTTTTTGCCTTCAAATCAGGGTTTCTTAACCAGGGTCCAAGAGCTTGAATTGAAATTCAAAAAAACATTCTTGCCAGGACATGTTGGTGCAGGTGTGATATATTTATTAAATAATACACAGTATAGTGTGTAGTTTCCACCTGACTGGCAAAGGGGTCCATGGAACAAAAAAGGTTAAGAACCCCTGCTTTAAATGATATGATCAAACATCTTTACCTAACTTCCAAACTTCTTTTGCACTTTCTCACAAAATATCAAATATCATTTTCACTTCTTTTTTAACCTCAAAGAATATGCAATTCATGTTATCACTCATTGCTTCACCCATTTTATGCATGCTTTGCTATTACTTTTGAGCATATTTTCATTCTTTGGCTTATATTCAGAAAGGACAAATCAAAGTGAATTTTGTCTTACCAAATTGATCACAGGAAAATTACATACAACCCAAAGCTACTTGGGTTCTTTGCTTAGAAATTCCAGGACAATCCTAACTGGCTCTTGGCTATGTAATATCGAACTCATTTTTTCCGGACTTTTGGGACATTGGAAGTGTATAGAGAGCTATTTGAATTGGTGGCTAGCCAATTGATCATCTTAGGAATCATAATCCTGTACTGGGCAGCACTCCCGCTAACCTTTCATTGGCTCCTTCAAACAGAAAACATTTCTAGTACTGCCTGATGAAGGCAAAGTCAAAAGCTTGAAGTGATTTAATCACACAAATCTTTTTTTTATAATGACCATTAAACATATTATAAAGCTCAAATTTAATTTTGATTTTATTCATACTAAAACTTCTAACCCAAGCACTGCGTTTAAGCAAAATTACCTCAGTTTTTTTATTCTATGGTTTTTGAAGACCTGTCCTCAAAGAGTTTATTTTACTTGACATCAACCCATCACAGAAACTGAAGAAATATATTGTGAATGATATGCTGAGATTTCAAGCACTCATAGCTGAAATCTCAACTATTATTTTATATTTTAATATAAGTTATTTTCTAGCTATATTGAAAATGTAATATGTTTAAAATGATGATAAGCATAATCTATTATGCAACTCCTCTCCAAAACAAAATACAAAACATTGCTAATATTATTGTAAATTTCCCTCAAATTATTTTACATGTACATGGTTATACCTAGTTTAGATTTTGTTATATTCAATTGTGTCCTTTTTCACTTCACATAAACATGTGTCCTTGTCTCTAAAGCCTCATAAATATTTTTAAATAAACTTTAATTTTAGAACAGTTTTGGATTTACAGAATTGTTGTAAAGATAGGACAGAGTTCCCATATACCTCATACCCTGTTTCCGAGGTTATTAACATCTTACATTAACATTGTTCATTTGTTTGAATGAATGAAACGTTACTGATACATTAGTATTAACTAAAGACCTTACTTTATTCAGATTTACTTAGGGTTTTTTTTTGTCCTATTGTCATTTTTCTGTTACAGGGTTCCACTAGGACCCACACTACATTTAGCCGTCATTTCTCCTTAGGCTTCTCTTGGCTGTGACAGTTTCTCAGACGTTCCTTATTTCTGATGACCTCCATTGAATGAGGGTTAACTGTCCTTCAATTGAGATTTGTCTGATGTGTGTCTCATGATTAGACTTGTATCATGGGCTTTTTGGAGGAAGACCATAGAGGCAAGAGGTCACTTACATCCTGACTGATGCTTTACAGCCCTGGGACGACTACAGGTACATACTATCAGCTTGAATTATCACTGCTCACGTTAACCTTGACCACCTGGTTGAGGTGGTCAGGTTTTGCTCATGTAAAGTATTCTCTTCCCCACTGCCCCACTGCTTTCCAAATGGTGCTTTTTGGAAGAAAGTCACTTTGTACAACCTATGCTAAAGCAGTGGAGAGTTGTGTTCCATCTCCTTGAGGGAAAAACATGTACTTGAATTAT
Organism: Tolypeutes matacus; assembly: GCA_026826555.1. Classification (NCBI taxonomy): domain Eukaryota; kingdom Metazoa; phylum Chordata; class Mammalia; order Cingulata; family Chlamyphoridae; genus Tolypeutes; species Tolypeutes matacus. The sequence goes on along the minus strand of JAKSZT010026914.1, from coordinate 8,104,796 downwards.
TTGAAATACTTCTGTGAGATTTGCCCATTATCCTGCATTTATTTGTTTGTTCAATCATTTATTTATATTGGTATAGGTTTATGGATATTTATTTTATATTTTGACTTATAATCCAATGCTACTTTATTTTGTTGCTCAAATATTTCAAACTTTGGTCGTTGAGAACTCTTTCAGTGAATCTTGTGTCTCTGACTTATCCCCACCGTAGTTTTATATTTGTTTTAAATTTTGGGGAACTTTCTTACTTTCTGGCCCTACAAGATATTCCATGATTATCTTGTATATTTCCTGCCCAGTTCAGGCATTACTCCAGTGAGCCCCTATTCATTATGTTGGAGAAAGGCATTAGAAACCAAGATCTGGGTATGAGATGTCTATGTAAATTTTGGTGGTTTGCAAATATTTTCTCCCAATTTTTGGCTTCTTCATTTCTCTTACAGGTGGCTTTTGCAGAGCACAAATTTTTAATTTTAATAAAATCCAATTTACTTTTACTTTCATAAGTTGTGCTTTGGGTATTGTATCTAAAAACTCATAAGCAGGGAAACGGATGTGGCTCAAGAGGTTCGGCGTCCGTCTACCATATGGAGAGACCGGGTTCGATCCCCAGTACCTCCCAGTAAAAAAAAAATAATAAATAATAAATAAATAAAACACATTAAAAAAAAAAAACAAAAAACTCATAAGCAAACTCAAGGCCACCTAGATTTTCTCCTATGTTTTCTTAGAAGCTTTATAGCTATGCATTCTGTCTTTAGGTCTATGATCTACTTTGAATTCATTTTTGTGAGGTCTATATCCATCCTCCCTCCCTCCCTCTCTCCCTCCCTCCCTCTCTCCCTTTCTTTCACCTTTTCTCTCTTTCTCTCTTTCTTTCTCTTTCTCTTCCTCTCTTTCTCTTTCTTTCTGTCTCTGTCTCCCTGTCTCTCTCTTTCTGTTGCTCTGTCTCTTTCTCTTTCTCTCTCTCTTTCTCCTCCCTCCCTGCCTCCTTCCCTTCCTCCCTTCCTTCCTCCCTTCCTTCCTCCTATTTTGCATGTGATCATCTAATTGTTTCAGTACCAGTTGTTTAAAACACTATCCTCTCTTCATTGAATTGCCTTTGATCCTATTCAAAGATAATTTGTCTATATAGTACCACCTTGTTTTACATGAAATCAACACATGCAAATTTAGGTGTATATGATTGGCAATGGGGGAAAAAAAAGGCAGAGAGGAAGAATTAAAATTTATATATATTTTATATATATATATATTTCTACGATATATATATGATATATATATTTAAATATATATATATCTAACGATTAATTTTGTTTACTTATTGTTACTAGAATGTTTATTTGCCTTGTTTATTAAAATGTGTGATAGGTATATTCATATAAGAAATACTTATTAAATTAGGAGGCTTGCTATTATGCTCTAATTTAAACTTACATGAAGGGTCTTAGAATGTAGGACCTCCCATAAAATGAGGTTCTGCTGTACTTCTGTGGATCTAAGTCAGGGCTCTTTCTCTAGTCCATTGATTTATGTGTGTATCATTTTGCCAATACCATGATGCCTTGATTACTCTAGCTTCACAGAGAGTCTTGAAATTGGGTAGTGTGAGCATTCCAACTTTGTACTTCTTTAGCATTGTAACCGGATTTTTGTCTAGGTCCTTGGCTAAACTGCAGGAAATGAATTTCAAGAGGATGCCACTTTGATTAGGCCAGTAATGTATTAATGTAGGGAGGGAGGAGAAATGGAAGAAAATAACAGATCATAGGTCCCAGGTAGAGAGGAAGGGACTAAAGAATGATAAAGAGGGCTGATTTACGGAATACAATTTCCCATTATAGATTATAAATGCCCAGGTTTTACTTGCATATTGATCCAGGCAGGGACGAAGAAGGCCAGAACAGGGGTCCAAAGGCAAGAGAAAGAGAGACTGTTCAGCCTTTGCACTTACTTTTTAAACCATTAATTCTTCTACACCTTTGCTGATGACACAGGAGGAGTCCCAGCTGTTTGCTGCTTTGATTGATTACCGCATCCATCAATCCCCCAGGAGGGCCCAATGATAAAGCCCCTGGAGACCATCCAGGGCTTCTGGCTTCCGGGGGAAATCTTGTTCTGAATGGGAGAATCTGTGAGAGTTTTCCAGCAGCCATCTTGGGGCTATTGATATCCATGTAGACTTTTTGCCAGGTTCCAGATCCAACTATTGATTCCCTATCTAGCCTGTTTCATTCCCCCCTCAGAGTGTTTACACTTTTATTCTTAAAGGGGTCCTAAAGCAAGATGGTCATTCTTCTGTAATTACTTCCTGCTGGTTAGGGGCAGGAGGGCCTACTTTCTGTTTGTTTTTGTTTGTTTGTTTGTTTTGAGGCTGGTCTTCCTTAAATATTCCTCCTCAGAGACAGTTTGTGTCTTTCAGCTCTTTCATTTGTAATTCACTATTATTATATTGGAGCTTTGTTGGTGTGGTGGTAAGATGTACGCTTGTGGAACATTTTGTAATGTTCTAGTTAAATCTAAGTCTTTTAGTGAGCTAGCATTTTTGGCTTGTGATCTTTACAAGTGTTTCTTCATGTATAGTTTCCCATATTCCCACCTCCTACCCCTAATCCCCACCCTCGCAAACATAAGTGAAATAGGAAAGCCAAAGGGGGCTGGAGTGATAGGAATGCCCTACCTCTGTGACATGAATGTGACAGGAATATGGTAGTCTTTTCCCTGGAAAGTAGGCCTTTATTACCGAGAAGACCCTGAGAGCATTTCACAATGATTCTTCTTCCTCTCTGTGGAGCAAGTTGCTATACTGTGTGTAGGAACACAGGCTCAGGCACAGCAAAGACTTTTAGCAAATGACCACTTTATTACTTATAAAACAAAGGGTTCAAAAGAGCAGGGGAAGCTATTTCATCATAGCTGGTCTCCTGGGGAGGCCAAAGCTAGTGTCAGGGTCAGTGGATGCAGTTCTGCACACCCCACTATGCAATGGAGAGGAGATACGAATCTCCATAGTGTGGTGTTTACACAGCCGGGGGGGCGGAGGGATGGGGCATCCTGCCACTGAGAGTTCCCACCCTGAGAAGCAGCAAGGGCTGCTTGTTCCTGGTTTCCAGGTTTAAGTTATGGTCAGGCCATTCCATTAGACCTAACATCTCACCTGGGCTGTGGAATGGAAACATATTGAAACATCTGCACATAATAGAAAAGGAGGTGGGTAGGCTAGGGCTGTAAGATGGACTCTAGGTGTGCCCTTGACTTTTCCTGCACTCTCCCCTAGCTTGAATCAAGAGGGAATATTTCTCTGTCTTCAAAATGAGAATCTGGAATGGTTCCTGGAGGTAAAGTCCATGGATGTGATCCCCTCCCCTCCCTTCCCCACTAAGACTGTACCCTCAGGAGTTTCTCAGTTTCATGATAGTCCACATTTAGGCTCTAGCAATTCCCATTCATTAAAATTGATCTGCAAATGACTGGGTTGGGGACCACTAAAATAAAAGATTTCCTTCTAGTGGTCTTTTCTTCAACTACATAACTATCAAATCTTCTCCTGCCAGAAGAGTCTGAGTAATACAAATCAAATCTCCATACAGTATACCAGCATATTTTGATTTTTTCATCCCCATGATATATTGTATATTATGCAAATTAATTGCAAACATAAAGGAATGAGTCCTCTCACATTCATCATGATATCTGAGAAGCCCTAGAAGGTCTTGGAGAAAGATCTCAACCTAGGGTAGGAGGGTACTTGACACAGTCCAAGAAGAATTCAAGGACTAGCTATATAACATCAGGAAAATTTAATGTAAAGCGACAGTACATACTCAAGACAGAAGTGCAGGCATGCTTGTACAAATTGCATGAGTTGCCCCTACTGAAGCTGGGGTACTGTTTTATTAAAGCTGTTTCCCCCTTTCTTGCCCCTCCATGTAAATTAGGACTTGTAAGTCCCAACGTTCTCATTGGTCTGCTTTATGCAAAAGGGAGATTGAAAACTCTAACTTTTTACTAACTCAGGTATTCTTCAGAACGGGAACTGTCCAGGGGAGTGGTTGGTGAAGCATGTGGTAGTCAGGTGATGGGTGGGCCTTTTGTCATCTGGCATCTTTAGGCCTTAGGTTTTGAACGGGTGATTTTCCACTGCAGTTAGGTATTATCTGATGGTAATTTTCCATTGGTCTTCCTCCTTTGTCAAGTTATGTCCCTTCTCCTACCTTTCCCTACCTCAATCACTTTTCATAGCAGGTAGAGAGAGTGTTATGAAACATTAAATATTGAAAAGGGCAAAAAATGCCCATAGTATTCCATCTCCCAGTGAAATAAAAAGTATATTGGATGTTTGTTACATGTAAAAGCTACCATTTTACAACATTCTTTCTATGTGTGATGAAATCTTTCTCACATAGGTCCACCTCCCATAAGCAGTAAAAAAGAGGCCAGCTATTTCTACTCTCTGGCACCAAATAGGTTGTGTCAACTGGAGGCTTGAATTCTTCAGAATTGACTCAAAGGCACAAGGAAATTGAGAAATTCTTCACATTGGTATCAAGTGGGCAGCAGTGGCAATAGCTTAGAGAGTGGTGGTAGAGCTTGTCCATTTTCTAGTTGAGATTCTATAGACTTCCATCTGATTCTGTAAATACCAAATATTTTCTCTTGAGCTAATCTAAGTCAATTTCTGATAATTGCAATAAAGAAATCTCATTTTTTAGAGAGATCCATTGATGTCTATTTGATTTTATTAGCAAGAGCACCCCAAATGAAAATCAAATGTTTCATTATTTTTATTTGATATCAAGGGAGGAAAATGAATTGTTATACTATAATCATTGTATGGTTGCATACCAAGAAGAAAACATTACGAAACATCTGCTCTTATAAATGATATTAGACGTATCTCTTTTCTTAGAAACTGTGTCACTTCCATGCCTCCTTAATCCCACAAAATTATTAATTTTGTGTTAAGAAAAGAAAAAGTGTCAATCTACTTGAATAAAAAATATATTTTCCTAGCCATAAAATATATCATGTTTTGGAGCTAAGTCTCTGTCAGGAAATGTTTCTTAGAAGAGGTAATCTTGCACTAAGTCAAGTACATGATTTTTGAGGCAACAAAGAAAAGATAGGAGAGTCTAGACTCAAAGAAAGACAATAGGCAAAGGCATGAAAATGTGAAAGAACAGAGCTCTTTCAGGGAACTGTAAGTGATGTGACTGAAGGGGAAGTGAACTGAACTGGGAATAAAAGTGAAAAATTAAGCTGTAAAACAGTGGTCTTAACTTTTGTTGGATAATTGAATTCCACTAATTATTTGGGGGAAACTGGCTTAACCAGAAAAGACATATTTTATTTTGTAAAGAATTTATGGGCAATAGTATGCCTATCTATGGACTCATGATCATGTAGGGCCTCTTACGTGATGCTAAAATATTTATTATTTTTGCTCACTAGGATACATGAATGATTTTATTGGGACCAGATGGTAGAATAGGGATTTATATGATGTGATCATGCATCTAAATCATCCTGGCATAAGCATTCACCAAGATTATTTTCCAGATTACTGCTTATTGTTAGTTTAGGAACTATTACTACATGTTGCCTTGTTACTTCCCCTCTATTATAGATTACCTTTACTGTATTGCCATTCCTCTGGTTGAGCTATCTTCTGTTGTTGATCACTCCAATACTCCCCCTCTGTTCTTGGGGCAAGGAATGCTACTCTCTCCTTTGTATTATTTCATTTCAAGTATGGACATAGACCTTTTCCTCTTTTCCCAAAGCATATACCATACAGCTGTAATTTTAATCGGGGTTTAACGAAATGTTAAAGACTGTGAGTGAAAAATGTAATACAAAGAGTAAATTACAACATCTGACCAAGCCTGGGGTCACACTTATCCAATTTCAACCAATTTCTACCAACTTCTTTCTAATAACTCTAGAACTGTTTCAGGCAACTTTGGGGCTTGGAATCTATACTAAATGTATTCTATGACCCAGTAAAAGAAGATCAACCCCTTCAATTGATCTAATCTTTCGTTCATGAAGCTTCATTATTCACCCCAAGATAAATCTTCCTAGATGGATTGACAATTGGGAGAATTTATTCTTTTCAAAACATGTTAGGTAGCCTCCAAATAAAGAAATCATTATTTCCTTCCCTCCTTGTGGATGCATGCATGGAGATGGGGAATCTATTTCTCTACCCCTCCTCCCAGAATCTGGGGTGGCTTGTGACTTGCCTTAAGTAATACAATGTAGCAGAAATAATTCTCTGCCAGTTCCTTGACTAACCTTCAAGAGAAGGACATTGCACCTTCTGTTTCCTTGAAAGCAAGTACCATATAAGATGTCTGACTACCCTGATACTAATATGTTGTGGGAAATCCCATCCTAGCCATAGCGAGAGACCTTTAAAAGAGAGAAGAATGTATAACCACCCTCAAGTTGTTGCAGCCATCCCAACTGAGGTATCAGAGATGAGCAGTAAAGTCACCTTGTCAGTTCCAGGACCAACAAACATCCATGTAAAACAGATGAACTGCCCACCTGAATTCAGTCCAGGTGTGAGAATCATGAGAAATAATAAACTATGTGTTAAGGTCCTAGATCTTGGTCTGGTTTTTATGCAATTATAAGATGACATAAACAAGGGTAAATAAAACCTACCTATATCTACAGGAGTATTTGTTAATACAGAGACTCCAACAAATATTTCTTGCCCATGCAAGGTCTGTGATCTTTGGAATGATTTATGAATACATCATTATATCCCCCATCCCCTTTGCTGTGGTCATTTTCCTGTTCAAATAACTGTGCAGTTGTCAATAAGGTGAAATATATTAAATATTCTAATTTGTACCATTCTTGCATATTTTGGATAATACCTCCAAAGACAGGATGAAGTATTATTTAAAGAACTGTTGAATATTATTTGCTAATATTTTATTTATGATTTTTTTCATTTAATTTAATAAGTGAAATTGGTATAAATTTTTCTTTTGAGGACCAACATTAATCATTTTATTGTCAACTTAATTTAGCATCTTATTGTGAATGCGCAGTTTACCATTTTCTGTAATATGCAAAAGATTAGGGAATATATTAATTACATGTTCCCTGAAAATCACAGAGATCTTTAATTGATTTTTCAATTCAATGATAATCGCTCATTAATTCAATTAGAGTAGGTCTATTTAATTGTTTTATTTCTTTCTACATTTCTTGAATCAATAAGTGATTTTTATTTTCCCGGAAACTTATTTATTTCAAATTGATATTCAAATGTATTGACATAAGCTGTGTGGTATTTTCTTTGATTCTCAATCATAACTGAAGTGTCTATTTCCTGTATTCTAATGTGTTTTGTGTGGTCTCTTCATTTCTTGATCAGACTTTCATTATAAGAACTGGATTTTTCATTTACTTGTGAACTCCGCTTTTTTTTTTTTACTTTTTTAACTTAATTTTTTTTTTTTAAAGAAGCTTTAGATTTCATATATGTTACATAAAAAATATAAGGGATTCCCATATGCCCCACTCCCTCTCCCTCCCACACTTTCCCACATTAACAACATCCTTCATTAGCATGGTACATTTGTTAACAATTGATAAACACATATTGAAGCATTGCTACTAACTGCGGGCTATAGTTTGCATTATAGTTTATACTCTGTCCCACACAATTTTGTAGGTTATGACAAAATATGTAATGGCCTGTGTCCATCATTGCAGTGTCATGCAGAATATTTCCAATGTCCCAAAAATGCCCTCATATTACAGCCATTCTTCCCTCTCTCCCCTCAGAACCTCTGGTGGTCACTGCCTTTATATCAATGATGAAAGTTCTTCCATTGCTAGAATAATGTTTTTTTAACTTATTTTTTAATCACCCCCCGCCCCTTGCTGCTTGTCTTCCTTTGTTGCGCCAGCTCTCCGTGCCACGCAGGAGCTCCTTCACCAGGAGGCCCCAGAGATCAAACCTGGGCCTCCCATATGGTAAATGGAAGCCCAACCAATTGAGCCACAGCCTCTTCCCTAGAATAATATTAAGTCTATAGTAAAATAATAATAAGTCTACTTTAGTTCATTGTTCATTCCCCAATCTTGAGAATGATTTTGGGATGGTGTGCCCACTCTGCTTCTAAATGAGAGGGAGCTTAGATCCCATTGGGCAGATGGATGGAACTATCATGCATGCAGTTGCAGACACTCTCTGTTCCTTGGGAGTGGTGTTGTCCATCATCATCTCTTTGTTAGTTGTCCTGGGTGAGTCCAATGAACTGGAGAGGAGGTTTTGCAACTCTGCTGAGATTTAGGGCTCAACTGGAATAATGACAGGCCAAAAATTTAAGTCTCTGGGACATAAGTTTAACAAGTATACTGCTAATTATAGGTTCAAATAAAAGGGGGCAGAAAAGCCTTGTGTAGGGAAGCTATAAATGAGTCTAATTCAGTTACATCGGGTAGCATAAATTCCAAAGTTTAAGGCTCACTGACAGGTTACTGAATTCCTGAGCTGTCTGCCCTGCTTATAGTGTCTGGATGTCTCTAGAACCCACAGGAGCACCACTATTTAAGGCACTGTTTACTGTGGCAGTCAATGAAATCCTGCTGAGACATGCATAAGTATAGCCTCTGGAATGACCTTCTGACTCAGTTTGAAATCTCTTAGCCATAGAAACTCATTTGTAAATATATTTCCCCCTTTGGTCAAGGTCTTTTTTCAGATGCATTGCTAGTTTGTGCTTGGGAATAATCCCTTAGTGCCAGGGAGGCTCGTCCCTGGGAGTCATGTCCCATAATGGATGGAAATGAACTCTACTTTTAAAAATTATTCTATTTCATTAGCTTGTCTAATTTCATCTTGGTTCTTTCTAAATATCTTTTGAGTTTTAAAATTTGAATTTATGGATATATGCATGGATGGGTGGATGGACAGATGCATGAATGGATGGCATTTTCAGTCTGTACATTTTCCTTTTAGCTACTTTAGCCATATATCTTTTACTTCATAGGTATTATTGTAATTTATTGGATTATTCTTAAATTTTCTGAGGGTTTCATGGTTATTTGATTGACTGGAATTTGGAATAGTTTTTTGGCACCTCCACTCTGTAAACTTTGTAGATTCTTTTGGCTAGAAGGGATATTAGACATGATCTTGTTGAACCCCGTCATTGTCTAAATAAGAAAGCCAGAGTCTAGAATGAATAAGTAAATTTTACAGTGTTTTTTTAAGATATATTTGGAATGCCCAGTTTTGAAATGATAGGTTACTTCATTTGCCCATTCCATTCTTGATTAACAAGAACAAACCAAAATAAAAACAGTGAAGTCGTTATACTAGGAGGCATTTTTCCTACATCATCTACCAATGAGTTAATTACATATCTAAGGTAACTGTTCACTCATAAGGCCCTTTTAATAATATCCAATCCTAATTGAAAGGAATAGGAGAAAGCAATTTAAAATTTATTCAGCACCTATGTATGTGGTGTCTTTTAGTTCTCATGACAACTAAATAGAATGGTTATTACTTTACATGTGAGGAAATTTGGTTCAGAGATAGTGTCTAAGCTCATATTGATAATGTACACTCAATATGAGAATTGAACACGGCTATTGTTCCAAAGATTCTGAGTTTCCAAGACAAACTCCTTTTAATGAGAAGAGCAAAACAAACTGTCAAAACAGGAATGCTTCCCAAACCTCATGTAAATAAATATGTCATTTAGGGTATATATATTTTTAATAAAGTTTTCAAATTTATCATTTGCCTAAAATATCAAATGTCTATACCTGAAAAATATTTAAACTGCAAGAAGCAGGCTCTATTCCAGCATTTGGGGACTTGGGGATTAACTTGGACTTTTCATCAAGCAGGACAACACTGATATGCAAACAAAGTACTTCAACACATCAGTCAGATTTGATTCCTGGACTGACAGTTCCTGATTAAAGTCAGTATCACGCAATCACCTTTACTATGTGCTCATTTATTGTGGCACTGTCCTAAATCTTATTAATTTTTAAAGTGTTTGAGATATTTCTGGCTCCAGAATGTTTATAATCCAGCCCTCTTAGCAAACAAAACATGGTATTTATATAAAATGCAGAAAAAGCAAAATGAGAATTAATATCCTTCACAGAAACACATGTTAAATCCAGATATTATCATGAAGGTTGCCAAACAAGATAAAAAGTCAGGGAGATGGAAAAGGGGCAATAAAGGACATTAACTCAAATCTTGAGAAACTGTTCACTGGTAGAAATAGTTTACATACTGAAATAAGAACAGGGATAAAATTCCAGCACTTACTTGCCTGACTTTTGACAAGTTATTAAACTTAGTTTCTATATTTATAAAATCTGGATAATTATATCTGTCTCCCAGAATTGTTGAAAGATTTATTTAAATTACATAATGTATATTTTGCTCTGTGTAAGTAGTGGAAAATAATTCAGGGAAATGAGAGCAAGGTAGATAATACTGGTTAAAATGTGGAAAATATACCAGTTATAGGAGAGACTTTTCTCCAATAAACAGGTGGGGAAAGGGACCAGTGTTAAATTAGCCATATAATTTAACAGACTAAAAAACCCCTTGCTTCAAGGATAAAAAAGCTTCTGATACCACTACCAATTATGTGATGATGATGAACATAGTGAAATAAAAGCCTAACTCAGGTGAGATATCTAGTGATTTGTAAATAATGATTATGTCACTACAAAGGTAAAGCATTGGAAGAGGAGATGAAAACAGGAAATGGGAAACTGGTCTCTTTGAAGAAATGAGACTTTGGCTGAAGCTGGTCACTGGCTTTCCTGAGGGCAAGGAATTAAATTGAATTAAATTGAAGGTGGTTGATGCTCACAAATATGTTGTGAATAGAGCTCCCTAATATTGGTTAGTATAAAATCTCAGAAAACATATACAGGAGCCCTGACTTTTCTTATAGGATGACAAGGGAAAAAATAGTACTTATAGTTAATATTGATTGACTGCTAATGATACAGAATCTTGAGTTATCTAGTACTATTTAACTGGAAATTGATGCCCAGAATTCCAGTTATTAGTAGGTGCACAAATAATTTTCTTTGTATACTTTTGATGATTAACAGTGATCAAAATTCTGACTTGACAAATTAACCTGGAGGAAATAATTAAGACAAATAATAAGAAATATCTCATAGATATTTGGCCACATATATAAAGGATAGATCAGCTTAAAATAGGGCTAATGACTAATCACAAATTATATGAAAATATTAAGGCTCACACATACAGCAGTCCATTATCAATTCTTAGCTAAGAATGTAGGAAGAAAAAAAAATATTTATCAATGTCATTAAATTGTTCATCTTCTATACAAAAAAGGAAATGATTTCCTATTATGGAATACCTACATCACAAGTTGATAAATACAATGGTACATTACAAAATGCTTGTTTTCATAAACGTCAATCAAAACTGTGATTAACAGTACTCACCTTACAAAAAATGTGACATGGAGTTAAACTGACATATCAAAAAATCTCTGCTCAAGTCTTTGATGTGGAATATGGAGTTTCAACAAATAAAAGGTTTCTTCTATGCTGTAGTAATTAGACTACAGCACTCCCCAAATTCCAAATTAAACAAATGCTTTCTGCATGTTCAGAGTAGCAGTAAATTAAACAATGCATTATAAATTATAGTTAAGAAGCAATTTTCTTTTGAAAATGTGATGTAAGACAAGATGGGAAAAGTCAATCAGCATCTGATTGTTTCCTCTTTGCAGAAGAAATGTGCTTAGGACAGCTAACAAAGTATGTGAATCTCCTTGGCTTCTAAGACCTCAATCACATATTTGACAATTTCATGTTTTCTTGATTTGCTGAAGTTTCTAAATTTTTAGGTACTAACATGTCATCTTAATGTAAACATTCAAATATTATCTCTTTCAGAGTTATTTTAGTTTACATTATTGTTGCACTATCATTTATTCAGTTACATTTCCCTGTATCTTGTTAGCTTGGGAGAGGTGGTTTTATTCTCAGAATTTCAAGTGAGATTGAAAGGTAAAAAATATAAATCTAAGACACTAATACCATCTAAACCAATTAGAAATTTGTTAAAAAAAAAAAAAAAATTCTGATGAAAAGACCTAGGCTCTGTTCGTGTCATATATATAATGTGTAAAAAAATCATGTGTGTAGAATTTCTTCAGATGAATTATTGAAGACTAAAATTAATTCATTGTACTATGAGCCTTGATAAAACATATGTTGTCTTTGATCACAGGGCAAATCAGTGTATTATAAATTGTACATTTTGCTGTAAATAATAAATTACCAATTATAATTTTATTTAGGGTGATTTAAAAAGTGTTCATATTTCTATTATTTATCAAAGAATAATGAGAGATATATCAAAGGGAGATCACAGTCAACATTTCAAGTTGTATGTTAGCCAAACACTGGACATTAAAACTGTATATGAATAGCAAGTGCATAACTAAAATAGAGATTGATTTCACAAGAAAGCTTTATAATAAAGACCAAAGATAAAACAATCTAAAAAAATATATGAAAAAAATTGTCACTGAATTGAAGAGGAAGGTAACACAGAATTAGGAAGTTAGATAATTACAAGTGAGAAGATAATCGTTTCTGCTTATTATATTCCCAGATTTTTTTCAAATTATATATTGAGGCACTTTAAGACAAACACTATTTGTCTTTGATGACTTAAAAGCCATGGAGGGCAGGGGGAGTTCAGAAGGAAGAAGAAATGTAAACATGCAAGGAGTTGTAGGTGTAGGTGTAAACATGCAAGGAGCAATGATGAATGAGAGAAGGGATCATTTGGACATGGGCTAAGTATAACAGGTCTCAAGTTCAAATAAAGCTCTGGCATAAAGTTGCTTCCTGTAACAAAGTTTGCCATTTTAGGTAAAATCAAAGTCCTGGTGATGTGCTAACAGTCATCATATTAATATATTTGCGCCTAACTTTATGGTTTCCCCCAGCCTTACCCCACATCAGACATTTAATAATCAAAGTTTGATCATATTCCTTTATCTACTTGTTTCTATTTCTGTAGAAGGGGTAGCACCAAGGTTCTATCATGTCAAAGCCCTGCAAATGCCATGCTTGAACCTGTAGTCTCCCCATACCTTCCACTTCATTTCAGCGGAGGAGCATGATTAGTAGTCGAGTTTGAAAGATGCTCTGGCCAAGTTTTAAAAACTGAGCCACAATTCGATTTCATTTCCTGCTTTCCCTATGGTCAGGAGTAAGAGAGGGATGGAGACAAAGTTTTGTCAAGATAAGCAACTGATATCATACAACTCAACAGTAAAAGAGCAAGCAATTCAATTAAAAAATGGACCGAAGACTTATATAGACATTTCTCCACACAGGAAATACAAATGGCCAAAAAGCACTTGAAAAAATGTTCAATATCACTAGCTATTAGGGAAATGCAAATTCAAACAGCAATAAGATATCATCTTATACTGCATAGAATTGCCATTATTAAAACAAACAAACAAACAAAAAACAACAGAAAACAAAAAGTGCTGGAGAGGTTGTGGAAATAGAGGAACACTCCTTCACTGTTGGTGGGATTGTAGAATGGTGCAGCCTGTGGAAAACACTTTGGTGGTTCCTCGGGAAACTAAATACAGAACTGCCATATGATCCAGCAATTCCTCTATCAGGAATATATCCAGAAGAACTGAAAGCTGTGACACGATGTTCATATTGATGTTCAAGCCGCATTATTCACAATTGCAAAAAATGGAATCAACCCAAGTATTCATCAACTAATGAATGGATAAACAAAATGCGGTATATACATACGATGGAATACTATACTGCAGTAAGAAGAAATGAAATTGGGACATATAGGATAACAAGGATGAATCTTGAAGACATCATGCTAAGTGAAATAAGCCAGACACAAATGGATAAATATTGCATGGTCTTACTAACAGAAGAAATACATGGAGTTAACACTTAGAGTATAGGTTATTAGAAGACAAGAGGAGGGCTGTGAAGGAGTACTGATATTTAATGTATGTAGAAGTTTTAATTAACTTGACTGTGAATGTGTGGAAATGGATAGAGTTGATGGTAACACATTATAGTGAATAGCAGCTGCTTTATAAATGGAATTGTGACCGAAAATGGTAGTCTAGGGATGTAAATGTCATTTGAAAGAAAGCTAGAGAAAAATCTGGTGAACTTAGAGGTGGATGAGAATTGTGCTTAATAATACAAATGCAAGAATGTTCTGTGAATTAGAACAGATGGGAGTCACTATTACAGGGTGGTTGGAATATGGAGAAGCATGGGAAAAATACAGTTAATGCAACCTATGGACTATAGTTAACAGCAATACTATAACATTCTTGCATCAATGCCAAAGGTGTACTGTATCGATAATAGGGGGCTACAGAAATAATATGTCAAATGTACCTTATAGACCATAGTTAATGGTAATAGTCTGATGATATTATCTCATAATCTGTAACAAATATTCCACAACGGTGTGGTGTGTTGGTGAAGGGTTGATGTATATATGTGCATAATTGTTTTGTAAGTTCACAACCTCTCTAACAGACATATATTTTTGAAAAAAGATAAGCTTCTGATACCAAAAGGCTTGGGATTGAGCCTTTGATCATGACAGAGGTGTGGCTAGTGCTTCCCAAATTAAACAACTTAAAATTTTCAACAGACATAGGTTAGGAGTCTTGAGTCTTGACATTTAAGATATTAGATCGTTTGCAGGGGTTCTTAATCAGGGGTCCACAGACCCCAAAGGGTCTGTGGAAAGATTTCAGGGGATCCATGAGCTTGAATTGAAAAAAAATCAACTATTATCTTTATTTTTTCTGACCTCTAACTTAAATCTAGCATTTCCTTCACTTAAGAATGTATGCAATAAATGAATTACAGTAGTATTCACCTAACTGGCAAATGGGTCTGTGGAACAAAGAAGGTTAAAGAACCCCTGATTTAGTGTTATCACAGAATGCAATGGATAACAGGGATCCTGCATTTTCTATCTCAGTGAGCTTCACCCAATAGAAAGCTATTATATTCACCCTTATTTGTTCAATGTTTTCAAACATCCATAAACACCACCCCTTCTCTGTTGACAGTGATACGTTCCACTATAGAGCTGAAAATACGGCTAATTTTCAAGTCTCCTTCTTGGCTAGCCATGAGCATTTGGCCTAATTTAGAAAAAACAAAAAACCCAAGTGGAAGTGTGCTCTGACCCTCCTTGGAAAGAATGTTCTCCATAATAGCGACAACTAGGAGCAAAAAAAGCCCCTTTGCTTTCGTCAGATGTTTTTATAGTTGACTATAATTTCTGAAACTGTAGCAGTATCAGAACCCTAAGGGGAAGCCAATAATCTGGGGTGATGGATCAGAAAATGGAAGAAAATTTCAACAACTTATTAAAGAATGTAGTTATAAAGAAAGACAAAATTTTAATAGCAACAGAAACTAAAGATATCTGATAATTCTAATGAAACCTATGCAAGAATTTAATATGGAAAAAAATGTTAAAACATAAAAGAAGACATAAAATTGTTATTTTATAATATGCATGTGAATGGAAAGTCTCAATTTTGTGAAATGACCATTTCCCTCAGATTATTCCACATATTTATTGCAAATACCACCAGAGGCACACTTGTGTGTGTGTGCATGTGTGTAGGGAGAGAAGTTTAAAAAAGGTAACTATACAATTAATAGGAAATAGCAAGTGCTAAAAATACACAAGACAATTTTGGGAAAGAAAAACAAGTTGGGAAATAGGCCCTACTGTATTCTGACTTATTTTAAATTTCCATGACTAAGATAATTAGCTTTTGGGACATAAACAGACACAAAGAAAAGTAGAGGTTATGAGAGAAGCAAGAAGTAGACCCACTCAAAATTTCAAAATTGCAAGTCAGTAGGAAAATTATAAACTCTGTACTTATACAAATGGCTATCAATTTGGAAAATAACAAATAGACTAATTTTAGGGAGATTACAAAACAATTGTGAATAGAAAACTTCTAGAAGATCAAATAGGAAAATATCAAAGAAGGGAAGATATTTGTTTAAAGGCCAGAAGAGCACAAACCATAAATAGTCAAATGTGTCACTTTTTTCTATGTCAACATTTAAAGAACTCTCAGCAGGTTGGAACAAGCCTCAAAGACTGTCCTTGCGGAGCAGATATAGCTCAGTGGTTGAACACCTGCTTCCCAAGTACCAAGTCCTGGGATCAATCCTCAGATACTTCCTTAAGAAAAAAAAAGACTATCCTTTGAGAAGGGGGCCTGTGTTTAATTGGATTATGCTATGGAGCAATTTCTTCCCCCGAGTATTGTCAAAAACAGTAGAAGTGTCAACCTGCATGCATGGAGGCTAATAAACTGACTGCTTCTGTTGGTATCACAGACAGCTAACATTGAGATTTGTGGAAACATCGTCAAAGAGAGAGCCCGGGTGACTGTGCATATGACCAGCCTTTCACATCTGAGGAGCAGCAGCAGTGGCTATATACTGCTGGGGAAATGAACTTCACTGAAATAATCCACTGAAGTCACTAAACTGATAAACAGGTAAACAATACTAGCAGCAACAATACCTGGGTATCCAGAGTTGCTACAATATGTTATATAAAATATCCAATTGTCAACAAATAATTTAGTAAGCATACAAAGAAACAAGAAAATATGACATACACACAGGGAAAAAAAAAACAATCATTAGAAGTTTCCTGTGAAAAGGCCCAAATGTCTGACCTAGAAGACAAATACATCAAAGAAGCTATTATAAATATGTTCAAAGAACTAATCAAAACCATGCTTAAAGAAATAAAAGGTATAATAACAATGTCTTTCAAATAGAGAATATCACCAAGAGATTAAAAAAATTATTTTTAAAAAGACAAATTCTGAAATTAAAAAGTACAATAAATGAAATGAAAATTCATTAGAGATGCTCAAGCATAGATTTGAGCTGGCAGAAGAAAAAATCACTGAACTTGAAGGTTACGCATTCTGAAGAAAACAGAAAAACAAACGAAGAAACTGAATAGAGTCTCTGAAATGTAGGACACAAATTAAGTGCACTTATGTACATGTCATGTGAGTACCAGAAGAATAGTTGAGAGATAAGAGAACAGAGAAAAATATTTTAAAGAAATAATGGCTGAAAATTTCCCAAAGCACAATGAACTCCAAATAGGATAAATGCAAAGATAACCACACATACACATCTTAGAAAAAATATTGAAATCCAAAGAAAATTCTTGAAAACAGCAAGAGAAAAACAACTTATACAAGAGAATCCCAGTAAAATTAACACCTGACTTTTCCTCAGAAACAATGCAGAACAGAAAGTTAATATCAGAAAAAAAATTACACTAAGTGAAAGAGACCAGACACAGAGTACTACATATTGTATGATTCCATTTATAAAATGTAAATATAGATCAATTTATAAAGATGAAATTAGATTAGTGGTTGTTTCTTATTATTATTGAAATAATGAAAATGCTTTAATAATGATTCAAGTGATAAATGCACAACTATGTGATTATACCAAATGTCACTGATTATATCCTTTGGATGAATTGTATGCTTTATTAATATGTACCAATAAAATTGATTTGTTTAAAAAAATAAAACAAAATGATAATCCAATAAAAAGAGTAGCCCTACATAACCACTAATCTATTTGTCTCTACAAATTTATTTTATATTTACATTTCATATAAATGGAATCATACCATATGCAGTACTTTGTATGTGGTTTCTTTCACTTAGCATAATTTTTTTAAAATTATTTTTTTAATTAGAAAAATTGTAGGCTTAGAGAAAAGTCATGTAAAATAGTACAACATGTATACCGCCCAATTGTTGACACTTTGCACTACTGTGGTACCTTTGTTACAATTGATGAAAGAAAATTGAAATACTACAATAAACTATACTCTGTAGTTTACATTAGGTGTAATTTCCCCCCAGATACCACTCTATTATTACTACTTTGTAATTGTGCCTTCCATTTGCTGTAATTCATGAAAGAACATTCTTATGCTTGTAATATTCGGTTTCTCTGTGTTGTACAGTCCCATGTTTTATCTTTTAAATTTCATTCTAAACATACATGACCCAAAATTCCTATTTCAACCACATTCACATACTTATTTCAGTGCTGTTAATTACACACACAATGATGTGCTACCATCACCACCATACATTTCCAAACCTTTACAATCAACCTAAACAGAAATTCTGTACAAATTAAGCTTCAGCTCCCCATTTCTATGCCTAATCTATCCCCTAGTAACCTATATTCTAAATTTAACTTTCTGAGTTTGCTTATTATAATTAGTTCATATTAGTGAGATCATGCAATATTTGTCCTTTTGTGCCTGGATTATTTCACTCAGCATAATATCCTCAAGATTCATCCATGTTGTTGCATGTATTAGGGCTACATGCCTTTTTACATCTGAATAATATGCCATCGTATGTATATATCACATTTTGGTAAATACTTTTGGACACTTGGGTTGCTTCTACATTTTGGCAATTGTGAATAATGCCTATGAACATCAGGCAAATATCTGTTTGATCTGTTTGAGTGCCTGCTTTCAATGCTTCTTGGTATATACCTAGTAGCAGAATTGCCAGGTCATATTGTAATTCTATACTTACCTTCCTGAGGCCTGTTTTCCACAGCGTCTGCAACATTTTATAATCCGACAAGCAATGAAGGAGTGTTCCTAATTCTCCACATCCTCTCCAACACTTGTAATTAAAAAAAAAAAAAATTGTAGCCATTAAGGTGGGTATGAAATGATATCTGTTATTTGCATTTCCCTACTATTTAGTCATATAATCTTTTCATCTGCTTTTTAGCATTTGTATATCCTCTTTGGAGAAATGTCTAGCCAAGTCTTTTGCCTATTTTTTAAAAGTGGGTTGGTTGTCATTTTATTATTGAGTCATAGGATTTCTTTACACATTTGGGTATTAAAACTTTATGAGATATGTGATTTCCAAATATTTTCTCCCATTATGTAGGTTGTCTTTTCACTTTTGTGACAAAGTCCTTTGCACAAAAGTTTTTAATTTTCAGTAGGTCCTATTTATTTTTTCTTTTGTTGCTTAAGCTTTGGATGTAAAGTCTAAGAAACTGTTGCCTAACACAAGATCCTGAAGATGCTTCTGTGCATTTTCTTCTAGGAGTTTTATACCCCTGGCTCTTATATTAAGGTCTTTAAACCATGTTAGCTAATTTTTGTATATAGTGTGATTTGGGTCCTCTTTCATTATTTTGCATATGGATATCCAGTTCTCCCAGCACCATTTGTTGAAGAGGTCATTCTTTCACAATTGAGTGAACCTTTCACAACCTTGTGAAAAATCAATCAGCCAGATATATGAGCATCTATTTCTGAACTCTCAGTTCCATTCCATTGCTTGATATGTCTGTCCTTGTGCCAGTACCACGCCATATTGACCACTCAAGCTTTGTAATGTGTTTAAAGGCAGGTAGTGTAGGTCCCCCATCTTCATTCTTTTTCAAGATGTTTATGGCTATTCAGGGCCCCTTACCCTTCCAAATAAATTTGATAATTGGCTTTTCCATTCCTGCAAAGTAGGCTACTGGAAATTTTATTGGGATTGCATTGAATCTGTAAATCATTTTGATTGAATTGACATCTTAATGATACTTAGTCATCCAATCCATGGACATGGAATGTCTTCCCATTTATTTTGGTCTTTCATTTCTTTTAGCAATGTTTTATAGATTTCTGTGTACAAGTCCTTTACAGACTTAGTTAAAATTATTCCTAGATATTAGATTCTTTTAGCTGCTATTGTAAATGGAATTTTTTTCTTGATTTCCTCCTCAGCTTGTTCATTACCAGTGATAGAAATGCTGGTGATTTTTTTATGTGTTGGTCTTGTATCCTGCCACTTTGCTGAACTCATTTATTAGTTCTAGTAGCTTTTTATGTTGATTTTTTTTGGTACTTCTCTATATAGGGTCATATTACATGCAAACAAGAAGTTTTACTTCCCATTTCAGGTTGGATGGCTTTTATTTCTTTTTTCTCACCTAATTGTTCTGGCTAGAACTACCAGTACTATGTTGAATAAAAGTGGCGATGAAGGGCATACTTGTTATGTTCTAGATCTTATATGGAAAGCTTTCAGTATTTCACCATTGAATATGATGTTAGCTGTGGGTTTTTCATCTATACCCTTTAACCTGTTGAGGAATGTTCTGTCTGTTCCTGTGCTCTAAGTATTTTTTATCAAGAAAGGATGTCGCATTTTGTCAAATGCCTTTTCTGCATCAATTGAGATGATTATGTGGTTTCTCCCTTCATTTTGTTGATGTGATGTTTTACATTAACTGATTTTCTTATGTTGAACCACCCTTACATATCTGGGATAAATCCTACTTGATTATGGTTGCTAATTCTTTTGATGTGCTCTTGGATTCAGTTTGCATGTATTTTATTGAGGATTTTTACATGCATATTCATAAAAGAAATAGGTATGTAATTTTCCTCTATCTATATTTGGCTTTGGTATCAAGGTGATATCGACCTCATAGAATGAGTTAAGTAGTGCTCCCACCTGTTCAATTTTGGGGAAGAGTTTGAGCAGGATTAGTATGAATTATTTTTGTATTGATTGGTAGAATTTTCCTGTGAATCCATCTGGTCCTTGGCTTTTCTTTATTTGGAGGTTTTTGATGACTGATTCAATCTTGTTACTTGTAATCGATCTGTTGATATCTTCTATTTCTCCTACCATCAGTGTAGGTTGTTCATATGTTCCTAGGGATTTGTCCATTTTGTCTAAGTTGTCTAATTTGTTGGCATACAATTGTTCATAGTATCCTCTTATGTTTGATTTTATTTCTGTGAGGTCAAGAGTAATGTCCTCCTTCTCATTTCTGATTTTATTTATTTGTGTCTTCTCTCTTTTTTGGTCAGTCTAGATAAGGGTTTGTCAATTTTATTGATCTTTTCAAAGAGCCAAACTTTTCTTTTGTTAATTCTCGCTATTATTTATTATTATTATTATTATTATTATTATTATTATTGATTTCATTCATTTCTGCTCTAATCTTCATTATTTCTTTCCATAAGTTTGCTTTGGGGTTAATTTGCTTTTCTTGTTCTAGTTCTTCTAGGTGTACAGTTAGGTCTTTGATTTTAGATCTTTCTTCTTTTTTTACTTCAGCATTTAGGACTATAAATTTCCCTCTGAACACTGTCTTCACTGTTTCCCATAAGTTTTGATAAGTTGTGTTCTTGCTTTCATTTGTCTCAATATATTTACTGATTTTTGTTGCAATTTCTTCTTTGGCCCACTGATATAGTGTTATACTGCTTCCATATACTTGTAGGTTTTCCAGTTCTCTGCCTGTTATTGATTTCTAGCTTCATTTCATTATGGTCAGAGAAGATGCTTTGTTTGATTTCAATCTTTCTAAATTTATTGAGACTTGTTTTGTGACCCAACATATGGTCTATCCTGAAGAATGATCCATGTGCACTTGAAAAGAATGTATATCCTGGTGTTTTAGGGTACAATATTCTGTATATGTCTGATAGGTCTAGTTCATTCATTAAATTATTCATGTTCTCTATTTCCTTACTGACTCTCTGTCTAGATGTTATATCCATTGGTAAAAGTGATGTACTGAAGTCTCCAACTATTATTGTAGAGAAGTCTATTTCTCCCTTCAGTTTTTCCAGTGTTTGCCTCATGTATTTTGGGGCACCATGGTTAGGTGCAAAACTACTTATGATTGTTATTCTACTTGGTGGATTCCCCATTTTATTAATACATAAAATCCTTCATTCTCTTTATAACAGCTTTTGACTTAAAGTCTATTTTGTCCAATATTAGTATAGCTACCCCAGCTCTTCTTTGGTTTCTTTTTGCATGAATATCTTTCACCATCTTTTCACTTACAAACTGTGTGTCTCTTTGTATCTAAAATGAATCTCTTGTAAACAATATATAGTTGGAGCATTCTTTTTTATCCATTCTCCCAGCCTGTGTCTTTTTATTGGCAACTTTAATCCATTAACATTCAGTGTTATTACTGTAAGGTTGTACTTACTTCAGCCATTTTGTTTTTTGGTTTTATATGTCATATCTTTTTTTGTCTCTCTTTTCTTTTATTGCAACTTCCTTTTTTGTATAGTTGATCTTTTTTTGAAGTATCTGATTCTTTTCTCATTTCTGTTTCTCTGTTTTTTAAAATATTATCTTTGTAGTTACTCTGGGGTTTATATATACAACCTACATCTATAATTTACCAATTTGAAAAGATACCATCTTGACTTCAATAGCATGTATGTTCTCTATTCTCATATTTGTCTGTTTTCCCTCTTTATGTCATTTTTGTCCCACTTTACCATATATTTTGGTTATCAGAAAATATGCTGTTTTCTTGTTAAATTGTATTCTTATATGAATTAAAGAGTAGAGTTGTATTTGAGGATATGGTGCTATTGGATTTTCCACTTACCCTTTTAGTTACCCTTACTTATGATCTTCATTTCTTCACACCACTGCAAGCCACTGTCTCCAGTCTTTTCCTTTCAACCTGCAGACTGCCTTTTAGTAATTCTTTTACTAAAAGATCTCTTGGTGACAAACTCTCTCAGTTTCTGTTTATTTCTGAATACTTTAAACTCTCCCTCTTTTTTGAATGGCAGTTTTGCCAGATAAGGAATTTTGGCAGGCAGTTTTTCTCTTTCAGCATCTTAAATATATCATATCACTGCCTTCTTGCCTTCATGGTTTCTGATGTTAAATCAGCCCTTAGTCTTATCGAGGAACCCTTGTATTTATTGAACTGCTTTTCTCTTGCTGCTTTCAGAATTCTCTCTTTATCTTTGGCATTTGACATTCTGATAAGTATGTGTCTTGGAATAGGTCTATTAGAATTTATTGTGTTTGGAGTGTGTTGTACTTCTTGGACATATAACTTATGTCATTCATAAGAGTTGGAAAGTTTTTGACATTATTTCCTCAAATATTCTTTCTGCCCCTTTTCCTTTCTCTTCTCCTTCTGGGACACCCATGGCATGTATGTTGTGCACTTCATGCTTTCACTCAAATCCCTGTGATACTGCTCAATTTTTTCTATTGTTTTTCTGTTATTCTTATTATACCATTATGATTGTCCTATCTTCTAGCTAGCTGATTCTTTCTTCTGCCTCTTCAAATATGCTGCTATATGCCTCTGTGTATTTTTAATCTCTACAATTGTGGCCTTTCATCCTCATAATTTCTGTTATGTTTCTTTTTATACTTTCCAATTCTTCTTTATGCTTACATCTGGTCTTTGTAATATCCTTTATCTCTTTTTTCACAGTTCCTTCATCTCCTTGAATTAATTTAGGAGATTTGTTTGAACATCTTTGATTAGTTCCAACTTCTGACTCTTCTCCAACTTCTTAATTTGTTGCCTTGACTGATCCATATATTCCTGTTTCCTATTATGGCTTGTGATTTTTTGCTGATATCTAGGCATCTAATTCTCTCTAATTCTCTTGGTGGTTTAACTCTGAAGTTCTGTTCCTCCCTTTTGTCTAAGGTTTTGATGTTGATTGGCTCTTATTAATATTTGGTCTAACTTTTTCTAGATATTTAGAATGCCCCATGTTTAACTGTTTTTATTTTCTCAACTCTTTTTCATATGATTCTTGCCCTAGATATGCAGTGCAGTTTTTAAGACTGTACTGTTTTTTTGGAATTTTGTGCAGAGAGAGCTTCCTTTTCTCTGTTCCTTCTCTGGAATCTTGGTCTGTTGTTTGTTTTTGTGCATGCTTCTCTCCCCAGTTCCTATGATTTGTTTAAATTCTCTCTGTCACTCATTGCCCCATCAGGAATATATAACAAATATAAACATTATATAATGATACTTCTAATTATAAAAAATAATTAAAAATTATAAGCAATCCCCTATGAACAGAGTCACAAAATACATGAAGCAAAAACTGGCTGAATCTGAGGAAGAAACAGATAAATCAGCACTAATAGTCAAGCCTTCAATACTGCATTTTCAATAATGGATAGAGCAATTAAACAAAGAAAATAGATTACTTGAACAACATTATAAAGCAACTAGTCCTAATACATCTCTATACAGTGCTCAGCACAACAACACCAGAATGCTCATTCTTTTCAAGTGCACATGGAACATTCCTTAGAATAGGCCACAAGCTAAACCATAAAAAATATCTTCAATACATTTAAAATTTTAATTGAAGTCCCATAAAGTATGTTTAATAACAATAGAATAAAGCTAGGGATCAATAAATAACAAACTTGGAGAAATCTGAAAATATATAAAAAGTAAACAACATACTCATAAATAACAAATGGGTAAAGGAAGAAATCACTTCCTATATTTATGGATTAGATGATTTAATATTTTAAAAATTGTAAAACTCCCCAAATTGTTCCAATGCAGCCCCTAATCATCTGTCTCTTTTGCAGAAACTGACAAGTTGATGTTAAAAGTCATATGGAAATTCAAGGGACCTTGAATAGCCAGAACAATATTGAAAAAGAACAAATATGGAGGATTTACACTTGCTAATATCAAACTTTACCACAAAGCTACAGTGATCAAGACTGTGTAGTGCTTGCACATGAACAGACATGTAGATCAGTGGAATAGAATTGAGAGTCAAGAAATAAACATTTACATTTATGTTCAATGATTATTGAAAAGATTGCCAACAAGTCATTGAAAGAATGCATATTCTCATCAACTAATGGTGCTAGGACAATTGCATGCAGTTAAAACTGGGTAAAGGATCTGAATAGATATTCCTCCAAGGAAAATATACAGATGATGTAGCTGTTTGGTATAGCAGTTTGATATAGTTATGAATTCCAAAAATATATTTTGGATTATGCTTTTAAACTGGTCTGTTCATCTGGGCATGATTAAGTTATGATTAGGGTCTTGATTGGGCCACATCAGTAGGGTGTTGAGCCCCACCCCTTGGTGGGTGAGGGAATCAAAGATAAAAGACATGGCTAAGGACAGAGTTTGAGTTTTTTGGGTTGGAGTTTTGATGTTGGAGTCTTGAGCTGGAGCCCCGGGAAGTAAGCATACAGAGGAGCTTGGTCGTGAGGAAGGAGAGAAGGCCCTGGGAAAAGAGATGAACCATTCACTTGATAGTTTACAGGTGGCCTTGTGGAGAGAACAAGCAGCTGAACCTGCAGAGAATCGAGCCCCAGGAAGAGGAACCCAGGAAGCCAGAACTCTCAGAATTGGGTGAGGAAAGTAACATATGCTTTATGGCCTGGTAACTGTAAGCTTCGACCTCAAATAAATACCTTTTATAAAAACCTGTTATTTTGCATCAACATTCCTTTGGCTGACTAATTCAGATGGCTAATAAACATGTGATGATAATCCACATCATTAGTAACTAAAGAAATTAAAATCAAAACCACAAGATACACTAGGATAGCTATATTAAAAAAGACAATACCAAGTGTGGCAAAAAATAAAATGTTCCCCTCATACATTAATAGTAGGAATGTAAAATTGTCCAGCTTCTACAGAAAATAGTTTGACAGTTTCCCCAAAAGTTAAAAATATAATCACAATATACCTAAGATAAATGAAAACATATGTCCACACAATAACTTGTGCACAAGTGTTCATGGCAGCATTATTTGTAATTAATTGCCAAAGTGGAAACAACCCAACTTTCCATGAACTGATGATTAAATAAACAAAATTTGGTATAATTATACAATAGGATATTATGCTGCCATAAAAAAGAATGAAGTACTGACACATGCTACAACATGGATGGACCTTGAAAACATTATGTGAAGTGAAAGGAGCCAGTCACAGAAGACCACATATTTATAAATCCATTTATGTTAAATTTTCAGATTTTCAGGAAAATCTGTAGAGGCAGAAAGTAGATTATTGTGTGTCTAGGGCTTTGGGGGAGCAGTTGGCTGAAATAAGTCACTTTTAATGGTATGAGGATTTTCTTGGGGGTGATGAAAATGTTCTAAAATTGATTGTGGTGATGGTTGCACAATTCTGTGAATTTTTAAAAACAATTTCTAAAAGCCAATTTTAAGAATGAATTGTGATATATGAAATACCTCTCAATAAATTTGTTAAAAATAAAAGGTAATAGAAAACAAGCTAATTTCTTTAAAAAAAACATTTATTTTCCTTTATTTCAATATTCTTAGATTATTAATAAATATATATTATTAATGGATAAAGATTTATTGGAAAATCATGAAATAGTCCAGTTGCTATATTTTTCATTATTCTGTTAAAATTATCACTAAAATAAACTTAGCATTTAGTTGTGATTTACAACTAACTTCCTCTTCCCTCTAGGTCTGGTGGAACATAACATATTCTAAATTCAATAAGGTTTATTTTAATTTTATACTCTCTTTGGAAGCAAACACTTTTCATATTTTGAATTCTAAATAAACAATAAGGATATTTCAAATCTGAAATATTATTTACAGCCTAGATTGTTCAGTGTATAAAGAGCAAGTCTACTGTTAAACATTTTTACACTATGGATTTCAGCTTTTGCTTTGTTAATAATGTTTTCCAAATTTCCTAAATATATTACATGCACTTTATATTTTTTCATAATCAGCTGTCATTGATGCAATGATTTAAAATAGCTTTAGTGTTGTGTCATTTTGAATATTTAGCATGCTAACCTTTTTTGCTTTATTAGAGAAGTTGTGCATTTATGGAACAATCATACATAAAATACAGGATTTTACACCATCCTACCACCAACACCTTGCACTGGTATGGAACATTTATTACAATTAATGGTATAGCACATTTTTATAATTGTACTGTTAATTAAAGTACATGGTTTAACAGGGTTTACTGTTGTGTAGAGTAATTCCATGGATTTTTAAAAAATTTTTATTCTGTTACCATATATGCAATCTAATGTTTCCCTTTTTAATCATATTCAGATATATATTTCAAAGCTGTTAATTGCATTCACAATGTTATGCTACCATCAACACAATTCAATACCAAAACATTTCTATCATTACAAATAGGAATCCTTTAAAGTTAAGCCTTAACTTCCATTCCCTATCCCCACCACATCCCCTAGTAACCTGTATTTTAGATTCTGACTATATGAGTTTGCTTATTCTAATTGTTTCAAAACCATGAAATCACAATATTTGTCCTCTTATGGCTGGCTTCACTCAACATGATATCTTCAAGGTTCGTTTATGTTGTCACATGTATCAGGACTTCATTCCTTTTTATGCCTGAATAATATTCTATTGTATGTATATACCACATTTTATTTATCCATTCATTAGTTGATGGACACTTGGGTTGCTTCCATCTTTAAGCAATAATGAATAAAGCCGCTATGAACATCAACATGCAAATATCATCTGCACTCAAATATTTGAGTCACTGCTTTCACTTCTTTTGGAAATATACCTAGTAGTGGGATTGTCAGGTCATATGGTAGTTCTATTCTTAGCTTTCTGAGGAATGACCAAACTGTGTTCCCCAGATGCTGCACCACTTTAAGTTGTCACCAGCAATGAATGGATGTTCCTATTTCTCCACATCCTTTCCATAACTTGTAATTTTCCATTTTTAAAAAATAACAGCCATTCTAATGGGTGTGAAAGGGTATCTCATTGAGGTTTTGATTTGCATTTCCCTGATGGCTAATCCTGTGGAGCATTTTTCCTGTATTTTCTGGCCATTTAAATATCTTCTTTTGGAGAGATGTCTGTTCAAGTCTTTTCCCCATTTTTCAATTAGGTTGTTTGTCTTTTTGTTGTTAAGTTGAAGGGTTTCTTTTTATATTCTCAATATTAATCCTTTATCGGATATGTTCTTTCCAAATATTTTCCTATTGTGTAGGCTGTCATTTTATTCCTGTGATAAAGTCCTTGGAGAAAAAAGTTTCTAATTTTGATGAGGTCCCATTTACTTATGTTTTTTTCTTTTGTTGCTTATGCTTTGAGTGTAAAGTCCAAGAAACCATTGCCTAACACAAGATCCTGAAGATACTTCCCTATGTTTTTTTCTAGGAGTTTGATAGTTCTAGCTCTTACATTTAGGCATTTGAAACATTCTGAGTTTATTTTTGTATTTGATGTGAGGTAAGGGTCCTATGTTTTTGTTTTTTTTTCAAATGAAGGTCTAATTTTCCCAGCACCCTTAGTTGAAAAGAATATTCTTTCCCAAATGAGTGGTCTTTGCCTTGTTATCAAAATCAGTTGGCCGTAAATGTGAGGACTGATTCCTGAGCACTCAATTCAGTTCCATTGGTTTTTATGTCTGTCCTTGTGCCAGTACCATGCTATCTCCTCCCCCCCTCCCCCCGGCCCCCTCCCTCCCTCCCTCCCTCTTTTTCCCTCCCCCCCCCCCTCTCTCTCTCTCTTTCTCTGTCTCTTTATTTCTTTCTTTCTTGATACTAGGGGCTGGAGA
Source organism: Tolypeutes matacus (assembly GCA_026826555.1). Classification (NCBI taxonomy): domain Eukaryota; kingdom Metazoa; phylum Chordata; class Mammalia; order Cingulata; family Chlamyphoridae; genus Tolypeutes; species Tolypeutes matacus. The sequence goes on along the minus strand of JAKSZT010026914.1, from coordinate 8,076,245 downwards.
ATTAACTCAGGACCTTGTATGTGGGAAGCTAATGCTCAACCACTGGGCCACATTGCTTCTCTGAATTGTTTTTGTTTGTTTGTTTTGCTTGCTGTTTGTTTGTTTTTTCAGGAGGCACCAGAACTGAACCTGGGAACTCCCATGTGGAAAGTCGGCAGAAAAATCCCTTGAGCCACATCCATTTCCACCATGCTATTTTGATTACTGTGGCTTTGTAATAAGTTTTAAGATGAGGGAATGAGTCCTCTAACTTTATTCTTCTTTTTCAAGATAGCTTTTGCTATTTAGGGACCCTTGCCCTTCCATACAAATTTGATTGACTTTTCCTTTTCTGCAAATAAAGTTGTTGGAATTTTGTTTGGGATTGCATTGACTGTAAATTGCTTTGGGTAGTTGTGATGGTTAGGCTAATGTGTCAACTTGGCCAAGTAGTTGTGTCCAGGTGCTTGTTCCAGCAAGCCCTGGGCTAATTGTAATACAAGAGCATTTATGGACTTCAATCACCAGTGAGTTTACTGCGTGGATGGCTGATTACATCTGCATCAATCAGGGAGATTACATTATCAATGGGTGGTGCTTTTATCCAATCAGTTGAATGACTTAAAAGTGGAAGTGATTTCAACATTCAGAGAGAATTTCCCAGCTTGTCGTTGGACAGGCAACTTCTCCCAGAGACTCATCAACAACCTTTCATCGGGTTTTCATCGGAGCCCCTGGTTTGCAGCTTGCCTGAGGAACCTGGACTTGTGCGTCCCCACGGTCGTGTGAGAGACTCTTTTAGAGTTCCATATTTTTCACAGATATCTCCTGCTGATTCTGTTTCCCGAGAGAACCCTGACTAATACAGCTGGTACCGAGAGTGGTTCTTCAGGAACAGAGTCTTAAACATGGGATGTCTGAGGTGGCTCTCCACTCTAATTGGACTCACAGGTACTAATGACTCCCTTTCCAATAATGAGGTTGTTAACAGTCCATGGCGTGAGCTGGCAATAGAGATATGCAAAATAGCATCATTGGATTCCCATAATTCCACGCTTATAAGAAACAAGGATCTGGGTGAGAGTGTTTTCAACACTTTAACAGAATTTTGTGGAGTGAAAAAATATAATGATGTTGGCTGGCTCCTCCTAGATACTCTGGATACAGTTACAAAAGAAAGGGATGAGCTAAAGTCTTCAATTTTGAAACTTAAATGCCACATGAATGATATGAAAGTTTCTATGTGTGCCTTGAAAGAAAATCTTGTCTCCTGTAGCCACAGACTTGAGATATCTGAGAATCAAACCCAGTCTCTCATTGTACGAGTAGCAGAATTACAGAGGAAACTAAAATCTCAACATCGCAGGGTTTCTGCAATTAAAGTGAAGGCATTGATTGGAAAGGAGTGGAACCCCGAGGATTGGGACGGAGACATATGGGATGATGATGATATTGGTGGGGACATTGGAACCCTAAATTCTGCTGAGACTTTACCAGATAAACCTGTGATGGCCTGCCCTGTGGAGACCACACCTTCTCAACCTTGTATCATCCAGCCTCCAGCCTGCCCCAGGGAGTCTGGACTTCCTTCCAGCCCTGAGGTGGGTACAAGCCAAATGCAAGCCTGCACTGCCCAGCCTCCACCTTGCCCCAGAGAGTCTGTACCTCCTCCCAGCCATGAGGCAGGTACCAACCAATCTCCAGCATGCATGGTCCAACTTCCAGTCTGCCCTGAGGAATCTGTCTTCCAACCCCTGCCTGAAGAGAATAATCCTGTCTCACCAGAAGAAAATGCAAAGGAATGCCCTCAGGTCAGTAGCCTGCAAGACATCTCTAATCCTTCTCCTTACCCAGACCCCCCACCCCTCTTGTCTTCAAGACCCATTACTAGATTAAAATCACAACAAGCCCCCAAAGGTGAAATACAAAGTGTGACCCATGAGGAAATATGCTATACTCTGAAAGAACTGCATGAGTTTTCCAACTTATATAGACAGAAATCAGGGGAATATGTGTGGGAATGGATACTAAGGGTATGGGATAATGGTGGAAGGAATATAAAGTTGTATCAGGCTGAATTTATTGATATAGGCCCACTAAGCAGAAATTCTGGATTCAACGCTGTAGCCTGAGGGGTTAGAAAGGGCTCTAACAGTTTGTTTGGGTGGCTGACTGAAGCATGGACCAAACGATGGCCTAGCATGTCTGATGTTGAGATGCCTGATTTGCCGTGGTATACAGTAGACGAGGGGATTCAAAGGCTTAGAGAGATTGGAGTGCTAGACTGGATTTACCACTTGAGACCTGCCCACCCACCCCAGGAATGTCCAGAGGACACACCTTTAACCAGGACTGTGAGGAATAAATTTGTAAGACTAACTCCATCTTCTCTGAAGAGCTCTGTGGTTGCTCTTCTCTGTAGTCCAGATATTACTGTGGGGGGGGGGGGCTGTAATGGAATTGGAATCCTTAAATATTATGGGGATGATAGGATCAAGGCCCGGTAAAAGTCAAGTATCGGCAGTTAATCGCTAAAGCCAAGGTAGGCGTGGCTACCGCAATGAAAGACAGATTCAAAACAGCACACAGAATAGTCTGAGTCCCATGGAGTTATGGTGTTGGCTAATAGATCATGGGGTACCCAGAAGTGAAATACACGGGCAGTCTACTAGATTTCTTCTGGATCTGTATAAGCAGAAGAGTTCTAGGTCAAGTGAACAAAATCCTAACTCTAATTACAGACGCAGAGAATCACGGCCCCTTAATCAGTTCCCAGATTTGAGACAGTTTACAGACCCAGAGCCCCTTGAATGAGGGGAAGGCTGGGTCCCCTTGGGGAAGGATCCTGTTAAACTGCCAAAAATTTATACAGTTAATCTTCCTCCCACCTTTCCCCAGGGAGACCTACGGCCTTTTGCCAGAGTAACAGTGCATTGGGGAAAAGGAAATGATCAGACATTTCGGGGATTATTAGACACTGGCTCAGAAGTCACATTAATTCCAGGAGACCCAAAACGTCACTGTGGTCCACCAGTCAGAGTAGGGGCTTATGGAGGTCAGGTGATTGATGGAGTTTTAGCTCAGGTCCGTCTCACAGTGGGTCCAGTGGGTCCCCGGACCCATTCTGTGGTTATTTCTCCAGTTCCAGAATGCATAATTGGAATAGACATACTCAGTAACTGGCAGAATCCCCACATTGGATCCCTGACTCATGGAGTGAGGGCTATTATGGTTGGAAAGGCCAAGTGGAAGCCTCTAGAACTGCCCCTGCCTAGCAAAATAGTAAATCAAAGGCAATACCGGATTCCTGGAGATATTGCAGAGATTAGTACCACCATCAAGGATTTGAAGGATGCAGGGGTGGTGATTCCCACCACATCCCCATTCAACTCTCCTATTTGGCCTGTGCAGAAAACAGATGGATCTTGGAGGATGACAGTAGATTATTGTAAACTTAATCAGGTGGTGACTCCAATTGCAGCTGCTGTCCCAGATGTGGTATCATTGTTTGAGCAAATCAACACTTCCCCTGGTACCTGGTATGCAGCTGTTGATCTGGCAAATGCTTTTCTCTCAATTGCCATTAGTAAGGACCACCAGAAACAGTTTGCTTTCAGCTGGCAAGGCCAGCAGTATACTTTCACTGTCCTGCCTCAGGGGTATATCAACTCTCCAGCCCTATGTCATAATATTGTCCGCAGGGACCTTGATCGTCTCTCCCTCCCACGAGACATCACACTGGTCCATTATATTGATGATATCATGTTGATAGGACCTACTGAGCAAGAAGTAGCAAAGACTCTAGATTTATTGGTAAGGCATTTGCGTGAGAGAGGATGGGAGATAAATCCAACAAAAATACAGGGGCCTTCCACCTCAGTGAAATTTCTAGGTGTCCAGTGGTGTGGGGCCTGTCGAGATATCCCTTCAAAAGTAAAGGATAAGCTGTTGCACCTGACCCCTCCTATGACCAAAAAGGAGGCACAACGCTTAGTTGGCCTCTTTGGATTTTGGAGACAACACATTCCTCATTTGGGTGTGTTACTGAGGCCCATTTACCGAGTGACCAGAAAAGCTGCTAGTTTTGATTGGGGACTGGAACAAGAGGAAGCCCTGCGACAGGTCCAGGCTGCTGTGCAAGCTGCACTGCCACTTGGACCATATGATCCAGCAGATCCAATAGTGCTGGAAGTTTCAGTGGCAAATAAAGATGCTGTCTGGAGCCTTTGACAGGCCCCTATAGGAGAATCACAACGCAGACCCTTAGGATTTTGGAGCAAAGCCTTGCCATCCTCTGCAGATAACTACTCCCCTTTTGAGAAGCAGCTTTTGGCTTGCTACTGGGCCTTAGTAGAGACTGAACGCTTAACCATGGGCCATCAAGTTACCATGAGACCTGAGTTGCCTATCATGAGCTGGGTATTGTCTGACCCACCAAACCATAAAGTTGGTTTGCATGCACAGCAGCACTCCATAATAAAGTGGAAGTGTTATATACGAGATAGGGCTCGAGCAGGTCCTGAAGGCACAAGTAAGTTACATGAGGAAGTGGCCCAAATGCCCATGGTCACCACCCCTGCCATGTTACCTTCTCTTTCCCAGCCCACAGCTTTGGCCTCTTGGGGAGTCCCTTACAATCAGTTGACTGAGGATGAGAAAACTCGGGCCTGGTTTACAGATGGTTCTGCACGATATGCAGGTACCACCCGAAAGTGGACAGCTGCGGCACTGCAGCCCTTTTCTGGGACATCCTTGAAGGATAGCGGTGAGGGCAAATCCTCCCAGTGGGCAGAGCTTCGAGCAGTGCATCTAGTTGTTCATTTTGCTTGGAGGAAGAAATGGCCAGAGGTGCGTTTGTACACTGATTCATGGGCTGTTGCCAATGGTTTGGCTGGATGGTCAGGGACCTGGAAGGAACATGGTTGGAAAATTGGTGACAAGGAGGTCTGGAGAAGAGCTATGTGGATAGATCTTTCTGAGTGGGCAAAAAACACGAACATATTTGTGTCCCACGTGAATGCTCACCAGAGGGTGACTTCGGCAGAGGAAGAGTTTAATAATCAAGTGGATAAGATGACCCGCTTTGTGGCTAATGCTCAGCCTCTTTCCCCAGCCACTCCTGTCATTGCCCAATGGGCTCATGAACAAAGTGGCCATGGAGGTAGGGATGGAGGTTATGCATGGGCTCAGCAACATGGACTTCCCCTCATCAAGGCTGACCTGGCTACAGCCACTGCTGAATGCCCAATCTGCCAGCAGCAGAGACCCACACTCAGCCCCAGATATGGCACCATTCCTCGAGGTGACCAGCCTGCTACCTGGTGGCAGGTGGACTACATTGGGCCACTTCCATCATGGAAGGGGCAGCGATTTGTTTTAACTGGAATAGACACATACTCTGGCTATGGGTTTGCATTTCTGGCACGCAATGCTTCTTCCAAAACTACCATCCGTGGACTTACTGAATGTCTTATCTACCACCATGGCATTCCACACAGCATTGCTTCTGATCAAGGAACCCATTTCACAGCAAATGATGTGCGGGAATGGGCACATGCCCATGGAATTCACTGGTCTTACCATGTTCCCCATCACCCTGAAGCAGCTGGATTAATAGAACGGTGGAATGGCCTTTTGAAGACTCAATTACGGCGCCAACTAGGTGGCAATACCTTGCAGGGCTGGGGCAATGTTCTCCAGGATGCTGTGTATGCTCTGAATCAGCATCCTCTCTGTGGTGCTGTTTCTCCCATAGCCAGGATTCATGGGTCCAGGAATCAAGGGGTGGAAATGGGAGTGGCACCACTCACTATTACCCCTAGTGACCCACTAGGAAAATTTTTGCTTCCTGTCCCTGAAACCTTAAGCTCTGCTGGTCTACAGGTTTTAGTCCCAAGAGGAGGAGTGCTGCCACCTGGGAACATAACAGTGATTCCATTGGACTGGAAGTTAAGACTGCCACCTGGCCACTTTGGGCTCCTCTTACCTGTGAATCAACAGGCAAAGAAGGGAATTACTGTACTGGCTGGGGTTATTGATCCTGACTATCAAGGGGAAATAGCACTACATCTACATAATGGGGGTAAAGAAGAGTTTGCCTGGAATGCAGGGGATCCTCTAGGGCGTCTCCTAGTCCTGCCATGCCCTGTGATTAAAGTCAATGGAAAATTGCAACAAATCAATTCAAGCAGGACTAACAATGGCCCAGAATCTTCGGGAATGAAAGTTTGGGTCACCCCACCAGGCAAAGAACCACGGCCAGCTGAAGTGCTTGCTGAAGGTAACGGGAACATGGAATGGGTAGTGGAAGAAGGTAGTGATAAATATGAACTTCGACCACGTGACCAGTTACAGAAACGAGGACTGTAATGATCGTGAACCCTTCTTCCGTGTTTCGTTATGAGTATGATTGTATATGTACACAAAATTAATTTCTTTGTTTTCTTCCCCGATATTTTCCCCTATCATGAAAAGTTGTATTAATCCCACATCATAATATTTAAGGATGTCGAGTTTAAGAGTGACTATCATCCAAGGACTTGCACCCTGTTCTGTAGGGAATTAATGCGTTTCCGGTTGTACGCAGGGGAGTTGAACATTGTTAGGCGGAAATATATATGTATGCTTGTCTGTTATTGTTTTTACTTAGAGACTAAGTATGGTTTAGAGTAATGTGTATGATTGCCGAGTTGACAAGGGGTGGACTGTTATGGTTAGGCTAATGTGTCAACTCGGCCAAGTAGTTGTGTCCAGGTGCTTGTTCCAGCAAACACTGGGCTAATTGTAATACAAGAGCATTTATGGACTTCAATCACCAGTGAGTTTACTGCGTGGATGGCTGATTACATCTGCATCAATCAGGGAGATTACATTATCAATGGGTGGTGCTTTTATCCAATCAGTTGAATGACTTAAAAGTGGAAGTGATTTCAACATTCAGAGAGAATTTCCCAGCTTGTCGTTGGACAGGCAACTTCTCCCAGAGACTCATCAACAACCTTTCATCGGGTTTTCATCGGAGCCCCTGGTTTGCAGCTTGCCTGAGGAACCTGGACTTGTGCATCCCCACGGTCGTGTGAGAGACTCTTTCAGAGTTCCATATTATTCACAGATATCTCCTGCTGATTCTGTTTCCCGAGAGTACCCTTACTAATACAGTAGTATTGACATCTTAACAATATTTATTCTTCTACAACATGAACATAGAATAATCTTCCATTTATTTAGGTCTGATTTTATTTCTTTTAGAAGTGTTTTGTAGTTTTCTGTGTACAATTCCTTTACCTCCTAGGTTAGAATTTTTCCTACTTATTTGATTCTTTTAGTTGCTATTGTGGATGGATTTTTTTTTTCTTCATTTCTTCTTCCAATTCATGCTTGTGTATAGAAACACTACTTATTTTTAGGTATTTGAACTTGTACCCTGCAAATTTGCTGAATTCATTTATTAGCTCTGGGAGATTTGTTATGGATTTTTCAGGATTTTCTGTATATAGGATCATATCATCTGCAAATAGGGAAAGGTTTACTTCTTCCTCTCCAATTTGGATGAATTTATTTCCTTTTCTTGCCTAATTGCTCTGGCAACAATTTCCAGTACAATGTTGAATAGCAGCGGTTACATGAGCATCCTTGTCTTGATCCTTATCTTAGAGGGAATGCTTTCAGTTTTTCACCCTTAAGGAGGATGATATCTGTGGGCTTTTTATATATGCCCTTTATTATATTGAAGAAGTTTCCTTCTATTCCTAATGTTCTAAATATTTTTATCAAGAAAAGTTGCCATATTTTGTCAAATGCCTTTTCTGTATCAATTGAAATGTTCATGTGTTTTTTCCCTTCATTCTATAAATGTGGTATATTACCTTAATTTATTTTACTATGTGAAACCAAACTTGCATACCAGAGATATATCCCACTTGATCTTTAATCACACAATATATAGTCTCTAAACACAACAGAATGAAGCTAGAAATAAATAACAAAAGGAGAAAGAGCAAATTCAAAATATGTGGAGTTTAGACAACATACTCTTAAACAATCAATGGGTTAAAGAGAAAATCAGAAGTAACATTAGGAAATATCTTGAGGTGAAGGAAAATGAAAATACAAAATACTTAAACTTATGGGATGAAGCAATGGCAGTCCTGAGAGGGAAATGTATAGCTTAAAGTGCTTACATTAAAAAAGAAAAAAAGACTTCAATTCAGAGACCTAACCTCAAAGCTGGAAGAAGTAGAAAAAAGAACAGCAAACTAAACTAATAGCGAACAAAAGGAATGGCATAACAAAATTAGAGTGGAGATCAGTGAATTAAAAAACAACAACCACAACCAACCAAACCAAAAACTTGTTCTTTGAAAAGATCCATAAAATTGACGTTTAGCTAGACTAATGAAGAAAAAAGATACTTTTGAATTTATTGAGATATGTTTTGTGACCCAACATATGGTCTATGAATGATCTATGTACACTCGAAAAGAATTCGTATTCTGTTTTCCTTGGGTGCAGTGTTCTATATATGTCTGTTAGATCCTTGGTAACATTCAAGTGCTGTACTCCTTTATTGATTTTCTGGCTAGATGTTTTGTCCATTATTGAGAGCAGTGTGTTAAAGTCTTCTGCTATTAATGTAGAATCTTCTGTTTCTCCCTTCCAATATGTCAATATTTGCTTCATATATTTTGAGGATATGCTGTTAGGTATATATACATTTATAATTATTACATCTTCCTGTTGAATTGCCCTCTTTATCGTATATAATGACCATCTTTGTCCCTTGAATTTGTTTTTCACTGTAAAGTCTATTTTATCTGATATTAGTATAGTCACCCTATACCTCTCTTTTGGTTGCTACTTGCATGGTATATTTTTCCATCTTTTCATCCTAAAGCTACTTGTATCTTTGACTTTAATGTGAGTCTCTTGCAGCATATAGTTGGGTAATGATTTTTTATCCATTCTGCCCATCTCTGCCTTTTGACTGGATAGTTTAATAAATTTACATTTAAAGTCACTATTATCAAGCAGGACTTTCTTTTGCCCTTTTGCTATTTAGCCTTTGTATACAAAGTCTTATACTTTATTTTTTGTCCCTAACTTCTTTTAAAGCCTAGATTTATATTTATTTGTTTTTGTGTGTGTATTGTATCATATTGAGTGGCTTCTCATTGCTATATGGATATATTTTTCATCTATTTTCCCTGTGGTTACAATGAAGTTTAAATATAACATCCTAAATAGGTAAGTCATATTTGGCTTGATACCAAGTTCATTTCAATAGCGTATACATATACTTTTCCTATACCCCTCTAGTCCCCCCACCACCATTTTTTATACTTTTTACCCTTTATGTATTTGTACATTGTATGTCCAAAAAACAAGATTTGTCATAACTTTTTATGCATTTACATTTACAACTGTAGAAAATAATAAGTGGAGTTGCATACTGAACAATTCACTATGATGATAGTGGCATTTGTAATTACCCAAATGGGTACATTTATTGCAGGACTTAATTTTTTTATGTGGCTTTGGACCACTGTCTAGTATCCTTTTGTTTTATTCTGAAGAACTCCCTTTAGCATTGCTTATAGGGCTGGTCTAGTGGTGATGAACTCCCTCAGCTGTTCTTTATTTAAGAATGTCTTTATCTCTCCATTTTTGAAAATGAGTCCCACGGGATATAAAATTCTTGGTTAAAAGTTGTTTTTCTTCAGCACTTTAGATATTTCAACCCACTGCCTTCTTGCCTTCTTGGTTTCTGATGAGAAATCAGGACACAGTCTAATTGTGATTCTTGTATGTAATACGTTGCTTTTCTCTAGCAGCTTTCAGAATTCTCTCCTTCTCCTTTGCATTTAATAGTGTAACTAGTCTATGACAGTGTGTGTTTTTCTTCGTGTCTGTCCTGTTTGGTGTGATCTGAGCCTCTTGGATGTGTATATTCATGTATTTTGCTGTGTTTGGGAAGTTCTCTGTCATTATTTCTCTGACCATTACTTCTGCCCTTTCCCTCTTCTTTTCTTTCTGGGACTCCCATGATATATATATTGGTGTGCTTGATGGTGTCCCATAGCTGTCTTAGGCTATTTTTACTTTTTAAAAAATCTTATTTTAGGAGGTACTGGGGATTAAACCCAGGACCTTGTTCATGGGAAGTAGGTGCTCAACCACTGAGCTGCATTTGCTCCTCAATGAGAGCTGAGGTTTTTCTTTTGTTTGTTTGTTTAATTTTTTGTTTTTATGAGGTACCAGGGATCAAACCAGGGAGCTTGTATATGGCAAGCAGGTGCTCAACCACTTGAGCTGCTCCTATTTTTACTTTTGATATCCTTTTTCTTTCTGCTCCTCAACCTGACTCATTTCAAGTGTCTTGTTCATCAAGTTCACTGATTCTTTCTCTTGCCAGCTCCAATCTGCTCTTGAAACCCTTCTGGACATTTTTCATTTTAGTTAATGTGGTCTTCAACTAGAGTAGATCTGTTTGGTTACTTTTTGAAATTTCTGTACCTATACTTAAGTTTCATATTATTCTTTCATTGTTTTCCAGATATCCTTTAGTTCTTTCCTTCATCTTCTTGTGCATTTTTAAGATCATTTTTTCAAGGCTTTGTTTGATATGTCCACATTCTCATCTTTTTTTATTGGTATTTTCTGTATTTTTGTCTCTTCCTTTGGATGGGCAATTATTTTCTGTTTCTTTGTCTTGTACTCTTTTCTTGCACACTTCCTTTTACATTTAATATGTAAATTAAATGTAATATTACGTTCCTTTTAATATGTTAACATAACTGATGCTTACTCTTTAAATCTCTGTTTCTTGGTTTTGTAACAAAGTGGTAAATAGCAGAGATTTTCTTGAGCACCAGCTCTCTTATTGGGCAGTTCTTCTTGAGGCAAATGCAGTGTGCAGGGTTTTCTCTGTCTTTCTGGGCTTCTGTCTTGTCATGGGCTTTTGCTTACTAGTTGCTTTGAAATTCTCCTACTTATTGGAGTTTGGTTGTCCCTTCTGTTTGCCAGAAGACAGAATTTCCTCTCCCAGATACATAAAGTCAGCAGGTCTCTGTCACAGACTGTTCGCCCCTATAGTTTTTTACATTCAATTCATTGTTTCATGATGCTTTTGCCTGGAAGGCAAATTCTGCAGAGATCACTCTGAAGAGGACTTTCCCAGACCTGTGTTTTCCAGCTGAAACAAGGCCAGGGACCCACAAAGGGGGTGTAAACCAGCTCCAATGTGCCCCTGGGGAGGGGAGCAGGAAGGGTACCAAAATCCTATCCAATGTCTCCCCAAAGCTACGCTTTCCCGACCTGTCCAGCAAATGCAGCCCTTCAGCTAACTGTCCCCCATGACCCTGAGGAAGCACTGTATCTTTAAATTTCTATCATCTCTGCCCCTGTGCCAGGAGGGTTGAAATAATGGCTGTCTCTTCCTTTGTCCAGTGTGGGGTTGAAACAATCGTTATCACTGTTTTTGTCCATGGCACATTGAAACAATAGCTGTCCTTAGAGCCAGGACCCAGAAAACGGGATTTTCTAATTAAAAGGTGTGATCAGTGATCGGCCATGCCCACCCCTGTTCTTGGGGAAGAGGATTATTATGTCCCTTTCTGTCACCAGCAGCTAGTCAGGAGCTGGACCCTATAGTGGCCTGTTGTGAGAGTAGGGGATGGGTGCCAGTAGCCACCATGCAGAGATGTATAGTTCTTTACCATAATTTATTAGCCTCTTTGTCCTGCTCTTCCCTGAATGCTCTACAGTGTTCTTCTGGCCTCTGGAGTTTTAAATAGTTGTTTTACAGTTCCTGCCTGTTTAATAATTGTTTTGGTAGAAGGACTGAGTCCAAGCTTTCCCTACTCCACCATCTTCTCCGGAAGTCTCCAGCATATTACATCTGTAACAGTTAAATTCACATTTAAAACAATGCTATGATGTACATGGTTGGCACTCAAGAATCACTTAGTTTGAAAGATAAGGGGAAAATAATAATGAAGAAGGGAGTGAAGATGTCTTATATGAGTTTGGCATAAAGATATCTTTATTTAATGGGTCATTTGAAAGAAAGTTAAATTGCTAAATATCTATATGTGAATAATCACACTCTTTGTAGATTACTGCACAATACCGAATTAGGGTGATTCTTTAAAAAAAATTGTCATATATTATATCTGTTCATGAATTCACTCAAGGAGATAGAAGTGAAGAAGTGAAACCAAATACTAAAATATTAGTCTGCAAAAAGAGGGACAAAAAGTTTAAAAATTAATTATTGTGGTCATGGTTTTATTTTGCTTTTGAAAAATCTACCCATGTGAAACCATTTCCCTTAAACCAATGGTTTCCAAACTATTTTGATAACATTATATCTGTTGCTAAAATATTTAGAGTATTCTCACCATATATATAACAGTTTTGTTGGTTTATTTATAAATTATATACAGTTAATACTGAAGTAATATTTCATGTACTTTATAATTCATAAGAAAAAATGAAATTTAACATTTGAGATAAAAATAATTTTAAATTTATTGTTAATTGTGATAGTAGAAGTATCAAGAAATAAAATCTTAAGACATCATAGAGATAGTGATTTATAGACTACCAGGGGCAGTGAGAGTTGAGCAATAAGAGGGAATTATAACTAAATGAGTGAGTAATTTGAGGATATGAAAAAGAAGAGTTAATAGATGTTGGTAATAGTAGCTTAATATTGTAAATATATTTAATACTATTGAATACACTTGAATATGGTTTAAAAAAAGGGAACTTTGGTGCTCTGTATCAGTTACTATAACAAAAAGTTTTAAAAATCTTAAAGTAGTATATTCAATTAAGGCAAACTAGTTAATGTTAAATCCATATGTTAAATACCAACTATTTCATAACTTTCATTTTTATTTGGGACACACATTAGAGTTCATCAAGACTAAAAATATCATTATTACACTCAGATCTAGCATCTCCTACTTATAAACATTTACTTTCCCACTTCCTCTCTCTGAATCTGCTATTAGGGGGCCAGGCAGGCTCATGCTGTTTCAGTGGTCACAAGCTATGTTCTGGCACTGATTATCTGGGCAAGTGGTACATTTGTGATTTAGCACATTGTCACGAGAATTACCAAAGATTTTAGTTTGCTTCATGGACTGATGCCCACTTCTCACTAGTTGTGAGTCCTTGAGAAAGTCATCCAGTAATTTTAAGCTTCAGATTCCCCACCTGTTAAATGGAAATCATAATAAATAATACCCTCTTCAATATTGTGTTATGATTATATGAAATAATGCCTATCAAGTGCTTAACTCAGTCCATAGCACTTAATGCGACAATATGAATTCTAGATATTATTTTTAAAATAGTTATCTCTAAAGTGAAAGATTAAAATTAAACTAGATTGTCAACTTTCCTCCTTTTTTACTTCATTTAAATGTAACTCCTCTGAAATAATGACCAGCCTTCATAATCCAATATTCTCTCAATCCATCCTCAATTCAATGAACAAAAGGGGATAATTTTTTCATGTTATTATTTTGAACGTTTTAAAATTCTGCATATATTATAATTTTGCTCTTGCCTAATACAAGCATTGTTCCCTGTCCAAATCCCCATCATATTGAAATTTCATTCATAACAGAGGCTATGCTTATAGATCCTGGAAGAGCCAATTTAATACTGAATAGTTTTGCAAAGCACATCAAGAATTAAGAGAAAAAATGATTACTGCTTTTTTATACCATGATCAAGATGCTTGTCACCTATGCCTGCAGCTTTGCATTTTGTTTAAAAATATAAAATTTCTTTATGAGCTGTAGCCAACTTAAGAGTTTCTGTAAAAACAAATATCATTAAAGGTTTTTTTATATAGGAATGTTAATAGAAATAATTTTCTGGCATCTTTTGCTATATGAAATGAAGCTGGTGCATACTAGACAAAGGATTACGGAAACCTTTTCTTAAGAAGTTGCATTGTATAAAGCCTGCTTGTTATGGTATATTACTTGTGGAACTTTTCAAAACACAAATGTGCACGTGCACCCCGCCTCACATACAAACACTCATATCCTTCTAAGTTTCTTGAATGATATCATTAAGAGCAATACTGTGAAAATCTTATTAAGCTCTTTAAAATACCCATATAGTTTATATTATGTTTGGTAAATATTTATGTATTTGTGTTGACCAGATTTTCTAAATGTGTTAATACAGTGTATCTATCTAGGAAACATTAGCAAGTTATTAATTATCTGATTTGTAGAGAGTGATAATATATCTATTAGGATAATCCAGTGTCCTAAAATGGAAAGTGGCAGGAATCACATGATTGGGACTGTAAAATATAAGTTTTTAGAACTGTTCACAAATTTCCACAAAGTATTAATGTTGCAATTTGTATTCGTAGTTTTTATTTTGCAAACACAATGTAACATATCCAACTCTTCAATATACTTTACAATGATGGATATATGCAAGTAAATAATCCAGACTTTAGGAAATGAATCAATTTTGGACTATTCTATAATTTTTTGTCAGGGTCATAGAGCAAGAATAGAGCATGGGAAGTGTGGCAGTTTGATATTGTTTATGAATTCCAAAAATAGATATTGGATTATGTTTGTAAACTGGTCTGTTCCTCTGAGCATATTGGATTATATTAGATTCAGAGGTTTCACTTTTACTTGATTACATAATGATTAAGGCTTTGATTAGTAGGACTTTGAGTCCCTACCCCCTTGTTGGGCAAGGACTTACAGAGAAACCACACCACAGAAAGGGAAGTTGGAATATTGATATTGGAGCCCTAGGAAGTAAGCACACAGAAAGGCAGATATGTGAGGAAGGAGAGAAGGCTCCTTCCTAGACAAGGCAGAGGCCCTGGGAAGAGGGACTAGCCATTCTCCTGATAGTCTACAGCTGGCCTTGTGGAGAGAGCAGAGCAGCTGAGCCCAGAGAGAAGCCCTGGGAAGAGAGGAATCCAGGAAGCCTCAACTCAGCAGACATCTTGCTCCAACACGTGGCAATAGACTATGGTGAGGGAAGTAACTTATGCTTTATGGCCTGATAACTGTAAGCTTCTACCCCCAATAAATACCCTTTATTAAAGCCAACAATTTTCTGGTATTTTGCATCAGCACCCCTTTTGGCTGACTAATACAGGAGGGTAGATATTTGCCTAAATGGAGTGGACGTGCCTGGTGTCAACCATCTTGGAAAAAGGGTGGCGGGGGGGGGGGCAGAAAATAAGAACTTCTTGAAGCAGGCCAGAAGATGGGCAGAAACTGGGTAGAAGAAAAACTTCTCCTCTATCTGGGACCTAAGCTCAATTTGTTTGGAGTAGTTCTTATGATCTTGGCTGCTGGGAGCAACACAGACAAATTTAAAACCTGCTAGAGGTGGTGTGGGCTTATGCAGCACACTTTGGTTATTATTTTCATTCATGTGTGTGACTATGTCTGTTCTCTTTATCCTCAAATCCTTGGGGAGTTCATGTTAATTGTACATCCTGCTAAAAGTTGCTTTGTGGAAAGTTCTACACCAATCATTTAGTGACAGGAGAGTAATTGTACCACTCACTACACACACACACGCATATATGTACCATTGCCTCCTATGATAAGTCAAGGACTGCCTGAGACATAGCATTAGTCACTAATGAAAGTCAGCTCTGAGCAGCAAGGTGTAATATGTCAAAAATTCTTTGCTGCAGAATCAACATTGTAAAAGCAAGAACAAAAGCCCAGGTTTCCACTACAGATGCAAGAAAAAACATCCTCATGCTTTCTGTCTGTCTGGTTATAGCATCCAAGATTGAATGGGGGAATACAGGAAATTCTAAAAACATGGGGAGGGGGAAATAACCTTTGCAACTCAGAAATAAACTTAAAAATAGCAAAATAAAAAACAAAAAATGAACAAAAGCCTAGATGAAAATCAGAAGGACTTGTTCTTGAATGCCTTTGAAAGAATCTTCTGGGAAACTCAGACATAGCTGGAGAACGCATAAAATCTCAGGAATTTTGCTGGTGGAAGATTGTGACATAGTGGTTAAGGGGTTAAGATATATATATATATTTTTTTTTAAAGAAAGAGGCCCACATTTTCCATTAAACATTGTTGAACATATAAGAATTATGAGTTTTATTAGTACACTAGCTAGAAGTTTTGACATGAATTTAAGTACTGTAAGTTGATATAAATTGAACTATTTTTTCTATTAAAAATAGAAGCTGTTATGGATTCAATAAAGATTTAGTAAATATATACTATGTTCTAATATGCAAGCCTTGGAGTGGGCAAGATAAAATTGCTGTAAGTTACCACAATTTGATTTTGCTTTTGAAACTCTAAAACCTAGAAATTTGAAAACCAAAAATGCCAGGGAGCTAATGTATTTCATAATGAAGGAAGTGAAATAATGATCTTTTCTAATTTAAATTGGAAATTTTTAAAATAAAATTTTATTGAAATATCATTCATACGTGCACATACATAAACAATCTGTGTATAATAAGAGTTGTGAACTTGCAAAACAAACATGCATATCATCATACAGGGTGCCCATATATCACCCCATCACCAACACCTTGTATTGTTGTGAAATATTTGTTATAAACTAAGAGAATTATCAAAATATTACTGCTAACTGTAGCATATATCTTACATTCGGTATATTTTTCCCCAAAGTGAGCCATTTCACAATTCAAAAATTCACTATGCAAGGGATTTATATTTATTAGATCTCTTCAAATATAAGAGACAATGCAAGAACTCTAAAAATAGATTTATGAAGCACATATTTCAAAGGAATTCAAATGAACTCATGTCCTGTAGAAAAACACATTTACTTGAAAAGAGAGAACAGGTGTTTGGGGAGATGTGTTTTATACTAGGATATGTTTGAATCATTTGAAATCTAATTGATGCAATTTCTCTGGATACACACTAGTTTTCAGCATCAAAGCTCTTTTCAAATAGAAGCTAATTCCTTCAATAAGTGGTAACTCCATCAAATAAGTGGTAAGAGAAATGGAAGCAAAGAGGTTAACTTGCTTTTCCATTGCTACAGAGAAAAGTACCAGCAGGCAGGCAGAGTTCCAATACTTCCTGTATCATTCTAATTCCCTGTGCTTCCATATGGTGTATTATAAAATTCAGTAGATGGTAGAGAAATAACTGCCATTTAAAACTTTTTCAATTGCACTTTTAACTGATATGTCAAATCAGGGTATAATAAAAGATTACTTCCAAATTGCAATTTTCAAAGAAAGCCTTTTTATTTTTCTTTTCAGTACAGCCCATCAACAAATGCAAGGTAAAAAATATTTACATATGTATATATTGCTGTGAATTATTAGTGTTTTTGGAAATCACTGATTCTCCATTGAATCACAGTAGAAAGGAAAATATTTTCATTAAACATTTATTCAGGCAGGAAAAAGCAAGATTTTTATTATCCCAATAGAGAATACTAGATAATCTGTCATAATATTTGGTACAAATTATTAGCATGAACACACAATAAAAGACTGGAATATAAAATAGACCCTGTGGGATATACCAAAATAAATTATCTACATTAAGCTCTAAGGGCCACGTTCAGTACAAAAGCAGGATGGATGGTTACTTCCAGTTGATATTCTAAATGCCATTTGTCCTTAAGACCCTCTTGCCATTCTCACAAATATATGTAGAAATAATACCACATCTAGTGGACAGAAAAATGTACCTAAGGTTAGTGGGTCTATCTATAACCTTATGGGGAATATATAGTTTTTCTAGTTGTGTCTCAATAGCAATTATTTTCATTTTCCTTCAGTTACAAATATTCCAAATTTTGCTTGGGCACATAGCCAGGCAATTAATATAACACACACCACATATACACACACACACACAATATTTATTTTTTTCAGTTAAACATTTTTCATTTGGTTTAACATTGCTCTTTATATATTGAAATACCCATACAAAACATTTATTTAGAAAAACATCACAAATGTATCTATCTCTCTCTCTCTCTCTCTCTCTCTCTATATATATATATATATGCTTGTTTCCTTATCACCATGTGTATTAGTCAGCCAAAGGGGTGCTGATGCAAAGTAACAGAAATCTGTTGGGTTTTATAAAGGGTATTTATTTGGGGTAGAAGCTTACAGTTACCAGGCCATAAAGTGAAAGTTACTTCCCTCACCAAAGTCTGTTGCCACATGTTAGAGCAAGATGGCTGCTGACGTTTTCAAGGGTTCAGCCTTCCTTCTCCCTCTTAAGGCTCTGTGGGCCCAGCTTCTTCCTATCTCAGCTGTAGGGTTGTATGAGGCTTGGCTCTCTCCCTGGGGCCATTTCTCTCTGGGCTCAGCTGCTCTGCTCTCTCTCCACAAGGTCAGCTGTAAGCTGTCAGGCAGATGGCTTGGCTTGTCTCTCTTCCCCGGGCCTCAGCCATGTCTAATGGAGCCTTCTCTCTTTCCTCACATATATGCTTCTCTGTGTTTATTTCCCAGGGCCACAGCATCAAAACTCCAACTCTCTCCTCTGCCATGTCATTTTCTCTGTGAGCCCCCATCCACCAAGGTGTTGGGAACTCAGTGCCCTACTGATATGGCCCAATCAAAGCCTTAATCATAATTTAATCTAATAAAAGTGAAACCTGTAACTCTAATACAATCTAATATGCCCAGACAAACATACCAGTTTACAAACATAATCCAATATCTATTTTTGGAATTCATAAATAATATCAAACTGCCACACCATGTAATATTAGCTGTGATGTCAATCAAATTGGCTAATGTGATGCAATAAAATTTTGATTGCTTAAATATAGCACAATCCTATTCTAGCATGGATCTTTTTATAGTTTGCTTAACTCAAAATAAAAGAAAAAGTAAAATATGTCACTAAGGGAACTTTAATGATTCTGAAAGACATACAATTAAAGATAAACTGTTTATTATAATCTAAATATAAATTGTAAAGTGTAAGTATAAAATCCTAGGTGAAATATTAGTATTTCTATATCTATATATAGGAATCAAGATGATTCCTTTATAATTAAAGAGGTTTTATCCCAAATATGCAAGGATCATTGAGACATATATTAGTAAAATATATGACCTCATAAGCACAGGTTAATGTGCTACTCAGATTCTTGAAGTTTTAGTAAAATCCAATACTCATCTTTTACAATAATTTTTTTTAAAAAACTGAGGTAAAAATTTTATAGTGCTGCAATATGTTTACCTGAAACTACCATTAAATATTATAATTAAGAATTCAGCACGTTATTTCCACTGCAAATTTTATTCATTTATTTATTCATCAATATAAATTCATTAATGTTATAAATATTTATTGAGACTACTATGTGCTATGGCCTATTTTAATTTCTAAAAGTTCTTGTTCTCATAGGTTTTGCATTCTAGTGTGGCAAGAAATATTAAAGTAAATGCTATGAAGAATACAAAAGCCAGTAATGGTACAGAGAGTGTATGAGTACATGCATTAGACAAAGGGGTCAGTGAATCTCTGTCTCAGGGAGTGATACTTAAGCAAAAACCTGGGTAATGAGAAAATGCTGTTGAGTGGTTTTAGAAGAGATTCAAGGGTATTCTAGGGTAGTTTCAGGCAACATTGCAGAAAATAAATAAATAAATAAACAAAAATGCCCACTGATATTTAATAGTGGGGAGATATCTCTGTCCAATAAAAAATATTTAATACAGAAAAATGTTAATGTTAGAAGCGAATTAGGAAATCTGAAAATATCGAGATCCAATAAACAAGATCAACTATTAATTTTAACAGCAAAACAGGCTCAATTCTTATTTTTAAAAAATTCTTCAGTCCTCTTCCTCCTCAAATGTAGGATGACTCCACACTCAAGCAGCAGCTGGAATTGGCTCCTTTACTTTCACCAGAGGACAAAAACCCTTCTATTAATGCAGCTAATTTGTAAAGTATAAGTTCCCTTTAATTAGCAATATAGTCCCAGGCCAAATATCATGATTTCAAAATGTTTGATGTTTAACTTTTGCTAAAGGTCAGGGTGAGAGAACTGATAAACTTGTAAGGCAGCTTGCAGTTCGTAATTGAACTACTGCTCCATATCCTCATTGTTTCCCTGAATCAAGCCTAATGACCAGAAAGCTAGGCACTTGGGACACTTAGTTTTGCACCCACCCCACCCCCCAACACCCAAAAAATCCTGTGACAATTGACCTATACTTTAGCACCATCATTTGGACAAATACTGAAGAAAGTTATAAAAAGGAAATGTAACAAGCAACAATCAACACAACCTCTCATTCATTTACTGAGTGGATGTTGCAGCCAACATTTTTCATTTTGTCAATCTTTGCCTCTACTCTAAAATTCATGTCAGAAAGATCTCAGTTCCTCTGTGAAATCAAGTTTATTCTATACAGAGAAAACTATCATAACTGCCCCTTTTATTTTTTTTTTTTGGAAGAGATAACATTAATAAAATCTCTCGTGAAAAAATACAAATAAATGGGAAAGTCATGTTTATAATACCAAGGCTATTTTTGAGAGATCATTAAGTATTGTATAGAATTCAAATATTACTTTGTGGAGTAGGACCTTGAAATATTTTATCAATGTCATGATGCCATTGAATCCAGGATATTAATGTAACTAAGGGAGGACCTTCTCCCAAGTAGTTTAGAAATGGACAGTTTGAATAATGTTTATGTAAAAAGAAGGAACGGTCTTTCCTCCCACTGCAGGCCTTCACAGTTCTCTTTCCTATGATCACAACTGCCATAATAAGGGCAAATATATAGCCATCTTGAGACAGGAAAAGTAAGCCTTGGACCAAGAACCTGGCACTTCACCCAGTAATATTTTTGCAGGGCTCTCAGAATTTAGCAAAATTTAGCACTACATCAGGATGTCTAATTGCTATTCCTGTCTAGCATCAGTCAATAAGATGACTACTGAAATCCCATAATTCCTGCGTATTGAAATATTTTCAGACACTGCCATCATTTAGCAAATCAGAAGTGCCTACACAGGTAGGCAGTAGTATTTCTAAATCTTGGAGTACAATGGTGAAGAAATATTGACCAGAATGGTTTCGAGTCCAAATCTCTACTGCTGCAGTAATGAGTCCAGCTTAGCACTCTTAATTTGGATTAAAGCCACTCTTAACAGACAAAAATAAACAGATAAGACTAGCAAAAATAACTCTATTACAGGAGAGAAATGGGAGGACACTAGCCATCCCACATCTAATTTTAGTAGTATGAAACTGACATAAAATTAGAGAACAATAAAACA
>JAKSZT010026914.1:7854528-8048995 GCA_026826555.1 Tolypeutes matacus | reverse complement strand
CTCTCTTCTTTTTTTTTTTCCCCTGAGTTTCCTTATGTTTGTCTCTTGCATGTACGCTTATCACACTTCTTTCTTTTTCCTAGTAAGTATATTTGATTATTTTATGGACTAAATGTTCATGGAGGATTTGACTCACAGAGGGGTTACAATGGGTACTGCGGGGGATTATTGTTGGGGGGGGTTTCGTGGGGATTGATTCATCCGAATATACATGAAAGATATACAAAATCATTCAAAGGATCAGGGGATGGAGCATGGTCACGATGGGTGGATAATCACACAATAAATGAGGGAATCTGAATTCCTAGCCTGGAGAGCTCTGTCACAGTCTCCAAGGGAGCAACAATAGTCCTCTGAGTGTAGGGACAGTGCCTGTCAAAATAGGACGACCCAGTGATTTTTTTTTTTTTTTTTTAATTGATGACTACCCTTGTGAGTCTTTGCTCTTATAAATGAGACTTAGCCTGCAGTTGTGGGGTGCCTAAGGGTTGCCACCTGACAGCCTCCTTGTTGCTCAAATGTGGCCTCTCTCTAAGCCAAACTCAGCATATGATTGCATTACCTTCCCCCCAACGTGGGACATGACTCCCAGGGATGAGCCTCCCTGGAACGAGGGATTAATACCAAGTGCCAACTGGCAGCTTTGCACAGTGGCAGTATCGTAGCCAATGAGGCTTATCCGAGGCATGATTATTGCTAATTGAAAACTTTTCCCAAGTGCCAACTGGCAACACAACTGGAAAAAGACCTTGAATAAAAGGGGGAAATGGTAAAGACAAATGAGTTCAAGTGGCTAAGAGACTTCAAAGAGAGTCGGGAGGTCATCCCAGAGGTAACTCTTACGCACACCTCAGTTGGAGCTCATAGAACATCTAAGTGCCTATCACCCCACTCAGTGGGGTTCCTGAGAGCTCCAGAGACACCCTGGTCCTATATAAGGGGGGATAGCCCCAGAGACTGATGCCTTATCAGTGGGTTCTATTTTGGAATCTGTGCTCCTGAGAGTGACAGAATTAGACTCAAATAAGTCCTCCCTGCACATGGTTCACCAGTCCCTCCTATTCAAACCTATATGCGATGCTGGAGTTTTTAGGTATACTTCCAGAGACTGGAGCCTCCCGCCTACCTATGTGCCAGGTGTGCATGAAATCTAGGTGGAGCTGCAACTCCTACCCTACAGCTCAATGGATTCATCCAAGTCACCTGTTGAGCAGACAACGATGGGCAATGGCCATCCCAGGGAATGGAGAGAGCCTGCATCTGCAGGCAGGATCATCCCACCCACCATATCCATGGGATATAAGCCCTCTCTCACTTGGAGTTGGAGTGGACATCACCATCCCAGTCCCCTCTGGATTGGGGGAAGAACTATGGACTAGAGTGGACTTGATGGTATTCTCTTGTTCACATATGGTGATTCTAGCAATGCAAGAAATTATAACAATGAGGTGGAGCCAGTGGCCACTTGACACTTTTGGGGTAGGGAGGGGATTAGCATTTGAAATACAGGGGCTTCTTTGGGATTTGGAGGTTGTCCTGAGTACTGTTGTGGCAACGGATGTAGGCCATTTTAAATCAGCACACACCACTCAGAACTGAGTCGGAGAGAGTGTGGTCTACAATGTGAACTGTGGTCTATGGTTGGTGGCAAGGCTCCAGGATTTGTAAGTTCATTGAGGGTGGTGGGCCACACTGTGGGAGATGTTTGTGTGGGATGTGATGGGAGGTGTGGGAGGTGGGCAACATGGGAATCCATGTTGGGTTCCGTGTAATATTTTGGGTAATCTAAGCGTCTCTTAAAATATATGTATATATATATATATATATATAAACAACATTTTTGTAAGCAAATACACATATATGCATATATATTTATATATCATTTTGCAAATGTTTGTATGTGTTGTGAGAATTTTGATTTTTACCCGTAATAAAAAAAAAAAAAAAAATTCACACACCAAAAAAATGAATATTTTGGCCATGATAACGTACATTTATTTTTGATTAAATGAAGAACACATACCTGCTGAAAAGTGCAAGCATTGAGACTTTTCAGTGGAAAGCGAATAAAGACAATGAACTGCTAATTCCCTTAGGAATGCAAGTAGCAAGCAAACATATAAAAATGGCTTTCTCTCCTAGTAATCAGACAAACACATTTTAAAACAAAATGAAAATAAAGAAATTGACCAAAGATGGTGAGTGATATGTGGGCTATCTTTTCTACAAAGCAGTTTGGCAACATGTATTTATGTATCAAGACATTTAAAAATGTTTCTAAGTTTATCCAAAAATTTTATGGCTGCTTAACTATTCTGAGAAATAATTATTATTTGGGAACATTGATATGCATGAGGATACCAAATGTTAGGTTCTTCATAACAGCAAAACTTGTAAATAGCCTAAACTTCCAAATATGGAGGGAAGGCTAGGTATATGTTGATGAATCCATGTAATAAAATTGTATACAGTTATTAAAAATGTTTATTGCTATTAAGTAATGTTATTGTAGTATGCTAGAAAATGCTTATTAGTTGAATATATTAAGGGGAAAAAAGCAAGACTGAAATCTCATACAATTGTTTAGATCACTTTAAAGAGAAAACTTGAAAGAGTTACACACAATGAGTCATTATGACTGTTTATACTAGAGATATAATAGTTTTTTCAATTATATTTCTTTTTAATGAATGTTAAAAATAATTATTTTAAAAGAATAAATTATATATAGCCCAAAGAATTTCTGTCATACTTCACATTTTTCTAAAGTAATAATGTTGAAATTTACAAAATGTCACTCACCTCTGATGGCTGCTGAAATGTTTGTTATTCACTTATAGATATCAGTGGGATTATTTCATATAAGACATGCATTTGATGCTTTGATAAGTTCCAAGCTATCCTGTATACACTATTACAAAGAAAATACGCTATAGCAATCAGGAGCACCAATTAGTGTCAATCGTAACCTCTCTTACCTGTCACCTAGCATCCATATGGGAACTAGAGAAAGTTGCTTCATTTTGTATCCTGGAATTGAGAGATCTCATTATTATTTGATTTAAAACCCAATCATTATATGGACATAAAGGTAAAATGAGGGCTGTACAAATTAAGGCTTATAATAGAAAATTATGTTTTCCAAAATTCCTTTTACACTAACATTCAGTTTATGACATTGTAAAGTGTATGGGTGAGATTACACTTGTGGCTATGCATAAAGGTTTAGAAAAATGTCAAATCTAATGGGAACTATAATTTAATATTTTTAGATCTTTTTATTTGAATAAAATTTCTATAAAATGCATTCTCACTGTATTTATACAGGTTTCCATTGCAGATTTTCTTTAAAGTGAAGCTGTTTTTGAAAAATAAATGGGATATGACACTTTTCAATGCAAAGCAACTTCACAAGATTTTTTTTTTTTTGTAACTATCCTTTTAAATGGAAGCAAACATTATTTTGAGTAATGATGGGTTTTTTTGTCTACTCCCTATTTCATTTTCTTTGCTTAGACATTGTTATTCCTGTAATGCTTTCATCTTTGAAGAAATGGGAGATAAATGAGTACTATTGATGTATGCATTATAAAAAATGACTATTTTCTTCAAGTTCAAATGCATAATAAATGAACCAGTAAGGTAAATCTATTAAACCAAACTAAACAGCAATAAGAACACTCTCTGAGTACCCAGCACTATGCTCTTACAAAAGACCTCAAAAACATTTTTTTTTTTTTTTTTTTTTTTTTGGTACCAGTGACCAAGTCTCTTGACCATAATTTTCTTTGTTTCCATTATATTCACTGATATTTCCCTGTTGTCTAAAATGTTTTTCCCCCAAGTTTTTGGACACTAATCTCTAATGGATCTTCTTCTACCTGCCCTACATCCATCAACTGAAAAGCAGGGCTCTCACACTGAAATAAGGGTTAAACCAGCAGTTGACTACAGGAGAGTCATAAACAAGGCTGCAAAAATCATTAGAAACAGCCCAATGTAGAGTGAGGCCCACAGAGATAACAGGTGTGAAAATGATGAGATAATGTTAATAATTTGTTCAAAAATGAAATTTGGAATTTGAAATATGAAGGAATAAAAATCCATCAAAATTGATAAGACAAACTGAAAAAAAATAATTTACAATGAACAGTTAAATACTATGCCAGAAACAATTATAGAAATGAGAAATAGTTCAGATGAAATCAATCAGAAAGCTGGATATAGTTAAAGATACAGAAAAGATGAGGGTTTAAGAAATGGGAAATAAAGTGAGAAAGAACTCCATATGTATAATTGGAGATGGAGAGGGGAGAATATAAAGAATGGAAGAGAAGCAATAATTAGTGAAATAAAGGCTTAGCATTTTCTACAATATATTAAAGAAGTCAATCCACAGATGAAATCCCAACAAACCCCAAGCATATCTACCCATACACACAGTAGGAAAACACATTTTTTTATGAAACTGTAGAGTAACAAAGAAACATTTTATTAGAGCCAGTTATAGATACCAAACAGATTATCTACAAAAACTGAAAATAATTGTGTTAGCTGACTTATCAAGAGCAAGAAAATAAGTTCAAGAAACTTGAATTATATCTTTTCGATCACATGTGGAAGCTTGTGAAAATTTACCATGTTTTAAGCTGTGAAGCAAGTTTGACCAAATTTAAAAAAATCTTAGACCACATATTTTCTATACTGTGCAATTATATAACAAGTTAACAAGTATGACTAAATATAATGCAAGCATATCAAGAAGTTTCATGAAGAAATTATGAAAATTAGAAGACATAAAATTTAATGATCATGACAAAACTGCAATTCAAAACTTATTGAAAGTAATTAAAGAAATGAAAAGATAGACTATATATACATAATACTATATTAGACAAAAAGATAATGAGCTAAACATCTTGTTTTAGTTTGCCAAAGGGCTGCAAGTACAAACTACCAGAAATGGGTTGGCTTTTATAATGAACATTTTATTTAGGATAAAAGCTTACAGTTCCAAGGTCATGAATTGTCCAAATCAAGGTACAATCAGAGATGTCTTCTCACCAAAATCAGCTACTGTTGATCTTAGCATCCTGCCACAGGGTGAAGATGGCTGCCAATATCTTCCTTCCCTCCAGAATCTACAGTCTCCCACATTTCAGTGGTAGGCAACCAGGCATAGGACTTGTCTCTTCAGCAGTGGGCTGCTCCATGGGCCCAGTCCCTCAGGGGCCTCTTTCCATGCCTCTCTGTTCTGCTGGTTCCAGATTCTAGAATCTCTCTCAGTCTCATAGGGGTTCTCTAATTTCTTGCAGGCCTCTCTCTCACATGGCAGGATTAAATATGGTGGCTTCTTTTTCCAATGTCTCTATGTATCTCAGTTTATATTAGACCTAGTAAGAGGCCAGAGATGCAACCTGAGTCACACCTCACTGATGTAGCCCAACAAAAGGGTCTCACATCCACAGGAATGTTTTATTTCAAAAACATAATCTTTCTTTTTTGGGGATTCATAAAGAATTTAAAACTGTCATACCCTACTTTCTGAATCCCAAAAAGACAAGCTCTTTCCATATGAATACATTCATGACATCACAATATTTCAAAAACTTTAAATCATTTCAATAGCGATGCTAAGTATAAATTCTTATTAAAAATAAGTTATAGGCATACAATTTGTCTTGGGGCAACATTCCCCTCTGGCTGTAGACCTGTGAAATTTAGAAAACAAGTTATCAGCTTCCAATATACAAAGGAGGGACTTACATAGGATAAGCATTTGTATTACAATAGGGAGAAATTGGAAGGAAAACTGATGTCAGAGGTCCCAAACAGTTCCAAAAACCTGCAGGGCATACTCCATTAGATTTCAGAGTCTGAGGGTCATCTCTAGAATTATGTCTTCTCCTCAGGGCCTCATGGGCACCCACACCTTCCACAGGTTTGCCCAATGGTCATACTTTCAGTTCTACCCTCTTCAAGCATCTGGCTGGTGACCAAGCTCCAGACCTCACCCTCCAAGAACACTGGGGTAATGGCCATACTTTTCCCAATCTCTGGGGAACAGTCTCAATCTCTTTAGTACAGTAAGGTGGAAACAGCATTCTCCCTAATCTCTTACATAAAGGCTCGATCCCCTTAGAACAGTGGGGTTGTGACCTAACTCTCTGTAACCTGGGGTGTCCAAACTCTCCCTGAACAATGGGATGGGAGATCCACCCTCTTCAAATGTGGGGGTAAATTCACCCTTTACACACACACATAGGTAGGGCCTCTCTCTTGGCCCAAGGAGATGTCTTAAGTCCAGACCTCAGCTTCCATGGTTTTCCTCTTGAAGTCATTTTTCCTTCAATGTCTCTCCTCCCTATCTCTTTTAGTCCAGACTGACAGTGGTTTTGTTTGCACAGATCTTGCAAATAGCTCTTTGGGTTTGTATGGAGTTCACAAGGGTCCAAGTCATCAGACAGTAAGACTTTCCACAAATCCTTCCTGGATAACTTCATTTTCAATCCTGACTCCCAAGTCCCAAGTTTAGTTAAGTCCTCACATGGAGAACTATCCTCTGGGAGGGTCGGAGGGACAGGGGGGGAGGGAGAGGTTGTTTTCTGGAAGCTTGGAGTTCCCAAGCCATCAATTTCTGGTTTCTTTGTGTCTAGCAATTCCGTTCTCAGCTTTTGTCTTTCCTCTCGCATTTTGCTATAAGCTGTAAGGAGAAGCCAGTCCATGTTTTCCACATTTAATTTGGAAATTTCCTCAGCTAAATGTTCAAGCTCATCATTTTAAAATTCTGCCTTTCATCTAACATCAGGAGCCAGTTTTGCCAAGTTGTCTGCCACTTTAAAGCAAGGATCACTTTCTTTCCAGGTATCATTTCTGTCTAAGGCCTTATCAGAACCATCTTTAGCATCCATATTTTTACCAACAACTCTTCAAAGCAATCTATGTCTTTACTATTAAGCATCTCACAATTCCTCCAAAAAAATATCCCTTACCCATTTCTAAAGCCATTCCAACAATTTGGTAATTGCAACAGAGGCACCCCACTCTCCGTACCAAGCTGTATTAGTCAGGGTTCTCTAGGGAAACAGAACTAACAGGAGATATCTGAAAATAGTATGAGATTTTATAAAATTGTCTCACATGAAATAGAGATGCACAAGTCCCAATTCCATAGGGCAGTCTGCAAGCCAGGTTCCCCAGGATATGCTGGCTGTCTGAAGTAGAGATGGAAATTCTTTCTCTGAATGTTGAAATCACTTCTTCTTTTAAGACCTTCAACTAATGGATGAGATATCACTCACTGTTGTCAGAAATCTCCTCACTTGATAGTACATGTAATACACCATATATGTAATCAACTTACTGATAATTAAAGTCCATGAAATACCCTTGCATTACAATTAGCTCAGTGCTTGCTTGACCAAACAGCTGGGCACCATTACCTAGCCAAGTTGACACAATCACATATCTTAATTATTCTTCTAGAAAAATATGAGCAGAATAACTCTAAGATAAGTAACTTGAAGAAAATAATAAAGGTAAAAGAAGAAATTATTAAAATAGAAAAGTTACAAACATTAGTGCAAATTAATAAAGACAAAAAAATTTCTTTGAAAATAATAGTAAAACAAACAAACAAAAAACAAAACAAAAAAAAAAACAACTAGGAATATTGATCCAGAATATAGAGAAAATGTATGAAAACTAAACTCAGATGCAAGAGAGTTTAAATATGTAAAACAATAATATATGATCAGTATAATAAATAAAATAGAAAGGAATTCTTAGACATTGTTCTGGTTTGAGTCTTTTGTGGACCTAGGAAATGTTGTTCTTAAGCTAACCAATTCCTAATCTTGTGAGCCTATTATATGTGGGACCTTTTGGTTATATTCAGTCAAGGGACCTTTTGATTAGACAGACCCTGATTTGATTGCAGGACCTAGGGCGAGTCCTAATCCTTTTACTGGAGTCTTATATAAACAGAACACAGAGATAGCTGCCATCTTTACCCTGCCATCTGAGAGTGGACTCCAGGTTTTCCTACAGCTGCAGAAAGACAGAGAAACCCAGAGACCAAGAGAGAATCTGAAGGCTGGAATCAGTGGAGCAGCCCGAAGCTGAAGAGACAAGGCCTGGGGAAAGAGCCATATGCCTGATCGACACAGCTGAGCTTGGGAAGAAAATGAGACTGGAGGAAAACGCAAAGTCTGGCCACCATTTTGCCTTGCCACATGGCAGGAGTACAGGATCTGCCAGCAACTGACTTTTGATGGACAGTATCTCTGATGATGACTTGATTTGAACATTTTTCACAGCCTTTGGAACCTCAAACTTAATGTACTTGAAACAAAATACAAGGTATTTCCCTCAAATATTTTCCTATTCCAATATTCCCTATCTTATTGAGTGGAGCCAACATTTACCCAGTCACACCATTCAGGAACAACTGAGTAATTCTCAACATTACCTTTCCTTTCACCAGCTATAAATAAATTAGTCACGAGTGGTGCCAATTTAATCTCTCAGGTCTCCAACTTTTCCAACTACCAGTGACCCAGTCAATGTTATTTCTCACCAAAACTGTTGTCTTCTTTAATTCTTCTCCCCATTCCAGAAGGAATTATCATTGAACAATAAAATGTAATCACAATACAATTTCCCTACTTAAAAAACTTTGATCACTTCATATTGTTCTTGGAACAAAGTCCAAGATTTACAGCATGACTCACAGGAATCTACAACATCTGGTATTCTGCTAGAATTGTTTCCATTTTAAACTTATTGGATATTTCTTTAAGTAATCATTGTCATTAATATTGAATATAGTCTAATTATTATGCAATATACAATTAAGATCATTTTCAATGATCAAAAATTAAACATTTATAACATAATTGGAAAATATGTAGACTAAAAGTTCCTTCAAAGTAGAATATTAATTTATCTAGAAAAGTAGTTCTATATTTGTCATAAGTATACATAATTACACAGACACAGACACACATCCATGTCTTTCTAATATACCTGATTTGATTGTCTCAGAACACATACGTTTTAAATCCTGTGTAGTCAATTGAAATTTTTGAGATCCTATTAGTGTCAATTCCATGGAGATTATCAAATTTGTTTTGGAGTGATGGAAAACTATAGTAATTCTTTTTAAAGAGTTGTATATCTTTAAGAATGTTTCTCTTTGTCTCTTTCTGAATCTCTCTACTCAACCAAACCACTTATAAATGACATATTTAGTAAACAATAGGTGGTTTCATTTATCTGATTCCCAATATTTGTAGGTGAAACATTTGGAATTATTCCCTTCCTTGGTAAACATCTTAACTCAAGTTGATTATATGGACAGTTGTTCAGATTTGATGTATGATAAAGATGAGATTGCAATAAGAACAGCACTCTACAAATTTTCTGGCCCCAGAAATAAGAGGTTTTTTAGAAAATATTTTATAAACCTATCATCAAAGATCAGGTCCATCCATGGACAGAAGTGAGAACATTTGCTGTGCTGTTTCATGTGTGCTGCTGGTCTCATGCTAGCCAAAAAATTCTGTCTATAAACAGTTTTGTTTCCCTGGCTTGCCTATTCAAGAATAACAGAAGTCAATTGCATACTCTATTCTTTTTCTTTTTGTTGCATCAGGCTCTGTCAAATGGTACTCATTACTTACAATTATCTTAATCTTTACCATTTTTAACTTCAATATTACCTTGTAGGTGATATGAGTCTGATATGCATTATAACATCAACTGTGAAGCTAGAGAATAATTGCTTATTTAAATACTCGAGTATAAAATCACTATGGTCACTTCATCTCAGTTAATAGCAGTGTTGACTGCATGCTTAGATCTCAAGATCAATAAATTCATTTTCCAAATTTAAACATTGCATTTATAATGTCTATTAACCTTGCATTTAAGTGAATGTGGAATAATGAATGTAACAAAATAGCAAAAGGTTGAAATGGTCACTTGTAGTAAAAAATATTGGCTTTTTCATCAGCAAGACTACATAACTAGTATTTAATGGATATGGAATAACTTTGAGTCATAACCAAAAAATTCATGTGGGCATACTAAATAATCATAACCTTGTGTTGTATGTAAAACTTCACAGAGAAGATATATGCAAATATGGAAAAATTAACAAAAAAGCAGAAACTAGCAAATATGGATTCCTGTAACATCTGGTTCTCAAAATTGTAGGGTAATTAATTCTCTGAGGGAAAAAAAAATCACCCCAAAGCTACATTTTAAATACTTACCTATAGACAAATGGAAGATGAGACAGACACAGGAAAGTAATGTCATCTGAGAAATCCTCCTTTGAGATTTTCATTGCTCTTATTATTATGCCTATAGCAGTGATATAGTTTATTTCATTCATAGCATTAATATATCTGAATAAATAGTCTGTGTGTTTAAATGTCAGAATAAACAAGACTGCTGTGATGACATCCAAACATAATCTTCAGGCAAACATAAGACAATTAGTGTAAAGCAAAGCATTTGAAAAGTAGATTCATTAAGAACTAGCATCCTAGTGACTAAATTTACAAGGAAATTCAATTGTTGGTTCTCTTCAAAGATAATATATCCTGACAGAGTTTAGACATTGAATGTCAAAATATTATTCTTTTTAATAAAATCTCATTTCAAAGTTCCTACTTTTAACTGTTTCTGCTTCTATTAAAATGTCAGTTATTAATTAAAAATATTCTCAGCTCTCAATAATTACCTTTGAATGAAATTAATTACTTCTCATGTTTCTACATGATTTATCTGATAAATTATAATACATTGTAATTTTAAAAATTATTTTCTACTGCTTTCCTTTCAAAACCAACATAAATTTTATTAACTTTCCTTAATTGTCAACAAGGAAAGCCAAATGAATGAAGGAAATTTTAAAAAATGAAGAAAAGAACAAATTTATATAAAACCAAAATAAATTTTTTTTAAAGTAAAATTTTGCATGTATGTTAATTCAATATTGCAGCGATGTTGTGAGAATAAAGAGTGTATGGGAGATTCACGCAATCACTGAAAGAATATTGAATTCCCATCCTGGAGAGCTCTGCCACATTCTCTAATGGAGCAGCAACAGTCCTCCAAGTGCAGGAGCAATGACTGGTGAAGGAGGATGGTCCATTGATGGGCCCTTGATCTTGACAACTATGTTTGTGAGCTTATTCTCTTGAAATTGAAATTTAGCCTAGTGTTGTGGGGTCCCTAAGAGTTGCCACCTGAGATGCTCCTTGTTGCTCAAATGTGGCCTCTCTCTAAGCCAAACTCAGCATATAAATGCATTACCTTCCCCCCGGGTGTGACATGACTCCCGGGGATGAGTCTCCCTGGCATCGAGGGATTACTACTAAGCACCAACTAGCAATGCAACTGGAAAAAGACCTCAAATAAAGGGGGGGGGGGAAATGTAAAGACAAATGAGTTTATATGACTAAGAGATTTCAAAGTGAGTCAGGAGATCATTCTAGAGGTAATGCTTATCCACATCTCAGCAGGATCTTATAGACTGCCAAAGTGGATACTACCCCAAATAGTAGGGCTCCCGAGGGCTCTGGAGACACCTAGGTCCTATGGTCAGGGCAGATAGCTCTGGAGTTTGGTGCCTTGCCAGTGGACCCTACTTTGGAGTTTGTGCTCCTGAGAGTGACAGAGTTGGACTCAGTTATGGCTTCCCTACACAAGGCTCATCTGTCCCTTCTATTTAAATCACTTGGTGCTGGAGTTTGTAGGTGTATGTCCAAGAGACTAGAATCTTTGGGTTGTCCACGTGCCAGGTGGGCCCTGAGTCTCAGCAGAGTTGTAACACCTACTCTGCAGTTCATTGGACTCACCCAGGACACTAACAAGGAGGTGAGGATTAACAACCACCAAACCAAGGAAACGAGAGAGCCTACAACTGCAAGCAAGAAAGTCGATTCCATCAGCTGTATAGGATCGAAGCTCCCTCTCAATTAGAGCTGGAATGGACACCACCACCCCAGAATCCTCAGGAATGGGGAGTGAACTATGGACTAGAGTCAACTTGCTGGTATTCTACTATAGACTTACTGTGATTTTAGCAAAGGAAGAAATTACAACATTGATGTGGAGGCCGTGGCCACTGGACGCTCTGGTGGCAGCAAGAGGGAAAAACAGGTGTAATACAGGGGGACTTGGGCATCATCCTGAATGACATTGCAATGACAGATATAGGCCATTTTATATCTTCCCATAACCTTCAGAATTGTGTGGGAGAGAGTGTAAACTACAATGTGAACCATGATCTATGTTCAGTGGCAATGCCCCAGGATTGCAATTGCGTTTATCAATTGCAATTAATGTGCCACACTAATGAAGGATGTTGTTTATGTGGGAGGCTGTAGGAGGTATGGGGAGTGGTGCATATGGGAATTCCTATATTTTTTGTGTAGCATTTATGTAATCTAAGTATCTTTTAAAAATATATATATATATATATATATATATTTTTTTTAAGTGTATGGAGCTTCATTTTATCATAAAGACTTT
Organism: Tolypeutes matacus; assembly: GCA_026826555.1. Taxonomy (NCBI): domain Eukaryota; kingdom Metazoa; phylum Chordata; class Mammalia; order Cingulata; family Chlamyphoridae; genus Tolypeutes; species Tolypeutes matacus. The sequence goes on along the minus strand of JAKSZT010026914.1, from coordinate 8,036,449 downwards.
TATTTGTTTTGGTCATATACATCATATTGTTGACCTGTGCATTCTCCCTAAGAATATGCAATTGCAGTACTGAACATCACCATTGCTATAGTTTTTAAGAAGCATCTCTGTGACCAATTTTGTGCTGCAGTAGCAAGAGAGATGAAAGGTCTTTATAAGGAAGTGAAACTGATTTATGTCCCCGAGTTTGATCCTCAGGTTTGCCATTTCTGAAAATGGATTTGATCTCTCTGGAGCACTCTTATACAAGACAAAAATATCAAGATTTACAAGAGACAGACATATAAACTAGATGTTCCATTTGTTTGTTACATTGAGAAAAACAATACTGCCAAACAATATTGCAATGCTCACGGCAGCAGGCCTGATATCTAGTAACAGTCACAAGTAGTAAGGAAGAAAATGCATAGGATTGTTTTCAGAGTGAAATAAATGATAGGAGCTGAGGGTTGATTATACTTCCTATTAAAATAATTGACTTGAGATATTCAAATATAATTATCTTCCCTTAGGGATATCTTTTTCCATGGACTTGGGATACCCTTAAAGATGTTGAGTATTCTCTCCCTTGAAAATGTGGGAGACTAGCCTTCAAAGTCTTTCAGTTGTATAGAATTGTCAAACTCATCAAACTGAACACTTAAGATCTGTGCATATTATTGTATGTAAATTACATCTTAATAAAAATAAACTTTTAAGTGAAAAAAAAAAAGTCTTGCTTTAAATTCCCATTTATCTACACCATATTGACCATATACTTTTTCTAAAATTGTCTCTCTTCTGTATATAGCATAACAAAATTATACATCAAATTTTTATTCTGGTCGTGCTTTTGGCAAATGAACCTGGAGTTTTTAGATTTCTACATTTGCAGATTGACCTTTTTTTCTTGTTGGAGGATGTGGACAAAAACTTTGTTTGGTTTTTATTTAGTCTTGGTACAGAATTTGGAACGAATCTGATTTCAGAACTACAACCCAAGCAATATCCACCAATTCAGAACTAAGAAATATGACCAACTTCAGTTTATTCTTTAAATGGACACAACAAAAAACTGATAAAGGGTAACTCCTCTGATATGGTAATTTGTCAAGGTTTGTGATTCTTCTATCTATAGCACAGATTCCAAAGCAATCACATGGAATTCATTATCTGAAAATAAAATATGGTAAAACAAATATGAGTAAACAAGAGTAATAAAAGAAATGTGTTCTGTATAAGAAGGAAACCATATGGGAGACAGACTTCCTGCTATTTCCCATCACTTAATGCTTTCAGCTATTTTTTAAAAGTCACAGCCATATATGATACAATTTAAACAACAGAATTAAGCCCAGAACTATACTTGAATTTTTAAAAAATTTATTATTTTTGTGACCATTAGCCAGCAAGACCATAGAAAATACTATAGTCAATACAGACATTTCCCACTTTAGAGTCCAGGATACCTCTTTTACCTTGATAATTTTTTTGTGCTCCATATGGATAGGTAATATCCTAGTGGTGCAAGCTAGCATATATTATACTTTCTGTGTTCTAGGCACTACTTTAAATGCTACAAGAGTATTTTCTCATTAGTAGCCTCACAATAACCCACTGAGGAAGGTACTTTCATCCTTCCCACATTCATTATAAATGATAAATATTGAAACAGTAATTTTTAAAAATGTGCCCAAATTATAAGTTAATAAGTAATATTGATGAGACTTGAACCAGGAGTCCAAGAATAGTTTCCTGTTCCTACAACATTAGCCTCTTGCCCACTGAAGCAAGGTACTTAATTAACTTAATTCTTAGAGCTTAGCTATATTTAGGAGTTCTATGGAGGAATTTACTGTTGCTTGCAAGCAATTATTTCAAAAGGAAAATACGTTAAGAATTAATTTAAAATATATATATATATATTAGTATTGATAATTTTGTAAAGGGTTTTGGTTTTTCCCAGTGAATATCACTGTGAATTATTCAGAATTGAAGAAAGACATAAACTGAGAGAGATAAGAAATTTATCAGTTGGAGCTAAATATAACAAAATCAATACCTATTTAAACTAGAAAATTCTAAGAACAAAGAGAAAATATTAAATTCAGCTACAGCAAAAATAAAACTTAAAGAAATAAAAATTACACCAAAAGCAGACTTTTAATTAACAACAATGGAAGACTGAATACAGTAGAGTAATTATCAAACATAAAATGTGGACACAATGAAACTATCTTTCCAAAACTGGTAGACAGTAAAGACATTTTCAATCAAAACAAAATAGTACAGATAATATTTTAAAAGATCTAAAGGAATAAGGAAAACGATCTGAGAGTCAAAGCCTGAACTTTAAGGAGTAGTAGTAAACATGTATTAATAAGCCTGTAGGTAGATAAAAAGAAATGTTTTTACATAAAATGATAATATTTCTGTGACTAAGAAATGAAAAGTGGAACAAAATACTGAAAAATTAATGACATGCAAGATAGATTTCATCAGAGATAGAGTTTTAAGGAGGAGAGTGGTTAAGATAGATGCTTCAAGTTAAACAAACATAAAATTTAATAAGTAATCACTAAAAGAAAACCCATAAGTGCATAATTTCCGAAGTAGTATTGGAGAAATGAGAACTACAAAAAAGTAATTCCAATATGGCAAAACAGGAGGACAAAAATTTGGTAAAAATGAATCTAAGAGAAAGCACTATATAAAAGGACAGTTATTGTTCCAAATAGATCAATAAGTTCAAATAGATCAATTGGCTATTTGAAAACCAGTGCTTTCCAGGTAACAATAAAAATATTCTCTCCAGTTTATGGTCACAAGAGATGCCTCCACCATAGGGTGTAGAATCTAATAGTAGAAATAGAAAAGAAATTGACACATTCATTACTATATTTAAAAGATTTCAACACGTCTCAATAAATGATAAATAATGCAAACAAATATTAATAAGACTATAAATGACTTGAAGAATCTAACAAGCTTGATTAAATGCATCCCATTTTCCCAAATTAGAGAACATACCATTTTTTTAAGTACATATAAAATATTTGTGAGAATTTATTTCTTGAGCCATGTCTCTGAGCTTTACCTTCCCCTAATTATCAAATGGTTTTTCTGTCATTCCCAAATCTCTAAAATTTTGCATTGGGCCATAAGTAAATCTCAATATATTAAGTTCCAAAAAGTCATCTATTTGCAGTAAAACTATTTTGAAAAGCAGAAGAGTGACAAACACAAAATTCCAAAAAGTATTTGATAAAGAGGGAAGGCAGAAGTCCCAAAGGGCATTTGAGTTTTGAAACTTATTTGTAATGTTGTATTTCTTGAGCTGAATTGTTCTAGTTTTAGTGTTTTATTTTATTTTATTATTATTATTTTTAAAGATTTTATTTATTTATTCATTTATCCCCCCCTTGCTGCTTGTGCTCGCTGGGTCAGCTAACCACGCCGTGCCGGCGGGCTTGCCTTCACCAGGAGGCCCCGGGAACCGAACCCGGGGCCTCCCATATGGTAAACGGGAGCCCTACTGATTGAGCCACAGCTGCTTCCCGAGTTTTAGTGTTTTAAAGCATACATTTGTTATTTGTACATATATACATAAATATATGGTAAATGATAGATTAATTGGTTGATAGATAATTTGACAGTAATAGCAATAATAGGATTCAGTCAATATTCTGACTATTCACTTTCCAATGAAGCCAGTCTTGTTCAGTGCAACTGTAAATCAAGGATTTCATCTTTTTCTTAATTTTCTTCAGTAGTTTCATTGAGAAGATTATTTTTATATATTGACACTTTTTTTTTTCATTCCCAATAATTTTTCTTTGCTCTTTGCTTGGACCCTTTAGAAGGAATGTGACTGTTGGATGTACTTTCATTGCAGTTTCTGCTCCAACAAAATTGAGGGTAAGAGAGGATTTAGCTAATTGCTCCAGTACATTTGTGCTGAGCCGTGACTCTGAGCTTCATCTGACCATAATCCCCAAAAAGGCTTTCACTCACTCCCAGTGATCAGCATTTGACCCAAGCGCTACAATCTAGATGTTTTCATCAATATGTAACGTGGCATTCCTCTTCAAAACACAAAACACAATTTTTATCTAAGTCCATTTAAACACCTATCTGAAAAATGCAAACTAGTTTTACATTCAGTATATTCTGAAACTGGAGAGCAACTGCTATATTATTACCATATAGTCCATGTTCATTATATTATTTTAATATATTTTATATTATTTATAAGTCTATATATTTTATATTATTATTCAACATCATTTAAGATCTATTAATTTTTTGACCAATTTTCGGATTAGAATGTAGTAAGTTAGCTAGCAGTGACTGGTTTCTTCTCCAAGCCTATTGAAATAAGTATGGAAATATGGAAAATGATGTAAAATTTCTATGACCTCAGAAACTAAAAAACTGGTCAATAATGAAGAGAAATTTTCATTTAACTGAGGTAGTGATTGAACCTTAACCAAATAGTTTCCAACTTTCATGTTGTCTATTAGCTAAAACTTCGTTGCATGATACTGTTAAAACTTCCACAAACTACAAATCTGATTCAGGATAACTCCTCTATGCTTCCTCAAATTATATATTCTGAATCACACATTTATATTTTCTTTCTTTTGCAATGTTATCTACTTCTTATTTCCAGCTATTATTTCTTCTCTGTATAAATGCAATAGCCTTCTATCCATTTTCCTCATTTTTTTTAAGTTGAGGTAAAATTCACAGAACATAAAATTTACCATTTTAAAGTATACAGTGTAGTGGCTTAGTACCTTCATAATGTTTTGCAACCACTAATTCCAGAACTTTTGAAACACCCCAGAAAGAAATTCCAAACCCATTGCACACTTTCTCCAGCTGTTGGGAGCTACTAATCTAATACCTGTCTCTAAAGATTTGCTTAGTCTGGACATTTCATATAAATGGAATCATACAATATGTAGTCTATATGCTTGGCTTTTTTCACTTACATACTGTTTTCAAGATCCATCCTGTGTTTTGTAGCTATCGGTGTATTGTCTTAATTTTCCAGGCTTTTGTGATACATATAAACAATGGGAGTTCATTGGCTCACAGTTTTGAAGCTAGAAGTCCAAAATTTAGGTATCAGCAAAGTGATGCTTTCTCCCCAATGTCTAAAATATTCCAGTGCTGGCTTGCTGACAATCCTTGGGTTTCCTTGGTTTGCATCTCTGCCTCATGTCACATGGAGATATACTCTTTCTCTTCTGGATTCTGGTGATTTCCGGCTTCCAGCTCTTCCCTGTGGCTTTCTCTTACAACGTCTGAATTTCTTCTCCTTACAAATAACTCTCCAAATCTTTATTAAGACCCACCCTCATTCAGTTGGGTCATATCTTAACTAAAATAACATCTTCAAGATGTCCTTTTTACAATGTGTTCACACCCAAAGGAATGAATATCAAGACCAAGAGTATGTCCAAACTGGAGTACACTATTCAATCCACCACATGCATCATTCCTTCTTATGGCTAAATAACATAATATTGTATATGTATACCACAATTTGTTTATCCATTCATCATTTGATTAGCATTTGGGTCATTTCCCCTTTTAGGTTATTATGAATAATGCTGCTATGAACATCTGTGTACAAGCTTTTGCTTGAACACCTTTTTCAATTATCTTAGGTATGTAACTATAAGTGAATTTTGCTGGGTCAAATGACAATTCCATGTTTGGAAGAACAGCCAAACTTTTACACAACAGCAACACCATTTTACAATTTTACATTTGTACCACCAAAGTATGAGAGTTCCAATTTTTCCACATCCTTGCCAATATCTATTTTCCTTTTTCAAAAAAGAACAGTCATCCTAGTGGGTATGAAGTGGTATTTAATTGTGGTTTTGATTTACATTTGCTTACAAATAATGATGTCAATATCTTTCCACTTGCTTCTTGGTCATTTGCATATTTCTGGAGGAATGTTTATTTGGGCCCTTTGAACATATTTAAATTGGGTTATTTGTCCTGTTGTTGAGTTATAAGAGTTCAAGCATTTTGGATATGAGATGCTTAATATATATATTACATATGTATATAGATATATATATGTACAATTTGAAAAGGTTTTCTCTCATTATGCAAGTAGTTTATTTTCTTTTATGTCTTTTGCACAAAAGTTTTTAATTTTGATGAAGTCCCATTTATTTGTTATTCTTTTACTGTTTATGCTTTGGGTGTCCTATCTAAGAATCCATTGCTAATTCCAAGCTGAAAGGCTTACCACTATGTTTTCTTTTAAGAACTTTATAATTTTAGCTCTTATATTAGGACTTTTATCAACTTTGAGCTAATTCTTATACATGGTGTTAAGAATCCAACGTCATTCTTTTGTAATTGCCTATCCAATTGTCCCAACACCATTTGCTAAAAGAACTATTCTTTCTCCATTGAATGATCTTGAAACCCTTAGACAAAAATCAGTTGACCATAGATGTATGGATTTGTTGACTCTCAATTCTATTCCATTAATCTATTTGTCTATCCTTATGCCATTACCAAACTGTCTTGATTTCTGTAGCTTTGTACTAAGTTTTAAAATCAGGAAGTGTGAGTCATTCAACTTTGTTGTTCTTTTTCACAATTGTTTTTGCTAGAATCCTACAATACCTGGGGAAATTGACATCTTAAATTAAGTCTTCCAATTCTTGAATATGGGATGTCTTTCCATTAATTTAGATATTTAAATTCTTTTAACAATGTTTTATAGTTTTAAGTGTCCAAGTCTTTGTTTAATTTACTCCTCAGTATTTTATTCCTTTTTATGTTGGGTAAATGGAATTGGTTTAAATTTCATTTTTCAGATTATTAATTGCTAGTATATAGAAATACAACTGATTTCTGTATGTTGATCTTTTATCCTGCAACCTTGCTGATTCTTATATTAGCACTAATAGTTTATTAGTGGATTATTTAGGATTTTTCTTTGAAGAAAAAAACATGCCACCTCTGAATAGAGTTTTACTTCTTCTTTTCTAGTTTGGACATCTTTTTTTCTTGTTAAATGCTCTGGTTAGACCTTCCAGAACAATGTTGAATAGAAGTAACAAGAGTGGATATCCTTATCTTTTTCCTGATTGCAGGGGGAAAGCTTTCATTCTTTCACTATTGAGTATCATGTTACCATGGAGTTTTCAAAGACTTTTTATCAAGCTGAAGAAATTCCCTTTTATCCCTGATTTATTCAGCATATTTATTACAAAAAGATGTTGGATTTGGCAAAAAAAAAAAAAAAAAGTCTGCATCAATTGAGATGTTCATGTGGTATTTTTCCTTCAAACAACTAATATGATATATTACATTGGTTGCTATATGTTGAATCTCCCTTGGATTTCTGCAATAAATTCCACTTGGTCATGGCGTATACTTCTTTTTTGGATTCAATTTGCTAGTATTTGTTGTGGATTTTTACATCCATCTTCATAAGGTATATTGGTCTGTAGCTTTCTTTCCTTGTGATAGCTTTGTTCAGCTTTGGTATCTAGTATTCCTGGCCTCATAGAATGAGATAAGAAGTGTTTCTTCCTCGTCTATTTTTTGGAAAAGTTTGATAGGGCCTTGATGTTAATTCTTCAATATACATTTGATAGAATTCACCAGAGAAGCCATCTGGTCCTAGGCTTTTGTTTTATGGAAGTTTTTGTTTTGTTTTATATATATTTCTGATTCAATTTCTTTTTTGTTATCGGTCTGTTTAGATTTTCAATTTCTTCTTCAGAAGTTTTGATAGTTTGTGTATTTCTAAGAATTAGGCCATTTCCTCTAGGTTGTCAAACTTGTTGGCATACAGTTGCTCATAATATTCTCTTATCATCATTTTTATTTCTGTAAGATCACTAGTAATGTCCCCACTTTCCTCCATGATTTATTAATTTGAATCTTCTCTCTTTTTCTTTCTCAGACTAAAGTCTTGTCAATTTTTTAAATTAAAAAAAAAATTGTTTTTGTTGATTCTCTATATTATTTTTAATCTATATTTCTTTTTTCTCTGTTCTAACCTTTATTATTTTCTTCCTTCCACTTTTTTTTTTTTTTTTGCTTTGCTTTTTCTAGTTCCTTAAGGTAAAAGTTTAGATTATTGATTTGAGATCTTATTTATTTTTTAATGTGGATGGTTAAAGCTATAAATTTCTCTGTATGCTGCCTTTGCAGCATCCAAAAAGTTTTTATATATTGTGTTTTCATTTTAATTTATCTGAATGTTTGGTTGTTTCTAAATATCCCTTGTAAATTCTTCTTTGACCAAATGGTTGTTTAAGAATGTATTGTTTAAATTTCCACATATTTGTGAATTTTCCAGATTTCAATATATTATTATTTCTAATTTCACTCCTTTGTGATTGCAAAATATGTTTTGTTAGCCTTCCATCTTTTTCAATTTATTGAAACTTGTTTTTTGGTCTAACATATGGTCTATCCTGGAGAATGTTCCATGTGCACTAGAGAAGACTGTATATTTGGCTGTTTGGGAGGGATTGTTCTATATAAGTCTGTTAGGGCTAGTTGGTTTATGTTACTATTCAGGTCTTCAATATCCTTGTTTATTTTTTGTCAGTTGGCCTATACATTATTATAAGTGGAATGTTTAAGTCTGTAGCACCTTATCTGTAGTTGGATAAACCTCCAAATACAAATGTTGAACTTACTATTTCTCCCTTCAGTTCTGGCACTTTTGCTTCCTATATTTTGGGGCTCTGTTGTTAGGTTCATTTGCTTATAATTTTTATATCCTCTTGGTAGATTAATGGTTTTCCTATTATTTAATGTCCTTCTTTGTCTTTTGTTGAAATTTTTTTCTTAAAGTTTATTTTTCTGATATTAATATAGTGACTTCAACTCCTTTTGTTTATTGTATACTTAGAATATCTTTTTCCATTCTTTTACTTTCAACTAATTTGCCTTTGGAGTACTGAGTCTCTTGTTGACAGCATATAGTTGGGTAATGGTTAGTTTTTATTTTGTTTTTGCTTTTTAAAAATCCATTCTGCCAATCTCTGCTTTTATTTGGAGAGTTTAATCCATTTACAAAGTTAATTATTGATAATGAATTTCTTATATCTGCCATTATTCTGTTTGTTTTCTATATGTGTTATATCTTTCTGTTTCTCAATTCCTCCATTACTGTTTTTTTTTTTTTTTTGGTATTAGATAGATATTTTCTACTGTAACATTTTTATTCCCTTCTCATTTGTTTACACAAGTAATAAATAAATATATTTTTCTTGAAAATAATTTAAACTATAGGTAATGAAAATATCCTTGTTGTAAACCTCTAACCCATATATCAGTTGTCTCACAAAAGGAAACTATTTTTATCAAATTAATTTAGGGTACATCATGACGGACTTTTTTTTTCTCCACTTCTACACACAAAGACATCCATGTATAGCTTTTTATTTACCTGTGATTTTATTTTGAATATTATGGTGACAAAATAGCATCATATTTTATGTATAATTTGGCAATTTCTTTTTTCCCATAAAACAAGTCTTGAAAATCTTTCCAAGTCAGCAGACATAGATTTACCTATTTATTTTTATCTGTAGCCCCTATGCCCTCCCCTTCCTTGCCCTACATTTGTTAACTGGCTTACCCTTTCTCATTCACTCAAACAAATATTTGAGTCCTCTCTGTGTGCCAGGCCATAATCCTAGATGCCTAGGTATGAATGTATGAATAAACTATGGTATCACTACAGGTATTAATGGTAAGCAATCAGAAATGGAGGTTTAGTCTCATGGTGAATAAATATATTAAACAAGTAAACAAAACAAATAGAAGCAAGTAATTAAAATTGAAATTTAGTAGGAAGAAAACAAATAATAAACCATAAATAGAGTCTAATTGGGGTAGGGGATCTTCTTAGATTGTTCAGAGTTTAAACTGGTTAAATATTAGAAAGAATAGTCTGATAATAGAAAATTCAGTCTTTAGAACTCAGATTTATTGGCACTCACTCAAAATGGATTTTTATCACTTCACTATCAAAATTTGGCCCCTCTGAGTATACTCTCTCATGGTACCAGATCCATTGGCTTCCAGTTTTCCTCAATCCTCAATTTGTTTCTTTGGTACAGAGTAGTTTGCCTATTTATTTTTTTTTCTTTTCAACCCTTGCCTTCTGGGTTTCACTTTCTGTGAAATGGGTGAAAAGTGATTATGTGGAGAGGAGAGAGGTTCTCCTAAGTTCCTTGCTGGTGCTTGTTGCAAAAATAATTAATTTTTAGCCCCTGCCAGACAAAAGCAGAAATATTCTATAAATATAAATACAGAAAAAATAATTTGCCTTGGAAACAAGCAAAAATATAAATCCATTTCAGCATTTTTCTGTTAGATGGAAAAGCTAGGAAGTTTTATTGAACTATCAAGATACCCGATAGAAAAATATTATTGTCCAATTAATTCTATAAACAGAGAACTTGTCATTCAGTAGTTTATCATACATTTCTTTATTTACTTACAAAATGTTTATTGAGGCATAGAGGCCTTAAGTGTCATTATTGTGGAGGTACATGAAATTCTGAGATCCAAAGGAGGGTTACCTAATCCAACTTTGATAACTAAAGAATAATCAGGAGTTAGAACTTTATGAGATCATAAATTAACTAATGCAGTAATGCTTTGTTCAGCTTCCCACCAAGACCTGCATGGCCCCAAGAATCTGTCATTCACAAAAATTGGAATTATCATCACCACTACCATTAGACTTTCACTAAGCTCCACTTATGACTATGGGAAAAAGTAAAACCTTTAGTATGGCTTTATTTAAATCATGAAAAAAAAACAAAAAAACAAATTGCTGTTCATAAATCCAGATAATGCAACTGAAAGAAAATTCTTGAATAAATTTGAAACAAAAACGGGAAGTATGACAATTTGGCAGTTATTGGAAATTTTATTAAAGCTAGGTGGTCTATTTATTTTGTATTAGAGTAAAGAAAGTTAATTGATAGGAAATTAGGTATATTAAAAAGCAATAGTTTTCCTAAATAGTAGTATTACTCAATTGGAGAAGTTACTTAATTTTACATGCATATATATATACACACATGGATATATATTTTTGTAAGTATATTTTGTAAGTATTTGTCTATGTATATATGTATGTGTTATATATCCTATCCATATATATATCCTGTCAATCCGTAAGATATTTCCAGACACATAAGTTCTCTTAGGTATATTTTTCTTTACCAGGCAAATTTTTGCAAATGTGCTGTACCAAAATAAGGAAGAAAACCAAAAGGAGAAATTTTCAGGATCTAGGAAACAGGAAAGTGGGACATTAAAAGGAAAAGGGATTTCCAGAATCATGATAAAGGGAAGTCCCAGGACACCAAGTGTTGATAGATACATATTTGGTTTGTACCTAGAATATCAAGAAGACCTGAGTTATTATGGCAGAAGGAGAGAACTAGATAATTAAGTTAAAAATTGGGGCCAGGAAGAAGTGTTCGGATCCTATAGAGATGTATAATCCATGAATATATAATAGTTTCTTATGCGATAGAAGCCATTATGGTATTTAAAGAGAGAAATGACAAGATCAGTATTGGGATTGAATCCTGTCCCCCACAAAGGTATGTTCAGATCCCAATCCCTAGTCCTATGGATATAAATCCATTTGTAAATCAGAACGTTAAAGATGTTATTAGTTAAGGTGAGCCAAAACTGAACAAGGATGGGTCTTAATCCAATATGGCTGAAGTCCTTTTAAGCAAAGGAAATTGAACACAAGAGAGAGAAGACATGGGGAGTAGCCAGAAGCTCAAAGTCAACAGAACCCAGAGGAGAAAGGACAAGACATTGCAGTGCATTGTCATTGACAGAAAAGCAAAAGAACCCCAAAGATTGCTGATAGTCAGATGATACTGGCCTTGGGAGGAAGCAAGCCTTCTAGCCTCTGAAAACATAAGCCAATAAATTGCTGTTGTTAGTTCCACACATTGTATGTTATTTAATTTAGCAGATAGGAAAATTAAACAACCAGTTTATATAAGGATCACTATGGCTGCTAAATACAGAATTAACTATGGGATGGAGCACTAAACTTGAGAAATCAATTAGGAAATCACTACAATGGCCCCAACAATTAATGATGCTACTAAATTTGTGGCAATATAGAACAGTCCAGAAATCTACAGATTCTTCTTAGAGAGGAATCATGACAGAGATTTACTTGGGAATATTTAAGTGGTATTAATGGTATTAGTACAAAAAATTGATAGAGAAATCAATGATTGAAAAATCGATGTGTAAGGATTAATAGAGACAATAATGGAAAAGGATGGTAGCACATACATTGAATATTGTATATGTAATATGTAAGTATATGTTTAAAAAATTATAAATTAATGAGAATAAAAATTCAAAAATTTGCTGGAAATTTAAAAAATGATTTTGAAAAAAGTGATATTTTCCTCTTCTCTCTGACAATAACATAAATTTCAGATATATTAAGAACTTTATAATAATATTTATATAATTTAAATATATAATTTTTAAAAATTTATAAAGAGGAAAAGAAAAAAATAGTGTCTATGTATAACATTTTAGAGTGGAAAGTATTTCCTAGGAATAAAATTCACATAGACTTATGAATTTTTAAAAAACATTTTATCTTAAAAACAAAATTAAAAGACAGCTGCAGGAGAGAGAAAACGTGAATAAATATGACAAAGAATCAGTGTCTTTTTTATATAAAATTATCTTACCATGCAATAAGACAAATACTAACATATCTATAGAAAAATGTCAAAGGTCATGAAAAAAAGGGAAAATCATTTATCAGTAAAATCCAAACCCATTTTTTATTACATACATGCAGATTTAAACAGCAATATATGGCCAAGACATGTAAAATTCTCAAAATACTGTTTCTCTCATAAACGGATGGATAGGAGGGTGGTAAGTTGATAAAGACTTTTAGGAAAGCAATTAGAATTTTTTTTCAAATTATGTTCCTATTTCTTACTATGATCAAATGTCTCAAAATCTACTTTAGAAAATGGAATTGATGTTTTATGAAACATTTACTGAGATATTGGAAAAACTTTTTAGGTTGTTTGAATAAATTATGAATTATGGTATCACTACAGGTTAAAATACTAACAAATCATTAAAACATACTTTTTCAAAAGGTACTAATGATGCAAACAATTGTCCTGAATATACTATTACATATAAATGCAGGATATAATATGATGGCAACCACTTTAAAATCATGTGTGTGCATATATAAGGCAATGGAAATAGTAGTATCATTAAAAGCATTTGCTCTGAAGTTAAATTGCCAGGGTTTGGATCCCAGTTCTGAAACTTAAAGCTCTCTTATCTTGGGTAATTTAGTCTGTGTGACTTTGGCCAGATTAAGATGTGCTTACATTTGCCTCTATATAAAATGGGGGCAATCATAATAGCATTAAAATAGAACCATTAATTGTGTTTTATATTTTGTACATCATTCATATTTTGTACATAACCAACATCCGTGTCTCCACCAACCATACAATTCTTCCACAATTTCAAATACTCCCCTTAATTTAATGTTAGTCATTCTTTGGATTCATGCTGTTTAGTATTGCCTGTTTTTGAACTTTATGAATAAAGAAGTATATTGCGTGGTTTCAAATCTAACTTTCTTCTTTTCCACAATATTACGTTCTGGGATTTGTCATCCAAACTACGGTTGATTATGGTTGTAGGTGATTCATTTCAGTACTGCAGAGTATCCACTGAATGAATACATGATTATTAATTTAGTCATTCTAATATTGGGAATATTGAGGATACAGTATTTCTGTTTCCTTTTATTTATTTTTTTGATATTACAAAAAGTATTGCCATGAACATTTTTGTATATGTTTCCCATGTACCTTTATAAGAATGTCTCTGTGTATCTACCTAAGAGTGGAATTGCTGGATTGAAGGAAAGGCACATGTTCTTTCACTGACCTCAGCTTCTCTTTTGACCATAGAACCTTAATATCTGTATCAACTGTGGTAATAGTCATTCCAGGGAACCACCACTAGACTGGCTAGAACTCAATAACCTATCCCCCTTCAACCTCTTCCTCCCATTCCCCCCCCCCCAAAAAAAAAAGCACACACATTCAGACACAACTGAAAGGTAAGGTACCAAACAATATTTGGCTGGTTTAGAATATTCAAAACATAGACACGTTTGCAGGGACAGAGATCTCTCTGTAGTCCCAAGTACTTCAAACCAAAGCAGACCCTCGAAAACATGGCTCTAATATGAATGTCTGCAAAATTTTCAAATGCTTAGATAAGCCCCGTTTTAAAGAAAAGGTATTCTAGAAGCATCCATGAGTTATGATCTAACTATGTCTTTGGAGAACCAAGTGTCTCTATCTGGCTGGCACATTCTCATTTTTGATTATATATGTGACAGTCTTCTCTTTGCATAGGTTCCCCTCCTTCCAAACACATCTGTGTTTTGGGCAGGAAGTAAAAGAAAAGATGATCTCTCAAATAGCAAATCTTTTAAGCAAGCCCCTTTCTTTGTTTAAACATAACTCACCAATTCATTATCAGCACAACTGATGATATATACTCCATTAGTTTCTAAAAGCCAATCAACTATCTATAGTTCAACTACCATCAGCATTTCCTCAACCGCTTTATGATATAGATTGCGTGGGTTGTGCCTTAATTCCGGTTTTGTTTTAATGATACTGGGAGAAACGCTCAGGCTTTTAAATTACTGCAGCAATGCAGCTGGGAAAATTAAAGCAATTTTACCATGGACCAAGGTAAACAAATAATTTTCACACTCTGTTTTCAGCTTTCATATCATAAAAAATAAAATATAACAGCAGTCTTTCTGGTATATTAGGATATTAATTATTCTTTGTATAAAAATAAGGAATAAGGAAAAAAAGGTGAGCCAGAAATTACTAACTGGATTTTGAACATAGATAATTAACAGGCAAGAGACAATGTGTCAACTCAGAGCCTAATTTTTTATTATGATTCCTTTTGTTGGAAAATGTGCACCAGTATAATTTCTCTGGTTCTCTGCGTGGCTACCATTACCTATTCCTTAGGCCAAGGAAAAAAATCTTTATGAAACTTCTACAAAATTACTTTCTTTGGACATGTGTTCATTGAAGAAAAAAGAAAAAAATCACATGAAGGCAAATTCATCTCCAGCTAAAAATAACTATGCTATGTTGGTTTAGCTGAATTATAGCCAGGAATAAGTTTTCACAGGAAAGCAGATGAAGGGAACAATAGATGTCATTCCTAGAATCTAAAAAAGAGATAAAAGGACATGCTTATTATAAACTGCAAGAATGTTTACATGACTTTATGAATATTTTTTCAAAGAGATACTACTGAAGTATTCTAGCCTTGGCTTGAACATTCAGGAGGACAAGTGAAGTCTTTTTCTGATTTACCAGAGGGACTTGATGCATGACTTGCAAGTGGATTAAAAGTGTCAAGAAGTACAACCTGGGTGAAGTGGGGAAAATAGTTACAATTGTCCTTGCTAAGTAAGAGGGATAAAATACTACATATTCTTTATGCATCAGTTAGGAATAAACCATGCTGAGTATAGCAGAAATCTTAACCAATGAACTCGTATAAATGGTTTTTATTTTTCTTATGTAACGAGAACTGAAAGATAATTGATCTGGAGCTGATATAGAAGTTAGAGAGAGTGGTCAGTGACATGCTACTGTCAAAATTTCTGCTCAGTTTTGGAATGTTGCTTATATCCTCTGTCTTCTTACTTCATAGTTACATAATAACTGCTTTATAACCGGCATTTCATCTGCATTTCAGGCAGGAATAAGTGAATGGACATGGCAGCTAAAGCTTTCTATTTCATAAAGAGCTTTCCAGAAGACCCTCCCAATGACTTCCATTTCATCTTATTTTTCAAAAGAATGTGTTATGCCAGATATAAAATATGTTCCCATCTTTTGAAAGAACTTCTGTTACAGTTATTAAACAAGAGGTGCTGAAGGATGTTATATAATTCAATGCTAGTAGATAATTGAAAAAAGAAATCAAACATTTCTAAATATTGGTAAATTTGAAGATGTGGCATACAAAACTGAAATAAAAAAATAAGATAATTGGGCTAAGGAATTTGGATTATGAGTTAAATTAGAAAAGTTTATTGGCAAATATGCAAATGAAATAAGACATAGTGGGCTATAAAAATTAGACTGAAAGAACCCCAGGCATTTTAGATAGTTTTCTTCAATTGTGATTCAAGATGTCATAAGCTCATTTTGCATTTTCTGCCCAATTCCTGGAATCATCCATTTTTCCACAGATCTTATATCTTTTATTGGGAAATCGTACTTAGATGGTTTATGGACATTCCTTGCTAATTTTTGTTTGTTTGTTTAAGAGAAAATATACAATAAATTCATACTTACATTTCCAAATTAAATTTTGGATTACAGGGCTTTTCCATCAACACTTCTGATTTTTCTTGTACCTATTTTCTATTTTTTAGTTATTTTGTCCTTAAAATATTTCTCACTAGGGATATACAGTGACATTAATATATTTTACACTTACTTAAAATAGTTTTTTCTGAGGCTATGGCACTAACTTGTTATAGAGGAAAATTAACTTTTCCTTTTCCTTTTAATCGTTAAATATTTAATTTTTATGTATGTACACATCACAATATTATATCTATATTTGACTTTAGAATCATGTAAATATTCTAATTGTGTGTATTCACATTTTTTTTCAATTTACAGGTTATGAAGTCAAACTGACAAAATGAGATGTATTCAGAAAAGTATAGTCTCTATTTCAGACTCCTACACATTATTTTCTCCTTCCCCATGTAAATAATCTTGAAAATTGATTTCTTTATTAATATTTTAGCATGAGCAGCAATAACAACACATGATGCACCATTTGCCTTGTTTCAATTTATAATACATCCTCCATAACATTCGGGTATATTCAAACGTTTCTTTTTAGGTTTTAGGTTGTTATCACAGAAAATCTGCCACAAATAGCCTTGTACAAAATATAAGCCTCTCCATATATTTGTGAGATTGCTGTTTCAAAGCATAAATAATTTTGCTAGATATTCCCAAATTTGCTTCCATAAAGTTGTGGCATTTTGCATTCCTCAAATAATGTTTAGAGTGCCTATCTCCCATACCAAAAAAGGATACCTTGTTAACTTGGGGATTTTCACCAGTGTTATTGGTGAAAAGTTGCATCTCTACATAACCTAATTTGAATTTCTTTTGTTTGTAAGTTAAGCATCTTTCATATATTCCAGGTCCATTGACACTTGTGTTTATTTGTGAATACTCTGAACACAACCTCTGTTCAATTTTCCATCATTTCCAAAGGCTTTCGATGTAGTTGGATGGATGGATGTAGATATCAATAGATACTGGAATGTCAGTGATACCATTTGCAAATATTTTTCTCTACTTTTTCTTCTTCTCACTTTGCTTATGATGTTTTCTTCCATGCAGTTTTTAAAAAAAATATCAGGAAGTCAAAATGACCAATTCTTCCTTTTTTGCAACTGGTTTTTAAGACATAGTTAAAAAATTCTCCCCATACCAAAGTTTAGAGCATTTCATCCATGTTTTTTTTTTTCTTATACCCTGTATGCTTCCCTTTTTTAAACAAGTCAATTTTATGGATACATATTAATAAAGCATACAATTCATCCAGAGTGTAAAACCAGTGGTATTTGGTATAATCACATAGTTGTGTATTCATTACTTTAATCATTATTAGAGCATTTAATTATTTCAATAATAATAAAAAACAGACAAAAATATTTCAGCACCCCTCAATTTCTCTATTCTTCTCCTGCTGTATATAGCTGCTATTTTTGGCTATTCTTGCACATTTATTTATTTTTTAAGCAGTTTCATTGAGATGTATTCACATACCATATGATCTATGCAACGTATATAACCAATGACTTAATATAATCACAATGTTGTGCATTCATCACCACAAAAAATTTAGAACCATTTCATTACTCAAAAAAACCCCTCCACACCCCTTAGCAGTTACCTTGCAATCCCTCTATCCTTCCTAAACCCTACCTAACCTCTAATATAATTTCATCTTTATAGATTGATCTATATTTACATTTTATTTATTTATTCCATTTTTAATCAACCTTGTTTGCTATGTCTTATACTTGATAAAATGCAAATGTTTTTTTCCCATATAATAAAATTTACTTTTAAATAGGTTTTAGATTACAGAAAAGTTATATCAAAAGTATAAGGGATTCCCAAATACCTCACCCACTTCCTCTCCTAAAATTTACCCTGTTAATAACATCTTACAATAGTGTGGTCCATTTGTTACAATTGATGAATAAATATTGAAGCATTGCTACTATTCAAAATCTATATTTTACAATGTAATTTATACTTAATTCCAATGCCCTAAAAATGCCATATGTTCCACCTATTATTCCCTCCCACTCCTGTCAGAACCTCTGGTAAGCACTATCTTTATATCAATGTTACATGTTCTTTTGTTACTGTAATAAAAATAAGTTTACTTTGGTCCAAAGTTGTATTCCCTCCTTAGGTCTGTTCATTACTCAACCTTGAGGATTTTGGGATGGTGATGCCTGCTGTGCTTCAGACTGAGAGGTAGCTTATGGGGTCGATGGAAGGAACTGTTTTTGCTTAAAGTTGTAGATACTATATTTTGGGGGGAATGAGCGTTGTCCACCATCATCATATTGTTCATTGTCTGGTTGAGTCCAGTGAACTTGAGAATAGGTGTTGGCCACAACTCTGCTGAGATTCAGAGCTATACAGGCATATGAACAGACCAAAGCTTTAAGTCTCTGGAACACATATTTAATGGGTATTGTGCTAAGTATAGGTTCAAATAAAGAGGGTAGAAGAATCATGTGTAGGGCAATTATAATTGAGTCTAAATCCATTACATTGGGGAAATAGACTGTCATATATTCTAAGGTAAGGCCCTCCGATGGGGTTGTGTGCCTTGCCTATAATGTCTGGATGTCTCTAGATCCCTCAGGAGCACCTGTATTTGAGGTTTTGTTTTTTGTGGCAGTTAGTGAGATCCACCTGAGACGTGCTAATTGTAACCCCTGGAATGACCTCCTGACTCATTTTGAAATCTCTTAACTGTAAAAACTCTTTTGTATTTAATGTTTCCCCTTTTTGGTCAAGGTCTTTTTCCAAATGCATTGCTGGTTGGCACTTGGTGCCAGGGAGGCTCATCCCCAGGAGTCATGTCCCATGCCTGGAGGTAAGGTAATGAGTTTATTTGCTGAGTTTGGCTTACAGAGAGGCCACATTTGAGTAACAGGGAGGTTTTCAGAAGGAATCTCTTAGGCAATTGTTATTATTAGACTAAGTTTCAATTTTACAAGAATAATGTTCATAAGTACAAACATTAATATCACTGTCGGGGCATACTGGTCTGTTATCCTTTATGAGGTATGTACTGGAGGTGTTCTTGCCCCTCTATTTGAGACCATAGCAGGACTCCCCAGGATAGGAATTTAATATTTTATTGTTTATTTGTGGGTCTTCATCCACTAGATAACCACCTATGACAAGATGAGCACATTCATATGCCATAGCGGCATGCCCCAGATGCACCTTTCCCCACACATGCCCCCACCACCAACATTCTGCACCAGTGACCCTACCCTACCACAGCTGCCAAAAGAACACTCCCACAATTGTATTCTCAACCAAAGACCTCCACCTCCCCTGAGTTCACCTGTTCCTTCCTCTAGCCCTCCCCCGAGTTCCATGGATAGCCCAACCCACCTCCCAACCCCATTTACCTTCCAGCACCATCAATCCCACTCACATCCCTGCACCCACATCACCCTCATCCTCTACCAAACCACCACCACCCACTTTATCATAGATTCAAAATGCACACATTTTAAACAGTTCAATAAGTTTTGACAAATGACCACCACTCAAGATTTTTAACAATTCCATCACTCCAGAAAGCTCCATTATATCACTTTGCAATCTCCCAACTATCCTGTGACCCAGGCAATCACTTAATTGCATGTTTTCCAAAATAATGTTCTTGATATTCATCAGTGAAGAGTATATGTAGTTCATTCAGTTTATTGCTGATGGCAGATTGCTCCCCAATCCCACCATAGTTTTTAGTTATTATAAATAAAGGTTCTGTGAAATTGATGCACACATATTTGCAAGAAAAATATTTTTATTTCTCCTGGGAAAATATTTAGAAGTGGGATTGGTGGCTTATATGATAAGGTGTTTTAATTTTATAAGATCTTCCAAATTGTTTTTCCAAAATGTTAGTACCATTTCACAATGTATGAGCATCATTGCACGAATGTCTCAGTGGTTCTATAAGCTTGCCAGTACTTGGTATTGTCAGTCTTCTTTAACTTTAGTCATTCTGGTGGGTATGAAGTGGTATCTCAATGTGTTTTTAATTTGTACTACTCTGATTATTAATTACATTGAGCTTCTTTCATGAGCTTATTGCATATTCATAAATATTTTATGTAATATATGCTCAAGTGTTTTTCATATATCTGGGAGCTTTTTGATTTTCTTATTATTGCATGATTAGAGTAGTTTATAAGTTCTGTTTAAAATTCTTGTTTGATATATGAATCATAAATAGATTCTCACAGTCTCTTGCTCACAATTTTTGTAAAGTCTTTTGAGGAGCAAAAGATTTGAATTTTTATAAAATCCAATTTATCAACTTTTCTTTTATGGATAGTTTGTTTTTTTCATGTCTAAGAACTCGTTAACCAAAGGATACCAAAGTTTTCTCCTGGGTTTTCTTGTAGAAATTTTAAAGTTTTAGTTCTGTGAATAATTTCAAGTTAACTTTTTTGTATATGGTCCTAGGCAAGTGTCATAATTATTTTTTCCATAAATATATCCACTTGTTCAGCACCATTTAATGAAAAATACTAATCTTCAACACTTTATTACACTGGTGCCTTTGTTGAAGTTCAATTGACTATGCATGCATGGATCTATTTCTGAACTCTATTTTCTGTTCTGTTGATCACATATTTTGATTACTGTAGCTCTATTTTAATCCTTTAAATCTGTAATGTAAATAGTCTATCTCTGTGCATGTTTTTCAAATTGGCCTGGCTATTGTATGTCCTTTGCATTTCCCAAATAAAATTTTGAATTAGCTTGTGAATTTCCACATGCACATGCATGCACACACAAAGTATATTAGCTATACATATATGTACTTTATATATAAAAATGTAAAATATTTTGTATGTAAAAGCTATCTCTCTATATATAAATAAACTTGTAGTGCCTTCATAATGTTTGAATTGCAAGGTTATTATGCTGGCCTCTTAGAATGAGTTGGGAAGCAATTCTTCTGCTTTGTTTTCTGAAAATTTATATAAGCTTTACATTACTTTCTTAAGTGTTTGATAAAACTGCCCAGTGAAACCATCAGTGTGGCGTTTTCTTGCTGGAAAGGCTTATGATTATGAATTTAATTTCTTGAGTAGATATAGAGGAATTCACATGGTACTTTTATTTATTTATCAGTTTTGATCATTTAAGTTTATCAAGAAGTGTCTTGTTTATTTAAGATTTTGGAGTTTATTTTTGTTTGTTCCAAATATCCCCTTAATATATTTATAGTATATATGGATGCATACTAATAATTCATCTTCCATTATTGATATTCTTCATTTTCTCTCCTTTTTTATTGATTAATCTTGCTAAGTGTTTTTCAAATTTAATTAATATTTTCAAATTTGTACTTTATTAATTTTTAAAAATTTTATGTGTCTGTTTTCTATTTCATTTATATTCTTCCATAATCTTCATTTTTTTTCTACTTTGGATTTTCCAGATTGTTTCATTAGAAACTTAAAATTATAGGTTTTAAACCTTTCTTCTTTTTAGATATAGGCATTTAAAGATACAAATCTTCATTCAAGCAGTGCTTCATCAGTGTCCTACTAATTTTGATATATGCATTTAAATTATTATTGTTAACTGTAATTTTTTATTTTTCTTGTAATTTATCCTTTGACACATGTTATTAGTGTATTTTTAAAATTTGAAATATTTGTGGAGTTTCCAGCTATCTTATGATTGATTTCTAGTTTAATTCCACTGTTATGAAACTATAGACTTCGTAAAATTTTAATATTTGAAGTGTCCTAAAACTGGTTCTGTGGCATGATGTAAGACTTAGCTTGTTGAATGTTCCATGTGCACAAGAAAAGAATGTTTATTCTTCAGGTGTTGAATGTTGTGTTCTTTATATTTTAATTTGATAAAGATGGTTAATGGTGATGTTCATATCTTCTATGCCCTTGCTATTTTTTCTCTACTGTTCCATCAATTACTCAGTTACGATCTAAACTTGTACAATGACTATGGGTGTGTTTATTTCTCCCTCAAGGTCTGTGTTTTTTGCATTGTTTTTTTTGTTTTGTTTTCCTCCTCATGAATATAGAAAGTCTAGGCCCACACTTTTAGGGTTCTGATATCTCTGTGATGAATAGATCTTTTTATTGTTTTGAAATGTCTCTATTTTGTGCTAATTGTCTTGGATTTTACCTTGTCTTATATTAACATAGCCAGGTCATCATTCTAGGGCTTACTGTTTTCATACTATACCATATATTTTTATCATTCTTTGACTTTCAATATATTTGTTTCTTTATCTAAAGTGTATTTCTTGTAGATGGCATATGGTTGGGTTGTTTTACTATCCAATTTCACAATCTCTGACTTTTAATATAAACATTTAATCCATTTATATAAAATGTGCCTATTGACATTGATAAAGTTACCATGTTATCTTTTGTCCTTCCTGTTTTTTATTGCCCTGATGTTCTTTTACTCCCTTTCTTTGGGCTAGTTGAATACATTTTGGAATCCATTTTATTTCTTGTATTGTCTTCTTAGCTCTACTTCCTGTTGATGATTTTTTTGTTGTTGTTATTGTTGCTGTATTATATTGCTAACAATATACATCCTTAACTTACCAAAATAGAATCAACTAGCTTAGCCTTAGTTTAAACTCTTTTAAGCTCAAGATTTTCCTAAGCCCAGGGTTCAGCCTCTAAACATTTTCTCCCCTTCAAATCCTGTCATGACCTATAGTTTAGACTTTTTTAAAGAGTGTCTAAAATAAGAATTACTCTAGGGTGGCATCTGGCATCTCAGATGCTTGGCATGTAAACAATGTGTTAACAAAAACAGTTGGAATAGATCTCCCAAATCTCCAACACTAAATAATCTCTAATATATCAGTTCCAACCCCAGCCCCATAATAGTCAGTCTTTGGTAAGCCTTAGGTAGCTTCACCCTTTATAAGCTCAGCTCTTCCCTTGGCCAAAGATTCATGGGGAACCTCCACAAACATTCTTTGGACTCTCATGCCCACAGTTTCCACCTATCCAGTTCCTTCTTTCAACATATTAGAACTACTTTACCCACGCCAAATACTGATAACTCCTTCCTCAACCCACCAGAATCTCCAGACTGCTAAGCTCTAGCTCCCTGGGCATTCATTTGTGACGTTTTCTTCATTCAGTGATTGCAGTTTTCTACTTCCATTTGTCCAATGCCTAATGACAGTTTCTTATATATGTTTTTCTGGTAATTTTTGTTATTTTATTTTAGAAGCTTGCAATTGGGGATGAAAAGCAAAATTCCCTGCTTTCATCTTTACATTCATTCCCCCACACACACACACACACACAGGGAATTAATACTGGTCTGTGATACAAGAAAGTATGTATTTTTTTTGGTAGCTTTTAATTTGAGTAAAATTTCAAGATTTCAGAAGTTTTCCAGTTTTATCTGCCTTTTGTGTAGTTGTTTCTCATAGAATAACTTAAACTTTTTGACCCTTATTTAACATGTTGTGTTATTGCATGACACATTTCCATATATAACTGAGTGAACATCTGGATTTTTTATTGTGTTTCCTTCTGCAACTATACCACCTAGTTTAAATATTGGTAGAGCTAGCGCCTTCTTATTGATCTTCTTTCTTTCAGGTTTTTTTCTGGCTAGTCTTGCTTGATTTGCTTCTACATGAACCAAATAATTTTGTCTGGCTGTAGAAATAAATAATGCAATTATATTTTTTAATTAATTTATAAATTAATTTATAAATTCATTTATAAATAATGTATAAATATATAAAATATATATACATAGTAGTTTTAAAATGATGTGGGAAAATTTTGATATCTTTAGGATGTTGAACCTTTTATCAACAACATGGTATTTTTTTCCATTATTTCAAGTATTGTATCTTATGTATGTGTGTCAGAAGTAGTATAGGTCACTTTTTATAAATTTTGACTATATTGTGCACTAAAAGTGAGTCCTCATCTGACGCCACAGATTCAATCAGTAGACACTGGGATTTTGAGAAAAGAAGAAGCTTATTTAACAAAGGCTAACCTTGCAAAGACAGGAAGACAGTATTTTCCTCAGATCTCTCTTGCCAGCTGGAAAAATGAGGGATATTTATTGGATTAAACAAAGGGAGGTGAGGATAGGGATATTAGGACTATTGCCACATTGGGTTTGATTTGTAAGCATTCAAATGAATGATTGCAAGTTGGTAATTATTGCTCATTGGTTCTGTTGTTGTTAGGAGTAAGATTCTGAAGTTGCCAAAATTTGCAGTGGTCAGACCTCTTTCTTTCTTTAAGTTCTGGTGCTCCTCTTTCCTCTTGTTCCTGCCCACTTGGATTTCACACACAAGGTATTTTATGTATCAGGGTCATTTTAAGTCCAGGTCTGTTATTTTCAGCGTATGATTCACTAGTCTCGGTTAATTCTGTGGGGAAAGAAGAAAGCAAGAGCTTATCCTGGTGTTAGATAAGTTCCTCATTATTCTTAAAAGAGGTAAGTGAAAATTTTAACAAGTTGATAAGAGAGGGGCTATTCTAGTGGGTTAGTATGTGGCAGTTTCAGCAAGTGTGATTTTTAACTATTATAATTAGGCAAAGTTGTCTCCTAGGTTAATTTTCTTTCAACTGTGCATATCTTTGTGATTAAAGCTAATTAAGGCTGGTCTGGCTGGAGCTATTAAAAAGAAGAGTTTATCTATGGGGTGTATAAATGGTAATTTCAGAGAAAAGAGAAAGGAAACTTTGGCAACTTAGGTTGGGGAGGGGAGCTTTAACAGTGGGGGATTATCAGGGCCCAGTATAATTCCCCATTTTGATGTTCCTTTTCAATCTTGAGGGAAACAGAGTTATTTAGGATGTCATTACTGTGTAAGCATGGAACATCTTAGCTTATTGTTGTAGGAAGTTATGGTTTCCTGGGAGCTGTTGAGAGTATGTAGCACCATTGACCTGGAAATATTCTGGAGTTGCCAGAGTTAAAGTTGCTTGTGAGAGTAATCTATGATTGGTTAACGGAGTAGAGAATCAAGGAATTAATTGGGAAATTACCTTGAAATTGAGGAATAGTCCTAGAAAGATTGGTAAGAGAAGTAATAACCCTTGTAGATGGAGTCATACAAGATTGCCCAGACTATTGGGGGGGCCAGGAGAAGAGGCCAGTAAAAGAAGTGAGATGATCACAGAATGACTTAGCCCCAAATCTTGGAATGAAGTAATGACTTTTCAAAGTTTCTGTGATATCATTTAAAACTTGTCCTGATACATTAATATAAAAGCAGCATTCCTGTCCCAGGAAGGTGCAAATACTGCCTTTATTAGCGAATATAGCACCTAAAGGTCTCTGGTTTGGGGGGGGGGGGGCATCTCTTCTAGCGATATTACCTCTTGTTGTAGTCCAAGAAGGCCTGTTTTTGTACAGTTGAACACGTGATATTTGTATTGAAATATTTTTTATGGTAGTTTCTAAATATAGCCATAACTGGGAAGGGATAGATGTAGACTAGCATAGCCGGTGCCTTGCTTTCCCTCAAGTGGATTTGGAATGGTTCTTTATTTCTGTTGCCTTTGGTGGAAGAGTTGGTACAAGGTGAAAGATTCTAGATTTAAGATTTGATATGAGTTAAATTTTTTTTCTATAATGTGTGTCTGGCGTTATAGAACCTAGGCCACAGGCTTGGTACAAAGAATAAGGGAGAGCTATATGTATCTTGCTCCCACGTTGCCAGAAATATCACATGACTTTTAGGGAAAACTATAGGAGCATAAATGCCTGATCCAAGCTTGGAGTGTTTATCCACAGTGTTTCACAAGGGGAATGGGTATTGTTCTGCTGGCAGGCTAGTAAATCAGAGTTGATGCCAGTTTAAATATTAGAACTTTCATTGTTCTCAGTGTCAGAGTTGCAGTTACCAGTGAGGAACTGATTATAATAGCAGTTTCCACTAGTTATATCTAGTGGCATTGGGGAAGTAAACTTCTTAATGCTATCCAAATGCAAGGATAAGAATTAGGGGAGTAGCTAGAGTTTGTAGCTAATGGGAAGGGTCTTGGGTTTAGTAATAGAAGGTGGAGTGATGTTTTTACAGGATTATAGAGGAACAAGTTCTCTGTTGAACTGGAAGGTTTGTTTATCTGTATCACTAATGTTGCCTTATGGGTACATTGAATATTCTGACTCCCCTTTGTTGAAAATTGATTTAAATGAGTCAGAATTCCAGTTTTGGTATTTTAGAATAAAATTACAAAACTGTAACTAAAGCCACTGGTACTCGATGGGTGACTTTAGTTGCTGGGTAATCTATAGGAGAGGAAATGGGGGGGTGAGTGGTTCATGTCTCCATTGGATAAAGAATAAGCAAAGATCATAAGCTAGACTGTAAACGCAAAATGAAAGCTTTTAATTAAGTATATTAACAGTACCTGTTGGGACTCCTTGAGACTTGGAGATGTGGGGATACTGAAACTATAAGAGGTATCCTCATATTTTTTGGTGAGAGGACCTTCCCCTGAGTATGAATTATAATATTTCCATGTACCATTGAGGTGTACCCAGGTATGTAAAGGTGCAGGATTGGTTATGTGGGCAGGTTCTGGTTCGGAGTTTTCATTTCTCAGACAGAAACAACATTGAGATTTGTTAGCCATTTCAGCTATTTTTTGCACTGATTCTTGGTAAGGGTGTGGAGACTTGGCTACTGAGTTACTAAGGATGATAGAGATTAAAAGGATCAAAATCTGATGTGTTTCCTTTATAACAGTAGACATGATTTCACCCTTCAGGCAAGTGGCAAACTTGCTGCAAAGTAATAAAAAATATTAGTATTAACGAAGCTAGAGAGTATAAGAAAAGGTCAGGCCAATCAAAGCTATCAACTCTACTCATTTCTTATCTGGTTTCAGTTTGAAGAGAAACACAAGGTCAGATATCAGGTCACAAGTGTATTCTCTAGATGATGGTTGAGTGTTCTTTCTTCAGATGGAAGGGGTGCCTCCACTGAATTCCTGGAGTTTGGCTCTCAAGTGATGAATCCAGAATTTGATTCCCTGCAATTTAACAGAAGACTGAGTAGCAAGCAAGAAAAGGTAGGCTTGTCCCATTTAGGCTTAAGTTGGCTTTCAGGGTGCTGTGTCTTCCAGAATTTAAGCAATACCCAATCCCCAGGTTTTATATTATGCAAGGGAACATCTATAAGAAATAAGACAGTTAGAAGCATATGTATGTATTGTAAGGTAGAGCCTAGAGATTTAATATATTTGATGGTTTCTATTTCAGAGGCCAAGTGAACGTTGTTAAGATGCTCATTTTAAGAAGTGGTCTGCCACATACTATTTCATAAGGATGTAATTCAAGTCCACTTTGGGGAGCTACTCTTATCCTAAGCAGGGCAATTGGAAGGGCCTTGTCCTTAATTTTTCTCCTGACAAATTTTGGTTTAAGTTCTCTTCAAGGTTTCATTCATTCTTTCCATTTTTCCAGTAGACTGAGGTCTCCATGGGGAATGCAAATTTTAAGTCCTTGGGTGACTTTATATATAAATGTACTTTCATTATCACTCTGAATAGAGTTTGGTAATCCAAATCTTAGAATAATTTCCTTTAGGAAGGCTTTTATTATTTCTGGAGCCTTTTCAGTTTGGCATGGGAAGACTTTGACCCAGCCAGAGAAGATGTCTACAAATACCAATAGATACATATAATTTCTTTTGGTTCTTGGCATTACTGTAAAATTTTGTTGCCAATTCTCTCCTGAGCCTAGGCCTCACTCAATATTGTACTCCTTTGGCAAGCACTGAGGGGGCTGTTTTGGGATTGACATTGGCACATATTACACAGCTTTGATTTACATTTTGAATAATCCTTCTCATGCCTAGCCCTATGATAAATTTGTGCATCTAGTACTACCTCATTTTTTGGCCATAATGTGTGCTCTAGTGTAAATGTGACATAATTGGCTCAGTTAGTATTTTAGGCATAACTATAATAACTGCTTCATATTTGAGCCATCCAGCTGAAGTCTGATTACTAAATCCCCATTCTTTTTCTCTGGCTAAATCCCTTCTGGGGACTTAAAGGGGCTGAGATTAATTGTTATAGAAGTTGGAACTAGTGCATTTACTACTTCTGGTTTTTGTATTCTAGTGGCTTGCTTTGCTTTTAGGTCAGCTTGGTTGTTTCCAGAAGCTGTAGGCATATTCCCCTTTTGATGTCCTGGACAATGAAGAATAAATACTTCTTTAGGTAACATAAATCAAGAATGATGTCAGCATGTTTAATGTTCTTGTTTCCTGAAGTTAAGAGACCCTTATCCTTCCAAGTAACCACTGGGCATGTACCATGGAGAAGCCATATTTAGAGTCAGTGTAAATGTTAACTGTCTTTCCATTTCCAAGATATAAGGCACTAATGAGTGCAATGAGTTCAGCACATTGTGCAGATGTACTTGGGGGAAGGGTTTCAGCTTCCAGGGTTTTCTGTAAAGCATACTGTGCTTTCCGGCACCAATGGTCCATGAAACTACTTTCATCAGTAAACATCTCCAAGGTTGTATAGGGGCTCATTGAAGAGGTCAGGTTGGCTAGAATAGACTTCAATTACTCATATGCAGTCATGTTTGGGTTCTTCCGAGTTGTTTTCTGGTAGGAGAGTTGCTGGGTTTAGGGAAGATTAACCTTGAGTTTCACATTGGGATTATTGAGGAAGATAGTCTGGTACTTACCGAGGCATCCTGCTTTTAGCCAACATCTCCCCCACCCCCCCTTTTTAGGATAGTAATAGAGAGTAATAGTGGGGAGTAAATAGAGTTGTGAATAGAGGGTGTTTTAAAAACCCTGAGAAGCACAGTAAATTTTTCTGCATCCTGTAGAAGATCACATGTTGCAGCTACAGCTCTTAGGCAAACTGACCACCCTTAGGCTACAACTGCTTGAAGTAGTAAGTGACTGGCTTTTGTGAGTTACCAAGAATTTGGGTTAAAACTCCTAAGCCTATGCCTTGTCAATCATGAACATATAGAAAGAAGGCTTTACAAGGGTCAGGCAAGCCCAAGGCAGGTGCTGTCAGCAGTTTTTCTTTAAAGGTGAGGAAGGCTAATTGATATTCTGGGATGAAATCTAAAGGTTCTTTTTCTTCTGCTTTTGAGGCTGCATACAAAGGCTTAGCTATAAGTCCAAAACCAGGAATCCATAGACGGCAGAAGCCTGTCATTCCCAAAAATCCCTGCAGCTGATTTTTGGTGGTAGGTTTAGCTACTCTGGCTCAAGCCTCTCCTCTGTTGGGTAATAGATTCCTTTGTCCTTCTGATAATTCAAATCCTAAATATTTTACAGTTAATTGTGAATTTTGAGCCTTTTTCTTAGATACTTGATAGCTTTGGTTTGCCAAGAAGTTTAAGGTTAGGATGGTATTATGATTTGAAGCTCCTTGGATTTACTTGCAAATAGAATATCTACATATTGCAAAAGTAACCCATCTTGGTGTTATATTTCTCTTAAGTCTTTGGATAATGTCTCTCCAAATAGTGTAGGGGCATTTTTTAAAACCCTGAGAAGCACAGTCCAACAATATTGTTGTTTCATATTGGTTCAGGGATCTTCCCATTCAAAAGCAAATAGTTCATGTGATTCGGAGCTAAATGGCACACAATAAAAAGCATAGTTTAAATCTAGCACAGTGAACCAGCAGAATTCCCCAGACAGGGTGGTTGGCACCCCTGGATGAATGTTTTCTGCTGTTAGTTTGATAGCTTTTAGATCTTATAGAAATCAATATTCTTTTCTATTCTCCTTCCTGGTTTTAGGATGGGTATGACAGGAGTGTTGTATGGTGGTTGACATGGTCGAATTACGTGATGTTTAAGAAAAAGTCTATTATTGGGCCTATGCCCTCCAAGACTTCCCTTTTTAAGGGATACTGTCTAAGATTAGGAACATCGGCACTGAGTCAAATGTTTATCTGAATAGGTTTCACTGTCCTGGTTCTTCCTGGCATCCTGTCTGCCTAAACCTCTGGCCTTACCTATGCAAGGATATCTTTAGATACTTCAGATGGAACTTACTTTAGGTGCACTAGGACAACTTGGAGGGCAGAGGCCTGGTCTGTGGAAACCTCAATGTTTAGAGTATCTGCTGAAAAGGTCACTTGTGCATTTAATTTGGTTAGTAGGTCGTGTCTAACTAAAGGCCTAGGACATCCAGGCATATATAGAAAGCTATGCTTTAATTTCATATTCCCTTGACATTTGAGAGGTTGTAGGAATGGTTTTTCTTTAGTAGTTCCAGATAATATGATTATTGAAAGAGTTTTTGAGGAAAGAGTTCCTTGATTTTTTACTTAACACAGAACAGTTGTCTCTAGTATCTATTAAAAACCTATCAGTCTTTTTCCCACCAATATAGACACCCAGGACTCCTGGTGGGAGAAAGATATGATAGTTAAATCTGGAAGGTGCCTCTGGGTCCCATCATTCTTGTTCACTTTTATCCTCGGCAAGTTGAGGCATTTGATAAGTGGGTTTGCGAGATGCCTGATTCTACCTTCTCTGAGGGAGACGTGGATTTTCTTGCTTCCAGTGGCTTTCTTCCTTGCAGTAGGCACATTGCTGTAGCCCTAGGGGCAGAAGAATTTCAGGTTATTTGATCGGGAAGCTGGGGGCCTTACCCTTCATTTGTCTTCTCCTTTAGCTGGCCAATCTCATCATAATCCAGATAAATCTTGGCTGATGGCTGCTCCTAGCAAAGCAAAATGCCATTTTACCTATTTTTCTTGAAGTTGACCCCAATTGTTAAAGACCTAGAATGCAATCTCAGCGAGATATGATATGGGCATTCCTAGTACCCCCTCTAATTTAGATAATTTCTTTCTTATATCTGAAGTCCTTTGACTAATAAAGGTCTTATTAATTAATCCCATTTTATCTGGATGTTCATGACCAAAATCAGTATATTGTCTATATGCTTCAATTATTTGTTTTAGAAAAGTGGAGGGTTTCTAGAAATTCTTGCTGAATTCTTATATTTTCTTTAAGCTTTTAGGTTTTGGGGCATTCCTTGTTAATGATCTAATTTAGCCTGATCTCCTTCCTCATTGGGGTTCTGTTAATGGGATGGCTAATGCTCCTTGTAGTTAGGCTGTAAATTATCCTGTTAGGCTATAAATTATGTAGTCTGTCAGCTTCTTGTCTAGCCTTATGGAGGATTATCCTTCATTCCTCTGAATTAAGAAGGCTGTTGAACAATACCTAAACATCTGCCCAGGATGGATTATGAGTAGCAAAAATAGAGGTAAAAAGATCCTCCATCCTCTTTGGGTCCTATCAGTAGGAGGACATATTTTTCTAATTGAATAAGCTACAAGTTGAAAAGGGGTGTATGTGTGTGTGCACATATATAAAACCCCTTGGTTGTCCTTGGTCATCAATCCAAACTGGAACTTTCCTTAGTGGAAATCGCCCCACTTGGGATTGGGTAGGTCTCCAGCCAAATTGATACCCTGACAGGTAAAGTGAGGAGAGACTCTTTCTTTCTGATCAGGGGAGGAAGGGTTGGATAAGAGTTGGCTTGGAAATGAAATGGTGGCTTTCACCTCTTCCCCCTCCTCCTCCCTGAAATGGGCAGGAAAGGAGCAGGGGGAAAATCCAAGTGTAAAAGGGAAAAATCTTTCTCTGGATTTGAGTTGGATAATACTTTTTTAGTCTGAGATTTCTCCAAAACCTTAATAGTTTCTTTTTAAATAGCTGAATTGTGTGAATTCTAAGCCTTTTGAACCATAATGACATTTCTTTTACAGATTCTTATTTTAAACAAATACATGAAACATTGAATATAAGGTATCTCATCCCATTTTTCTTCTCTCATACAGACTAATTCTAATTGCAAAATAGTATTATGATTAAGAGATCTGTCCTTGGGCCACTATTCCCCATATTCCAATTATATTGGGGCCAAGAATTATTACAAAGAAACGTCATTTTTTTCCTTTTTCATAGGTTCATATCCAAATGTTGACAATTATCAAGAATGTATTTTAGATCCTGCTGAGATGTGCATTGGAATAATCTCTGGAATAACCACCAGACACACTTTGAAATCTCTTAGCCATAAAAACTCATTTTGTATTTAATATTTCCCCCTTTTGTTCAAGGTCTTTTTCCAGATGCATTGCTAGTTGGCACTTGGCAATAATCCCTCAGTGCCAGGGAGGCTCATCCCCAGGAGTCATGTCCCATGCCAGGGGGAAGGTAGTGTGTTTATATGCTGAGTTTTGCTTAGACAGAGGTGATATTTGAGCAAAAAGGAGACTTTCAAAAGGTATCTCTTAGGCAATATATAATATGAGGCAAAGTTTCAATTTCACAAGGAAAGGTTCATAAGTACAATCATCAATATTAATGGCCTGGCATAATGGTCTCTCTTCCTTCACTAGGTACTACTCTTGTACATAGGGGATTCTTCTGTCCTATTAGAGAATGTAGCAAGACTACCCAGGATGGGAATTCAATATTCTTTTAGCTATAATGTGGGTCTCCACCCACCAAGACAATGCCCCATGAACACTTGAACATATTCATATGCCTTAGAGGCATGCCCCGGGTGTACCCATCCACATACATCCCCCCCATCACTCACACCCCACACCAGTGATTCTCCCATGCCACAGTTGTGATGCTTCTGTGATCCAAAACCTCTTCAAAAACAAAGCCAACAAAATAACCAAATAAAATTAATAAGAATATGAAGCAATACTTTTAAAAATAATAAAATACAAAAAAAATTTTTTTTGAAATAATATAAAAAACTTTTAGACATTGTGCACATCTCAGCAGGATTTCATGGAATGCCGCAGTAAATAGTGCCTCAATCAGCGGGGCTCCTGAGTGCTCTAGAGATATCCTGAAACTATAAGCAGGGCTGTCAAATTCAGGAATTCAGCACCCTGTCAGTGGGCCATACTTTGGAATTTATGCTCCCCAGTGTAACAAAGTTAGACTCATTTATAGTTTCCCTACACAGGGCTCTACTGCCCCTTTTATTTGAACCTATAATTGGTAATATACTTGTTAAATAATATATGTTCCAGAGACTTAAATCTTTGGTCCATTCATGTGCCAATTGAGCCCTGAATCCCAGCAGAGTTGCAACACCTACTCTCCAGTTCAATGGACTCACCCAGGACAACAACAAGGAGACGATGATGGACAATGCCCATCCCAAGGAGCAGAGAGTGTCTACAACTGCAAGCATGATAGTTTCATCCATCCATCCCATGGGATCTAAGCCCCCTCTCAATTAGAAACAGAGTGGGCATCACCATCCCAGAATCCTCAAGATTGGGGAATAAACAATGGCCTAAAGTAGACTTATTATTATTCTACTATAGACTTAATATTATTCTAGCAATGGAAGAAACTTTATCATTGATATGAAGGCAGTGACCATCAGAGGTTCTGAAGGAAGAGAGGGAAGAATGGGTGTGATATGGGGGCATTTTCAGGACATTGGAAATATCCTGCATGACATTGCAATGACAGATACAGGCCGTTATATATTTTATTATAACCTACAAAATTGTGTGGGACAGGGTATAAACTATAATGTAAACTATAGTCCATGGTTAGTAGCAATGCTTCAATATGTTTTCATCAATTGTAACAAATGTACCACACTAATGAAGGATGTTGTTAATGTGGGAAAGTGTGCGTGGGGGAAAGGGTAGGACCTATGGGAATCCCCTATATTTTTTATGTAACATTTATGTAATCTAAATCTTCTTTTAAAAAAATTAAAACGAATATATTTTAGGGTACTGCAGCCATTGTTAGTAGTAACATTAATATTTCCAATGGTTATGTTTATCTTTTTAGTGACATAACAAAAGATTTTATAAACTTCAAACTGGTGGGGAAAAAAAAAAAAGGAAAACCAGAGTGGGACTCAATCTTACAACCAGCAGCATGAGAAATTTAATGGCTGACTCTCATATTCCTGGGACCTGCACCCAGTATTACTCAGTTGAGACCAAGCTGGGCTCAGGTAGGACTCTAACCTACAATCTTAACCCAGTAACCAAAACCCAAAACAGCAGACAAATTTTGCATAAGAGCAGGTACTTTAATAAAGTCACTTACCCAGAAGACATTTGGTCCCAGGACTGTTTCTCTCCCTACAAAGAAGCACCATTGGGATCAGTGAAAACAAACTTCTGTGTTTTTTTTCTGCGAAAGTCAAAGGAATCTTGTAGCCACTTTAGGGTCAGTGGCTGACATACGCTATTTCATGGGCTCACATGAGAGTACTAGGGTGGGGGGCTTTAAGACCCAGCCCTACTTTGGGTGTCAAATTGTTGTGGATTAAAAGTGAGTCCTTGCCCAATGTGCACAGATTCACTTATTAGACACTGGTATTTTGAGAAAAGAAAAAGATTACTTAGCAAAGGCTAACCTCGTAGAGACAGGAAGACAGTACTTTCCTTAGATCTGTCTCCCTGAGTTGGAAAAGTGAGGGATATTTATTGGATTAAAGAAAGGGAGGTTAGGATGGGGATATTAGGACTATTGGTACAATGGGTTTGGTTAGCAAGCATTCAAATGAATGATTGCATGTTGGTTATTATCATTGGCTATGTCCA
This sequence comes from Tolypeutes matacus, assembly GCA_026826555.1. Lineage (NCBI taxonomy): Eukaryota > Metazoa > Chordata > Mammalia > Cingulata > Chlamyphoridae > Tolypeutes > Tolypeutes matacus. The sequence goes on along the minus strand of JAKSZT010026914.1, from coordinate 8,001,390 downwards.
CATTCAAATTAGGGATTGCAACTAGTTTGGAAGGAAGCTGCATAGCAGTGGCGTTATGAAAAATGGGTCAGTCTGCTACAACTATTTTTTAATATTTTCTCTCTGTGTATGCTTGGCATTTTATTTTTGCCACTGTCAATGGGGTCTTCTCTTCCATTATATCTTCTAAAGTTTTTTTTTTTAATTTATATGCCTGAGGGCTATAGGTTTTTGTATGTTGATATTATAACCTAATTCATTTTAAATGATTTGCTGATTTTAGTTTTTCCATAGACTTTAAAATTTTCCACCTGTAGCAATATAATTTTCCAAATAAATATCATTTTATATCTTCTTTTCAAGTTCTTAGGACTATACCTACTTTCCCTTGCCTAATTACTTTGGCTAGTAATCAAATAGTAGTAGAGATAGTGGTAAGCATTTTTAATTCCAAACTATAGCAGAGTTGTATTTTATTTTTTATAAAAATACAAATTGTTGGATTTGGTGAATGCATATTCTGCATCTGTGAGAAATTAAAGATGGCCACAAATTCTTTGGTATTTTTCTAATTGAAATTAGGTTCTCTTTTCCTTTCCATTGAGTTTAGGCTGCTGTGTGAATGCTTTGACCAACAGATTCCAACAGAAATGATATTATGACATAAAATGATTGACAGCTCTAAGACACCATGAAGGAAGTATTACTACTTTCCTTAGGGGAATGGCTAGTGAAGCCCAGAAAGCTAATGGACCCAGCTGATCCCCAGTCTTCCAGCTTTACCTGACGATGTAATAGTTATGTGAGTGAGATTGTTATAAATCTTCCAGACCAGGCCAGACCAGTCAATACCAGTAATATCAGTGTATTTTCCAACCAAGCCCTGCCTAGATTTCTGACACAAAATCATGAGATAAATAAAATAGTTATTGCGTAAGCCACCAAGTTTTGGAAGATTTTGTTACACTGTGATAGATAACCACTGTGAAAATTACAATATGATTTTCTCTTTATCTATTAATAAGATGGGTTATATGAACATATTTCATAATATTGAAACATTGATTTTTTTTTAAACATTGATTCTTATTATGTATAATTATTCTCTTTACTATTTAAATTGTTACTTTATATTTTTATACTAATATTCATAAATGAGATTGATATTTATATTACCTTTTCAATACCATATTTTTCAAGTTTTCAGAACACAGTTACATTCATTTTATGGAAATAATTAGGAAGGTTTCCTTCATTTTCTATGTTGTGAAATAGTTTAAGTGGGACTACCGATTCTTTCAAAATTTTGGTGAATGAATAAGTGTCTGGTGTTTTATTGTGGAGATCTTTAGCTATGTTCACTATTTATCTTTTATTTAATAGATCAATTTACATTTTCTTTCTCTACTTAGCTCAATTTTGTTAAATTTTATTTTTCTAGAAATTGCTCAATTTTTAAACGGATTTCAAGTATATTTGCAAAGGATGGTAGTTTCTTATGATTTTTTTCCCCTTCAATTTCTCTTTTAACATGGTTGCTTCTGCCTTATAATGTCTAATATTGAGGGTTAGCACTTTGTTATCCCCAGTTTTGACAATTTTTTTTAATTTACTTATTTTAAGAACTGACTTTAGGATTTTTTCCTAACTCTAATACTTTTCTAGATACCTATCTTATTAAATCTGCTTTTATCTTTATCAACACCTACCTGTGTTCTTTTAATTTACTTTATAGTTCCATTTTTATGTTTTTAAATTAGGTTTCCCATTTTAAATTTTTATTTATATAGATACTTGATGGTCTCAGTCTCTTCTTGTTAACTGCTTTACAAATAACTCAGATTATTATGTCATGCTTTTATTAGGTTGATGTTCAAGAGACTCTAGGAGGTTCAGGTAGCTTTAAATATTATGCCATTGCTCCTGCCATCCCTCTGCCAACCTCCCATGCTTGCTTTGCATGATTTTATTGTTGCTGTCATTACTGAATGGATGCTCAGAGCAACAATCAAGATTAAACTGGCCATTAGTTACAGGGATCATATTTTAATGGAGACATTTGTCTTCTTTTGTATTTGTAATTGAGTTATTTCATCAACCAAATCATTGAAATTCATTCCAAAGGAAACCATCCCTTTACAGAGTTGTATGAAAACCTCTCAAGGGAGAAAATGATTCTGAGAAGTTTTTGATTTGAAGAAAATTAATATTTTGGAAATCTTAAATGAACAATGTTTAGAATATAAAATTCAGGTAAGTAATAAGCTTTATATATTTTTTCAAAGGAAAGAATGAATTAAAAAAAAAACAGTTGATAAACACAGAAGTAAATGAAAATGTTAGATTTCAACATATAAATATATATATATTTAATTTACCAGTGTTTGTGTTAACTACACATCATGGAACAAGTCTTACATATTGTTTCTTAAAATATATATTTAAATAGCTCAAAAGGTAAACTATTTAAAAGAGTGTATATGTTACACACTCATGGTGAAACAGGGGTATTTATTTGGTCGTGCTCAGCTTTGATTTTCCATTTATTGTTTTCCACTTTCACATACATATGTACACAAAAAAGACAATGTGGGGAAAGAAATATTCTTGATGCTATGATTAATTTCAAAAGGCTGCTTCTTATACCTCTATTTCATATATTTTAAATGGCTTAGTTTGTTTAAATATCTTAAAATGCATTTCAATATGGTAAGTGCATATGTTGTTGCTAGTAGATTTTTCATTAGATTTTTCCCAGTGTTCTTTCTTGGACTTTCACCCTCTAGAGAAAGATTGATCTGTTTATACCCTGGGTCTTTTAATAAATGCATAACCTTTATAAACCTTTTGTAAGGCATTAAATACCTGCCAAAGGGATCACTGTGAAAGTAGGTAGGATTCCTGAATTCTCTTAATACTAAAGATATTCTGTGCTTTATCACCACGTACTGTGATGTTTACCACATAAAAATAAGACTGTTTTAAATCTTGTTTTGAAAAGTTCACCAGCACAGGATTTGAAGGTTCTTCAGTAAGTCATCTGGCCCTCTATAAAACAGAGAACTTGAACTTAATTATATGACAATTCCTCTGTACAATTTTATGGTTCCTCAATTTCAGAGTTAGGAATTTAAAAGCTGCTCTTATTCTATTGCTGTTATCAAAGCAGAATAATATGGAGACAGTAGATAACCATTCACCATGATGCCTACACTTTTTTTTTTTTTTTTTTTTTTTTTTTTTTTTTAGGTACTGAGGTTTGAGCCTAGGACCTTGTACATGGGAACAGGCACTTAGCCACTGAGCTACTTCCACTCCCCAACAATGACTCCTGAGATCAACTCTAACCAAGACTTCATTCTACTTCTTGTGATAACTATCATATTAATAAACTTGAAATCAGAAAATGTGTTCATGATTTAAGGAGCAGTCAATCCAAACAGAGACACATCCTAATGTATGATTTTGCTAAATTTATTTTTGCTTTTAAATTATTTGGTTTCTTAGTTGTATTTGTAAGGTTTTGTATGAATTTTTGTTTTTGCAGGTCTGAGGTTGAATCTAGCCATATACTCTTGCCTGTCTCCTGTGATTAGTATCACATATCTCCCAGGTAACTTTGAAGTTATCTATACTCATCTTTACTTTCCTTAAATGCATATGCAGCTAATAGTTTTGCCCTAGAGATTCTGCTGCCTTAAAGCATGTATTATCCATTTCCTCCTTTATGGAATGAAATCTAAATTATTTTCCATAGCATTAATGTCCATTGCCCTTGTTACTTCCTTCACAAATTCTCTATTTTCGCAAAATGTACCTACTTTTTCTTTCCTAATGTGGTTTTCTCTCTCTACTCCACAAAATTCCTGCTTTTATTCACTTTTTTTCATTCGGTCTGGAATGTTTCATTGATCTCTATTTATAACAATCCAGTTCATAGACTACCTCTCCTTCTTAAACACCCTTAAAGATAAATTTCTGTCTTCTATACTCTTAGACATTTTCTTCACTGTTTATTTGTTAATTTGGAGATAGATTTAATTTCCCTCCTTCTGTGCACATTCATTATCTCATTTAATCTTTATAATGATCTAAAATTTCATTCTATTATTATCATCATTTTAAATATGAGGAAAATGAAGCTCAGGAAGGTTAACCTAAATTGTTAATGGGGATGTTGATAGTAATGAAAATCGCAGAAATTTAAAACTTGGTCCTCTGAACACATATCCTGTGGTTTCTTCTCCTGATTTCTATTATAATAATTTCTAACAAATTTTAAAGTAAGCTTTTTTGAGACACTGCTTTTCACAAAAATCCTCATCAGCTCTGCCCTGAGGAAATTTAATCATTCTATCAGCCCAGCTTAGTACTATGCCCTATAGAAGATTTAAAAAGAATACAAAGATTATGTATTCTAAGAACATAAATTTAACAGGGAATATTTAACAAATATTCACAGAATGAAACATGGTAGCCATCAATTTATTATTTTAATCTTTTATTCAAAACTCTGCCATTGGGAAAAAAAAGACAGAAAAAATACTTTCGTTAGGATTTTTATGGGATAATATGGTATATTCAATCATAATGAAAAAATTCAAACAACTTTCACAGGAAGGAAATGTCAATTGAACAAAGAATACACAGTTACGGAAGTATTAAAAAAACAATTTTAGCATGAACATTGTTTGGTCATAATATTCAATTTAAAGAAGCCTTATTATAATCACCAGAGAGGAAGAGACAAGCATTGTAATCACCAAAGAGGAAGAGACAAGCTGGGTGGTGGTTGATGAAGGAAGGATATGAGTGAATCATTAATCAGAAAGTGCAATCTTCTTTCTGCCCTATTTTCTTTACCACTTTTTACATGCTTTTAGGCACTTTGGTTAGACAGCACTCAAATTGCCCTTAATTTTAAAGTTTCGTAAGGAAAATAATGAGGGGAAATAAGAGTGCTTCACACCACGTGGAAATGTCACATATGTACAAGAGACTGAAGTTATAGACGATTTCTGTTTCTCTGTCTTCTTGCTTAAGTATGCAGTGCACACTACTGTGGATTCATCCAAATTTAATCCATCAGATATTCTCTGAATGAGGAAGATTGCACTAAAAAACAGTTGTGCATGTCTTTACTTGAAATTTTAAGGTTGAAATGTCATGTTTGCAGCATATTTATTTAGTGTCTTTTTGCGTAAGATATCATTCTGTTTTTAAAAAGTTGTTTTCCAGAAATGGTTTATCTTTTCAAGGATTATTATGATGAAAAATTGTTGAGTTATGATAAGAGCAACTCTGAAATTAAATATTATAGCAATTAGAAGTTTGGGAATTGGGTCAAGGAAAGAAAAGGTTTATTTAAACATTTCTAGGTATGCTTGCATTTAAAATAAAATTGGCTTCACTTACAGGCTCCAGTGGAAAGGGTGTCTGAAAATTATATTATTTAAATGCCCAGGAGCATCATAATGTAGAAGTGTTCATTGTGAGGATGTCTTTGACACATTGGGTGGTTACAGCTCCACTTGTGATGTTTTCATGAGCAGTATGATGACAAAAATGCATCTTATTTTCTGGTCTGTTTTATCCTAATTTCAAAACTCCCCCAAAGGCAAAGATTTATGTGATAAATATTGTGAGGTAATTTGCAGTTTTTAAAAAAACTACCTGGATGTGTGCCAATTCAAAATAGAGAAAACTAAAATAACATTTTAAATAATCACTACCAACTACACAACTTCAATGAAAGGTAATTTTTTTTTTGTAAACTGTGACCCACAGATAACTCGTCATGAGAAAAATTTTATTTAAAAAGAAAAAAAAAAGACTCACGTCCAAAAGATGATTTGAACAATTCTCCTTTTCCCTCTTGAAGATTAATGATGCATTTCATTATATTAAAAGCTTATGAGGAAGAACTTCTGGGAAGATGACTGATTAAGGGGCTACAGGGATCACTACACTTCTAGAAACTGTCCAAAACAACCATATGGGATTCCAGAGACCAGGGGAGTACTGTACAGTATCCAAGGAAAAGCAGGGCAAAGATGCTAAGAAACCATGGTGAGAGACTGTGAGTAACTGGCTCAGTCACTGCTGTGGGTGCCCATCCCCCACCCTCAAGACAAGCAGCTTCAGATCTTCACTAGATCATCAGGGGACATGGCCCAGTAGTGATCCAGCTTTTGGCCAGGGGTAAAAAAACAAGCAACCCAACTGAAAAATGGGCAAAAGACTTAAATAGACATTTTTCTAAAGGGGAATAAAAATGGTTCAAAAGCACATGAAAAAATGCTATTAGCAAAATGCAGATCAAAACTACAGTGAAATATCATTTCACACCTTTTACAATGGCTTTGATGGTTAGGCCAACTCGGTCAGGTAATTGTGCTCAGTTGTTTGGTCAAGCAGGCACTGGGCTAATTGTAATACAAGGACATTTATGGGCTTCAGTCATCAGTGAGTTTACTGCACAGATGGCTGATTATATCTGCATCAACCAGGGAGATTGCCACCAGCAATGAGTGATGCTTTATCAATCAGTTGAATGCCTTAAAAGGAGAAGTGATTTCAGCATTCAGAGAGAACTTCCCAGTTCATCTTTGGACAGCCAACATCTTCCAGAAACTCATCAAGGACCTCACTGGACTTTCATCGGAGCCCCTGGTTTGCAGCCTGCCTGGGGAACCTGGACTTGTGCATCCCCATGGTCACATGAGAGACTTTTATAAAATCTCATACTATTTACAGATATCTCCTGTTGATTCTGTTTCCCTAGAGAACCCTAATACAGCTTGGTACCGGGAGTGGTTCTTGAGGAACAGACCCTTTAACATGGAATGTCTGAGGTGGTTCTGGGAGTTCTGCAACTGGCTCTACTGTAACTGTACTCAAGGGTACTAATGACTCCCTTTCCAATAATGAGGACACTAACAGTCCATGGCAAAAATGGCAATGGAGAGAGACACATAATATCATCACTGGATTCCCCTACTTCCATGCTTATAAGAAGCAAGAATATGGGTGAGAGTTTTCAACACCTTAACAGAGTTTTGTAGAGCCAAAAGGTATAATGATGTTGGATTGCTCCTCCTAGATACTCTGGATATAATTACAAAAGAAAGAGATGAGCTAAAGGCTTCAAATTTGCAACTTAAATGCTGCATGAATGATGTGAAAGATTCTATGTGTGCTCTGAAAGAAAATCTTGTCTCCTGCAGCCACAGGCTTGAGATATATGAGAACCAAACTCAGACTCTCATTGTACGAGTAGCAGAGTTACAAAGGAAATTAAAATCTCAATCCTGCAGGGTTTCTGAGGTTAAAGTGAAGGCATTGATTGGAAAGATGTAAAACCCCGAGGATTGGGATGGAGAAAAATGGGATGATGATAATATTGGTGGGGACACTGGATCCCTAAATTCGGCTGAGACTTTACCAGATAAACCTGTGATAGCCTGCCCTGTGGAGACCACACCTTGTCAAACTTGCATCACCCTGCCTCCAGCCTGCCCTAGGGCATCTGGACCTCCTCCCAGCTCTGAGGCAGGCACCAGCCAAACTCCAGCATGCACTGCCCAGCCTCTTGCCTGCTCCAGGGAGTCTGGACCTCCCAGTCCTGAGGCAGGTACCAGCCAAATTCCAGCATGGACTGCCCAGCCTGCCTTGAGAAATCTGCCTTCCAACCCCTGCCTAAAGAAAGTAATCCTGTCTCACCAGAAGAAAATACAAAGGAATGCCCTGAGATCAGTAGCTTGCAAGACATTTCTAACCCTTCTCCTTACCCACCCCCACCACCTCTCTTCTCTTTGAGACCTATTACTAGACTAAAATCACAACAAGCTCCCAAAGGTGAAATACAAAATGCTACCCATGAGGAATTACATTATACTCTGAAAGAACTGCATGAGATTTCCAACTTATATAGTATGGGAATGGATACTAAGGGTATGGGACAATGGTGAAGGAATATAAAGTTGGATCAGGCTGAATTTATTGATATGGGCCCACTAAGCAGAAATTCTGGATTCAATGCTGTAGCTCGAGGAGTTAGAAAGGGCTCTAAATGTTTGTTCGTGTGGCTGACTGAAACATGGACCGAAAGATGGCCTAGCATGTCTGAGGCTGAGATGCCTTTTGCCCTGGTGTATAGTAGAAGAAGGAATTCAAAGGCTGTGAGAGATTAGGCTGCTAGAATGGATTTATCATTTGAGACCTGTCCACCCACCCCAGCAATATCCAGAGGACACACCTTTAACCAGGACTATGAGGGATAAATTTGTGAGACTAACTCCAACTTCCCTGAAGAGCTCCGTGGTTGCTCTTCTCTGTAGTCCAGATATTACTGTATGGAGAGCTGTAATGGAATTAGAATCCTTAAACGTTATGGTGTGATCGAATCTTGGTCCAGTGAAAGTCAAGTATGGACAGTTAATTGCCAAAAAATAAGTGGGTGTGGCTACCGCAATGAAAGGCAGATTCAAAGCAGCACTCAAAATAGTCTGAGTTGCATAGAGTTATGGTGTTAGCTAATAGATCATGGGGTACCTAAAAGTGAATTGATGGGTAGTCTACTAAATTTCTTCTAGATTTGTATAAGCAGAAGCATTCTAGGTCAAGTGAACAAAATCCTAACTCTAATTACAGATGTAGAGAATCATGGCCCCTTAATCAATTCCCAGCCTTGAGACAGTTTACAGACCCAGAGCCCCTTGAATGAGGAGCAGGCCAGGTCCCCTTGGGGAAGGATCCTGTTAATCTTCCTGCTACTTTCCCCAAGGAGATCTATGGCCTTTTACCAGAGTAATTGTGCATTGGGGAAAAGGAAATGTCAGACATTTCAAGGATTATTAAACACTGGCTCAGAAGTGACATTAATTCTAGGAGACCCAAAACATCACTGTGGTCCACCAGTCAGAGTAGGGGCTTATGACGGTCATGTGATTGATGAAGTTTTAGCTCAAGTTCATCTCACAGTGGGTCTCCAGACCCATTCTGTGGTTATTTGCCCAGTTCCAGAATGGATAATTGGAGTAGACACACACAGTAACTGGCAGAATCCCCACACTGGATCCCTGAATTGTGGAGTGAGGGCTATTATGGTAGGAAAGGCCAAGTAGAAGCCACTAGAACTGCTCCTGCCTAGAAAATAGTAAATCAAAGGCAATACCAGATTCCTAGAGGGATTGCAGAGATTAGTGCCACCATCAAGGATTTGAAGGATGCAGGGGTGGTGATTCTCACCATATCCCCATTCAACTCTGCTACTTGGCCTATGCAAAAACAGGTGGCTCTTGGAGGATGACAGCAGATTATTGTAAACATAACCAGGTCATGACTCCAATTGCAGGTGTGGTATCATTGCTTGAGCAAATTAACACATCCCCTGGTACCTGGTATGCAGCTGTTGATCTGGCAAACGATTTTTTCTCAATTGCCATTAGTAAGGACCACCAAAAATTGTTTGTTTTCAGCTGGCAAGGTCAGCATTATCCCTTCACTGTCCTGCCTCAGGGGTATAGCAACTCTCCAGCCCTATGTCATAATATTGTCTGCAGTGACCTTGATCATCTCTCCCTCTGATGAGACATCACACTGCTCCATTATATTGATGATATCATGTTGATAGGACCTAGTGAGCAAGAAGCAGCAAAGACTCTAGACTTATAGGTAAGGCATTTGCATGAGAGGATGGGAGAGAAATCCAACAAAAATACAAGGGCCTTCCACTTCAGCAAACTTTCTAGATGTCCAGTGGTGTGGGGCATATAGAGCTATCCCTTCTAAAGTTAAGGATAAGCGGTTGCATCTGGCCCCTCCTATGACCAAAAAAGAGGCACAATGCTTAGTTGGTGTCTTCGAATTTTGGAGAAAACACATTCCTCATTTGGGTTTGCTATTCAGGCCCATTTACTGAGTGACCAGAAAAGCTGCTAGTTTTGACTGGGGAGCAAAAGGAGGTTCTGTGACAGATCCAGGCTGCTGAGCAAGCTGCACTACCCCCTTGGACCATATGATCCAGCAGATCCAATGGTACTGGAAGTTTCAGTGGCAAATAGAGATTCTGTTTGGAGCCTTTGACAGGCTCCTGTAAGAGAATCACAACTCAAACCCTTAGGACTTTGGAGCAAAGCCCTGCCATCCTCTGCAGATAACTACTCTCCTTTTGTTACCTTTTCATTTTCAGCCCACAGCTTTGGCCTTCTGGAGAGTCCCTTACAATCAAGTGACTGAGGAAGAGAAAACTCGGGCCTGGTTTACAGATGGTTCTGCACGCTATGCAGGTACCACCTGAAAGTGGACAGCTGTAGCACTGCAGCCCTTTTCTTGGACATACCTGTAGGCTAGTGGTGAGGGCAAATCCTCCCAGTGGGCAGAACTTCAAGCAGTGCGACTGGTTGTTCATTTTTCTAGGAAGAATAAATGGCCAGAGGTGAGTCTGTACAATGATTCATGGACTGTTGCCAATGGCTTGGCTGGGTGGTCAGGGACTTGGAAGGAACATGATTAAAAATTTGGTGACAAAGAGTTCTGGGGAAGAGGTATGTAAATATAGCTTTCTGAATGGGCAAAAACTATGAAAATATTTGTGTCCCACATGAATGTTCACCAGAGGGTGACTTCAGCAAAGAAATAATAATCAAGTGGATAAGATGACCCACCTGTGGCTAATACTCAGCCTCTTTCCCTCATTGCCCAATGGGCTCATGAACAAAGTGGCCATGGAGGTAGGAATTGAGGTTATGCATTGGCTACAGCAACTGCTGAATGCCCAATCTGCCAGCAGCAGAGACCCACACTTAGCCCCCAAAATGGCACCAATCCCAGAGGTGACCAGCCTGCTACCTGGTGGCAGGTTGACTACATTGGACCACTTCCAACCATGGAAGGGGCAGTGATTTGTTTTAACTGGAATAGAAACATACTCCAGATATGAGTTTGCATTTCCTGCATGCAATGCTTCTTCCAAAACTACCATCGTATACTTACGAATGTCTTATCTACCATTATGGCATTCCACACAGTATTGCTTCTGATCAAGGAACCCATATCACAGCAAATGATGTGTGGCAGTGGGCATATGACCATGGGATTCTCTGGTCTTACCATGTTTTCCATCACCCTGAGGCAGCTGGATTGATAGAACCATGGAATGGCCTTTTGAAGACTCAATTATGGTGGCAATACCTTGCAGGTCTAGGACAATGTTCTCCAGGAAGCTGTGTAAGCTCTAAATCAGCATCCACAATATAGTGCTGTTTCTCCCATAACCAGAATTCATGGCTCCAGGAATCAAGGGATGGAAATGGGAGTGGCACCATCCACTATTACCCCCTAGTGACCCATTAGGAAAATTTTTGCTCCCTGTCCCTGCAACTGTAAGCTCTGCTGGTCTACAGGTCTTAGTCCCAAATGGAGGTGTGCTGCTGCCAGGGAGCACAACAATGATTTCATTGAACTGGAAGTTAAGACTGCCACCTGACCACTTTGGGCTCCTCTTACCTGTGAATCAACAGGCAAAGAAGGGAAGTACTGTAGTGGCTGGGGTGATTCTTCTTGACTATCAAGGGGAAATAGGACTGCATCTACATAATGAGGGTAAAGAAGAGTTTGCCTGGAATACAGGAGATCCTCTGGGGTGTCTCCTGGTACTGCCATGCCCTGTGATTAAAGTCAATGGAAATTTGCAACAATATAATCCAAGCAGGACTATCATCTTCAGAAATGAAAGTTTGGGTTACTCCAGCAGGCAAAGAACCATGGCCAGTGGAAGTGCTTTCTGAGGGCAACAGGAACATGAAATGGGTAGTGGAAGAAGGTAGTGATAAATATGAACTTCGACCATGTGACCAATTACAAAAGAAGGACAGTAATAGTCATGAATCTTTCTTCCTTGTTTTGTTATGAGTATGATTACATATGCACACAAAATGAATATCTTTGTTTTCGTACCCTACCTGTCCCTTATCATATGGCAAGTTGTATTAGTTTCATGTCATAATGTTTAAGGATGTCAAGTTTAAGAGTGGATATTACTCAAGAACTTGCACCCTATCCTGCAGGGAATTAATATGTTTCCAGTTGTATGCAGGAGAGTTGAACGTTGTTAGGCGGAAATATATAAATATATATATATATATTCATGTCTGTTATTTTTATTTAGAGACAAAGTATGGTTTAAGGTAATGTGTATGGTTGCTGAGCTGACAAGGGGTGGCCTGTGATGGTTAGACCAATGTGTCAAATCAGCCAGGTAATTGTACCCAGTTGTTTGGTCAAGCAAGCACTGGGCTAATTGTAATACAAGGACATTTATGGGCTTCAGTCATCAGTGAGTTTACTACACAGATGGCTGATTACATCTGCATCAACCAGGGAGATTGCCACTAGTAATGAGTGATGCTTTTTCCAATAATTGAATGTCTTAAAAGGAGAAGTGATTTCAGCATTCAGAGAGAATTTCTCAGCTCGTCTTTGGACAGCCAACAGCTCCTGGAAACTCATCAAGGACCTTCACTGGACATTCATCTGAGCGCCTGGTTTCAGCCTGCCTGCAGAACCTGGACTTATGCAATCCCATGGTCATGTGAGAGACTCTTATAAAATCTCATACTATTTACAGAGATCTCCTGTTGATTCTGTTTCCCTAGAGAACCTTGAGTAATACAAATGGCCATTATTTAAAAAAAAGAAAAAAAAAAAAACAAAAAAAAACAGAAAACTACAAGTGCTGGAGAGCATGTGGAGAAATAGGAATTCTCCTTCACTCTTTGTGGGAATGTAAAGTGGTGTAGTCTCTGTTGAAGACAGTTTGGCAGTATCTCAAAAAGCTGAATACAGCAATCATGTTACTAGAAAATATATTCAGAAGAACTAAAAGCAAGGACACAAATTGACATTTGCACACCAATGCTCATAGCAGCATTATTCACAATTGCTTAAATATGGAAACAACTCAACTGACGAATGGATAAGCAAAATGTAGTATATACATACAATGGTATCTTATTCAGCTGTATGAAGATATGAAATCAGGATGCATATGACAACATGGATGAACCTTGAGGACATGTTGAATGAAGTAAGCCAGACACATAAGGACAAATATTGTATGATCTCACTAATATGAACTAAATACAATAAGTAAACTTACAAAGGTACACTCTAGAGTTTAGATTACTGGGAGATAGAATGTGGGTTGTGAAGGGGGATTGATGCTTAAAGTGTGTAGAAATTTTTAACAAGATTATAAAAGTGTGGAAATGAAGAAAATTGATAACACATTATAGTGAGTATAATTAACACTGCTGCTTTATAAATATGATTGGGGCTGAAAGAGGTAGGCTAGGGTCATAAATGCCAATTATAAGGAAGCTACAGGATAATCTAGGAATTGTATAATAGTGACTTTAGTGGTGGATGAAGATTGTGGTTAATAGAAGTATAAGAATGTTTTTCTTGATACTCAGAAAAATTATAACTATTGTAACTTGTGAACAATAGTTAACAGTAACATTGTAATATTTTGAAGCAATGGCAAAGAAGAAATTATATCAATTATTTGGGACAATAACATAGAAGTATAAGTGGATATGGGATTTTTCCTTTTGGAGGAAAGTGACTGAGCTGATGACAGCACAAGTCTGTGAAAATGAGAGCCACTGAGTGTACAGTTTGAATGGATTATACAAGGCATGGGACTGTTTAACATTTAATCCTGTGGTGGAAGATGGACTGTGGTTAACAGAACAAATACAGAACATTCTCTCATGAACTATAACAAATATATAAAACTAATTTAGGGTATTAATAATTGGATGGGTTGGGGGTAAATATACCAAATATAAGATAAGGGCTATAGTTAGTAATATTTTGATGATGCTCTTTCATAGTTTGTGATAAATATTTCACAAAAATGCAAGGTGTTGGTAGTGGGGTGATATATGTGAGCCCTGTATGATAATATGCATGCTTGTTTTGTAAGTTCACAACTTTTACTATACCATTACTGTTTATGTATATTCAGGTATGAGTGATATACTTTGCTATTTTTTTTCATTTAAAATATTTTATTATAGTAGTCATAACAATAGATACATTGACCAATGAAATCAAATTGAGAGTTCATAAATAGACCCTCACATATATGGCCAATGGATATTTGACAAGGCTACCAATCCCATTCAACTGGGAGAGAATAGTCTCTGACATTTGGTGGTGGGTGAACTGGATTTCCATATCCAAAAGAATGAAGACCCCTATCTCATACATTATACAAAAATTAACTCAAAAATATATGAGCCAGGACCATAAAACTCCTAGAAGAAAATGTAGGGAAACATCTTCACTATCTTGTGGTAGGCAGTGGTTTCATAGACTTTATACACAAAGCTCAAGCAATGAAAGAAAAATTTGAATAATGGGACTTACTCAAAATTAAAAGTGTAGAAGTTTATCAAGAAAGTGAAAAGGTAGCCTACTCAATGGGAGAAAATATTTGGAAACCATATATACATAAAGGTTTAATATTTATTATATATAAAGAAATCCTATAATTTAACAATAGAGACAACCAACCAAATTTAAAAATGGGCAAAAGACTTGAATAGATATTTTTTGAAAGAGGAACTATATATGGCTAAAAAGCACACAAAAAGATGCTGAACATATGTAGCTCTTAGGGAAATGAAAATCAAAACTCCAATGAGATATTACACCTACTAGAAAGGCTACTGCTAAAAAAACCCAGAAAACTACAAGTGTTGGAGAGGATATGGAGAAATAGGAACACCCATTCACTACTAGTGGGAATGTAAAAGGATGCAGGCACTGTGGAAAACAGTTTTGTGGTTCCTCAATTGCTATATATGATCTGGAAATCCTGCTACTAGGTATATACCCAACAGAACTGAAAGCATGGACTTGAACAAATATTTGCACAAAAATGTTCAAATTGGCAATATTGACAATTGGCAAAAAATGGAAGCAACCCAAATTTCCATTAACAGATGAATGAATTTTAAAAATGTGGCATGTTCATACCATGGAATATTATTCAGCTGTAAAAAGGAATGAAGTACTGACACTTGCAATAACATGGATAACGTCAATGACATTATTTTAAGTACAATAAGCAAGACAGAAAAAGTCAAATATTCAAGATCTCACTAATAGGAACTAATTATAATAAGCAAATTCACAGGTGCAGATTTTATAATTAGGTTAATTGTAATTGTTTGGAAATAGAGGTGATGGTAGCACATTTTTGTGAGTGTAATTACTAGTGCTGAATTATGTGTGTGAAAGTGGTGGAAAGGGGAAGTTTTGGGTCATGTATGTTGTTAGAAGGAAAGCTAAAAGATAAAATATGAGATTATGTAAAACCATGAACCCTGTTATGGATGAGAATTGTAAAAATATGAGAATGTTAATAGTAGAAATATGTGAATATTCTTTCAGTATCTATATAAAAACTATATCACTATTACAAGGTGCTATTAATAAGATACTATATGGGGAAAATACACTTAAAGTAAAATATGGACTATAGGGAAGCGGTTGTGGCTCAATCAGTAGGGCTCCCGTTTACCATATGGGAGGCCCTGGGTTCGGTTCCCGGGGCCTCCTGGTGAAGGCAGGCCTGCCCGCACGGCGTGGTTAGCTGACCCAGCGAGCACAAGCAGCAAGGGGGGGATAAATGAATAAATAAATAAAATCTTTAAAAAAAAAATATGGACTATAGTTAGTAATATTTTAACATTCTTGCATCAATTATAACAAAGGTACCACATGAATGTTAAGTACCAACAATAGGGGGTTATATGGGAATGTTGTATTTTTCATTCTCATAAAAATGGCATATGTCAAAGAAACAACCAAATTTCCCTGTCACTTACAGTGTTTTATCTAAAAGTGCATGCAGCCAGCTGCAGGCCAAAGCTTCACCTTAGGCAAAAAAATTAAAAATAAGAAGAACTTTCTATGAAAAGCAAGGCAAGTATATAAATTATGTTCTGCTAGTCAAGTAACATATCCCTGGTAAGAAGGTAAAAGTGGTACAAGGTCAGATGTCTTGATAGACAGGATCTTTTGGACATCTTGAACTTTATATAGCTACTTCTATGAGATATAAATGCATACTTGTTGTCATAGGAATGTTTTCTGGATAGATAGAGGCTTTTCCTTGTCACAAAACTACTAACCTCACAGTAGCTTAAAAAAAAAAATTAAACTTCCCCACCTGGGGAAGTCCTGCCACTTTCTCAAGTAAGATGGCTAAAAGCTCTGGAATATATAAGCCTTGCCTAATAAAAGAAAATAGGCTAACAAGCCGAGCTCTGATCTTAAAGCTTGCACCTATGAACCTTATTCCTGTAATAATAAAACTAAGCCTAATTATAATTAATGTCTAAGAGCTACCTTCTGAAAATCTCCTTGTTGCTCAAGTGTGGCCTCTCTCTAAGACAGGGGTTCTTAACCTTTTTTGTTCTACAGACTCCTTTCTCAGTTAGGTGAAAACCACAGATCCCTTCTCAGAATGTAGCGGCAGATAGTTTTATGGCACTCAACATCAGAGGTCAGAGAAAATGTAGATAATAAGTTGATTTTTTTCAATTCAAGCTCATGGACTCCTGGTGTGGCAGTCTGATATAGTTATGAATTCCAAAAATAGATATTGGATTATACTTGTTAACTGGTCTGTTCCTCTGGGCATGACTGAGTTATGATTAGGGATTTGATTGGGCCACGTCAGTATGACATTGAGTCCCTGCCCCTTGGTGGGTAGGAACTCAGAGATAAAACTACATGGCAGAGCAGAGGAGTGAGCTGGAGTTTTGATGTTGGAGTTCTGATGTTGGAGGCCAGAGAAGCACACAGAGGAGCTTGGTTGTAGGAAGGAGAGAGGCCCAGGGAAAAGAGACGAGCCATTTGCCTGACAGTTCACAGCTGAACTTGTGGAGAAAAGCAAAGCCTAGAGAGCCTCATAGTCTACAGCTGACCTTGTGGAGGAAACAGAGGAGCTGAGCCTGGAGAGAAACGGAGCCCAGGAAGAGAGGAACCCAAGAAGCCTGAACTCTTGGCAGACATGGGCAGACATCTTGTCCCAACACGTGGCAATGGACTTTGGTGAGGGAAGAAACTTATACTCTATGGCCTGGTAACTGTGGACTTCTACCCCAAGTAAAATAAAAACCAACCAATTTCTGGTATTTTGCATTAGCACTCCTTTGGCTGACTAATACACCTGGTTAAGAACCTTTGCTCTAAGCCAAACTCTTCAAATAAACTCACTACATTCATTGCCCATCCCACCCCCTGTCTGAGACATGACTCCCAGGGATGGGCTTCCCTGGCACCAAGGGATTATTACCAAGTGTTAATCAGAAAAGCATTAGGAGAAAGACCTTGATCAAAAAGGGAAAATATTAAACAAAATAGAGATTTATGGCTAAGAGATTTAAAAAAATAGTAAGGATGTCATTCTGGAGGTTACCCTTATTTGTGTCTCAGTCAGATTTCAAAAATTGTCACAGTAAACAAAGCTTAAAAGTGCTCCTGAAGGCCCTAGAGACATTCAAACACCATAAACAAGTATAAGGCTAAATGAAATCAACAACCCCTCGGCAGAATCTATCTGGATATATATGAAAAGCTATTTCCCCAACAAAACAAGTTATATTCATTAACCAATTCCCTAAGAACCTATAATTTTCAACTTACTTGTTAAGTTTATTTCTCAGAGACTTAAAGCTTTTGGATTGTTCCTATGCCAGTTGAGTCTAAAACCCAGCAGGTATGCATTTCACTCCCACGTTTTACTTCTTCAGGCCTGCCCCGAACTACTAACAAAGTGATGATGATGGTACAGCCCCATCCCCAAAGCATGGAGTATCTTCAAGTACAAGCAAAACAATTTCATTCCTCTGCTCCTTAATATCTACATTGCTTCTCAGCCTGAAGCTGTCAGAATAGACATTGTCCCAAATCCCTCAAGATAGAGGAATGAACAAAAATAAGGGGGAAGTTTAACTGCTGACTCAAGTGGACTTATTATTTGTATTTATTATCTTGTGTTAACTAATTTGTAACATTAATATAAAAAATAAAAAGGATAAAATGGCTGAAGTGCTGCCTTTACAGTAATAACATTGAATGTTAATAGATTAAACTCCCCAATCAAAAGAAACAGATTGGCAGAATGAATCAAGAAATATGATCCATGTATATATGCTGTCTACAAAATATTCACCTTAGACCCAAGGGTACAAATAGGTTGAAAGCCTGGAAAAAGACACTCACATAAACAGTGACCATAAAAGATCTAGGGTAGCTATTCTAATATTGGACAAAATAGACTTTAAATGCAAAACTGTTATGAGCCAAAGAGAGACTTTATATATTAATAAAAGGGGCAATCCACCAAGAAGAAATAACTATCATAAATATCTATGTACCTAACCAGGGGGTCCCAAAATACACAATGCAAAACACTGGCAAAATTGAAGGGAGAAATAGACATCAATAGTAATATTTTATTATTCTTTAATCAGTTGTAACAGAGGTATCACACCAATTCTAAGTGTCAATAATAGGGGGTATAATAAGTATGGATTTTTTTCTTTTTGGAGCAATGAAAATGTTCTAAAATTGTGGTGATGAAAACGCAACTCTGTGATTATACTGAGACCCATTGATTGTACACTTTGGATGGATTGTAGGGTGTGTGAATAAAACTGCTTTAAAATTAAAAGTTATGATGAGTCCTGCAGCTCCAGAAAAACCTGTTATGCTTTTTTATATCAAATCCTTACCAAACTCATTTTACCCACAAAACTACCTAATAACATTGCATGGGGATACTATTCTTCAGAAATATCTTGGGGAAATAGGAATCTGGTGAAATGAGGGATTGCCTCTTCTTTAAGGAAAGCTGTTTGAGTAATATTTCTCGTAATAGATTATTTAGTAATTTGTATGCTGAGGTTTTGGAGTACTTTTTATCTATCAAAACTTTAGAATTTTAGTAATCTATCAGGATGCAACCTGAAGTTCAATCAGCCACCATCTGTTTTATAAATATTTTTCATTGGAATACAATCATATTCATTTGTTTATGTGTTGTATATGGCTGCTTTTATGCTACAACAGCAAGGTCGAATAACTTGCAGAGCTTAATTAAAGTATGGACTATCTGCCATTTTTAGGAAAGAAGTTTGACCAGCTCCTATCCATACATCTCTACCACTCACCTGACCAGAAAATGGGTTAGTCATGTTATTTTAAGTGTTAAAATGCATGACTAAAGCATGGGCCATGATGTTCTGCTTAGGTAGGCTCAGTTTTTTGTATTTTTTCTCAAGGCAAGCCCAAGATATGACCCAGAGAAAATGCCCTGATACCTAATGCTTCCACTACTCACACTTTTAGACTATTACACATGACCATGCTAATTTCAGAAAGAAGAAATTTCAGATGCAAGTCATATCAATTGTCCCGAGTGACCATTAAAAAAATGTCAATAATGCATTTTTAAAATATCTAATTTAAATTGTAGTGGTGTTAATCTTAGTAAGCAAGCACATCATTCATCCTGACCTTTTCAAACACAAATGCCATTTGGGTGGTTGTAAATCATGACAAATGAAAAGTAATGAGTTATCTATATCACTTAAGTATCTTAGGAGGAGATGGTTAGCATTGTTTCAAAAGGTCATCATGTAATTTAAAAATAAATATATATATATGACAATTGTTTTGTCTTTAAAACATCAGTTTAAGTAAATGTTTATTATGCTTGTCTATCAAGAGGCTTATTAAGATATAGCTTCCTAGCTCATCAAATTAGAATATATATTAATGGAAAAGAAACTGCATAGATTTCTGGGAGAAGTGATAATGAATTAAAATATAAAGATAAGCTTCTGGTATAAGAATGCTCTAAAATTAATTAAATGGTTTCTTTTCATGTAGGAAGTCTTTTAATCATGCAAGCCATGCGATGCCAATAATGGTAGCAGGGACAAAGTCATATACAAAGTGTTTTTCTTTATTCCAAGTTTTCTCCATTTTTCACAACAGAATAGCTTGAAAAATGATGGGCAAAAAGGCTTTTTCTCATGCACCTACTATGTTGTTACTACAATACATAAAGTTCTTTGAATCATCATAACATCCTTTTAAAGGCAATATAGATAATGTAGCATCCTCTTTGTGACCCAGGGGGGATTAATGAAAGTCCTGAAAGCTTTTCTGAGATGGAATTTAATTTGAAGGGTCTTTGACAAGAAGAAAGTAGACTTGGATTTTTTTGTCCAAGCTCTGTGCTGCTGGTTCCCATACACCTACCACAGCCTTGATTTGCTCATCTTAAAAAGGGATGTAATATTTATCTTGAGTACAATGGGATTTTTAATATAAGGGTCAAATGATACCTTCAAAGTAAGTATTATTCTCTGGAAAAAAATATTTGAGAGGAGTAGTAGTGCACCTATATATTTTGTTTTCTAACATGATTGGCAGGCTTCTCTTGATGTCAACATATGTAATTGGCCCAGTTTCTGGACATGCCTTGGCATAAGGACAATACACAAAAATTATAAAAGAAAATCCTTGTTCATCATCTTAATAAGTGAGTGAGCAGTTTGATCTAAGAGGCAGGCATAGAGCTGAGACTAAGATTAGATAGCTTGGGTGGGTCTGCTCCCAGTCAGCTTCTTCTTAGGGAATCAGGCAGTCAAGTCAAGGGCATGGGGAGTCACCAATCCACTATGATATACTGAAAATGTAAGAACTTAGATCTGAGTCATAATTCCTAGGAATGTCTGACCAGATGTACAGGCATGGAAAATTTCAGAAAGATTGTGACAAAGAGTATTAGAGACCTGATAATCCAGAGTGAATGTGAGTCCAAGAAAAAAAAGTAGTTGGCTTCTCATTCCCAGTTTTTCCTTCTCAGTCTGGATGGTCCAAGTTACCAAGAGGTTGTATATGGCAGCCCCATCAGATGGAAGATCAGAAGATAACAGGAATTCCACTCCACTAGCAAGAGTAATTCTAATTCATATGTTAGTATGTTAATGTAAATTAATGAACCATTCATTCATTAATTGAGCAAACATTTACTTTGCACCTACTCTGAGCCAGATACTGGATAAGGCACTGGTTTGAAAACTTTATACAAATAGGGTTGCTATTCTCAAAGAGCTTTCAGTCAAAAGGTGAAACAAATCAGTATATCAAAGATTATAATATAATGTCATAAATGATAATATTGGGTCTATAAACAGCCAGAAAAGTGGTATCCAACCCAGTCCTGGAAGTCGGGCCAGAGCAGTCTATTTTGAGGGTCTCACTATTGCTAACAGAGTTATTCAATGTGAGAAAGACATCATACTTGATTTTTTAGGGCTACAGTATGCCCATAACTACTAAACTTAAGCAAAGAGATTATTTTTAAGCAGATATGTTAATTTTAGTATGGCATTTGCAATCCACTTGACTGCACATACTGAAGCAATAACATAGGATTCGGATTCTGCTGTTCAGCATATTAAGTATGTACTGAATTATTTTATCCTGTGGATCCAAAGTCTGGCCTATGAAAAATTATATTTAAATTAACCTTCCCAGAGGACCATCCATTTAGACTCAGTCTCACAAATCAAAGGAGTTGGAAATGCCCTTGTAACATGGTTGAAGGGCATGTGGAAGGTCACAGTCTTCTCATTTTTCCAGTTTTCCATACCCACCTGATAAATAAAATCTTAAGCTTCAACATTTTAGTGGTATCTTCTGTACCTGTTTATTTAAAAGGCATTCATGGAACACTTTATTTACAGTTTTCTATTGCCCTGAAAACCCCATTTGAAATGTCATGTCCTGTGCCTAGACTTGATTGACTATGACTATTCAATACTATGGTAAAGATTATGGTAGACCAGATGCTTCAACCTTGTGAAAACTTGGTGTACAATAGAATATTAAACATCTCCGTGCAACCAGTGTAGTTATTTGAGACCTGATTTTTGTTGCAGGTAAAATTTTAGCTAACACAGCATGTATTGGAGGCTAGCTTCAGTGTGCTCCTCCCCTGTTTGGGTTCAGTATGCCAGTTTTTCTCCTGTGTCTAACTGGGACTGTTTATCACTGACCATGCTGCTGTCATCCTAAAATGCATCTATCTGTAGTTGGTTAGTCTCTGTTGCCAAGGTAACCATCCTGATGTTGTTGCCCTAAAGGCTGATCATTAGACACCTGAAAACCTTGAGTACATGTAAATAATGATAGGCATCAAAGCAATGCACCTCTGTACTTCACACTTTACATAGTATTTTCTAATATTGAGACTCAATAAATATGTAATACTACTGAGCTTTGATTCAAATCTTAATTAATAATTACTAAAGCACCTGGTAGGAGTACATTGGTCTTTGCTACATATTTAAAGCTTCAGGTTATCAATAACAAACTCAAGTTAAAACACTTTATATTATTCTATGTCAAAGTTCATGTTAAGAATCATATTCTGGAGCATTTGGCACTGTTAGTGTAATTCCCAAAGGAAAGAATCAGTACGGAAATGCTCTCAACCCTCTAAATTTCCTTCTCTGTCTTCCTACTGTGTCCTTCTCCTACCTTCTACAAATGATTGCATCAGCATATCCCCTCTTTACAAATTCCATCCCTTGTCTTTTTCCAGAAAGTCAAGATGATAGGCTTTGGAGTCAGTTATATTTTGGCTTATGCCTTTGATATACTTCACAATTTTATTTATTTTTTTGCTATGTTGATCCTCAGTTTCCTTACCTATAAAATTAGATAAGTATTGCTCCAAGAATGGATTAGTGAAAATGAATGTACAGAATTTAATACAGTGCCTGATACATTGTAGATTTTAGTTAATTATATGTATAATCAAAAATAAAATCATTTGTCTTTTCATAGATAATTGAGCTTAGGTTTTTACTTTCTACCTGTGTTAGTGAACTTGCTGATAAAAAGAACCCCCCTTTTTCAGGCCTGGTACAATTATCCCCAAAAGACTTTTCCTTTGGTCCAAATATTTGCACAAAATTCTAGCCTATCAAGTTACTAATTAGAATGACTTTTTGAATAAAGGCATTGTGTGTTGCCCTATACAAAAATTAACTCAAGATGGGTCAGAGACCTAAATATAAGAGACAAGACCACAAAGCTTCTAGAAGATAATGTAGGGAAGGATCTACAAGATGTAGTAGTAGGAAGTGGTTTCATAAACTTTACACCTAAAGCATGAGCAATGAAAGAAAAAATAGATAAATGGGACCACCGCAAAATTAAAAACTTTTGTGCTTCAAAGGAATTTGTTAAGAAAGTGAAAAGGCAGCCTACTCAATGGGAGAAAATATTTGGAAACTACTTATCCAATAAGGGTCTAATTCATATAAAGCATATAAAAGAAATCTTACATCTCAATAATAAAAAGACAACCCATTTAAAAATGGGCAAGAGATTAGAATAGATACTTTTCCAAAGAGGAAATACAAATGGCTAAAAAAAAAAAAAATACATGAAAAGATGCTCAACATCACTAGCTATTAGGAAAATGAAAATCAAAACTACAAATTGTTATCATCTTACACCTACTAGATGGCTGCTATTAAAAAACAACAAAAAATACAAGTGTTGGAGAGGATGGGAGGAAAAGGAACAGTCATCCACTGCTGGTGGGAATGTAGAATGATGTAGCCATTGTGGAAGATGGTTTGGCAGTACCTCAAACTAAGTACAGAATTGCCATATGATCCAGGAAGCCTACTATTAGGAATATACCCAGAATTGAAAGCAGGGACATGAACATATATATGCATACCATTGTTCCTCATGGCAATATTCACAATTTCAAGAAGTTGGAAGTAATTCAAGTGACCATAAATGAATGAATGGATAAGAAAAATATGGTATAAACACACAATTGAATACTACTAAGCTTTAAAAAGGAATGAAGTATTGACACATGCAACAACATGGATGAACCTCGAATACCTTATGATAAGTGAAGTAAACCAGTCACTAAAGGACAAATATGGCATGAGCTCACTGATATGAACTAAGGCTATTGAGCAGATTCGTGGAGTTAGAGTCTAGAAGATAGGTTACTAGAAGATAGAGAGTACAGAGTGATAAGCCGATGCTCAAACTGGACAGAATCTATGATAAGGTGAATGGTGGTGGTTTTGGAGAGAACTGGGATGAGGGTGATGCAGCGATATGAGTGGGGTCAATGGTGCTGGGAGTGTGAGTGTGAGTGTGGGTGGCAATGAGGTTGGTGGGTTGGGAAATCCATGGAACTCAGAGGATGGCTGGATGAAGGAACAGGTGAATGTGTGGTTTGGTGAATTAAGGGGACTGTGGTTGAGAATACAATGGTGGGAAGGTTCTTGTGAGATCTATGGCAGGAGAATGTCACTGGTACATGGGGTCAGGGTCGGTGGTAGGGGGATGTTTGGGGAGGGGTGCAACCTGAAGCATGTCATAGCACATTTTCTCTATGGGTGGAGACCCACACACAATAACCAAAAAAATATTAAACTTCCATCCTGAGAAGTCTTGCTACTTTCTCAGAGTGACAAAAATCTCTGGAGTATATAGGAAATGCCTAATAAAAGAAACTTACCAATATACCAAGCCTTCACTATTAATGCTTGTACTTATTGAACAGCTTGTAGTTAAGCCCTGAATTTCAACAGAGTTGCGGCCAATACCATCAGACTCGCCCAGGACAATGAACAAAATGATGATGATGGACAACTCATATCCCAAACAATGAAAAGTATCTACAACTGCAAGCAAAACATTTCCTTTCATTTGCTCCATAAAATCTAAGCCCCCTCCTAATTTGAAGCAGAATGGGCAACATCATCCCAAAAGCCTCAAAATTGAGGAATGAACAATCATAAGGGGAGAATGCAATCATTGATCAAAGTGGACTTATTAATATTGTAGTAATAGAAGAACATGCAACATTGATATAAAGATAGTGGTTACCAGAAGTTCTGAGGGGAGGGGGAGGAAAGAATAGGTGGAACATAGGGCATTTTTAGGGCATTGGAATTGGTCTGCATGGTATTGCAATGATGGATACAGATCATTTTGTCTAAACCTATAAAACTGTAAAGTGCAAAGTGTAAACTATAATGTAACTATAAACTTTGGCTATTAGTAATGCTTCCTTATTGGCTTATCAATTTTAACAAATGTACCACACTAATGTAAGATGTTATTAATAGGGGAAAACGTGGGAGGGGCAGAGGATGAGTTATATGAGAATCCCCTATACTTTTGATGTAACTTTTCTGTAATCTAAAATTTCTCTAAAAATAAAGTTTATTAAAAAAAAGGCACTGTGTTTTCAGGAGTCCCTTCTAAACTACAATACACCCAGAAGTTAAACCATTATTTGCTAATAACAGCATCCTATGTAGGATTTGCTGATGGTGTACACTAAGATGAAGTATAGGATGCAACATATTTATTAGGGATTAACACCTATGAATGAAGTGGAGAAGAAGTAGGAGTGGGCAGAGGAAGAAGTTGAACTTTGATGTAGTTCTGACAAAGCTTCAGCCAACCAGATGGGAAGCTCTCCAGAAAGTATTTCCTGTCAGAGTTGTCCTATTTTGAGCTAAAATGACTGCAACTTTATACACCAGCATTGCTCGTTCCTTAGGCTTCCCTGCCTAGGGAAGGCCATGCTTCTGGGGAGGCCACTCTTGACAGGTGTGGCTGACTGTGAAGATGCTGATTGCTGGAGGCTCTCTGCTGACCACTCCTCACAGCTGGCCAGTCTGTCCTTGAAGGGACACCTGGGGAGGCACAGATCAGTGTTTGCCACATTTAGATTAATTAGCTAACCTTGAAAATAGTAAATTGGGCTTAGATTCAACAAGACACTGACAAACATTTTGCTGAAGGACTGGAAACAGATTCTGATTTGGGTGAGTTGCATCATACGTGTGTGCTTTTCACCCACTAGGGGAGCATGGTTACCTGGGTTCCTAGATCAGGAAAAGTGGGGAGAACAAGAGAGAGAGAAGTCACAAGGGAAGGACAAGAGGATCTGGGGTGAATTTCCCATGCATTTGGGCAAGAAAGTCAGTGATCTACTTAGAAAGAAGCAACTAATTTTTAATTTTGATCTTGTCCTACAGAAGTAACATCTTATAAGATCTCTTGTCATATTCATGTAGTCATTTGTCATTTCTTTACCTCTCAATTTTCACTATTGTAATGGGAAAACTGTCTTTCTTTTGAATAACCCACTCTATTGTCTCGAATCAGGGCAGGCATCAACCAAAACCATTGTGCAGAATTAAGATGCTTCATCTCTGAAGAGCTTTGTAGCAGGTAGGAAGGTGAGTTATGGTCAATTACAGAAACCTCATGTGGAAGGCATGGAAAAGGTTAAGTTCCAATATTCTCATCCTAGTGCTTTGTGGTTGCTTACATGACTTCATACAGGGCTGGTTCTTTTAGCTTCTATCCTCTCCTTAAACAAACAATGAAATATTTTCACCACTCAAAATCTCTTCTTCTCAAAACTTTGCTTACCCTTAACAGTGTTGATGCAGGGTGACTTAAAAAATGAAATTAGGTTTAGATATCAAAAAATTCAAGGGGATGAAAAGCACACATAACTAGAAGTTATATTACCCCGATGAGCCATTATATAGGCATCAGCAAGCTTAAAAAAACCACAGTGGTTAGACAAAATTATTTGCATTGCCCAATATCTTGTAAAAACAGCTGAATGTTTTATTTCTCAAACTTCCTTCTCAAGTTATGCCTCAATGATTTTCACTTACTAACTAGCATCATTCGGCCATGAAAATATCTCCCCAGGCACACACAGCTCGCTAGAATTTTTGTTCACAAAATATTGATTTCATGATTAAACTTTCCATCAACTAAGAACTCAAGGTCTGAGCTATAGACTTTTTATACTGAGATGCAATTATGGTTCAAAAATCCTTGAAAATTTTTTATTTCCATTAATAAAATATAGAGATAATATTAATGGAGAAGATTGGATTTACCCCCAAATCCCCATTGCTCATAAGAAACTAGAGTGCTCTCAAAATTAAGATTATATTTAAATATTTAGACTTCATTAAGTGTCTATATGCCATATTTTACACAACTGAAAAGTCAGTAAGTTATCAGGAAACAGGATTGTGCGTCTACGTAGGAAAATGCACAGACATCTCTGACTATTATGGTTATACTGTTTTCCCTACAAAAGGAGATGCTTACAAAAGGAAGAATTTTCTTACTTTTGTTTATACTGGCTAACACAGTCTAAGTGACAATATAAAAGGCTTAAACAAACCCTGTGCTGGGATCTGAGATCTAGTCCCTAAATCAGATGCTTTACAATATTTTATTTCCTTTTGAATTTCATTCATTTTCTGGATGGCAAATTCTTCTAAGCTCTCAGCTATTCTTAAAAATATAACACATTAAACCTTGAATTGAGTGCCTCTAAGATATCTTTAAAAGTCCAAGTTGTTTATAAATTGAGGAAGATTTCACTTTAAAATCTAAATTACATCCAGAATATATGGTAACAGAATAAATTTTTAAAAATCTATATTAGCCCATTACACATTTTAAGTTGGAGCCACATACTGAAATTTTTCCCTAAATGGTTAAAACATCTTAAATATTTAAAATTGAAAAAATATAAATATTTATACTTGGATTTCATAATGTTTCCTAATGAAAGGGAAGTTTATGGCCCTCAATGCTTATATTAAAAAAGAAGAAAGAGCTAAAATCAAAGATCTAACTTCACACCTGGAGGAATTAGAAGAACAGCAGCAAACCAATCCCAAAGCAAGCAGAAAGAAATAAATAATAAAGATTAGAGCCGAAATAACTGAAACAAAAAAAAGACACTAGAGAAAATCAACAGAACTAAAACTTGGTTCTTTGAGAAGGTCAACAAAATTAATAAATTGATAAATCCTTAACTAGATTAATGAAGAAAAAAAAGAGTAATGGCATTAAATAAAATTAGAAATGGGGGAAGAGTATTGCCCCTAAATCAGCAGAAATAAATGAGATCATAACAGGATACTATGAACAACTATATCCCAACAAACTAAACAATGTTGATGAAATAAACAAATTAATGGAAACACATGAACAAACCACACTGACCCTAGAAGAAATAGAAGACCTCAATAAACCAATCACAAGTAAAGAAATGGAAACAGTCATCAAAAATCTCCCCAAAACAAAAATTTCAGGACCAGATGGCTTCACTGGTGAATTCTACCAATCATTTAAAGAAGATCTAATGCTAATCTTGCTCAAACTCTTCCAAAAAACTGAACAGGAAGGAACACTACCATACTCATTCTATGATGCTAACATTACCCTAATACCAGAGCCAAATAAAGATGTTATGATAAAAGAAAATTACAGACAAATTTCTAGTGAATATGGATGCAGAAATCCTGAACAAAATACTTGCTAACTGAATCCAAAAACACATAAAACAATCATACATCACAATCAAGTGGACTTTATACCAGGTGTGCAAGGGTGGTTCAATATTTATTTCTTCATTAATAAATTGAAGAAAACCCACACGATCATTTCAATTGATGCAGAAAAGGTATGTGACAAAACACATCCATTCTTGATAAAAACATTCTAAAAGATAGGAAGAAAGGACCTGTATTTGGAAAACTATAAACATTGCTAAAAGAAATCAATGATGCTCTAAATAAATGGAAGGATATTCCGTGTTCATGGGTTGGAAGACAAAATACCATTAAGATGTCAATTCTACTAAACTGATCTACAAATTTAATGCAATCCTGATTTTAAAAAATCCCAATATCATTCTTTGTAGAATTGAAAAAGCCAATTATCAAATTTATCTGGAAGGGTAAGGGTCCTTAAAAAGCCAAAGATATCTTTAAAAAGACCAAAGTTGGAGGACTCTTACTTTCAGACAAAGTATATTATCTAGCTACAGTGGTAAAAATAGCCATGGTACTGGCATATAGACATTCAGATTGACCACTTGAATTGAAGTGAGTGTTTGGAAATAGAACCTAATGTTAAAATTAATAATATAATTAAATTTTCTGTAATTCTAAATCGTCATGAGCTTTAAAATGTTTACCATTAAAACTATTTATATAAGGCCAAATAATTTTAAGGGCTGCTTTCCTAAAGCAACAATTTTAAAGCTGCCCTTTCAATTTCCTGAGTTCTTAAAAATAAATCATTACACCACCATATTTCAACAAAAAGTATGTTTTTGGACTTGTAATTAATATTTATTTTTCGTTCCTGAGGGGCCAAGCAGAATATGAGAACCCTAGTATATTTAAACCAACAAACAAGTAAATGTTTTGATTTACTCTCCAATCTCCATCTCAAATCTCTTATTTTTTATATTAAACATTTCCAATGTATCAACTGTTTCTAAAAATTACATTGTTTAAAACACTGTTGCTCAAACTTGCATGTGTGTTTGCACATTCTGGAGTTATCATAAAAAGTGCAGATTCTGACTGAGTATGTCTGAGTGGGACATGCGAGCCTGAATTTCTAACGTGTTCCCAGGTGAGGCTTATGCTACTGGGTCCTCAGGTCACAATTTGAGCAGCAAGGATGTACAATCTACAAGTCGTCTTAAAAGTGTAGCACCCAGAGCTAAATGGAATAATTTAGTTATCATCTGATCAGTACTCACAAATTAGGTTATTACTTCCCTTGATCTGAAGAGTGTTCTCTTTTAAAGTAGACTAAGATCAAATTAGTCTTTTTTGGTGAGGCACTGCCATTGGGATGCCATTGAGTTATTGAAAATTCCAACATCTTCTTTATATATGCTGCTATTAGACACTGTTTCCCATATCTTGTGCTTTAGCATGTATGCTTTGTGAGATAAGCATAAGTTTTTTTAACTGAAAAATTATTTACATGTAATAATATTCACTATTTTAAAGTACACAGTTTGATGTGTTTTGGCAAAGGTATATATTCATGTAACTGCCAGCAGTCAAGTTATACAGCATTTCCAATTCAGCAAATATTTCCCTTGAATCTACTTGTAGTCTCTTCACATAACCCTGGCCCTGGTAAAAACAGATATGTTTTCTGTCCCTATAATTTTACCTTTTCAACAATGTCATTTAAATGGAATCATACAGTAGATTATCTTATTATACAAAGTACCAAGGTTTTAAAATTTTTAATATAGATTGATTTAATGACATTTTTATAGAAAATGTCCCTTGAAATTTATCTGAAGTCAAGCATGTTTTACTACATATGATCAAAGATAATTGTTGAATCAAAGTAAAATTTTGGGAGCATGTTTACATAATTTAAAAATTTTGTGGCGAACCATTAGTAGATGGGAGAGCTAGTACAAAATCAGTTTAACAAGCCACACATCCTAGAAAATCCTTGACCATTATCAAGGCAGCTTCAAGTGATATGCTAGTACTTCCGTTTATTTTTTATTGAAGAAATAACAGTTTTATTGATGCTTTGTTGAGTATTTTATGAATTCACACCTCAAAGAGGAGGAGAGAACAAAATCTGTGTCACACAAGACCACTGACTTTTTTTCTTTTTTTCCCTTGAAAGACTGAGGTTATTCTAAATTTGTAATGAAAGCCATAATTGTGCTCAGTGATTAATAAAGATTTTTGAAAAGTTTCTATAGGAATTTAGATCTAAAAATCCATTCTTCATTATATTACATAAAAGTTGAGCTAAAAATTGACCTACCGATTCCATCTAGGACCTTCACTGGAGTTCCTAGCTTGCAGCCCGCCCTATGGAATTTGGACTCATGCACCCCTACAGTTTGTGAGACAATTTTATAAAGTCTCATAGGACTTCTGGGAAGTTGGTGGACTAGAAAGACACAGGACTCTTGTCTCCTCCAGAAAAATAGCTAGAGGACAGGCTGAAACAGTCTAGAAAACAGTTTAGGACATCAGGAGAAGGCTGGACACAGCCCAGAGGAGAGAGTGACAAAGAAGGGAAATTGCAATGACAAAACTGTGAGTTGAAACCACTGGCACCATCTCCCACACTAAAGACACTTTAGAATTCTTGGACCTCTGGGCCTGCAACTACAGACAAAGGGGGATCCAGCAATCTATCACCCTAGAAAAGGGAAGAGAGAGGGAAGCGGCTGTGGCTCAATCAGTAGGGCTCCCGTTTACCATATGGGAGGCCCCGGGTTCGGTTCCCGGGGCCTCCTGGTGAAGGCAGGCCCGCCCGCGCGGCGTGGTTAGCTGACCCAGCGAGCACAAGCAGCAAGGAGGGGATAAATGAATAAATAAATAAATAAATCTTTAAAAAAAAAAAAAAAAAAAGAAAAAGAAAAGGGAAGAGAGAGGGACACAGCCTAAGGCTAACTCAGCTTCTCACCCACAAATTTGCTTTGCTGTGTCCCACAAGCCCTTCCAGGCTGGGTGGGGCTGCACCATTGTTTGCATTGGAGCCGACAAGGGGATAAAGATATAAAACCCTCCCAATCTCCTCCTCTACTAACAGGGATGTATTGTTGAGGACTCAGAGGGGAGTGGAAATATTTCTTAGCCAGGAAAAGGGAGGGGGCTGCTAGGGAAGGCTGGAGAAATGTCTTAGAGAAAGTTTGAATTACAAGGCTCAGAGCATTCCGACAGGAAGCTCTGTCACATTGATCTGGTCTGTGTTGCAACAAATACACTCCCATCAGGCATTGAACTGAGAGCTGCCAAAAAGCGTCCTCTGCTGGCAGACCAAGGAATTGCATGCAAGAAAATTAAAAATAAGTAGGAGAGGCTTTTTCCAGTCTCTATTGCCTCCCTCCCCAAGGCCCTAGGAAGTGAATCTACAACCAATTACTGGGTCCAGTGCCCAGTTTTGAGCAACCATCAGGACAATCCTAACAATCAGGTCAAGCCAAGAATCAAAGACCAGTGGTAACCCACAGCCTCCTGTCACTAAACCCTACAAAAGAGAAAGAAATTGAGCATCTGAGTAAACTACATCCTAATCAGATGCCTAGATATAAGCAAAAAATTATGAGCCATACTAAGAAAATAGAAGACATGGCCCAAGAAAAGGAATATGTCAAAGCCCCAGAAGAGATGCAGAATTTGAGAGAACTAATCAGCGAGATGTGCACAGATTTCCAAAATCAAATTAATGAGTTGAAAGACAATATGG
This sequence comes from Tolypeutes matacus, assembly GCA_026826555.1. Classification (NCBI taxonomy): domain Eukaryota; kingdom Metazoa; phylum Chordata; class Mammalia; order Cingulata; family Chlamyphoridae; genus Tolypeutes; species Tolypeutes matacus. The sequence goes on along the minus strand of JAKSZT010026914.1, from coordinate 7,969,173 downwards.
TTAAAGAGATAAATGACATCAGGAAGACATTGAGCTAGTGCAAAGAAGAATTTGAAATCCTAAACAAATGTAACAGAGCTCATGGGAATGAAAGACACAATAGGTGAGATAAAAAAATATTTGAGGCATACAACAGCAGACTCGAAATGATAGAATCAAAAATAAGTGATACTGAAAACAGAACAGCTAAAATTGAAGAGAGAAAAGAATGGAAAAAAGTTGACCAGGGGCTCAGAGAGCTGAATGACAACATGAAACACAACAACATACATGTCATGGAAGTTCCAGAAGGAAAAAAGAAGGGAAAAGGGGAAGAAAGAGTATTTGAGGAAATAATAGTTGAAAATTTCCCAACTCTCACAAAAGAAATGAACTTATATGTCCAAGAAGCACATCGTACCCCAATCCAAATAAATCCAAATAGACCTACTCCAAGACACATACTACTAAGAATGTCAAAGATAAAGAGAAAATTCTCAGAGCAGCAAGGGAGAAGCAAACCATCATGTAAAATGAATGTCCAGTAAGACTCAGCGAAGATTTCTCTTCAGAAACCGTGGAGGCGAGAAGACAGTGGTATGGCACAATTCGGATACTGAAAGAGTAAAACTGCCAGCTGAGAATTCTTTATCCAGCAAAATTGTCCTTCAAATATGAAGGCAAATACAAAATATTCACAAACAACAGAAACCAAGAGAGTTTGCAAAAAAGAATCCACCTTTGCAGGAAATATTATAGGAAGCCTTAGAACCTGAAAGAAAAAAACAGGAGAGACAGGCTTGGAGGAGAGTGCAGAAGAGAGAATGGCAGAAAGGATAACCAAAAGAGTAAAAAGACATACAAAAACAAGATGACATATGAAAACCAAAGAATAAAATGAAGGAAGTAAATAGTGCATTTACAGTAATATCATTGAATGTGAATGGATTAGACTCCCCAGTCAAAACATACAGGCTAACAGGATAGATTAAAAAAAAAAAAAAAAACAAAACCTGAGCCATCCATATGCTGCTTACAAGAAACTCACCTTAGACCCAGGGATACAAACTGGCTGAAAGTGAAATGTTGGAAAAAGATACTTCATGCAAATAGTAACCAGAAAAGAGCAGGGGTAACTATACTAATATCAGACAAAACAGGCTTCAAATGCAAAAAAGTTCTAAAAGATACAGAAGGCCATTATATATTAATAAAAGGGACAATCCTCCAGGAAGATATAACAGTCATAAATATCTATGCACCTAACCAGGGTGCCCCAAAGTACATGAGACAAACCCTGGGAAAACTGAAGGGAGAAGTAGCAATCTCTACAAAGGTGGAGACTTCAACAACCCACTCACATCATTAGATAGAACAACTAGACAGAAGATCAACAAGGAAACATAGAACTTGAACAATATGATAAACAAGGTAGACCTAACAGACATATACAGAACACTGCATCCAAACTCAGCAGGTTATACATTCTTCTCAAGTGCCCATGGATCTTTCTCCAGGATAGATCACATGTTAGGGCACAATGAAGCTCTCAATAAATATAAAAAGTTTGAAATTATACAAAGCACCTTCTCAGATCATAATGGAATTAGACTGGAAATCAATAATAGACAGGAAAAAAGTAAATTCACAAATGTGTGGAGTCTGAACAACACACTCCTAAATAATCAGTGGGTCAAAGAAGAAATTGCATATGAAATCAGTAAATATATTGAGACAAATGAAAACGAGAACACAACTTATCAAAACTTGTGGGATACAGCAAAGGCAGTCTTGAAAGGGAAATTAATAGTCCTAAATGCTTATATTAAAAAAGAAGAGCTAAACTCAAAGATTTAACTTAACAACTAGAGAAACCAGAAAAAGAACAGCAAACCAATGCCAAAGCAAGCAGGAGAGAAATAATAAGGATTAGAGCATAAATAAATGAAACTGATTACAAAAAAAAAAAAAATAGAGTAAATCAATAAAATTTGATTATTGAGAAGATCAATAAAATTGAAAACCCCCTAGCTAGGCTAACAGAGAAAAAAAGAGAGAAGATACAAATAAATACAATCAGAAATGAAAGGGAGGAAGTTACTACTGACCCCAGAAAAATAAAAAGAATCATAAGAGGATATTATAAGAAACTATATGCCAACAAACTAGACAAACTAGATTAAATGGACAAATTCCTAGAAATGCACAACCAACCTCTACTGATGCTACAAGAAATTTAAGAACTTAACAAACCAATCTAATTTAAGAAGATTGAATCTGTCATCAAAAATCTCCCAGTGAAGAAAAGTCCAGGACCAGATGGCTTCTACAGGTGAATTCTACCAAGCATTTCGAAAAGAATTAACACCAATCCTATTTTAACTCTCCCCCAAAATTGAAGAGGAGGGAAAATTACCCAACACATTTTATGAAGCCAACATCACCCTAAACCAAAGCCAGATAAAGATACTACAAGACAAGAAAATTACAGACCAATCTTTATAATGAACATAGATGCAAAAATTCTCAACAAAATACTTGCAAATCAAATCCAACAGCATATCAAAAGACTTATACATCATGACCAAGTGGGATTTATTCCTGGTATGCAAGGCTGGTTCAACAAGAAAATCAATCAACACAATACACCACATTAACAAATAGAAGGAAAAAAAACCATGATAATCTCAATTGACACAGAAAAGGCATTCAACAAAATCCAGCATCCTTTCTTGATAAAAACACTTTAAAAAAATAGGAATAGAAGGAAAATTCCTCAATATGATAAAAGGCATATATGAAAAACCCACAGCCAACATTATACTCAATGGGGAAAGGTTGAAAGTTTTCTCCCCAAGATCAGGAAGACAAGGATGCCCACTCTCCCCATTGTTATTTAATATTGTAATAGAAGTTCTAGCTAGGGCAATTAGACAAGAAAAAAATAAAAATTAAAGGCATCCAAATAGGAAAAGGGGGAGTAAAACCCTCACTGTTTGTTGACGACAAGATCCTGTATTTAGAAAATCCTTAAGTATCCACAGCAAAGCTACTTGAGATAATAAATGAGTTCAGCAAAGTGGCAGGATACAAGATCAACATGCAAAAATCAGTAATGTTTTTGTACACTAGTACTGAACAATCTGAGGAGGAAATTAAGGGGAAAATTCCATTTTCAATGGCAACAAAAAGACTTAAATACTTAGGAATTAATTTAACCAAAGAAGTATAGGACCCATATGCAGAAAACTACAAAACAATGATAAAAGAAATTAAAAAAGACCTAAACAAATGGAAAGACATTCTGTGTTCATGGATTGGAAGAATAAATATCGTGAAGATGTCAACCTCACCCAAACTTATTTATAAATTTAATGCAATACCAATCAAAATCCCAATAGCTTACTTTACAGAATTAGAAAAGGCAATTACCAAATTCATTTGTAAGGGAAAGTGCACTCGAATAGCCAAAAGCATTCTTAAAAAGAAGAGCAACATGAGAGGAATGTCACTGCCTGTTCTTGAAACATATTACAAAGCTACAGTGGTCAAAACAGCATGGTACTGGCATAAAGATAGACACATCAATCAGTGGAATAGAATTGAGAACCCACAAATAAACCCTCACCTATACAGTCAACTGTTTTTTGACAAACCTACCAAGTTAATGTTAATGGGACAAAATAGTTTCTTCAAACAATGGTGGTGGGAAAAATGGATATCTATAACCAAAAGAATGAAAGATGACCCCTATCTCACTCCCTATACAAGAATATACTCAAAATGGATCAAAGACCTAAATATAAAAGCCAGGACCATAAAACTACTAGAAGAAAATGTAGGAAATATCTTCAAGACCTTGTAGTAGCTTGTGGTTTCTTGGACCTTATACCCAAAGCATGTGCAACAACAACAAAAAATAGATAAATGGGACATCCTCAAAATTAAACACTTTTGTACCTCACAGGACTTTGTCAAAAGGGTGAAAAGGCAGCCAACTCAATGGGAGAAAATATTTGGAAATCACATATCCGATAAGGGTTTATTACCCAGGATATATAAAGAGATGTTACAACTCAACAATAAAAAGACAACCCAATTAAAAATGGGCAAAAGACTTGAATTGACATTTGTCTAAAAAAGAAATATAAATGGCAAAATAATACATGAAGAAATGCTCAACATCACTAATGATTAGGGAAATGCAAATCAAAACTACAATGAGATATAATTTCACACCTATCAGAATGCCTACTATTAAAAAGACAGAGAACTACAAGTGTTGGAGAGGATGTGGAGAGATAGAAACACTTCTTCACTGTTGGTGGGAACGCAGAATGGTACAGCAACTGTGGAGGACTGTTTGGCAGTTCCTAAGGAAGTTGAATATAGACTTGCCACATGACCCAGCAATACCAGCACTGGGTATATACCCAGAAGAACTGAGAGCAGTGACACAAACAGACATCTGCACGCCAATGTTCACAGCAATGTTATTCATGATTGCCAAAAGTTGGAAACAACCCATGTGTCCATTAACATATGAATGGATAAACAAACTGTAGTCTATTCACAGGATGGATTATTATGCAGCTGTAAGAAGAAACAAAGTTGTAAAGCATATGACAACATGGATGAACCTGGAGGACATTATGTTTAGTGAAGCAAACATAATGTCAGAAGGGTGAAAAGGCAGCCAACTCAAAAGACAAATACTGTATGGTTGTGTTACTATGAACCAAATATATTGTGAAACATACCGTATGATTAAAAAAAAAATTATATGTATCCAGTACATTTAATTGAGAAATGTATGTTTTTATTCAACTGTGTTTTCTTTTTAGTTTTTAATTATTTATATTTTCAGTTATTAAGTACACAAAATAAAGATAAAAAATAAAAAATAAATAAAAAAATTGACCTACCATCCAAAATGTAAAGCAAACAAGAACAAAGGAATCTAACCATATTACAAATGAATAACATAACCATACTGCAGAGGTGGGGAAGAAAAGAACCTAAGACACTTTGTAAAACACTATTTGACTTGATACTATAGGACTAAAGAGCAAAGGAACTGTGCACAAATACCGTAATATAGTCAGTAAATTTGTTTCTCACAGGGATGAGTCAGTAATTCTGAATGACTTCATGTGGATTGAACAAATAAATACATATATTATATTTAATGATGACCAGGTTATACATACATACATATATGTTTGAGTTCTGAGAGGCAGTGATTTTCTAGTAGCAGTGGAGCCCACCTAGCATACAGTTCTTGGTTTCTAAGTAGTCTTCAGTAACCGGAAGTGGGGGTTTTTAGAGAAGTGGTTGATTTCAGACCTGGGGCAGGGAAAATACCACTTGAGTCCAGAACAGTGTGTGGTCCAGAAAGTCAGGAAATGCTCAGAAAAGGTAAGGTCATGTTGAAAGGACACAGGAGTGAATCTGAAGGAGCTTGTAAGGGCTAAAATAGAAAATTCTGATTATAACAACAAAATAAATAATGAAAGTAATGGATTATAACCCAAAAAATAAATTGCCACAGATGTTTGAATCCATAGTTATTAAATAATTGAATATCTAAATAAATGGTGGAGAAAGCAAAAATCTTTCCTAGAATAATTCCAAATAAATATAGAAGAAAAAAATCATCATGGGAAGCGGCTGTGGTTCAATCAGTAGGGCTCCCGTTTACCATATGGGAGGCCCCGGGTTCGGTTCCCGGGGCCTCCTGGTGAAGGCAAGCCCGCCCGCACGGCGTGGTTAGCTGACCCGGCGAGCACAAGCAGCAAGGGGGGGATAAATGAATAAATAAATAAATAATCTTTAAATAAAAAAAAAAAAAAATCATCATTAGTCAATTACAACAGTAATAACTATTGCAGACAAGATTCATAGATAGATTCTAAAATTAGTGCTTAAATGTTTAGGAAAGCAATGAAATGCAAAGACAATGAAGAAATGTTACAGATTGGAGGAGACTAGGCAGACATAACACCAGACATACAATGTGAGATTCGGGATTCCATCTTGGAACAGAGAGTGGTAGAAAAACTGGTGAAATTCACATAAGAACTGTGGTTTAGTTAATAGTGTTGTACCAATGTTAATGTTCTAATTTTGATATGGTAATAAGGTTAAGATGTTAATATTAGGGAAAGCAAGGTAAAGGGTATATGATTCCTCTCTGATTTTTACAACTTTTCTGTATCTAAAATTACTTTAATACCTGGTTTATATCATATTAAATTTTCATTTTTAATGTAAAATTCAACAAACTGAATGTGCAATAAAATTTTGAAGGTGTTACGTGTTGCAAAAATTGAAACATCAATTGAATATAAATTTCCCTTCTGAACTAAAGCACTGGTTTCTGGTGCTATAGTACACAACGTAAAAACACTGAAATTTACAATTACATTTCTGATGGCTGAGCATACCAGAGCTGTTTCTGCTTGTACTTTTCTGCAAAGTGAAAGGAGCCCATCTGCAAATTCCATTCAATTTAACAGTCCATTCCATTTCTTCCATAAGGAGAAGAGTTCCCATTCCCTTGTGTTTTCTCAGATAATTCAATAGAAAGAATTCTCATTCCAGAATGTGGCTTTTTTCAGGGACATAGAAATATTTTTATTGCATACATTTATGTTTTAAATCCATTTTGCAATCATGTAAATTTTTTTGACTTTTCTAGGTAACATGTTGAGAAGCATCTTTTTTAGGAAATGGTTACTTTTAGGTTATATACTGTCTGTGTTTTCACTTTAGGATCTCTTTAAAATATACAACTTCTATTTCTAAGAATATGATAATAAATTGGCCAAACTCAAAAATATGATGTTAAAAGCAATTGCATCATAATGGAAAAAGAAACAAAAATTGTACTAGAGTTGAGTTTCGGAATTCTTAGGGAATAGGGAAACATTACTCCCTACATTATCCTAGACTCTTTTAACTCTTTTACATAATAGTAATTAATGGTAGCATTTACCTCTTAAAATATATATATTGTTTTTATTTTTATCCAAAGTTATACTTGCACACAGTATAAATTGGGGGTCACGTAGTTTTACAAGGCGCCTTATGAAAAATAACTCACACATCTCAAATTTTCTCCTAACCTCCTCACCTGCAGCTATCACATTCATCTCTGATGATTATTCTAGTATTTACCTACAGAACTTCAAATAATATATATTTTCTATAAAATAATTATTATTCTTTTAGTTTAGACATATTCAATTATTTCCTACTAGAGAAAATGAGAATGTAGGTCTTTTTTAAGCTCCTGTCAAGCCCCAAAGCACCTACAAGAGATGAAGCCTCCTGTTTCTGACTACACTTAATCTAGTTAAATTTTAAGTTTGGGTGTATCAATTTCAGGATTTACACTATCATTACCATTTTTGCATTATATTTCAATTATTGTTACTATAATTATTATTACTCACAGCTGTGTTTTCTTTTCTACTATGATCATTTTTAAAATTTCCTACCCACATTTTGTTTCATGGAATTAAGGATTGTCTAAAACTTTTTTGCTTAGTTTTCTATGTGTTTTTCATTTATTCAATGCTAAACATCCTAACAATTGTCTCAAGGTCCTCTCAATATATTCCAATTCATCATTTATTCTCTCAAATAAATCTACTGGAAAGAACCTTTCCTGGAGTCTTCTCTCCTGCTTCAGTCTGGTACACAGCTGTGATCCTGTCATTTCCCCTCACTATTATCTTGGCAATTTCCTCTGTTGTCGTCTATTTTGAATCCTTATTTATACATCCCTTATTGTCGTTTTTCTTTACATCCTTTAGAATCTCCCTAAGAAATGGCTCTGGAAGTTAATATTTTAAGACCTTACACATACTAGTTTTTATTGCTGTATAACAGTTTACACTTAGCAGCTTAAAACAATAGTTTCTTAGGTCACAGTTTTTAAAGTCAGAAGTCTGGGCAGACTCAACGAGATTCTCTAATCCACCACTGAAATCAAGGTGTGGGCCTGATGGACTTTTGTCAGGAGGCTCTGGGGAATGAACCCCTTCCAGGTTTCTTTGTGAGTTCCCTTATTGGTAGCTTTATCTTTTTATTTTGGTCTGGTGAAATTCCCAAGAGAAAGCTCTTCTAGCCCCTTTCCTGCATAGTTTAGGTGTAGTTGCCTGAATTCTGGAAACCAGTATGGAAAGAGAGCTGGGAAAACATATTAAACTATGTTAATATACAAAGAACGACCTGGTTTGGGTATATTCCCACCACTTAAGTTTTCATGATCACTAGTGATTAAACTCCAGGCTACTGCTGGGGTAAGAAAGGGTCAAACTCTGCTGGTTATGGTAGATGTTGGACTTCTTAAACCAGTCCTCCCCCTTCATTCTCTCTCTCACACACATATGCACACGCACTGTCATATATACACTACTTAGGAGTTTTATATGGCAGATCCTTCAAAAGCCTCAGGAATGGGTGGCAACTCCTGGTTGCTTCTTAGCTTTTCCCATTCCTTAAACATGATTTGGCTTTCTCAGATCTGCTAAGTTAGTTATGCTTCCTATATTTCCATCTTTCCCAATTATTCTTTTCTTGCTTTAACTTCTCTTCTGTTCTCCTTAAACAAATGTGTTTTTTATTTTACGAAAATCTTATTTTTGTTTATTTAAAATTTTGAGACAGAGGTTTATTTAATGTATGTGTTCAATCATTATCTTTATTTGGTCCTCCATAAATTTTATTTTTGATCATAATTTTAGTTGTCACAGAAAAAATACATTTGGAATTGTTCCAAATATAAAGAATGTATAATACATGAGGGAAAATGCCATTATAACTCTACTCTAAACTAGCAGCTATTAATAATTTGTAATATGATTTATAGATTATTTTAAACCATCTTAGGAATTTACTCTACCAAAATAAAACCACCAGCCTTAGCAAAAGATTGGAAGCTATTTAAATATTCATCAATAGGTAAACAAATAAATTATGATAGATGAATTATATGTAATGGTTATACCGCCATTAAAAATTTCTAGAACCATATGCTTTGACATGGAAAAATGCCTCATAAATACCGTCAAGTGAAAAAGCAAGTTGCAGATCAATATTTAGTTTAATATAATATTTTGAGTATGTATGTATATTGATAGGTGAAGTACATCTATATGAAGTAAGAAAAATTCATATATAGTACATACAAAATTAAGTTACCAATTAGGATGACATTATGAGTGAAAGGAGATTATATGCATATGGAAACTCGAATGTATGTATGTATGTATATATGTACGTAGATGTTCAATATTTCCAATAAACTAAAACATATGGGTAATAGCAAATTACTTTTGTGTTTTTATTCTGTTATATTACTAAGAATTTTTTAAGAGAGAAAAGTAGTACAGAAAGCCGTATGATTAGTAGGAAACTATATGTGAATAAATAATCTTGGCAGAGAAAAATTTTTAAGTAAATTCAGAGGCAATATATACATATATATTCTTACCACCAATCCACCAGTTTTTAAGGTTAAAAATAGGTACGATGTAAAAATAGTAAGATTATGTAATAGCAATTCAAAGAATAAGTAATGCAGATGTTCAATTAGTATATAAAATGGGGAGCAGGTGTAGCTCAATGGTTGAGTGCCTGCTTCCCATTTATGAGTTCCTGGCTTCAATCCCCAGTACCGCCTTAAATAAATAAATAAATAAAATTATTTATAGTTTCATTATATCAGGAAAACACAAATTAAAATAAAATGATTAAAAATTTTTCCATCTATTAAAAGATATTTCCAGTTTTGTTATAAAGGTATATTTTGTTATTACTACATTTTTAAGTGAAATTTGGCTGTTTAAAAATTTAAAATTTCCCTACTCTTTGAATTATACTTCAAAGAATATATCCTGCATAAATATTTGCATGTGTGTCCCTAGGGATTTTTTTAATTAGCAAAATGTTTCCATTTAGAGAAGAATGATTATTAAAAACATTAACATTTTAAAAACATATTAACATTATTAAAACATTTTAACATTATTAAAAACATTAACATTTTTACTACACAATCAACTATTGTAAAGCAATGCAAACTTCTACAGAGCAACCTTGATAAAATATAAAGTCAAAAATATCATATGGCAATATGCATAACACAAATCCACTTTGTTGAGACAGGTATATGAACATTATATGGGGAGGGGATACATGTTTATTTGTATATGGACTGTGGTGGACAAACTCTAGGGTGATGCCCCATGAATCAAGCCCTTGTAATCCCTTTCCCCAGGTATGAGTGGAACGTGTAATTTTCTTCTAACCAAACCACAGATCCTCTCCCATACTTTCTTTCTCCCTCTTTCCCTCCCCCCATTACTGTCTTGAAGAAGCAGTCTTCTATGAATTCTACAGCTGTAAGGAAAGCAATTCAGCCAACTACCAGAGGAAGCTTGGAGGGGCTCCTTCTCTAGTCGCATGTCTAGATGAGAATAAACACTGGCTATCACCTTGCCTTCACTATTGTGAGACCCTGAAAAGAAAACTCAGCTAAGCCAGACCCAGACTTTTGATCTAGAAGAACTGTTAGAGAAACTGTAGATATTATTTTAAGCCTTTAAAGTTGGAGTAATAGAAAATGAATATATACATAGGCCTGAAAAAAAAAAAAGTTCTAAAAGGCTACACATTAAACTGTTATCAGAAGCTTTTTCTGGGTACAAGGATTGATAGGATAGGGTTAGTGTAATCGGTCAGAGTGCAGGAAATTTGACAGAACTTTTGTTTTTTACTGCAAAATTTTATATCGTTTGACTCTAACTTTGTACATGCCATTTATTATAATCTACAATCTGACTGGTTGACAACTGTGTGGTTTGAGTCTTTAGGGAGAAGGAGTCACTTAGAACTAGCATTTCATAATTCCATAATTCTAGATATTTCCCTTTCTCCAATGCACAAGCCCCCTGGGAAATGGTTACAGGTCACTTTGGGGAAGTATATCTCTGTGGTCATATGAGAGGATTCTTACTCAAAGAGCTGTAGGTCAGAGAACTGGCTTAATTCTAGGGACTTGTAAAAGGCTAGTTTATGCCCACCATGGAGCATTGAGTCAGGTACTTACCACTAGGTATAGCAATCTTTAATTTTTATACATCAAGAAGCAACACAGTAGGACAAAAATCTATTGCAATACTTTGTAGTTCCAGATTAATTAGCTATCATTACAGATCCCTATATGTTAAAACACTAATTAGCACCCACTCTCTGAGGCCTGTAGTAGCAATGGTGCCCACTTCTTCTGAGTTGAGAGGCACAGGCACTTGGTATCTACTATTCTGGGATTCACAAGGAAATCAAGAGATAAGAACTATTTAAAATTTGTCATAGAGTTCTTCTGGTTTCCTATCCATTTTTTTGTGCACTGTTCATTTAAAACCTTCAACTTGTACTTTTTCCTGGGTTTGTGCTCTAAGTCCATTCAAAGCAGATATCCCATGCTACCATCTTACAATTGGAATTGTCATTGTGCCTCCTAAATGCTGCAAACACTTAATCTCCAATACTTTTCCTTCTCACTGATCTTGTCTGCTACCGTCACTGGTAATAATTTGAGGAAAATGAAATCACCGCAAGTCACATATCACCTGCTTCCTATTTCTCCACTGTCAAGTCAATTTCCTATGGGCTCATCAAATATGTGAGAAAGCCAACCCTAGAAACCCACTTTCTAGGGCTATTTCCTGGTGTCACTTCTGTATCAGTAAAGATCCCAGCAAGAAATAGCACATTCCAATTTTGCAGAGCTCAATGGAGAGAATATTTACAAAGATATGGGCAGGATTATATAAAACCAAAAAGAGATGACAAAGCATACTAGGACTAGCTACAGAAAAGTGCTTACATCTCTCTAGAATCCAAGGGATAAAGAAAGTAGTTATCAGAAAATGTTATAGGTGAAGGTCACCAAAATTAGGGGAATACACTGCCAATCATGGGAAGTAAATACACCATCTTATTCTCTTCCTGTCCTCCAATATTCTGGCTGTGAGTACCATCTATTAGTTGAACCCAATCAGAAACCAGCATGTAAGAGAGCCAGTTTTTGCAGTCTGTAAAAGTCAGCTTCCCAGGGCACAAAGCAGGGTAAAGAAGGGTGGAAGCTTACTCTGAAATGACAAACAGGGAAAATATAGAAAGTCTACTTTCTGGAAATTATTACATTCTCATTCATCTGAAGCATTGGTATATGTTTCTGCAAAAAAGATTTATTTATTTAGGTTTTTTTGAACAATGAATGATGAATCAATGCATAAAAACAATGAACTTCTATCTCACTTTCTGGGACAAAATATCTCTTTATGGCTCTAATACATGGCCTATGAATTCCTCTGATAATAAAGACTGAGTCAACTGTTGGTGTTTATATATATGGTATAATCTGACTCTCTACTCAACTGAGGGAGCTGATTCAACAGTCCCTGTAAAGCTGTTGCCATCACATGTGACTCCAAAGCTTAAAGAGTTCAGAGCAGGAAGGTGGAAAGGGAAAATGGATGTAAAATGGGGGGCCACAAGGACATGTTGGAACTCCCAGTATTAAGTGGAACCCCAAAGGATGAATTGGAACCTGTGCCAATTCTCATTGTTTCTAACCTTGATGATGTGGGTGCCCTAAAGGAAAAAGTGGTGGCATTCATCATATAGCTTGTCCCAGGAGCTGTCCCAGGAGCTGTCCCAGGAGCTGGATAAACTGGAGGAAGAGCCAGAGAAAGATGGAACCGTTACAGGCTTGGTTGTTGTGTCATGCCAAATGAGGTAAGCCAGCAGAGAAGCAACAATTTGCATGAGCTACCAAAGTATCTGGTGACCCTACTCTGACCCTTTGAGTTTAAAACACAATATTTCTGCTTTACTGCACTCATCAAATTTGATGCAAAATAATTTTTTTTGTAGTCCTCTATGACAAGAAACATAAAGGAAAGGGAATTCTGGGAAATACAGTTCAGCCTAGTCAAGTTAACATATGGCAAAGCCACCGCAGTCCAACCCTTGTCAACTTTGTACCTGTAGACATCTCTTTGAACCATATATTATTTCCAAATAAAGGCAATAATGAAGTCATGCTTCCACGTAAAGTGATACAACTACCCAGGTGGAACTGATAACAACTCCTTCTCCAAAAGAATACACAAAGTCCCTTTATATTTTGGGGTGATGTTCATTTTTCCAGCTAATTCATGTGCCCTCTGATATGTTTTAACATGAATACTCATATAAAGTTAAATACTAATAACACATCCTACGTCAGATAGTGACAGAATGGGATAGGGGAAAATATTTGGTTAGCACATATATAAACATTTAAATAAAAATAAAGAAGACATTTCATGACTACCATAGTCCTCATTTCTGCAACTGGTGACAAAGGTATAGCTGGTACTTATAATTACCTTTTTCCACCACCCATCCCTTATCCCCTTTGCCATGACTTAGAATGAGAGAAAGTTAGGTAGGAGTTGGGCAGAAAGAATATTTCTTAGTTTGTATTATTTCTCCATGTATATCTAACCAGAATTTTGGGGGGACAAGGTACAATGTTCCCTGAATCCTACTACCACTCCCAGGGTACCAGAGTGTGAAGCAGATATCTCCAAAGCAATTCCAGCCAACCAGTAGGGATACAGCCTTATCTCCAGAGAGTTAGCATGACTCTTCTCCTCCTAACTCCTAATGTACAGTTTTCTTAGTGTGCTTGACTTCTCTCCTGAACTCTCCAAGGTAGCTCCTGGGATAAGTAAAGTAAAAGATAAATAGGCATTTTAGTTAGGAATATAGGGAGATTTTTGTTTTCCTTAAGAGATGTCAATTAAGGTTATATAGCTTATTATTTAGTTGGAAAGGAGGAGATATGAAATTGACTCTCTACATATGTGATCACTTATACATTAGAATTTGAGAGAGGTATATATATCTTCCTGGCCAGTTTTAGAAATTCATATTGGAGGTTTTCGGGAAAGCTTTGAAGTCCTCTTTAAAAATGGACATATGTTACCAGGATGGTATTATGTGTGAATGTCTTCTTAAAAATCAATACTGTATTTTTTTTCTTTTTATTGCAAAGGATAGGAGCTACTAGATAGGCAAGTACTGATAAAGTGGTGTTATTTCTGTAAGAAGATACACTCAAGTGATCACTGCCCTTGTAGTGTCCTTGGAGGGGTCCTAAGCTCTCAGGGGCAGCATAGAGGGTGGAATTAAAAACTGCTTGCCAAATAATGATTTGCCATAGAATTTAAACAATTTCATTGTCTACATGGGACTAATTTTGTGTGTAAGTGTGGAAAATCAAGGGAATAAATATTTTCCCTTTATTCATTTTTTTAATGCTGTGTTTTTTGGCTTTTTTAACTTTTTAACAAGAGATAACAGAATTTTGTCTCTGGAAACAAGTCTACTAGTTCCAAGGACAAGATACCTTTAAGAACGAAATTAGCTTTCTGCCTGAATGCATTCCTTCAGTACTAAATTGAAACAAACAGTTAAACCCCAGATAATTGAATAGTTCAGTTCTAGTCCTGTTCTCCCAAATAGGTAGCTCTAAAGTTAGTACCCCATTGAGTAGAATAAGAGTTGCCCATTATTTTCTTGGGTAGTTTCAAAAAAAGACACCCAGATGATCAGTGTCACATTTATGTTGAAAGACCTACGTGAAATGATTATGCCCAATATTAAGAATACTCTATTTATATGGCTTAGTGTAGCCACTGACTTATTCCTACTGTGCAAATTCTTTTTAGATATGAAAATTTAATCATCTGTAATTAAGAATATTTCAAGATTTGTACATCTCTATTCACGCTTGTTTTGTTCTATGGGTGAGCAATTTAATAATACCATTTGAGAACACATTTGACTTTTGAAATTAGTGCATTTAATATTTGGTTGCTTCACAATCACAAATAACCATAAATAGAATTCTTTTTTTTGCACATTCAAAATTGTTAGCAAAAAGGAATTCATGTAATTCATTGGTTTCTTGGGAGAGTTGAGTGATATTTAACTATTAAAGAATTAGTGCTTTTGAGATTTATTTTACATGAATGAAAATAGTTCATAGCAAAAATAATTTGTACAAATGCCAAGCAATTTTCATAATATGGTTCCATGTGAAATGTGGAATTTAAAATGTGTACTTACATAGCTAAATTCATATCCTGAATAGCAACATTATATACTTTGATAGCACTTTAGAGTTCACAGGGCACTTTCTCATAGATTATCACATTTGATCATTATAGCCACCTATTTAAGTATCATTATCCCTTTTAAGCAGATGAAGAAAATGCCCTTATATTACACTATATGTCTCGAGGTAGCATAACTTGACTTGAATTCAGGTGTTCTTATTTCCATGCAACTTTTCTGAACTGCTAATAAAATACCTTCAATGAAGTTTTGAGCATGCCCACTCTGTGTGCTGTATTATACACTACTTGTAGCATAGCAAAGAAGCTCCTCTTGAGATATTTTCAGAAATTATCTTTTGAAAGAAAACATAACTGGCACATGTAGAAAAGAAGTATGAGGTCTATCAGCAGCTCTATCCACCCCCTCTTCCAAGGGAGAACCTAGTCAGTGGCAAAAATTGGTAGTGTATTCCCTTATAACTAAATGGTAGCTGATGTATCACTACTCAATATGCCCATTCAAAGAGCAGAATTCAGAAATCTCGTGTGTTATCTTTGAGGGGCTAGCCCTTTCCAATGTAAAAAAATCACATCTTGTCAAGGTACAGTGGTGGAAATAGCTAAGGAATAAAAAGAATTGGCTTGAACTCCCTTACTAGTATTTTTTATGCTGTTCATTCTGTCAGAAGAAACCCACAAATGGCACACCTATTTTTTATGCAGGCATGAAATTTTAATATCTAACAGAAGTGAAAACGTGTGCTACCTTCTCCTGATACAGCATAGAAAACTCAGACATGTCCTTGTTCACAGAGTGGAAATAAACATTTATTTCAACTATGGAAACTTCTTTAGGGAATTTAGACTCTATGGGTATTTTGTTTATGCTTTAACATAGGTTTTATGCCACCCATTCTTTATAAAGTTAAACCTGCCTTCTGTGGGAGATACCCAAATGGCTTTTCCTATTCATTTAAATAACATAAGTCTATTACTCTTAAGTGTCTGAGTAGGTCAGTCTATTTTTATAGTCACTATTTATTAAATGACACTGTGTGTTTCTCTCAATAGGTGATGGTCAAAGATATCTGCCTGTATTTGATCATCACCTATTGAGAGAAACACTTGACTGGGGTGACAAAAGCACTACTCTCTGATGAATATCAGATCCCTGAGTGTACACTTTGAATGGATTGTACAAAGCATGGGACTGTACATCACAATGAATCTCGTGGTGTAAGATGGACTGTGGTTAACAGAAAAAATATGAGAACATACTTTCATGAAGTATAACAAGTATTTAATACTTATACAGGGTGTCATTGACTGGTGGGTTGGGGGAAAAGTATGCCAAATGTAAGATATTGACAATAGTTAGTAGTAATGTCTTGACGATGCTGTTTCATAGTTTGTAACAATTGTTTCACAAGAATGCAAGGTGGTGGTGGTGGGGTGATGTGTGGGAGCCCTGCATGATGTGGGTTTCTTCTGACAGAATTTCTCCTCCCTTGGCATTCCCAGCTTCCTTGGAGTGAGCTAGGGCTCTTTTCAAGGGAGTCCTCAGTCACAGGCTAGGTGTGGGTGCAGTACACCAAGCCTTAGGTACCTCATGAGGGTGTGTTGAGAACTAAGAACCATTGGGAGTGGATGGACAGAGTAAGAGACTTATCCTCAGCGGAGGGGTCCTTGGCTTCAGGGAAGGATTCAGGGGTCCTTGGCTTCAGGGAAGGATTCAGTGTCATTATAACTTTTTTTTTTTTTTTAAGATTTATTTATTTATTTATTTTCCCCCCACCTCATTGTTTTTGTGCTCACTGTCTGCTTTTCTTCTCTTTAGGTGGCACGGGGAACCAATCCTAGGACCTTCCCAAGTGGGAGAGAGGCTCTCAATCTCTTGTGCCACCTTAGCTCCCTGGTCTGCTGCCTCTCTTATTGTTTCTCCTTATTGTCTCTCTTTGTTGTGTCACCTTGCTGCACCAGCTCTCCATGCAGCCAGTACTCCTGTCTGGGCCAGCACTCCGTGTGGGCCAGCTCTCTGCTCAGGGCAGCTTGCCACACGGGCCAGCTTGCCTTTTTACCAGGAGGCCCTGGGAATTGAACCCTGGACCAATTATATGGTAGAAGGGAGCCCAATCACTTGGGCCACATCCATTTCCTGGTGTCATTATCACTTAAGGCACTTTCCACCCAGTGACTGTTTAACTTAGTTATTCATATCTTTTATTACCTTCAGTAAAATTCTTTAAATGTTAAAAAAAAAAAAAAATGCCATGTTTGTTTGTTTTGTAAGTTCACAACTTATACTATACACTTATTGTTTATGGATGTTCATGTATGAATGATAAACTTCAATTTTAAAAGTTTAAAAAAAGACAGGCAGATATGTGCTTCCTACCTGATATCTGCCTTTATATTTTACATTTACATTAATGAGATCAATACCTATAATTTGTAGTTTCACATCAAGAATGAAGTTCCTTTCAGAATCCAAGTCTTCCATTTCTAGCACATTAAGCTTTGTGGAATAATCTATAATTTAAGAGAATAACTGGCCATCTACCACATGGCATATTATGTTGGAAGACCAATGCTTGTCTCACATTGCAATTTAAGTTGCTTAAAAACTATGATGCTCAGTCTCTCATATTTTCCGCTGGAAGCCACACATAAATTGTCCAAACTATACAAATGCGATCATAAACACAAATTGTAGCCATTTATACCCAGATCTGCTTATAATTTTCGTTAATTATTTTGATCATGCCTCTTTTCTAGCAAGTTGAACATAATTTCACATTAATAGCCATATGCATCTTGTAGGAGAAAACCAAAAAATCATAACAGTGGAAAAACTTTTCCTCCATCTACATGATATCAGAATGGAAAGCCAAATACCATATTTTGGCATGATTTGGAATATAAACAAGAAAATAATGCATGCAGTATTTATAGGCTCTTAAAATTTTTCAGTGACACAATCTCCTCGAAATCATTTTCATTCCATACAAGGAGTAACTAGATGAAAAATAATGTATTCTTTAACATAGAAGCAGCATCCTTCAGCTGGTAAAATGATTTGAAAAGCATGGTTTATGAAGCAATCTACATCATCAATTTTGATTAGAATATTTTAAAAAATTAAGTCTACAGGCATTTTAATAAAGGATATTCATGTGCTCATTAAGAAACAAATTTACAAGAATTTGTTGAGATGTGACCACCTGAATAAATACTCCTTTAAATCTATTAGCAGATCTTAGCAGAGTAGGAGACCTAGCTTTAATTAAGAAAAACGGCCTGAGGCTATGGATTAGCTACAGGCTAAGAACTGCAAATCTTAATCTATATTTTCTCTCTGTCAGTTTGACATATACTGACTTGATAAATCCAGTGTTGCTGGACAGCTGTTTTGAATCACCCATTCACACATCAGAATGAAAACATTTTTATTATTGTTGAAGTTTTCTAAAATGCAAAGTGTTACTCCAAAAAGTTTTGCTTCAGATGCCTGTGAGTGTTAAGTAAATGGAGTTAGGAGAATAGTTACAACACTTAGAGTTAAACAAAAAACAAAATGTATGGAGTTCTCAGTTATACACACTGAGGCCCTAGACTATTCTGTCATGTCAATGAGTCTTGGGCAATTGGATAACTTTAGCTACTTAACAAGTAAATATCTGTCTGTACTAATTTGTTCTTTTCATAATGATACTGGGGGATAATTTGGGCTTTTGCTTTTGTTTAATAAGTAGTAAATAGAAAAGAAATCAAGGCTATCTTAGTCCTCTTTTTATTCAAACATTGTAGAGCTTGATCTCTTACCCATTGTAGAAATAAAATGCATGTGATTTTATGAATTAAAAAAACAAAAGCAAAAAATTTCCAACTACTTTTTCAAACACTTGAAGCAAGTTTGTAGGTCATGTTTGAGTAGAGATAACTTTATGAATTTTTGACCTAACAATGGTAAGAAAACCTATCCAATAGAGAAGTAGTATAGCAAAGTGTTAGGAGTAAAGATTTCTTCAGTTCAAATCCCGGTTCTGCCACTTAATCATTTCAAGTGTGTCAGATAGTTCTTTTGGGTCTCAGATTCCTCAAGTGCAAAACGTAGATAACAATGGAATATTCCTCACAGGGTTATTGTGAAAATACATTAGTCAATATAGGTTAAACACTTAATATAGTACCTAAATATAATCAGCACTTTGTGTTAACTATTGTTATTAAACAAACATTTTTATATTTTGTCTAAGGTCCAATTTTATAACTTGTCAAAGCTCTGTATTCACTGACTTGTTTAGAGAATAAACGCTTATATTTGATTCTGAGGTTCTGGTTTTGATCTTTTTATTTGTACTTCTATTTATTTAGTTCATAGACTGGCAGAGTGGGGATTCTACTATTTCATATATTTATATGGTAAGAACTAATCAGATATATTAGATGCTTTCCAAATAAAGAAATATATGTCTTCCAGTAAATCAGTAGAGAAATGCATTCAAACGTGTAACATCATTCATCTGAGTATCTTAAAATTGTCTTATGGACAAGTATGATTCTATTTAAGAGCCAGAGAAAATGAGATCTGAAATTACTTTTCCAAAAGGTCAAAAGGCAAAAAGCCAGTAACAAAATTGAAGTTTCTGAATTTCTTCTTGAGCGCCTAATCACTAAGCCAACCTGTGTCTTCCCAAGTCATTCTAATGACCTAGATGGGTGAACAGTTAATTTTCCGCATGAGTGCATCAGACAGAGGGGCACTTTACTCCATCACTCCCATTGGCTCCTCACTGTCTTTTTCACACTGATTTCTAAAAAGTCTGTGACTTTCTCTGTCAAGAAAGTTTCCTTGTAAAGCTGAAATAAGCTGAATAACTTTTACTAGCACACAGTGAAATTGTCCAGGTTTTTACACAGACACACGTCAGATTAGTAAAATATTCAACAAATAGGTTCTGAGAATTTATTATGTGCTGGATTCAATGCTAAGCATAAAGGAAAAAGGGGAATAAATTGATATTTGCTTTATTTTTTGTGGCAGACATGTCCAACAATAGAGTTGTTTTGCTATGCCAGAGAGTCAACAGTCTTAGACCCCATGGATGGCTCATTACTATTGACCTTTTACATTAGCCTACCAAGTGCTGAACACAAAGTTGGAATCTGCTGACTTGGCTCAATATACAAACAACATATAGAAAAGGAATTGCTTGTATATGCTCACCTCACAGCACCCTAATTTACTCTTCCTTCATGCACAGAAGCATCCCTAATCCCTATACACCTCTTCTCCCATGGGCAAACACGATGGGCCCTCATTCTTTGTGCTTCCATTTCAAACCATATATAGATAGATAGATAGATAGATAGATAGATAGATAGATAGATAATATTAATAGACATAAATTTCACTTATTTATATTTTCCTTAATATTATCCTACTTGCTATGTCTTCATGTTCTAATATATTCTGTTAGGCCCCTTGCACGACTTCAGCTCTCCTGCCTTCAAGCCAATATCAGACTCACATTTCTTGTCTCAGATTGACTTATATATCATATAAAATTCTTGGAAACTAGATAAATTTTACTATAATCTGGATTAAGAGGAAATCAGAGTCTTCTAATACAGAATAAAATGAATGTCAGTTTGAGATTTCTAGAAATCCAGAGATTCCATAAAATATTTAATGATGGGCTCATTGACTCCTAGATGACCTCTAGATGGACCAGAGATGTGATGTAGGATGCTAATGAACTCCCCTGAAATTGTGCATAAAATGTTTGGTGATTTATGTCTGTTTGTCTATATCTATGTATGCATGTAAAAATGGTTATATATCATTCATATATATGATATTTTTAGGAACAATTTCATAGCTATCATCAGAATGTCAACAAAAAATGAGACTCAAAAGAAGGAATTAAATTGTAAATATTGTAATGTATGAGGTAAGAAAGGCAAATGTATAGGGAAAAATCATGCTAATAAAGAGTAAAGAGATTTTTAAGTTCAAAGTACATAATACTGATCAAGCAATTCCACAAAGGTGATCAGAGAAGGATTCATGGAGGGGGTGAGTTGGGTATAAAATGATAAATGGCACATAAGTGGGGAGGAATAGGGGCTCATTCAAGGAAACTTTCTATTCCATCATGAGTAAAAAAGGTTTTGAGAAAGGGTAGACTTAAGGGATAGCAATGGTAATAACTTCCATCTTTATGACCACTGACTACATATGCAACTTTATGAGATAGGTACCAAACTGTATTTATTATCACATTTTACATATAAGAAAATGTGGAAGCTCAGTAAGAATAAGGAATATGATACCAGTCGTGCATCTAATTAGCGGCCAAGAAAAGATCTAAACCTTAACTATTTTACATGAACTTATTAGTGCTGGCTGGAGCAAATGAAGATAGAAATGAGTTTCTGCAAGTAAAGAAATAAATTGCACATGAATGAAATCCTATTAATCTCTCACTCAAATTTAGGTACAGTTTGCTAATAAGAATCTACATTCTCCATGAATTTTTGATATGCTGAAACTACAGAAAGCTTCTTCTACAACAGATTTCAAATGTATAAAATTATCACTTAATAACCTGTTATAGGCCTTTGTCCCTTTCAGATGACTAAAAGGGCTTTTCAACAATGGGAAGGAACTCTTGCTGGCTATTGTCTTCTTTACCATTCAGTTGCTTTATAGGACACACTTATAAAAATGACAATTAAAGTCTGGATAGTAGATAAAGAAATGCTACAGTTCATTTTGACCAAGGATAGATATTAATACCATTCCCTTTTTGATGGTGTGCATTGTCCTTATGAAATAATATAAAGCTCCTTTTTCACATTCACATTAATGAAATGAATTTGAGGCAAGTTACTGACCTTTTAAAAGTCATTTCACCATAACACTGAATCAGAAAGCACATGGAATTAGCGATTATTATGGAGCAGTATTAGCATCAGACTTTGGTCAGTGAGAGTGATATGTGAAGGTGCTGTAAATATGGTGGAATTTAATTGAGGAATTTGTACTGCTAGTGACACTCCAGAATGCTTGCTGTGTTGGGGGACTAGAACACATCCTGGCAATCTTATAAGAAACTTTTAAAGAAAGAAACCAGATGCTGAGTACATAAATACAGAGTCCCAATAAAAAGAAAGAGTGAGAGAAACAGGAGGAAGGAGGGGGAGGAGAGAAGGGAAGTGAGGAAGGAAGGGAGGAAAGGAGGAAGGAAAGAAGGAGGGAGGGAAGGAGGGAAAAAGGAAAATGAACTTTTCAAAATTTTGATCATATACTTGCAACGAATTAAAAATGGAACATCATAGTATTTCAGCTCATTGAAAATATCTTTTTCTTCCTCAGGATAAACACAAAAAATAATGCTAGGAATTTCACAGTATATGGTGACCTCATTTTACACATTACCTAGAAACTTTTCTGGTATTGACCAAAAGGACTCTCCTGTAGAAAATCATTTTGGATTTTCAAACCAACCACTGGCTTAATGTCAAATGTTAACTCATTTCCAGCTTTTGCTAATTCAAATGAACATATTGGTTAACCACAATTAGGAAGTAGTGATGAGATTTATAGACTTAAAGATTTTTTGTTGTGAAGGCTTTCAGAGATAAAGAAAAGCATGAGTTACCTCTTGATTAGAATTATCTGGCTATTCAAATAGTTACATTGACTTAAAAAATAAAGTCTCTCTGATGCCTATTAAGAATAATGTAATAATTGATGATGGTGGTAGTGATAATGATAGTAATAAACACTTATTTAGTATTTATTGAATGTCACCCACCTTTTAATTGGGTTGTTTGTCCTTTTGCTGTTGAGTTGTAAGATTGCTTTACATGTTCTGGATATTAAACCTTTATCAGATATGTGGTTTCCAAATATTTTCAACCATTTGTAGCTTGTCTTTTTACTTTCATGATAAGGTCCTCTGATACACAAAAGTTTTAAACTTTCATTAAGTCCCATTTATCTATTTTTTCTTTTGTTACATGTGCTTTCAGTGTGAAGTCTAAGAAATCATTGCTTAACACAATTCCCTGAAGCTGTGCCCTTACGTTTTCTTCTAGGAGTTTTATGTTTGGTTTCTTATGTTTAGGTCCTTGATCCATATTCAGTTAATTTTTGTATATGGTGTAAGGTACTGGTATCAGAAATGTTGTATAAAATGTTTAATGAAGAAAGTAAAATGGCAATAGAATAATGCCTGGTCCCTAGGTCTCTGGTATCATAAAATTTCAGTATTATATTTTATTTTAAAATAAACTAAATATTAAGTTGGGACCATGCTAAGGAAGGGTGTCAACTCTGATTTTTATAATTACCTAATTTGGGGGGGGGGATTTATTCTCCTGTTGTTTTCCTTTCTTTCTTTTGTTCTGATTTTTCCTATTGTCTAAAAATAAGATATTTGTATTTTCATATGTTTATACTGGTGAGTGCTTTTCTCTTTCCTCCCTCCCTCCCTCCCTCCATGTTTTTTTAATAGCATTTGTAGAACCACTATTATTAATGTTAAAGAGCAACTGATAAAAATATATTTATTTTGCATAGGTATTTTTTTACAACTCTAATTTTGGATAAATTTTTCAAGGCGTTTCACAGAATAAAAAGAATCAGTCATTATTGTCATTCCTCACATTCTGTGTATTTATTTCCATATTCATATTATATTAAGTAGTTAAAAAGCATCCCCAAAATAGAATATGCTTCGAAATACTGCAAATTATTTTGTAATGAATTTGGGGCAAATGCTCATTCATTTAAACTATTTAAATGTATGCATATTTAATCCACTTGGTAGTTAATCATGTGACATATTATCATATCTTTCTAGATGATAGCTAATTATTTTTAATATGATAATGTCTAGTAATAGATATTTTTAAAATCTAGCATTGTAGATCCTATATATCAATGACAATATAAATTTGGTATCAATGTCAATTCTCTGAAATAATTTGGCTTGTTAGAAACTAAGACTATGTATTTGTATAAATAGCTTTAAAAAACTGTATAAATGTGATAATCTTCATGATCCTCACATTCAAGGATCTACAATATTTAATAACTAACATAATACAGTACCTATTTGTGTGTCACAAAAGTTGGTTTTCAGAGTTTTAGCATATATTATTTCATTAATACTGAGCTGAAATATTCTTAAAAGGTCTATTTGCTCAAATGAAACTTGTGAATTGAATGAAATAATTAAAGCCAAATGAATATTTATTATGTAAACAGTCTGGATGGCACCCTGCTAGTTTATTATCTCTTTATTGTCCTTCAGGAAACACACTTCTCTCAGTCATATGAATAGTTCACCTAAATTTATTTTTACTTTTGAGCAACTAAATCTCAGTGAAAGAGTAAAACTTTTTTTCAACTCCTTCATTCTGCTCTTTATTCAAAATCTTTACAGCCCAAATGACATTTACAAACTGAATGAAATCCAACATACTTAAAATTAGAGTCTTTGCAATCTACTTTCATTATATATAACTTTTGATTATTAATTATAATGTCACCAAATTTGAAAAATACAATATATATGAAATGTTTTCTAAACTGGTGTAGTGTCTTGCAGATATTAACCTTCTCATAAATAGCAATGATAAACTATGGACAAAATATGAAAACATTATTAGAAAGCATTCAAGACTGAACAAAAGCAGGCAGAAAGGAGAGGCACTGCAGGGGTAAACTCTGCATTTCTATGACTTTATGCCTGCTGGTACAATCAAGAATTCACAGTGTTGGGTGGCTTGGACTAATGTAGAAAATTAAAGTCTTACTAGCTGGAAAATTCAGAGAACAGAATTATATACTGCCAGACTAGATGGAAAGGGAAAAGATGGGCCCTGGAAAGGACACATCTACAGAAGATATACTGTACATCGACCCTTGGATGACCCCTACCATATTCATGCACATAAAAATCACAAATGGAAGGCTGGTAAAACTAAACTATTTCAGCTGCTATAGAGATCAGTTGGCAGATTTTGAAATTTATGTTCATAAAAGTTAATTGCAAGATGGAATATAAATAAGAATTTTTCAAAATAAGATAACACAATGCTGAGTCTGAGCAATGTGTCATTCATAATGTCCAATAAAAATAAGAACAAAATTATTAGACATGCAAAGAAACTGGAAAATGTGATTCACAATCAAGATAAAATGCAGTGTATAGGAACTGACTCAGAGATGACATAGATGCTAGAATTCAAGGTGAAGGACTAAAATTATCTTTGATAAATATTTGTGAGAACATCAAGAAGATATGTCTTTATGGGTAAAAAAAAAAAAAAAAGATGGAGAATTTCAGCTTAAAAAGAAAAATAAAAAATATCAAATAAGAAATTCTCGAACAGAAAATTACAATAATTGAAATAAAAAATACTATATGAATTTAACAGAAGGTTAGAAAGAGCAGAAGAAAGGATCAATGAAATTAAAGCTATATCAATAGAATTTATCTTATCTGAAAGACAGAAAAAATAAGTAAATTATAGAAAAATATCAAGTAACACATTATTGTTATCCCAGATTGAAAGTAGAAGAAAAATGTTATGCAAAAATAATGACTACAATATTCCCAAATTTGATAAAAATCTTCATGTCTTTGAATCCAAGAATTTCTTCAATACCCAAGAAGAATTAAAGCCAACTAATCAACCAAAAAACCCCAAAAGAAAACAAAACAAAACAGCACATCTAGACATGGCCAAAGTGCTAGAAACCAAAGATAAATAGAAGACCTTGAATTCAGCCAGAGAGAAAACATGTTGCACAAAGGAAATCAATGATACAATGACACCTGACTTCTCATCATACACAATGAAGATCAGGGAACCAAAGATCAACATTTTTAAAGTGCTGAAAGGAAAAAAAAAAAAATCTCTCAAACCAAAATTCTCTATCTAGTAAAAATATCTTTTAAAAAGTAAAGTAAAATATATTTTCAGATAAATATAAATGGAAAGAAATAGCAGCAGCAAATGTGTACTACAAGAAATTCTAAATAAACTCCTTCAGTCTGAAGATGAAAGATGTCATATGGAACCTCCTATTTACATGAAATAATGAAAGGAATGATTCCATTTGAAGAGGAACAAAATAAATCATCAAAAGGTTAAGAAAACTGATTTTTGTAATTTGACTACTATGGGCAGAACTATGATTCGATACCAGGAGATATGATCACAGGAGTCAAAGCTTTTATCCACAAATCTCTGTCTTGTTTTCCTCCTACTATGTGTATCCCTTATCCCTGGTGTCACATACTCACATGCATACACACATACACATGATAAAATAATAAAAAGGAATTGAATGTGTGTTTTAGAACTCAAATAATACAAAACATGAAAATATAACTTTACAAATTAATGGAAATTCAATTCAACTCATTTTGGTTCTTATTCCACTTTCCTAAAAATTACAGTCCAAATGAATTAGATTATAATTGTTTGTAGGAGTGAATGACTTTTAGAAATATTTACTTACTGAAAATGGAAACTTGGACAAAAATTAAAAGTTGTAAATTCTGCTTTTGCTATCACATAGCCCCAGTTTTCACAAGCCTTGACTCTAGGAACTTGTGTATATTTTAATACCAGGGAACTAAGTCCAGGATGGGGGGATGGCCAGGGATTGAAGATTGGGTATTGGTTTGCACAGTGGATTGGTAGGTGAGAGGGGTCCTGATCACTAATCATCATGTTCTTGTTTACAAATTGCCACCTCTAAGAATTTTCGTTAAACACTTGAGTTTTATAACAATGCATACATTTGGATAATGTGTTTAAGGGGAGCAATCAAGCCCCACTGTCTTCCATTAGCTATACTTCTCTGTGCACTTAATATAATGGATAAAGAGTAGATCTTCTTCTCAGACAATTGTTGTTAAGGGAACATTTAGATACAAATGGAAAAAATAAAACACACACAGAGGTAAAATAGAAAATGGAAATTAGTGCAAGCCTGCCATTAGGCCCATAAGATATATTATTTTGGCAACTGAAAATAAATGTAGGTACAATAATTTACCTGAGAAAAAGGCACAAGTACTAGTAGCTGATTGGAAACACTCAAAATGCACAGTATCAACTAGATCTATTTTTCCCTCCTTTCCTTTCTGCCTGTCTTTCTTCCCCTAAAGATTAAGTTCTGTTGGTATTATTTCTAGGTCAAGTTCACCAGGGATTAAAGTTCAGGTGACTTATTAAGGAATTGCTCTCTGGGAAGATTGGTAAAAGAGTAGAAACAATAAGATGGGGAAGGGCAAAAATCAAACAAAGAATCGATTTTAGGGAAAGGCCCAAGCTCAGCCTGGGTGAATCTGATGTGGCCTGCCACACTCCCTCCATGTATGCCTTTCGAATAAGGGCCGCAAAGCCCCTATTGCTTTGTTCCATCATGGAGTGGTAAAAGTGAGTTCATATAGTTGGGAGGTAATTGTATTCCTCCATGGGAATACAGTCTGGCCTTTTTCAGAATCCTCAGTATAGGAAACCTCAAATATTCCCTATGCTAATTTTGCTAGACTGTCCTAGCATTAGATCATTATATTTTATGACAAAATTACCCTTATCATTAGAGATGATAATGTAAAGAGAAAGGAACAGTTTCCCACTAAACAAACTAGTATAAAAATTCCTAAAATAAACAGGAAGTTTTTCTATTTAGCTAATTCTTTCATGAAGAAGCAGAGATTCAGTGCCACTAATCTGGTTTCATCCTATATGTATATAATCAATGAACTATTTTAACTTATTTTTAGCTTTTTGGAATATCATAATTTAAACATTTATGCCATTAATATAAAATTCTGTTTTATTTTTTATCATGACAATTATTACTAATATACGAGAATGCAGACATAAGAAATATAAAATGTAAGTAAAATATGACAAAATCACAAATAATAATCCATCTCAAAAAACTGTGGAGAGAAATTCAGTATTCTTTATTGACAAGGCTTTATTTTGTAAGACGGGCTAAAGAAAGAAAAATGCACTTAGTTGGGCAGTATTTAAAAGCCTTTATTTAACACAAATTCCTAAACTAAAACATAGCTTTGTCTGGGCTGGTCTTCAGAAAGGAGACTATTAGGAATCAGTTTGTGTCATTTAAGTCAGAACTGTACATCATATAAAGTCAACTTCAGTTCTTTGAGGAAAGTATGGGAAGACAGATTAGGGATTAGTTTGTGACAAGTTTAAAATAGGCTGTGCTAATAGTGTTTGGGCTTTATCTTTTATATAATAGGTAATATCAAAGATAGGGGAGTATTATTATTGGACTAATATATATATATAAATAAATCTGAGTTGTGAGTGAAGACTGGGCTGAATGGGGATAGAAAGGAAGCAAGAAAACAAGTCAGGAGTCTATTCAAAAGGTCAGGCGGGTGATAATGAAGTCCTGGATTAGTCCGTGGCCCTGAAAATGAGGATGACAGGGTGGATTAATTGTCTCATTATTTCATTTGTGTAAACCTTTTCTTCTTCACAACTCTGGAAGCTTCCTGTAGGAAGAAAAAAAGATACATTTTCCAAGTTTTTAAGGTCCTAGCAGTTTGGTATTCAGTAGAATAGGACATCTGGTGTTTATTTTGTAACCTCAAGAATTTAGCCAGGTGCCTGACACACTATCAGTGCTCAAAAAATATGATGTTTAAATGAATGAATATGTGGCTCATATTAGTCAGCTAAAGGGGTATGGATGTAAAGTACCAGAAATCTGTAGGCTTTTATAAAGGGTATTTATTTGGGGTAAAAGCTTACAATTACAAGGCCTTAGAGAGTCCAATTCAAGGTGCTGTAAGAGGTTCTTTCTCACCAAAATTAGCTGCCATATGTTGAAGCAAGATGGCAGGTGGTCTCTGCCTGGTCTCTCCTCCCTTCTTCCTCTTAAGGCTCCATGGGCCCAGCTTCTTCTAATCTCAGCTGTAGGCTGGCATAAGGTTCATTTCTTTCTGGGCCTTCTCAGATGCTTAGGGCTCTGGTCTTTTCAGTGCAAACTATCAGGCGAATGGCTCAGCTCTTCTAGAGGCTTTAGCTGTTTGAGCCTTCTTTCTGTCACATAGCAGGACTGGTATGACCAAGTTCTCTCCTCTTCTGTGTGTCTTCTTGAGTGAGTGTCCATTTATATCAGCTCACCAAGGGGGTGGGGACTCAACCAGAGTCATACCCTACTGACATGGTCGAATCAAAGCCCTAATGTTAACAATTTAATCAAAGACATCTCAGCTGAATCTAATACAATCAAAGGGTATCACATCCAGAGGAAAGAGATTAGTTTACAAACATAATCTCTCTTTTGAGGATCCATAAATAATCTCAAACTGCACATGGCTGAATGAGAAAATTTGCATTTGGGTGTGATTCTATGTGCCTTCATGCTAGTCTCTCAACTATACTCAGAATTTGATTTCTAATTTATAGAAGGAGAAACAAAATATAAACACCTGTTTTGCAGATAGTTTTCTGGAATGAGTAAAGTTATTTTCTAAAATACAAGATAAAGTAAAATGTCTAATATTATTACTGTTACTATTATATTTTAGTTGCAAATAATGCCATGTTTTTAGGGTTTTATCAGAAAAGTGTTAGTCATTCATATCTTGAAGGTAGAGTTTTCTTAGGTACAATATATATTTAATTATAGAACAAAGTACTGTGCCCATGTAAATGTAAAGCCGAAATTAAACTTTAGATATTTCAGAATGTAAAAAAATTAAGTTTTACTCTTTAATATACACAAAATATACTGTGTAGGCCCAGCCTAATTTAATATGTGCACAACTTTAAAGTTTACATTTTAATCTCCAAAAAATGACTTTATGGGTAACTGGTAGTGATTAACTGGATTTTTTTAGTTCATTATCAATTTTTGCAGCTTTTTACAAAATCATTTAATCTATTTGAACCTCAGTTTTGTTAATTTTAAAAAGGAAAATAACTGGTGAACTAATTATGGATTAAAGAACACAGGGGGCAAAATAACCATATGGATTTTAGAATTTTTTGCAGATATCAAAATGTTTTGTAAGTAACAACAATAATTTCATTTCAAGAAGGACTGATGAAATGTGAATTCCTGTCTCAAGGAAAACACTTCAACAGGATTAGCAAGAAACCATATTAGAGCTTTCAAGACACTAACTAGGTCTTATAAAACATCATTTCTTAAATGAAAAGTAATCAGAAACATTATGTATTCCTCTTGAAATTCTTGTCAGCTAAAAAGTATTTTTTGAAACACAATAAGACAAATATAAAAAGATTTAAGAAATGTGGGTCAAACTTAAATGTCACCAGCCTTGCCTATTTGTCAGGAACATAAAGATGGATATGTTCAGGTTTTATTTAACTTAAAGTGAAAATAGCAATACTTTAAAGCACTCGTGATCTTCACCATTTTACTGTCTATAATTTTGGAGATTTAAAGAATCTCAGAATTGGAAGGGGCATCAGTGTCATCTATTGGCTAATGGCTTAACCCCTTTTACTATATTTCAGTCAAATGTGGGCTTATTTTACTATATGCTCTTCCACATAAATTTTTCCAATTTGGAAATACTCTACAAGCTAGCTATTACTTTTATTGATTCCAAATTTACTTCTTATAAATTTCTAATAACCTTCATTCTGTCCTCTTTTGGCCATAAATAACATGGTACATTTTAAAGATTTGAATCCATTCTCAAATGCCTGTTAAGGGTCCTTTTCTGAACACCAGAATTTCTAGTTTGTCATGCAATGTTTTTAATTGGAAGAACAAATTCCCTGATCAACCCATCTGTAGTGCCTGGAGGCTTGGAAGGCTCTTTCAATAGGGGATCATAACAACTCACGCTGACTCCCCTCTGTGTACGGAGTTATACTTGATCTGGCTTGAAGACTATAATTTCATAGCTTCTACTGAGTTTTTCGAAAGTTAGGGGGTGATCATCAATGTATATATGGTTCTGTAATGTGTGCATGTGTATGTATTTGTGTGTGTGTGTGTGCGCGCGTTTGTGTGTTTCTTAGGTCCTGGATTTAATAAAGCAAGAAGAAAAAGGAGCAAATGCAACTACTCTACAGAATGTTATATGGTGGGTCTGTTATACCTCTGTGTCTTTCAGGGAAAAGAACACAAACAAAATGAGAAAACAACAATTGAAGAATCTGGGTAGAATTGCTCTTGGTACTTTCTAGGGCTAACTAATAGAAGAGGCTTTGTAATTTAAACAAAGTGCCAGCAAGAGACAGATATGTAATTAGTATATTATTTTAGTATATGGACCCTATAAAGACAAGAAGGAAAGCAACCCCCTAAATATTTGGTATATAGATATGAAATATAGACAAATATAGATAGAAACACAGCTATCTCTAAGTCTAAAACTCAATTTATCTCTACATCTATAATTATTTCTAAATTATAGCCATAGAGACCTGCAGAGAGAACATACTGGCATTTGAAACATTTTGAAATATCTGCCCCTATGGAAGCAAGATATGTTAGTCCATCCCTCCCCCACCCCCCATCTTCCAACCTCAAGATACCACGCAAATAGCAGCTAAAAACTTAGAATCCAAAAACAGTGATTTTCAGACACATGGGAAAGCAGGGTAGTAGGCTGCAGAGTCTGAACACCTATAAAGGAAATGGTGGTTCAAATTTCTCAAAGGATTAAGGACCTGGGCATGTTCTTGGGGCAGAGACTCTTGAATAGGGGGACAGAGCAAAGAACGAAGGTTCCCTACTTGCTGAGTTGAGATGTAGATTTTTATTTATGTGATTTATTGAGAGAAAACTCTCTGGAGAAGGAGACACAAGGTAACTGGATAGGGCAGGGGGGAATATTTAAGCAAGTGTGTGGTCTCAGCTGGAGACTAGACTCAGCCTGATCCAGTGAGGACTGTGGAACGCAAATTGGAAAAGGACTCTGTCCTTTGGTTCCCTTGTGCCAGTTCATCATTAGCTTATGTCCAACCTCCCAGGCAACGCAGAGGGCAGTTTTGGACAAATTCAGGTATATATTAGCTGCACAGAGAACAATATCAAATCTCAAAGTATTGAACTAGATATGCTCAAATATTTATAGTAGAAAGTCAGGGATATAGTTTAAGATTTAGGCTATAACACACAGTTCATTGTTTTGCAGGTTTAATTTCTGCAGCATTATTTGGGTTTTGCTTTTAAATTAACATGGTAAAGCATGCAAAATTTTGAATATTCATATAAAGTATGAAAAAATCTTCATGTTAAAGTAAATAGAAGAAAAGGGGGAAAGCTGTGTTTAAGCACCACAACTGTCAAAAAAAAAAAAAAAAAGAACAAATATGTCAATTAACTTCTCTAATAAATTAAAGGACCTTTGAATTTCACTTGATTAAATTGCTTTTTGTTTGTTTACAAATCTAGTTAAAATAAAAAGAATTAAATCGCCTGAAAAAAGTTAAGATAACTACATAATTCAATAATAAATATTAATTTCATGACTGAAAAGGAAAATCAATTTTAGAAATATACTAACTAGAAAGTATTTTCTTTCAAAACTTTTCTTAGCTTTAAGTTCAAATTGATGTCATGAGTAAATTAAAGAACTCACTCATATAGGATACACAATATTCCTTTTATCAGAAATTAGATAGTAGCAGCAAATATATTCATAAATCCAGAACATAGTCATTCTCCAAATATTTTAGATAAATAAAAACTTCT
Organism: Tolypeutes matacus; assembly: GCA_026826555.1. Classification (NCBI taxonomy): domain Eukaryota; kingdom Metazoa; phylum Chordata; class Mammalia; order Cingulata; family Chlamyphoridae; genus Tolypeutes; species Tolypeutes matacus. The sequence continues at coordinate 7,936,251 of JAKSZT010026914.1, read as the reverse complement.
TCTACTTGGTCTTTAGTATACTTAAATGATTTACAATAATTTTGAAATCTAGTAAATCACAATATTTTCTAGTATATTAGTACCTTTACCTAATCTGTCCAATATCATTCTATTCTAATTTTTGTTTTTTGTAAATGATAAATATTTATGTTAAAAGACTATAAATATAGTCAACTAATTTATTTCAAATGTTTCCATTTAAGTAATTATTTGTTCCATTAATACAGCCTTTACTAAATATATCTGGGAAATTTACATATATGAATATATATTTACAAATATAATATAAGAATAAATAAATGTGAATATATTGCCATTCTCTATTTAAATTCTTTTCAGTGGCTTCCCATTTAGATATAAGAAAAGGATTTAAATAGGATCTAATTCTTCATATTGACTTCTCTATCTCTCCAACTCATATGCTCCAGAATGGTCAAATCTCATTCTTTCTGCCTCAAGAATACTGGCCTTACTGCCAAAGAACCATGCTTCTCCTTACCACAGAGCCTTTACACACATTCTTTCTTTCTCTACAATTTTTGCCTAACAGCCATTACTCCTCCTTTAGCTCTCAGTTCACTGATTATGTCTTCATGGAGTTTTACATATACCTCAGATAAAGTCTGACTTCCCTATTATAAGCTTTCATATCACCTTGTACTTCTTCATAGCACTGGCCAAAGTTGTAATTTTATATTTATTTGTATTATTGTTTGATTCATTTCCACCTTCATTATTTGACTATAAGTTTTAGAATGGCAGAGCCCATATTTGTTTACCAATTGCATCTTTTTCAGTGTCTAACACAGTTATTGGTAAAAGGTAGGAGATCAGTAAACATTCAATCAAGTAATTAAAATGCAATTTACATACACTAAGGCAGGGGTTCTTAACCATTTGTTCCACAACTCCTTTGCCAGTCAGGTGAAAACCACAGACCCCTTTCTAAGTCCACACTATACTGTGTATTATTTAATAAATATATCACATGCGTACCAACACGTCCCCACAAGAAAAATGTTTTTTTTTTTTACTTTCAATTTAAGCTCACGGACCCCTTGTTAAGAACCCCTACACTAAGGGAATTACAAATAATATGTCCTATTCTGACAACAGGGCCATGAAATAACTACTTTTAGATACTGCTGGTGGGAATGAAACTTAGTACAATCTTTCTGGAAACCATACTGAGTGAGTCACAAGCTTTAAAAATTTTCACCAGATATATTCTAGTATGTTTGTTTCAGATGTTGTAATTTCTAGAATAAAAAAATAATAATAAAGTACAAATTCCCAGTTAGTGGAGAAATGGCAAATTTCAGAAAAACTGACAGAGTTGTGAATGTACATTCCTGCATACTCAAGAAATCCATTGCAATGTTATATATTATGGCCAACTTGATGGGAACATTCTAAGATATCCCATACACATTAATGATAAATTTAATATGATCAGATAAAGTGATATGATTAGGACTTGAAATTTTATACATGGTTAAAATTATACATATACCCACATTAAAATAACAGAGGAAAAGAAAATGTGAACAGTAGTACTTGCCTCTGATTTTTGACAGTGACATATTTTCCTATTTTTATATTTTTATTTACATCTATTTTTCAAAACATATATCTTACTGCTATGACAAAAAAAACAAATAATATATACTTCTTAAAAGAATCACCCAGATTTACTATTTCACATTTTAGATGAGCTAAAAAACTGGTCTAATAAAAAAGTGAAAAGATCAATTCAACTTGCATAGGTTATTTTATCAGGATATGGTGCTTTTCTCCATTCTCCATGAATACTTAAATTCTACAGGGAATCTGTTGCAGGTTTCCAAAAGAATCTTTAGATTCATGCCAGCTGTACAGTCTGATTTATATACATTTAAATTACTTAAAATCAGTGAAGCAAACACAGTGATAACTACTAAATGGCAAGTCATAGAAATTCAATACTACTCCCACAACCTCTGTTCATTTCATATATTAAAATATAAAGTGGAAAAAGTTAAATCTAAACAAATGTCATTTGTATGCAATTGAGCATAGAGGAATTAAGTTTTAGGAAAAGCTAGAAATAGTCTCTGTTACATGAAATTCTCCTAAATATGAGGGCAATATATCAAGGTTTCTTATTTTTAAACTTACTTTTTCCATTGAAAATATGAACATTTATTTTTATTTTAGGGGACTATTTCCTACCTAGACTCCTTAAAAATATTAGTTTTAGTAGCATTTAATAATACTATTAAAAATGGGGCTAGATAATTTAATCAACACAAATATTATTAAGATACAACCATCATAAAAGCAATAGAATTAACAAAACCCAAAAGTTGGCTCTTTGAGAAGACCAAAAAAAACAAGAAACTCTTAGCTGTAGACTGATAAAAAACAAAAAATAAAATCAGAAAAGAGATACTGACATCACAGAAATAATAAGGATCATAAGAGTATACTATGAACATCTATATGCCAACAAATTAAACTACTACAGGAAAAGGACAAATTCCTAAAAACACACAAACAACCTACACTGGCTCTAAAAGAAAAAGATCTCAACAGACCAATCCCACATAAAGAGATTGAATCAGTCATCAAAAACCTTGCAACAAGGAAAAGCCCAGCATCAGGTGGATATACAAATGAATTTGACCACACATTCCAAGAAGAATTAGTATTAATCCTGCTCAAATTCCTCCAAAAAATTGAGAGAAACAACACTACCTAACTCATTGTATTAGGCCAATATCACTGTAACACTAAAGCCAATTAAAGATATTACAAGAAAATAAAAATACAAACCCATTTCTCTTATGAATATATATGCAAAAATCCTCAAACAAATACTTGCAGGTTGAATCCAACAGCACATGAAAAGAAGTATACACCATTATCCCAGGTATGCAAGAGTGGTTCATCCCCAAGAGACAAATTATTAAAAATACTAACTTCTCAGCTCTGTACTAGCTTATATAAATTCTGATCACAGGAGTAAATAAAATAAAATCATGAGATTTTATGATCTTTATGCCATGCATGCTTTCTATTTTGTAATAGTTCTTTTAGAGAACATAGAAGACATACTAATGAGTGCCGAGTGAGAAGGAATAACAAATAACTGCTTGTTGGAAGCTGTTGGTGTCAATAACATAGAGTGTAAAGTAGAAGATGAAAGTTACTGAAAGGGATGGAGTAGTCCAATTTTGTCCATGGAGTTCTATTTTGGATTTCTTTTTTCCTTGCCAAAAGAAAGGAAAAAAAGCAATGCAAATGATAAATGAAGACTACTTCACAAAAATAAAGAGTTTCATCTACCAAGAAAATATAATAAATCTGAGTATATATTTACCCAAATCTACAGCCTCAAAATATACAAAGCAAAAAAAAAATGGACAGAACTAAATAAAAGATTAGGAGAATTTGACAGCAATTACTTCAATTACTGAATTACATCCAGTAATTGAAGAAAAAGTAGAAAAAATTTAGTAAGGACAGAGAAGATGTGAAAAAAACAACAAAATGCAGAATCTATGTTCTTTTCAAGCACACATGGTACCATTTACATAAATTGACTTAATGTAAGTTCATAAATGAAATCTCAACATACAGCAAAGCAGTGAAATCATACAGAATATGCTCTCTGAACTCAGTGCAATTTAATTAAAAATCAATGAGAAAAAAAATCAATGAGAAAAATAAAATTAGGAAATTTCTAAATGTTTTGAATCTAAAAAAAAAAAATACAATTCTAAATAACCCATGGGTCAAAGAAAAAATCACAACAAAAATTAAGAAATATTTGTACTACCTAATAATGAAGACACTCTCTATGTTTTTTTATAGGACATAGATTTAAAAAAAAAAAACCTTGGTGAAAACCTTTATGTTTAATTAATATATTAGAAAAGCAAACAGACCAAAATTAGTGAGCCAAGCATCCATCCTCAGGTAAAGTATATTAAATAAATAAATCCAAATAAGTGAAAAGAGGAAAATAGTAACTAGAACAGAAATGAATAAAATAGGAAATAATTACACAAAAAAGAATATCAACAAAGCCAAATGTTAGTTTTTGAAAAGACCAAGCAAATTGGTAAAACTAAAAGCTAAAACACTGGCCACTGTGTCCTAAGGAAGATGAATATAGACTTGCCATGTGACCCAGCAATACCATTTTTAGGTATATACTCAAAAGAAATGAGAGCAGTGACGTGGACATCTGCACCCCAAAGTTCATAGTAGTGTTATTCACGATTGCCAAAAGATGGAAACAACCCAGATGTCCATCAAGCAATGAATGGATAAACAAATTGTGGTATATATACACGATGGAATATTATGCAGCTGTAAGAAGAAATGAAGTCGTGAGCATATGGCAACATAAATGAACCTGATGGACATTATGCTGAGTGAAGCAAGCCAGACACAAAAGGACAAATACTGTATGATTGCACTATTATGAATTAAATATATTGTGTAAACTCATGGAGTTAATAATTAGAATATAGGTCACTAGAAAATAGTATGAGGGTAGAGAATGGAAAGCTAGGGTTTAATCTGTGCAGAATTGGTAAAAATGTTTTTTTTTGTAAATCTTTAGAAATGAATAGAAATGGTAAAAGCACATCATAGTGTTTGTAACTAGCAGAGCTATCACATGGGCATGACAGTGGTTGAAAGGTTAAGTCTAAGGTCATGATATTACTAGAAGGAAAGCTAAAAAATGTATCATGGGACTGTATAACATAGTGAAACCACATGTAAAATAGTAGATGTTATTATTCTATTATAGACTTATTATTATTCTAGCAATGGAGGAACTTTTATCATTGATACAAAGGCAGTAGCCACCAGAGGTTCTGAGGAGAGGGAGATGGAAGAATAGGTATAATATGGGGGCATTTTTTGGACATTGGAATTGTCCTGCATGACATTACAATGATGGATACAGGCATTACACATTTTGTCATAATCTATAAAATTGTGCAGGGGCAAAGTATAAACCTATAATGTGGTTAGTAGCAATGCTTCAATATGTATTCATCAATTGTAACAAATGTTCCACACTAATGAAAGATGTTAATGTGGGAAAGTGTGGGGGGTGGGGGCTGGGGTATATGAGAATCCCCTATATTTTTAATATAACATTTTATAATCTAAAGCTTCTTTAAAAATATATATGTTATGGGCGATATTGTATATATAACACTGTATTCACAAAATATAAATACAAATAAATAAACGAGAGATGGAAACAAAATAGTAGCTATGTATGGCAGGGGAAGCATAGAGAGATTGAGAGATGATGAAGTTATGGTTTGGTTATTATTACTGGAATAATGAAAATTCTCTAAAAATGATTAAAGTGATGAATGCACAACTATGTGATTTCACCAAATACCATTGATGATACAGTTTGGATGGATTTATGTTTTATTAATATGTATCAATAAAATTGAAAAAAAAATTACAAACATCACAGCTTCAAAGGACACAACCAAGAAAGTAAAAACATAAGCCAGAGAATGGAAGAAAATATTGCAAGTCAAATATCTGGTAAGGGGCTTGTACTTAGAATATATATAAAGAATTCTTACAATAATAAAAAAAAAATCAAATTTTGAAAACTGTGCAATGGATCTGAATATACATTACTTCAAAGAAGATAGTCAAGTGGCCAATATATATATGAAAAGATGTTCCATGTTATTAGTCATCAGGAAGATGTAAATTGAATCTATGAGATACTACTTCACACCCACTAGGATGACTATAGTAGAAAATTCAAATAATAACAAACATTGGTGAGGATGTGACAAAATAGAACATACATACACTGCTGTTGGGAATATAAAATGTTGTAGCCACTTTGAAAAACAGTCTGGCAGTTCCCTAAAAGGTTAAACCTAAGGTTACCTTATGACCCACAATTTCCAAGAGAAACGAAAACACAAAAATTTGTATATTTGTATATAACAATAAGTAAAAAGTGGAAAACACTCAAGTGTCCATCGACTGATGAACATTTTTTTAAATGTGGTATATACATATGATAGAATATTATTTGACATTAAAAAGGAGTGAAATACTAATATATGACACATCATGGAAATATTTTGCTAATTGAAAGAAGTCAGTCACAAAAACCATGTATTATATGATTCCATTTATATGAAATGTCCAGAATAGGCAAATCTACAGAGATGGAAAGTAGATTAATGGCTGCCTAGGGTTTGGTTGGGGGAGTGACTCCTAATGGGTACAGGGATTTTTTGGGGGGTGATGAAAATGTTCTATAATTGATTGTGGTGATATTTGCACAAATTAGTTAATTAGCTAAAAATCACTGGCCTTGGAAGAATTTTTCAAAAATTTGAATGGGAAATAATATAATGTTATCATCATCATTGGCATTGGCATTTTTAAACATTTACAATGTCCCAGGTGCTGGACTAAGTTCTAGGAATTTTGAGACTAAGATATTGCCTCTGTCTACCTATTTTAAGGGAAAGAAACTATAAACTTTGTGAAAATCATGTGCATAAGATAAAATGGAGCCAGAGGAAAAGTGTTACACTTAGCCTGAGAGAGGACAAGAGTTCACCCAGAGAAACTTCAAAAAAAAGGGCACAATAAGACTATTTGAACCAACACCAGAAAATTTACAGGCTGATGAGTTCTTTATTGGGCCAAAGCATCTTAAATTAGGGTCACATCTCAATGTAACCATGCATTGACTTTGTGATTTTGGACATGTTACCAAATCACTTTGAACTTAACATTCCTGGTTTGATAAAAGGGAATAATGATACTTACTTCATCAGGTTTGTGCAGTCAGAAAAACGGAAGCCATTTTATGTATACCTAGTTGGAAAAGTTTTAATGCATGGCTTAAACAATCACTAGACAGTCTGAGAGATGTAAGGTCAGGGAAGCACCAGCTACCACTGTCAGTCAACAGCACAGAAATAGGTGGTTATCAGGAGCTCAGTCTGAAGTCATTGCAAGTTTCAAGATTTCTGCGAAGTTCTTCCAGATGGTCTCAGTCTGCAGCAATGATGCAGGTTTTTCTCAAGAAGGACATCTGAAAGTTGAATGAAGTTCACATCAGTCCCAGGCAACTGTCTCTGGAAAATAATGGACTCTCTTCCTCAGACAGAATTTCTCATATCAGAGTCTAGGTCAGAGCCATAAGTGAAAGCAAATTCAGGGAAGCATGGTTTCTGGTTTTTCTTGAAGTCGAGAAAAATTTAGAAGGTGGTGGTGTTGAAGACAACTTTATAAAACAAATCAGCATCACTTGTAGAGACATTAAATAAGATTAAAGGTAAGGGTTATAGTATGTAGACTCACATAAAGCATATATATTTAATAAATGGTAATTATTATGAGGTAAAGTTCTAGTGTACTATATTCTTCCAAATTAACATAAGCTACACTTATTAATCATATACTGGAAAGTCTTCCACAGTCCACTCTAACATTTGTTGATACATCTACACCAGGTCAGTATGCCAACAATTTTTTCCTATATTAAATAGGTAATTTAGAGCTACAGGGAAAATTATCTCAGTTATGATTTGGGACTGCTTTCATATATAAAATTTTAAAAAGCTTATTCTTTCAGCATATTGTAACTACCATTTCTAAGTCATAAAAGAAAAAAAGGCCTTTCAAGTATGCTGAAATTCAGTAGGAAACTGCATATTAATGGTTATATTTATAATGTCTGAGAAAAGTTGAAGAGTGTGCTTTAAATTCACTGCTCCCTAATTCTTTCAATATTCTTAACAGCCTATTTTATTCTGCTGTATCATGAGAGTTCCATTAATACCAATACATTAAATTATTTCAGTGAAATGTTTAAAGCACTTTAAAAATTAAGGCTGACTTCAACTCTTTTAGAGGGATTGCAGCTGACATTGAAAAATCAGAAGAGAACTGATAATAGAAATATTTTACACAGTTCAAATAACTTTAGTAACCCTCTGTAATTAGCAATTTAATTGTAACCACACTTGAGAAGATATCCAAAACCCTATATTCAACCTACATATAATAAATTAAGCTCAAATTATATTATGGCTTATTGAAACTTGCAGTACAACAAATATGGTTTTGCTTACATTTTGAAAAAAGTAATATTAGCTACAAAAAGAGTGCTTTGTCAGGCAGAGTTTTACGTATACTAACTAATTAAATATCCAAAGAACCTCATGTGGTATGCACTATTATCATTTCCTTTTATATTGATGATGAAAATGAACAAAGATAATTGAAATAACCAAATGCACAAGGCAATTAAGTGATGTAACTGAGAAATGAACACAAGTAGTTTGATTCTATTGTTGCGGCTCTCGCGATGAGAAACCCAAACGGCACTCGGACAAGCAGAGGAACCAAGCTTTATTACGCACACAGGCCCAGAGGAAAGTTCGGTTTCCAAATTCTGGGCCCCCAACCCCAGTTTTCTGGAGTTTTTATTGGGTCTGCAGGCTCCTGTTCATTGGCTAGCAAGTTGGGGGCTCCTGTTCATTGGCTAGCAAGTTGGGGGGCAGAATTTTCCATTACTTTAGGCAACTAAGCAAGCATGGTTACAGAAGCAGAACTGCAGGTTATGAAATCAAGCGGGCAGGGTTACAGAGCCAGAAATGCAGGTTTCAGTTCTAAGGCCAGAGATTCTTGTCGCAAAAGGGCAGGGTTGCAGTGACTTTTCTTTATCACTGTAACTGACAATTCTATCCAGTGTGCTTCTGCTATAAAAGGTATCTAAGGCCAAAAGTCTCGTTTCAAGTGGGTATCACTAAGGTCTTATTTCCAGACTATGAGTCAATAATCTTATCATTTTCAAAGAGCTGTCCAAAGTACCCTATTTTCTTGGTATCATAAGAAATCCTTAATATCTTAAGTACCTGTAGTATCCTTAGGTACAATTTAATGTAAACTTACTTTAAAACACAGCAATGAGTAATAAAATGGGGAGATAGGATATGAAGAATAAAAGAAGGCAGTGTGAGACTAATAAAGACTATTATTTTCCCTATACATATATGTCTGTGTTTCCTGAAAATTTACTTGTGAATATTCTCAAAAGAATTGAATCTGACTTCAAATTGTTGAATTTTAAATGAGATGTCGTATGATTCCACAGGAAGTCAGGGTACAGTGAAATCATTTGGAAGGTGTCGGAAGTAGTTTCTTGGAAAATCAGAGGGCACTAATTATAGAACACCTGAGAAAAGTTTGAGGATTATTTATTTCTTAATTATTTTTATTTCTTTATGCAAACACAAAATGATGGTTGTTCTTTCCAGTGGCAGTTCAAACTTTTATAGCTAAAAAAGCTTGAAATGATGAGCATGTTAATTTGTTAAGTCTAGCGAGCTGACTTCACCATCTGATATCAAATTTCTACAAAGCACTATTATACAATGAAACATAAAGTGGGCTAATTAGGATTATTGAGCTCTTGCATAATTTTAGGAACACAAGAACTAAAACAAAGAGTTCACTATTTCACATACAATAATTAAAAAACTTTAAGATATACTTAAAGTGGGATTAATTTTTTAAAGTTTACTAAAGGAATCACAAGTTTTAATTACATCTAGATTACTGATTCTAAATTTTTTTTGGTTTGGATTTAAAATCATAGCATTTCAGAACTAGGGAAGACTTTTAAGGAACATCTAATCAGTTTTTTTCTCATCTGCAGACACTCTGAGATAGTATCATCTCAGGTTCTTATTTAATTTGCAGATACCTGGGCTCTATCTAAGACCTAGAGAATCCGAGTTTCCAAGTAAAAGAGCCTTAGAATATGCAAATTTCTAGGATTGAGTTATATGTACAGTAAACTTTGATAACCACAGATGGGGTATAGCTTATTTTACATATAAATATATTGAGGCTCATAAAATTTAAGAGATGTACCAATGTACATTTAGCTAATTAGAAACAAAGATGTTATTCAATTCCCTATATAGCTAGTCAATTTCTTTTCATTCATCCTATGTACTTGTAACAACAAAACATAAAATGAAAATCGTTTTATTATATATTAAATAATAAACATTGATGAAATATGGACTGTAGGTAGAAGTGATTTTCTAAGTAGTATGGATATATCAAAAATCACAAAGAAACAATTTATCAAGATCCTTTTGAATCAATACCAACTATTCATACCAGGTTAAAAGTTATGTTATTTCTTTGTTAACAAGGAATAAGTCTTTATTAACTGAAAGGAGGACTATTTATTTAGAAATTAAGGGAAGAGAGGAAAGGGAGCTATGGTAGATTAGATGCTTTAATGGCCTGAATTAATGGCCTTTGTGTATCTCCACCCTTTAGAAGTGCCCTTAGAGGATTGGATTAGAAATCAGAAGCTCTGGGTTCTTATCCCAGTTGTGTTACTTGCTACTAATTAAGTGAGATTTTATAGAAAACTCCTGTGGGAAAATGAAAACCTATTAATGGTAGAGATATTTTTTCCCCTACTGTATTCCTGCCTCCTCCTAGAATAGTGCCTTGAACATGGAAGACTCTGTCCTCAAACATCTTAAATCATTGGGAATAGCAATTCTAAAAACGTAGCTTCCATCCTGTTAGTAAAGCATCATTGACTGAACTATTGCTTAGAAAAGTGATTCTACCATACTTGGATAGCAAAACAACTTAAAATGGATAGGATTTTTTTTCCATGTTTATGCATTTAAGAATTTAAAAACTATTTTTTTTATATTTTAGTTGTTGTTCTGGAGCATTTTTTTTTTATTTTCCTATTCTTTTCATCTAAGAGGAAACTTGAATGTGATCTTCCAAATAACCAACGAATAATTAGGCATAATTAATGACCAGAATCCAAAGGGAACATTCAGGGAGAAATAGATGAAATCTCTTATGTAAGTCAGCTGAGGAGTAACTGCTAACATTTCTCCGGTTTACATTCAGAGTATGAAGGATTTTTCTAGTATATCATCAATGAAACCATAGACAGATAGCCAGGACAAAAAAAGATATTCTTGCCAAAACCTGCTCCTTAGAATTTCTTCCTCTTTCATTACTAAAATTCTTTCCTGAGTTTGTCTTACAGGCAAACTAGCTGCAAACTCAGCAGCCAATGGAGCATGTGCAGACACAAACGCATTGTGCTTTTGCCCCCTGAACTACCCCTGAGACAGTAGAAACACAAATCACCTTCCTTGGAACCAAAATTACAGGAATGAGGAGTCTTTGGAAGCAAATAAAATGTGAGGAGTCCCTAAAAAGAAAGATAAGATATGACCTGCTGGCCTATTTCTATCATACATGAACAGTTCTATAAACAACCAATCAGAATATGCCAGTCTGAATCCCCATCACTGTCACCACTGCCCTTTGTTTCCATCCTATAAATCTCCCTTAGTCTTTGGATCAGGGAGATAGATTTGAGCTTGCCAGTTGACCTTGCACAAAAACTCTCTTTTGTCAAAATCCCAATGTCATAGAATTGGCATCTAGTCACATCAGGCAGCGAGCCCTTGCTCAGTAACAATAATATTCAATTTAAAAAATTAAAACTTAATTATGTGTTTTAATATCTGTAGAAATTATTTTTAAGCAATATACTTTGAGAATTAAAAGTTTACTCTTAGAAATGTTAGAAGAATTTATCTGGCAAAAATTGAACTGTATAATAATTACCATTATATTCTGAGGTAAACTCATTTCACCAGTGTGTGGCTGAATCCAATGGAATATAATGTCTCAACCGAAAATATTATGGATGCACTGTTCTGGCAATTGGGTATAGAGAGAGGAGTGAGTGTGGGTTTTCTCTACATTATTTTGCCACTATTATACCCAGGAGTGGCAGCATTCCATCCTGCTTTCAGATAATAGCTGAAATTCCTGAGAAAAAGCCAAGGGTGAGGCTGATTATCCAAATAGAGTAGAGAGGAAAAGCTGCATAAGACCCAAGTCAGAAATTGATATTGCTGTCGACAGGGGGATGCTTACCATGATTCCCAGTAATAACTGATCTCATTCAGTGGCTGGCACCCAGGAAGATCCTCTCATGATTACTGTGCCATCAGAATACGATCTGCACCCTCACTTACAGAACTGTCATCCAGAGCTGGAAATTCAGTTTTTCAGTGCTCTGTTCCTCTGTTTATTGGGAATGCTATGAATATAGTAAAATTAAGGAGAAAGGAGTAAGTTACATAGGTTTTAAAGGAAAACTGATTCCAGGATTAAAGAAGAACAAGCACACTTAGCATTCAGTATTGGGGTTCTACATTTAGAGGTTATGAATGGATGCCATATCAATAAAAGAAAGCCATTAGTGATTTTGAAAATACTAGGAAGAAGTGAACAGGAGCCTCCTAGCACCAAATTGTAAACTAGCTCTGAAATATCTTGATAATGTGTAAAAAATGGGTGGTATCTTCTTAGTACATAAGAAGGGTGAGCTGTCCATCTGTTTTTGTGATGTCTCTGCTGGTTGTCTATGATGCATCACATTCTGGTTTAATGCTTTTACATAATAAAACTGTTTTTCTTTCTCTTCGACCTTTGTGGAAAGATTTTATGGTTGGGAGAAGATTTTTGTTTTTAATTATATTATAAAAAATAGAATACAGTTGGTAGCTGCAGTTGGAAGCTAACCACAAAATCTAGATATTGTAGTTTATTTTTGGTTGGTTAGCTACTGCTGCAAGGCTAAGATTAGCTTAACAGAGCCTAACAGAGGAAGACAGAAGTTGGGTGGGGGAAGTTCTTACAAGTAGTCCTTACATCCTTACCACCACTTTTCTGTTGTTTCCCTATGCTAGCGGATAGCTCTGGCTTCTGGGCTTCTAGGTTCTTGGCTTATGTCACATAAAAGAATTTAAGGATATGCAATAGGGTAGGCAAGGAAGTAAAGAGATTATTAAGAAAGAAGAAAACGAGAAAAGTACATGGTCCGAAGCATGGACTGCAGGCCTACTGCAGGGTGAGTTGTGCAGGTAGGACCCCAGGTCAGGCATTTTTAAAGTCTGTTTGCTGTTCTGATTGGTTGCCCTATCTGTCATTTCTCAGGGGGCCAGTGGTGAGGCCTTTTGAGGCTATCCATGGCTTTCCCTCTCATTCCAAATGAGATTCTCATGGCCAGGATCTTGATAAGGAAAAGTCACTGCAGTCCTACCCCTCGCCCTTTTCCTGACAAGAATCTCCCGCCTTAGAACTGGAAACTGCACCTCTGGCTTGGTAACCCTGCCCGCTTGATTTAGTAACCTGCAGTTCTGCTTCTGTAACCACGCTTGCTTAGTTGCCTAAAGTAATGGAAAATTCCTCCTGCCAACTCGCTAGCCAATAAACGGGAGCCTGCAGACCCCAATGAAATCTCCAGAAAACTGGGGCTGGGGGCCCAGAATCTGGAAACCAGAATTTCCTCTGGGCCCACGTGCCTAATAAAGCCTGGTTCCTCCTCTCTCTCCGAGTGCCAGTCTGGGTTTTTCATCACGACAGCCACTACATTTGGTTCCCTGACCGGGCAACCCAACCGAGCAGGCCCATTGTGCCTCCAGCTTGGGACCGAAGGGCACGGCCAATGGTGATCTCCAAGAGAACGAGGGAGCCACCTCCTGTCATCTTGACGGGACCTCCTTCCGAGGGGGACCCCCATAGGCCACGTCCCCACATCCCAGTCGGACTCAAGGGAGAGAGACGGATTGAACGATATCAGAAGACTTCGGAAAAGGTAAGCACCTGGGTGCCGAGACCCAGTCAGGCCCGTCTCTAGATGGAAGAGGAGACTGATCACCTCCTAAGGTCTTGTGTGACGAGACTCCAGTATAGGGCAATTCCTGTGGGAGGAAGAGTTTAACCTCTGAGTGATAGTGTGCGTGAATGTGGACGGTAGGGGCTTGCGCCTATCGTACCAGTTTGTGGACCCGCGGCCTGTGCTACAGGGTCAGAGTGGGCCCCAACCTGCTTCTATGGCTACGTCATCCGGCATAATGGCGCACCCAGAAAATTGTCCGGACACCTTAGCTAAGACGAGCCTAAATTCTTGCAAGGGACGTGGACAGGCGGGCATCTGAGTGGCCTTGAAAGAGGCACCCCACCTTTGTCTGTCTTGCGCCACCGACACAGGGTATGGGCTCATCACAGTCAAAACCCACCATCTTGAACTGCATGCTTACGAACTTCAGGAAAGGCTTTTCCAGAGATTATGGTATCCGGATGAACCCCGGCACCCTCCGAACTCTACGTGAGTCGGAGTGGTCCACTTTTAATGTCGACTGGCCCTCAGAAGGGACCCTGGACGTAGCCAAGGTCCATGCGGTGTGGTTAGTAGTCACCGGAACCCCTGGCCACCCAGATCAGTTCCTCTATATTGACACCTGGTTAGAAATAGCCCGGACTCTGCCCCCTTGGGTTCGCTTGTGCGTTGGAAAGAAGGGACAGAGCAGGGTCTTAGTTGCACAAGAAGCAAGTCATTTATCAGGGGTCCTCGGAAGAAGACCCACCACTGCCCCCACCGCCATATGTGCCAACTGCCCCAGCCCTTCCTCCTGACTCAGGAGCACGGGTGGGTCTCCCAGAGATGCCTCCTCCTTCAGTCTCCCCTCCCGGCCTGGAGGTACAGGCAAATCACGTGGTGACACCACCCCTTGCAGAACCGATAACCCCACCAGAGGGGAGTCCTGCAACCCCATTGGCAAGGAGACTCCGGTCAGCACAGCTCCCATTGCAGATGCCCCTCCGTGAGACGGAGGGACCACCCCGGCTAGGCAAAGATGAGACCATTCAACCAGGAGGGCCCATTTTGTACTACCAGCCATTCACAACTACAGAGCTCTTAAACTGGAAACATCACACCCCTTCATATTCGGAGAAGCCTCCCTTATTGATCTCATGGGATCCATCTTCCAGACCCATTATCCCACCTGGGATGACTGCTGACAACTCCTCCTGACTCTATTTAATACTGAGGAGAGACGGCGAATCCTGGCGAAAGCACGAAAGTGGCTACAAGAGCAGGCCCCTACTGGTGTCCTAGACCCGGAGGATTGGGCACGGGCAGCGGCACCGGAAACTAAGCCTAACGGGACTTTAACACTGAACAGGGACTGGCTGCACTCCAACTATATAGGGAAGCACTCCTCCAAGGGGTCCAAGAAGGGACTAAACGACCCACGAACAGGACAAAAACAACCTCAGTTATTCAAAAATCCGATGAGTCTCTGGGGGATTTCTATGAACGGCTTTGTGAGGCCTTCAGGTGTAAATCGACCCAGAAGCTCCAGAAAACCAGGGGATGGTGAACGCAGCTTTTGTGGCACAAGCGGCGGCAGACATGAAAAGAAAACTCCAAAAGTTGGAAGGATTCGCGGACATGAACATCTCTCAACTGCTAGAGGTCGCCAACAAAGTGTTCATCAATCAGGACGAAGTCGCCGAGCGAGAAGCCAAGAAACGAATGAAGTACCAAACCTCCCTACTAGCAGCAGCCCTGGGAAATATCGACCCCACCAGGCGCAACGGACTGCCTCGCAAAATGGGGGGAGGCACCAGGAGGACACCGCTAGCCAGAGACCAATGTGCTTACTGCAAAGAGAGCGGGCACTGGAAAAATAAGTGCCCCCAGAGGTCTCAGACAAGAGGAAGCACCCATAAAGGAAAATATCGAACAGAGCCCCAAGACCACCTGTTCGGGCTGGCAGGACTCACCTCTGAATGGGGGCGACCGGGCTCACTGGAACTTGGCCCCCACGAGCCCATGGTCAAATTACAAGTTGGGGGCCAGACAATGACTTTCATGGTGGACACTGGTGCTGAACATTCTGTAGTCACAACCCCCATCGCCCCCTTTAGCGGAAAGACCACTAATGTCATAGGGGTGACCGGAGACCAGTCAAACCAGCGGCCTTTTTGCCAGTCAAGAACTTGCCAGCTCGGTGGCCACGAAGTAACTCATGAATTTCTGTACCCGCCTGAGTGCCCGGTTCCCCTGCTTGGCAGAGACCTCCTAATCAAACTTGGAGCCCAGATTATCTTCAAACCTGAAGGCCCAGCAAGCTTAAGCCTCGGAACCAGTCTCACTCTCCTCGTCACCATGCCCCGAAGCGAAGAATGGAGACTTCACGCAGAAGAAAGTTCAGGTCAGAATCCGGAGGAACTGCTGGAACTTTTTCCCCAAGTTTGGGCAGAAAATAACCCACTGGGAATGGTGTGTAACCATGCACCCATCATCATTGACTTAAAGCTCGGAGCAATCCCAGTCCGAAGTAGGAGTACTCCATCCCCCGCGAAGCGCAATTGGACATAGCCAAGCACATAGATCTCCTGAAGGAGAAGGAATCCTGATCTAATGCCAGTCACCCTGGAACACCCTGTTATTACCAGTGAAGAAGCCAGATGGAAACGGATACCGACCAGTACAGGATCTACGGGCCATAAACGATCCTACTCTTACCTTACATCAAGTTGTTCCTAACCCATACACTTTTTCGGGACAGCTGCCACCCGAAGCTGCCTGGTTCACCTGCCTGGATCTAAAAGATGCCTTTTTCTGCCTACGGCTGGCCCCCACTAGCCAGCCCCACTTCGCCTTTGAATGGGACGACCCCAAAACCCAGAAAAAAACTCAATTAACCTGGACACGGTTCCCATAGGGCTTCAAGAACTCCCCAACCCTTTTTGGGGAAGCCTTGACAGCAGATCTGGCCACCTACCCCCGGGAAGACTGCAAGTGCACTCTCTTGCAATATGTGGATGATCTCCTGCTTGCCAGTGAGATGGAAGAAAGTTGCTGGAAGGGAAGCCAAACCCTCCTCCAACTTTTAACACAGACTGGGTACAAAGTATCGTGGAGAAAGGCTCAGATCTGTAGACAGCAGGTCAAATACCTAGGGTGAGCTGCTCCATCCCCACACCCACCACGAAAAGACAGCTCTGCGAGGCGGTGTTCTGCAGCTTCTGGATCCCTGGGTTTGCAGCAATGGCCAGACCCCTTTACGAAACTCTGGCAGGGCCGGAAAAGGAATCTCTTACCTGGGGAGAAGTCTAACAGGGGGCTTTTCAAAACATCAAGAAACAACTCAGCCAAGGCCCTGCCTTGGGCCTTCCAGATGTGACTTGAGACTTTAACTTGTTTGTACATGAAAAAAACAAAGTAGCCTTAGTGGTCCTCATGCAAACAGTCAACCCCTGGCAAAGATCCATTGCTTACCTCTCTAAACAACTAGACTCTGTGGCTGCAGGATGGCCACCCTGCCTAAGAGCCCTGGCAGCCACTGTGATCCTCGTCAAAGAGGCAGACAAATTAACTCTTGGACAGGCCATCCATGACATGGTGCCACACGTGGTTACTGCCTTAATGAACTCCTATGGGCACCGATGGATATCAAATCCCCGGCTCGCACATTATCAGGGACTACTCTGAGAAAACCCCAGAGTGACTACAGAAACGGTGCGCAGTTTGAACCCTGCCACCTTTTTGCCCGAGGAAGAAGGGACCCCAGGTCATGAATGCATGGAAGTGACGGAAGAGGTCTACGCCAGCCGCCCCAACCTCCAAGATAAACCACTCTCCATGCCAGATCTGACGCTATTCACGGATGGGAGCAGTTTTGTTAAGAACGAGGAAAAGCTTGCCAGATATGCAGTCACCACCACCGAGTGGGTAGTGGAAGCAGTGTCTCTACCGAACGGATGGTCTGCACAAAGGGCAGAGCTCTGGGCGCTGGTCCGAGCCCTGCAGCTAGCCACCAGGCAAGCGGTAAACATTTACACTGACTCTAAGTATGTGTTTGCTACTGTTCATATCCACAGGGCAATCTATAAAGAAAGAGGTCTCCTAACCACTGGGGGAAGAGAGATCAAAAACAAGGAGGAAATTCTCCAACTATTAGAATCAGTGTGGGAACCAAATAAGGTCACTATCATCCACTGTCGGGGCCATCAAAAAGGAATGGACGTGGTTGCACAAGGGAACAGACTTGCTGACAAAGCAGCATGACAGGCAGCTGAAGAAAACTACAAAGTACAAGTTCTGGAATTAACACCACAGCTGTCTCTCTTGGGACAAAGGATTGATCAACTAAACTACACCTGAGAAGAGCAGGAGTGGGCCAAAAAGGACGGGGGAAGCTGAACTCCCCAAGGGGCTTGACTGCTCCCAGATAACCGGATTTTTGTGCCAAAAGGAGCCACACATGCCCTTGTCCAGCAGTACCACCAGCTCACCCACCTAGGGAAAACTGCACTGGAAGCCTTGCTCAGGAGATATTATTACATAGCCCAGCTGACTTCTCTCTGCATCACCATCAGCGGCCAATGCCAAGTTTGCACCAAGAACAACCCCTTGCAAGGCCCCCTTGCTCCAGCAGGTGTCCAGCACACGGGAATGGCCCCCTTTGAGGATATCATAGTGGACTTTATGAAAGTAAAACCATGTTGAGGGTACAAATACCTGTTGGTGATGATATGCATCTTTTCAGGTTGGGTCGAAGCCTTCCCCACTAGCTTGGAAAAGGCAAGAGAAGTGACTAAGGCTCTGCTTAGAGAAGTCATTCTACGACACGGGCTGCCACTGTCCACTGGAAGTGACAACGGGCCGGGCTTTGTGGCTGCCACAGTCCAAGAACTGACGAAAATGCTGAGAATTAAGTAGAGGCTCCATACTGCTTACAGGCCTCAGAGTTCAGGGAAAGTTGAGCGCATGAATCAAACCCTCAAAGCCACCCTAGCAAAATTCTGCCAGGAAACTGGTCTCCCCTGGGTAGATTTACTCCCTTTGGCCCTTCTCCAAGTTAGGTGCACCCCAGGACCCACGGGCTACTTTCCCTTTGAAATTCTGTTTGGACGGCCATCCCCAATCGTCCCGGCATTTAGAGGAAGTCTCAGGCTTCTGGAGAAGGCCAACCTAGGTTCCATTCTCCAGCAGCTTGGAAAAACTCCAGCTGAAGTACATAAAACTGTCCTGTCCTGAAACCTCATCCCCTTGGGACACCTGGTGCACCTGGCCAGGGGACCAGGTCTGGGTCAAAGACTGGAGGAAAGAACCCCTTCAGCCTATCTGGACAGGTCCATATACTGTAATTGTTGTAACTCCCACTGCTCTTAAAGTTGCAGGCATCACCTCCTGGATTCATCATTCCAGAGTCAAGAAGGCCCATCATGATAAGGAGCAGAACAACTGGGCAGCCCAACGCATACCTGACCACCCCCTGAGAGTGCGAATCACCCGAGATCCTCGAGCACCAACTACGCCAAATGCCAGCTGAATGGACCCCTGCTCCTGGTGATCGCCTTGGTGTTTGGAATTGGACTCGGGGCTGTGGCCCCCGAGGACTGGACTGTTGTGAATAGAACCCTAATTTCTATAGCATACTGGTGCATAGTAGGATGTTTCTGTGCTTTAGGCTGTTTTTCCTATTCACCTTCAGGGCTGATCCCAGTTCTCAGCCCTGCTCCTGTTATAAGACTGCCCTTCTCTCAGCAACGGATAGGTTGAAACAGCTCGCAGGGAAATACCAACCCTCCTCTTCCTTTACCCACCGTACCTATATGCCAGCAGAATGTTATAAGTTATCCGAAGCCTCAGTTTGTGAAGAAAGGGGACAAAAATTCTGGATGGCCCGAATAAAATCTAGGGCTAGCTGCAGAACTTACGGTACCCCAGGAGAGGTCAGTTGCTGGACTTATTATACACATGCAGGCATGTCAGATAGGGGCAGGGTACAGGATATAGCCCAGAAAGAAAACTTGGAACAAGTCAGAGCTGGCCTCACCTGACTAGCTAAGGGCCCCAAGTACAAGCGAGCAAATATGCCAGGGCTTTACCATCTCACACGGTTCATGGCCTCTGTTCAGCAACAAGTGAGGCGTATGATTAATGCCACTTATGTTTTCCTCCACGAGATCAACCCCGGGACCAGCGACTGTTGGTTATGCCTGTCCTTAAGGAGGAGAGCCTACTCGGGCACCCCAGCTCCCTTTAACTGGTACTTAAATCAAATGCAGACAGAAAGCGGTAATCAAACTGTCCCTATTGGCCCTGTAGCTCTCGACGTTCGTTTAAACGCCGTAAAAGGTAATTTAACCGTCTTAGGAGCAGCCCGCCCAGTGGAGACGCCCCTGAAAGATGGTGTGCTTCCTACCAAATCCTGTCAACTAATCAGTCTCAGTGCTCCTCCCGGGGACTGTTTTACCTATGCGGGAGCACCGCTTACAGGTACTTAGAGGGCGACTGGACATAAAGTTGCATTCCAGTGTTCTTGGCACCTGAAGTGTCGATCTACAATGACATGGAACTGGAAATGGCACTAAGCCCCCATCAGAAAAGGGCTAAGAGGGCCGTGCTTACCTCTATCATCATAGGGGCAGGAGTGGCCGCAGGGGTAGGAACAGGGGTAGCAGGTCTGGGCTCCTCTATTGGGTTCTATTATAAGCTCTCACAAGAATTAAATGAAGACCTAGAGTGAGTTGCAGATTCCTTGGTTTCCCTCCAAAACCAAATTAACTCATTAGCTGGAATAGTCTTACAAAACAGGAGAGCCCTTGAGAAAAAAGGGCCTGGGGAAAGAGTGCTGTTATTATGTTAATGAGACAGGAATAGTCACTACCAAAGTGAAAGACCTTAGGGATCAAATCCAAAAGAGGAAGGACCACTTAAACGAGTTCTGGGGCTGGAACCTCGGACAGTGGACCTCTTGGCTTCTGCCCCTGGCTGGACCCTTATTCATCTTGCTCATAGCGGCCATCTTTGGCCCATGCCTGATAAAGGCACTCATCAGGTTCATTGAAACAATGATATCACGCATAACTACCACCAAGATTCTAGCCCTAAGAGGATACAGTCCCCTGAGTACAGATGATGCCCTATGGGAATTATAAGGGCATCGAAGGGGGGAAATGATAAGGAAAAAGTCACTGCAGCCCTACCCCTCGCCCTTTTCCTGACAAGAATCTCCCGCCCTAAAACTGGAACCTGCGCCTCTGGCTCTGTAACCCAGCCCGCTTGATTTAGTAACCTGCAAATTCTGTTTCTGTAACCATGCTTGCTTAGTTGCCTAAGGTAATGGAAAATTCCACCCGCCAACTCACTAGCCAATGAACAGGAGCCTGCAGACCCCAATAAAAACTCCAGAAAACTGGGGCTGGGGGCCCAGAATTTGGAAACCGAACTTTCCTCTGGGCCCGTGCACGTAATAAAGCCTGGTTCCTCCTCTCTCTCCGAGTGCCGGTCTGGGTTTTTCATCACGACAGCCGCTACAATCTCACAGTGTCTTTCCAAGAAACTTCTTCTCAGGAGGTTTCCGGCGGGGCCTCATGGCCAAGTGGTCTGTTGACCATGTTGTCTGCCAGGCCAACCGCCTTCCCCCTTTCACTATAGTAACCTGCCTCACCTCGTATTTTGGGTTTAACAAGTCTTTCCACCCAAGTTGAGTTGTGTTGGGGAAATTTACCCTAGCAATGTGGGACTTAACTTCCAGCGATTTTTCCTAGAAATGCAGGACTTAACAACTCCCAGGGATGGGAATCCTTGAAAACGTGGGATTAGACCAAAAGTGGGGAAAGATATACAACACAATAAGGTTTTAATGGCTAAGAGATTTCAAATACAGTCTAGAGGTCATTCTGGAGGTTACACTTATGCGGTTTCAGCCAGTAGGCAAAGCCCAAAAGAATACTCTGAACTATATCTAAGAAAAGCTTTAAAATTATTTCTCCAAAGTAACATGGTTATTTAAACATATAATTCTCAATTTACATATTAAGTTTAATTTTTAGAAAGTCTCTAAATTATTCCTATGCCAGATAAGTCCTGGAACCCAGAGGTCAAACTGACAACCAGCTTCATCCCTCTACTCTATAATGTCTAAGCCCAATTTCTGTATGAAGAAGCCAGAAAGAGCCAACATCCAGATTATTCCCAAGATTGGGAAGTTTACAAAACAGAGAGGGAGGAGTTATAACTGAAGTTTAATAATTAACAAATAATTATGATTACTGTAATATTATACAGATGCTTTAAAAATTAGCCAAAAGGGTTAATATCCAAAATTACTGAAACTGGCTAGACTAACTTCACCTTTTGTATGATGTGGCCATTTCCAACTAAAAACCTGCCATTGTAATGATTACTCCAGATGGAGCTGATCTTTCTATATGGACATTTCTATTGAAAGGGTAACCACCCCACCTTCCTCTGTTTGTTTTCCATATGAAGAACCTTGTTAGTGACCTTTGTTTTCAGTATCCCTCTCTCCTTGATGCCTTGATCTCTGATAATGGTTGTAACTTTGTAATCCCCCCCCCCATTCCCCCTCCAAGTACCCACCCCCATCCTGGTTCAGCCCCTTAATGTTTTAAAATCAAAGAACCTGTGCAATCTCCACTCCAATTACTCACTAGCATCCTGATGTTATAAAATACTAGAATTTCTGCAAATCGGGGAGGCAGTTTGGGGCCATGAGACCTACTGTGCTCCTTTACTTGCATAACCAAATAAATTTTTTCTCTCTTTGAAATCCCAGTGTCTCAGGAATTGGCTTTAAAGATGCACCAGGAGAAGAGAGCCCACTTTTGCTCGGTATCAAAACTAGGACTTTGCAATTTTTAGCAGACTGAGTAGGGTGGTAGAATGAACTTAGTAGAACTTTAGTTCATTATAACAGTAAACTCTCTACCTCTGGGCAGGATTTAGTTGCCGTTTTCTGTACATGCAATGTATGACCAAGCATGTTAAAGTATGTAGTGCTATAAAGCATGCACAAAATGCAACACCCCCTGTCAATCTTGTTACCCAACCCTTTGGACTCCCACACACACAAGTCATAATGCTGCTACTTCTGCTGTTCAGGAAGGCTGATTTGAGATTGTCTCCAGACCTCTGCTGGCTTAATAAACTGTTTCCCTTGCATGATCAAACCCTGGTGTAGACTCCAATTCTTCTGTACGGAGCAAAAAGAATGGCACCCATTCAAGGAGTAAATAAGTTTATACATGAAAAGTGTTTTAAAGAGTGTCAGATAAAGATCAACTCCTATATAAGTGCTTCCCATTAATCTTATTTATTTGTATATATGTGTAACCCAAGATAGGGAGAGTAGCATACTTCCCACTTTGATATGGATCCCTATAAAGGTTTGCCTTACTAGGTGCTATTAGGCTACCCAGTTTCTCTTTTGGTATTCTGAGGCTCTCAAGGGCATTCACATCTGTCAGCAGAGGCAAAACTGAGGCAGGTTAATATAGGGAAAGAGGGAAGACAGCTGGGACCTGGCAGAGAATATGGCTGTGAGACCCTGCCCAAAAAACCCTTGAGGGAAGGCCACTGCTAAGATCAAAGCCAGAAAGACACTGCTTAACCCTGGGGACTTCTGGGCTCAAAAGGAAGCCCTGGATAACTCCAAACAGGCCTCCTCATTGGTCCCAGATAACTCCAAACAGAAAGGCTTCCCTATTGGTCCCTGAGAGCTAATAGTTGAAGATCAACAGGTAACCAATCAGAACAGCAAACAGCTGGGGCCCCTCTCAGACTTTAGGAGGGGGAAGAAGGAAGACGGCTTTAATAAAGGCTGCACCACCCTCCAGGCACACCTCTGCCTGGAGGTCACCCGCATCCTTGTCCTGGGTGTGTACTTTGCTCTTTTCTCTCGTTCCTCAGTAAACTCTTTTTACTGGCCTAATTAAACTGGCATGTTCTTAAATTCTTTTATGCCAAATAGTCAAGAACCTAGAGGATCCAGCATCTTCCAACAGCAAAACCAGGCATAAAGCACTGAGTTTCTAGGCATCAAAATCAGCCAAAAGACACCTGTAAAAATTACCACATCTTGAAATAAGACCAGAGCTGGGGCAGACTTTCTGTGGGAGTCTATAGGTATTGTTTGTTAACACATGTAAGTCAGTGCTTAGGGTTAGAGGTTCCACTATATCAGATAGGGATGAATACCTTGGAAACACGGATTATAACTATTAACACCACTACAATTTAAACTCAGGCTGTCATATCCTAGGGAAACCTATTCCAAATCTTTTTTCCGAAATATACTTGATTATAAAAAATTCTCCCATTTCTTAAAGCATAGACATGGCTTCTGATCACCACAGTATATTTTGACCTAGACATTTAACTGCAAAGTTTTATAAATGGGTCCATTAAGTACCAAAATATGATAGTACAGTAAAGAACACAAAGGCGGCAAAACTGGGGTCTTGTCACTTTAAAGCAGAGCATGCTGATGTAAATCTAGCATAATTGTGACTGCTCCCATGAAAAAATTATATAGAGAAGGCCCTGAGGACGCCTCAGAGCTAAAAACAAAAACAAAAACACAACAAACAGAAACCTGTGCTCTATTTCCTCATTGAACTCCCTCTTGAGTTTCCTCTTGATATCTTTTGAAATTTTAAATCCTCACTAAGGCAGCTGACCAAGCTGGCAAATCAAATGCGTAGTTCATTATGTTTAACCCAATACAAAATAAAGCTTACCTGACCTAAACATAACCCTGTAAGACAGACAAACCTTATTCCAATCAATAAGAATTCAAGCTAACTTTCTTTGTATAGCTATAAAAATTGTTTGCTATCCATAGAAGCCCAAAACTACTTTGTTCTTGTAAGTGATCTGGCTTCTCTGCTGCAGCAAACCTTTGGTGTTCCAAATGAAATGCTGTAACCTGCAAATTCGAGTCCGATTCGCTTTTCACTCAGTAAACATAACTTCTCCAAAAGCCATTTCTACTATGTATTTGTAATCTTCCAGGGTCAATGAGCAAATCTCTTGTTTCAAGCCGTAGGGATATTCAACTGCACAAAGATATTACTGCCTCCTGTCTTCGCCCAAAAGAGCGAAAACAGTTTGCAAAAGTCACCAATTGACAAGTACAAAACCCCGTAGTCTCAGAGCAAACCTCATTTCTCTGCTCGAACCCTGAAGCTCACTTTTAATTATGGACCTTGAGGAAATATGACTGGCAAAGCTGAATTAGCAATCTTTTCCTTAGCCATGCTGTGTAATTCCCAGTCACTTCTTTATTGGCTCCAAATACAATTGGAAATCTTGTGGAAATGTCCCTTGTTGTTTAAGTACAGTATGGCTAGCTTTCCCCCTCTGTCATGCATCAAGACTTGTTTCCATAGCAGCCACTTTGGAGAATGAAAAGAGTTTACATGCTACTCCTTTTGTAGCTGAAAATAAAGAATAGAGCACTAATGTTCATTAGCAGAAGAACAAGGATTGCTTGGGTACTTTTTCTGTAAAGATAGATACGATGTTCTCTTTATATAACAAGGTGTTAAGCCATTTATTACTAGAGGTGTGCTCAAGCTAATTTCTTTATTTCTCTGCCAGTGTTACCACCCTAGGGCAGTGGCTTTCTATTAGTCCACAAAGGTGCAGAGAATCCTACTCCAAATCTTGTATTTATATTTATCTCTTATGCTGGCATCCTTTATAGCCTCCAAAACTACTTCTGACCTAAATTAAACTTGAAGGCTGGAAGAAAAATGCCTGTCACATTTGTGTTCATTTGTCTATTGGGACACCAGTTCTGTGGCATAAAATCCAGGCATGTGAATAGGAGGATGACTGCATTTCAGTAACCAGCTATGTGTTTCAGCTCAAGTTTGCAGACATTAGTCCACTGACTCTATAATACAGCCCATTAATAGGTAATTCAAGCTTATAACAAAACAAAGTAAAACCAAAACTAAATTCTCACAATTTTCACAACTCTCCTTTAATTCAATTCTCAACTCATGGAACTCTTTCTTTCTACCAAATTACCTAATGAAAGTTGAATATTTTCATTTATTCCTTTGGCCTCTATACTTTCTCTTGAATTTGAATCTTTGGAGTTAATTTCTCCTCCCAAACCTATACTTATAATCCTAAATCCCTAATAATTCTCATAGTCATATCAGAATTATCATTTTTGGGCCTTTGAATTTGTTCCTACTATTTTTGTCAGTACTCTACATCTAAACAATGGCTTCATCACATGTTCCCAAACTAGAAAAATATAAACTTCATTAGCCCTTGTCCCACAAATCTAACTGCCACCAGGCTATATGGGTTTCACCTTACCTTATTGATCACTCCTAAATCTTTCTCTCTATCCTCTCTGTCTCATCATTTTCACTTATATTACAGAAAGGAAAAAAAAAAAAAAAAAACCCTCTTCACTACTCTCCCTGCCTCTAATAGTAGTATTGTCTTCAAATTCATTCTGCATTCTGACATCTGAATGACCTTTATAAAATGCAAATCTGATAATGCCACTTCCTAGTTTAAACACTTTAGTGACACCAAAAAAAAAAAAAAAGCAGGGTGTGAGGAGAAGGTATCAATTTAAGTTATAAGAACATACAACTACAACGTCAAACCAAACATGGTTAAGCACAGTCTTGGAAAATAAAATGATAAGTTCATCTTATACAGAAACATTAAGGCAAAAAAAAAAAAAAATTCTAGAAAAGTATTAAATAATGAATTAGATTCCCATAAGAACACAAATAGGATTCAGTACAATCAATTAATTTAATTCTTTACATTAAGGGACTAGAGAAAAAATTATTATCCCAATAGATTATAAAAGGCATTCCTTGCAGTTTAATAAATATTTATATGAAAATATTTTTAAAAAGGAATAGAATTGAACTTCCATAATAGGAAGAAACAGGATTTTGTTTCTGTTTTATCAAAAGCTATAATGAAGATTATAATTAATGTTGGAACTTGAGATGCATTCTCTTAAGAACATGTCAAATGTACCCATAATCGAATTTCTTCTGATGTGTAACATCATATTAGAATACTTTATCAACAATAATTTAATACCAAGAAGAGGTCTGGTGTGTTTGGAAGGGAAAGAAAAAATTGTTATTTGAAGTAGACATGATCATTTATATTAAATATAGGAAAATAAATATATTATTAGTACTAATAAAAGAGTTAAACAAATTTGTAGAATATATAATTGATATTTATTCAATATATTCAATTTATATGAATATATAATTGAACAATAGCATCTATCTGTTCCAGAAATAACCATCTTGAAGAAAAAAATTGGGGGAGGGGATTTTATGTTTTATTTTAGCTCTAGCTCAAATTATGAAATATGACCTAGTTACTTTTTATATATTGTGTGAGTGTAGTATGAAATTAGTGTAAATATTCACTTATTTCCATAAGTATACCCAGCTAACCCACCAGCATTTGTTAAAAAACTTTATATTACCAGTCAATTGCATTGGCACTTATTTCTGGATTCTCTATTCTATTATATTGATCTATATATCTATCTTTGTACCAATACCAAATGTTTTAATTCCTCTATCATATAGCAATCTTGAAATCAAGTAGGATAATTCCTCCAATTCTTTCTTCATTTTAAAGACTGCTTTGGTTTTTCTCCAGATCTTTTGTATATTTTCATATACATTTTAGAATAAGCTCAGTAATTTCTACAAAGAAGCCTGCTGTGATTTTGATTACAATTTAAAACCATAGATCAATTAATAGAGAATTAACATCTTAAGTAATATTGAATATTCCAAATTATGAACATAGTGTATCTCTCCACTTATGTCTGTCTTTCTACAAAATTTCTGCATCAATGTTTGTGTAGAGGTCATTGATATCTTTTCTTAAATTTATTTCTAAGCATTATATAAGTGAAATTGTTTCATTTGATTTCCCAGATGTTTGATTATTGTGAATAAGAATGTAATTGTTTTTCATATATTACCCTTGTATTCACTGACCTTGTGAAATTCACATATTAGTTCTTATAGTTGTTTCATAGAGTTCCTGGGAACTTCTAGGTAAGCAATGATATCATCTGCAAATAAGGCCAATTACTCTTTTTTCTTTTTGATCTTGATGCTTTTGTTTTTCTTCCTTGCCTTATGGCAATAACTAAGAACCCTAGAACCACATGAATAGAAGCATTGAAAATGGATATCTTTGCCTTTTTCCAGATACCTGGTAGAAAAAATTTCGTACTTTTACTGTAGAATGATGTTGACAGTAGGTTTTTTGTATATGCTCTTTATCTGTTCGAGGAATTCCCTACTCTTTCTAGTTTGCGTAGAGTTTTTGTTATGCTGAATATATCAAATACTTTTTTGGAATCTATTGCAGTAATCATCTGGTTTTTCCCTTCTAATTTGCTAATATTAAAAATTTATCATTTGGTTCTCCAATGGAATAAACCTTGCATTCTTTGAACAAAACCTGCTTGCTCATGATATTATTCTTTTTACTTAGAGATTTGATTTGAAAATATTTTGTTAAGAATTTTTTCATCTATATTCATGAGTGCTACTGGTTTGTGTTTTGCATTTTTGTATTATATTAGTAATGCTTTTGTATTAGGGTTATGTTGGCCTCAAAAAATACCATGCCAAGAAATTTGATGACTTAGATGAAATGGAAAGTAACGTTTCCTCTATTTTCTGGAATAGTTTATGAAAGATTGACATTATTTCTTTCTTGAAGAAAACCAGTAAACTTGTCTGGGCAAGAAGTTTTGCATTTGTGAAAGTTTTTGCAGTAACTTTAACTTGTTTATAGGTATAATGCTTTTCAGATTTTCTGGATCTTCTTGTGTATATTCTGTTATATTTTCTAAGAGATGTATACATTTTATTGCAGTTATTGAATTTGTTGACAGAAAATTGCTTATTTTCCTACCATGATTTTAATGTCTACAGGATCTGTAGTGAAAATCCTTTTTTAAAAAAAATTCCTGATAGTGATAATTTGTGGTTTCTCTCTCTCTTTTCTTCATCAGTCTAACTAGAGGTTTGGCAATTTAATCTTTTTAAAGAATAGGACTTCTTTTTTAAAGTTTATCTATCATGTGTTTCTATCCTTTTTCATTTGTTTCTATTCCTTTTTGTTGCCTAATTTTAGTTATTTGGCTTATTTTTGCCTTCATTTTTTTTCTTCTTATAATTTAAAAATCTTTCATTAAGGACATGCATATTTATAATTGTTATATCTTCCTAATGAATTATCCAATTTTTAAAGACAAAATGTGTTTATTCTACTTTAATGTATTTTATCATTAAGTCTACTTAATCATTTATTAAAATAGCCACTCCAGCCTCTTTTGCTTATGGTTTGTATGGTTTATTAATTTCCATATCCACTTAACTTTTGACCTACCTGGGTCTCTATTTTTAAAGTGTGTCTCTTAGAGGCAGTAATCAGTGAAATCTTCCTGTTGTTTTAATTTTTAAATACATTATGCCAATCTATGTTTTTTATTTGGTGTGTTTAGACCATTTTCACTTGAAGTTGATTATTTACAACTTGATGTTGTTGGATTTGAGTCTACTATTTTATTCTTTGTATTCTTTTTGCCCTAATTGTTTTGTTGTTAATGTTTTCAATGATATTGTTGTTCCACTGTTCCCCCCCCCTTTTTTTTTGCCTTTTTTTGGCTTATTTGAAAATTTTTTGCATCACTTTCTAATTTACATATTTAATTTTGGGCTTTCTTTGTACTATAGCTCTGGAAATTTAAATATGTTATCTAACCTTGTACAGACTATTTAGAGCTAATATTGTATCACTTCACATAAAATGTAGAAACCTTGGAAATAGTTCCTTTCCCCCTTAAAGACCATTATGTTACAGTTGTTGTATGTATTAAATGTGCAGATATTAAAAATCTACCAGCCATTAATATTTTTTTTTCTTTTCAACAGATTTATTAATTTTAAGAACATAAGAGGAAAAATTTAGTCTTTCCTAAAGATCGAGATTGCCTTTTGGTATTATTTCCTCTCAGCCTGAAGAATCCTTTTAGCATTATTAATTTTTTTCTTAAACAGCAGGTCTGCTGGCAAGTATTATTCTTAGTTTTCCTTCAGATGAAAATGTCTTTATTTTGCATTCATTTCTGAAGGATATTGTCATTTGATAGGGAACTTTGAGATTTTAGTGTTTTCCTTTGAAAATAAATGGCCTTTATTGGCCAGGTTTTCTTATGATAAAACTCCAGTCATTTGAATCACTGTTCCTTTATATGCAATATGGTATTTTCCTCTAGCTGCTTTTTATATTTTATCTTTGTTTTTCTCACTTCCATTCTTTTGCCCCATAATACCTATATCCCTTCTCAGCCTGAAGCAAAGTAGACATTATTCAAAATCTCTCAAGATTGAGGAATGAACAAAAATAAGGGACGAGTGTAACCACTGACTAAAGCATCAGGTTATTTGATATTCTTAACAAATTTGCCTGCAGTTCTAAAAACATAAAATAATAGAAATCTAGAAATCATGCAGACTATGATCTGCGACAGTAGCAGTAATTTAAATAACAAAAATATAATTGAGAAATGCCCCCCAATATTTGAAAATTAAACAAAGCCTTCTAAATTATCCATGGGTA
Organism: Tolypeutes matacus; assembly: GCA_026826555.1. Classification (NCBI taxonomy): domain Eukaryota; kingdom Metazoa; phylum Chordata; class Mammalia; order Cingulata; family Chlamyphoridae; genus Tolypeutes; species Tolypeutes matacus. The sequence continues at coordinate 7,905,842 of JAKSZT010026914.1, read as the reverse complement.
AAAGATGAACTTTCAAGATAAATTCAAAAAATTGTTTTGAAATGTATGAAAATGAAAAAAAAAACAGCATATCAAAATGTGTGGGATTCGGTTAAAGCAGTGCTTAGAGGGAACTTTTTAGCAAATGCTTATATTAGAAAATATACAATGTTTCAAACCAATAATTTCAGCTCCTACTCTAAGAAACTAGAGAAAGAATAAAAGATTAAATCCAATACAATTAGAAATAAGAAATTAAAAATTCAAGAGATGAAATTAAAATCAGAAAATCATGGACAACTAACAAAACAATTATGAGTATTTCAACTACAAGCAAAAAACAATTCTATTCATCTGACCCATATCTATGTCCCTTCCCAGACAGAAGCACTCAAAGCAGACATTATCCAAAATCCCTCAGGATTGAGGAATGAACAAAAATAGGGGGAGTGTAACCTCTGACTAAAGTGGATTTATTGTTATTGTAGTTATTATCTTGTGTTAACTGAATAATTTGCAACATTGCTATAAAAATAATAAAATATTAAAAAATAGTATCAGGTAATAGATTGATAAAGCTCTACTCCTGCTTTATTAAAAACAAAACTGAAAATCAATAGAGAAAATCAGTGAAAGCAAAGGGTGGTTCTTTGAAAAAAAAATCTGTAAAACTTATGAAACTCTAGCCAAACTGACCAAACCAATACCAAAGAGAGAGAGAGAGAAGACACAAATTACCAATATCAGAAATAAAAGAGTATCTATAGCTCATAGAGACAAGAGTAATCAGGTATATCACTTCCCTATTGCTGTGCAGCAAATTACCACAAATTTAGTGATTTAAAATAATACAGATTCATTATCTTACAGTTATGGGGGTAAGAAGTTCTAAAATCAAGTTGTCAGCAGGCATCATTTCTTCTAGATACCCCAGGGGATAATCCATTTCCTTGCCTTTTTCAGCTTTTAGAGACTGCCTGCATATTTGGTTCTCTTTGGATCATCAAATCTCCTTCTCTACCTCTGCTTCTGCCATCATGTTTCCTTCTCTGATTCTGACTCTCCTGTATTCCTCTTTCACTGTGAGGTCCCTGGTGGTTAAACTGGTACCACCCAGATAATCCAGGGTAGGCCCCCCATTGTAAGACTCTTAACTTAATCATATTTGCAAAGTCTGCTTTTGTCATGTAAATTAACATATTCATAGGTTCTGAGGATTAGGACATGGGCATCATTGGGAGATGTTTTCATTTCCTAGGCTGCTCAAGCAAAAACCATGAAATGTGTCGGGTTAAGCAAGGAGAATTTATTTGCTCGTGGTTTTGAGGTTAGAGATAAGTCCAAATGAAGGCATCATCAAGGCAATGCTTTCTCCACAAAGACTGTGGTGTTCTGGGATTGGCTGTTGACAATCCCTGGTCCTTACTGTCACACATCAAAGCACATGGCAATTTCTCCTGGTCTCTCCCTTCTCTTCTGGGTTCCACTGATGTTCAGCTTTTGGCTGCTCTCTCTGGCTTTCTCTCACTCTGTATGAATTTCATTCCACTTACAAAGGATTCCAGTAATAGGATTAAAACCCATCCAGATGGGCTGTGCCACACCTAACTGAAGTAACCTCATCAAATTCTCCTACTTACCATGGGTTCACACCCACAGGAATGGAACAGATTAAAAATATGTTTTTCTAGGGTCATACAGTTTCAAACCATCACAGGGAGCCATTATTCTCTCTACCACATAAGATACTACTACAAATAATTCTATGCCTATAAATAGGCGAAATGGCCTAATCCCACAAAAGACACAAGTTTTCAAAGCTCACTTGGAGGATATAGATTAGCCGAATAATCATATATCTACTAAAGAAATTATATTTTTAGCAAAAATATTTCCAAAAAGGGAATTTCATGCCCAGATGGTTTCACTTGAGAATTCCCCCTAAATATTGAAGGAAGAAATAATACTATCTACAACAATCACTTTCAGAAAAGTAAAATAGGAAGGGATACTTCTCAACTAATTGTATGAGGCTAGCATTACTTTAATATTAAAAAAAAAGATGCATAAATCTAAAGAATGGAAAACTATAGAGCATTAATACTCATGAACATAAGCTAAAATATCCTTAGGAAAATATTAATATATCTGGTCCAGCAATATATAAAAATAATCATGAATAACAGCTCATCCCATGAATGTAATTCAATTCACTAACAAAAGAAAATAATGTGGTCATCTCAATGATGCAGAAGTAATTGACAAAATTCAGCATTCATTCATGATAAAAATTTTCAGCAAACTCTTAGAGGAGGGAACTATTTTCTCTGGTAAAAGGCACCTACAGAAGGACCTTCAGCTATTATACTTAACAGAGAAAGACTGAATGCTTTCCCCTTAAGATAGGGAACAAAGCTCATGTTCAGCATTGTATTATGTCGTAACCAGTGCAATGAGGAAATTTAAAGAAATAAGATGCATATATATTAGAAAGGAAGAAATAAAAGTATTTCAATTCACAGACATGATTGTCCATATAGAAATCCCAAAGAATCTACAAAAAAGTACCCAGAACTTGTAGGTATGTGAGTTTTACAACGTTACAAGATACAAGGTCAACATACAAAATTCAATTAGATTTCTATATACTAGCAATGAAGCACTGGAATCTAAATTACAAAAATACCATTTACAAAAGCATCAAAAAATATAAATCCAACAGATATAAAACTTACTAATTTGTCCATGATCTTTATGCTGGAAACTACAAAAAACACTGATGAAGAAAATAAATAAGACCTAATAAATGGAGAGAGATACCACATTAATGGATTTTAAGATTCAATATTGTTAAAATGACACCTCTCCCCAATTTAATCTATAGATTAAATGTGATCCAGCCAAAATCCCAATCAAAATCTGGCTGAGTTACTGATTTTAAATCTGATTCTAAATTTATATAAAAGAGCAAAACAATTTTTAAAAAGAGCGTCCTTGAAGGAATCACACAACGTTTTTTAAAGATTTACTGTAAAGCTACACTAATCAAGAAAGTGTTGAAGCATGAATGAAAGGATTTTCCTCTACAGAGTATATACTTTTGTTTCTGCCATGGACTTGAAAATAATAACAACTAGAAAATTCTTCAAAATAATTTTTCATTTTGGGGATTTCAGATCACAAAAATAGGTAGAAATTAAACCCAAATCTAAAATGCAAATGTATGGTCAAGGGAAGTTTGTTTTCCTACTTCTCTCAATGTCAATATGCACGTATATCCATTGTCTAGATTCAATCACTTAGGTGTTTGGGCTTCTGGAGTCTTTGCTCCATTTAGGTACCCCAGGGCAAACTGTGATTCTGCTTGTAGCCTGGCTTTGTTCTTTGACACCTTGGTTTCCTTGACAAAATCCAGTCTTCTAGGCATTCAGTGATCAGTAGATGAGATCAGGTCAAATGCTGTTTGTGAAACCACTTAATCCTTATGGATTCATGATTTTTTTGTTACTGGCTTCTGAAAATTTCCATTAATTTTCTATCACCTCAATTTGAAAAAAAAAATATATATATATATATATAAATATATAAATATAAATAAATAAATGAATAAATGAATAAATATATATATATATTCCAGCTATTTTAAGAGGGCTATCCATGCTATAGAGATTTTACTATATTTCAGGACTACTATATTGCTGGAAATGGAAGTTCAAATCCTTAGGGAAGCTAAAATTTCCTCTAATGTATATGATATAACTATCGCCTTTAAATATATAACTAGATGGATAGATATAGGATAGATATTTTCTCTTCAATACCCTTTTGTCTTATACTCTAAAATTCAAGCCATATTTATTGTTGATTTAGAAACATTAAATTTATATTCTTATAAAGTAACTTTCTCAATATTTTTGACCACTAAATATTAAAGAACGATACAATAATCTTACTATTGTTGGTTTAATCATAATTGCTTTTTTATTTTTTCAAATATACTTCAAGAAATTTAAGCAGTTTGAAGATGAAATTCTCTGTTCCTGAAATGTTTATTTTAAAAATACTTTATACATGATAGAAAGTACCACTTATAACTATTATTTTGGAAAATTATCTCATGCAATGCTAATGAACAGTAAAGAACAGTACTTTTCATTCAAATTATGGGAAAAAAATAAATGTGTCATTTTATCAACTATAAATGTGTGAAATTCCTAATGCTTTGTTTTATTTTTTGGAGATATGCATTTCTCTTTTAGAAAAAAAAATATAATTTTGGCATGAGAAAAATTTTGCTCATTAATATGCTTTCTTATCAGATAAAAGTGGGTGTATGCCTATGCCTGGTAATATAGCTTGAAAGGAGCTATGGAGTAACAAGGGAACTGGCCTTAAAATTTTATTCCCATATCCATTTGTTTACTCCCTTATCCTGTTACCTTGTAATGTACATTTATCTGAGACAGTGATGGACTCAGCCTGTTTAAAAGTTAGCTTATAATCCAATCAACATAATTTAGATAAATTATTTTTCAATACGAAATGGTGTCCTAAATTATAAAAATGATATCATTCACAAATTGTTTGACCTAGATGTTTTAAATCCCAGATTATTTTCAAGTATAAGAAATACATATTTTTTTTAAGCTAGATTTTCCTTATAGTGTGCTAAGCTCTACACCTTTGCTCTCGTACACTTTAAGGTCCTGTAAATTGGCTCCAGCTTAGTAAGACATTCAAGTGAGTCTCTCTGTCTTCTAAAGTCTGCTCTTGGTTTAGTACTTTAAAGAAATGACAGTACCTCATCCTTACCTACTTCATCTAGTAATTTAGTTCTTCTTTAGTTATTTCATCATTCAACATGTATAATTTTCTTCACATATTCCTGACCATTTTGTCTCTTTCTCCTTCACTGGATCATCATTTCCACCTTCTCCATTTATAGAGGCATTCTCTGAAATTCCCCCCTCTTTTTCCCTCTGGTCCTCATGCCTTTGATTGCTTCTAATATCACATTTTGGAGGATGTTCCCTCTATCTATATATCTAACTATATCAATAAAACTCAATTGATCAGATTAGTGACTTCTTAAACCTAGAGGATTCAAAACAAACTATCCATCCTCCTTTCAAAATGTGTCCTACTTACCGATATCTTTATTTGTGTTCATGACATCATGTTTCTCCAAAGGCCTGAAATTTCAAATTTGCCTTTAGGATATTGTTTTCCTAATCTTATTTACCTTCTTCATTGAATCAATTATAAAGGCAGTGTTGACTTTTTTTTCCCAAGCCACATGCTTCTGTATCAAGTTCTTCTTTCCTTTAAGTACCACACTATGCAATCCTTCCTCTAACCATCACTGGTATTATTTTACAAAAATAGTGTTTATATCATTATCACTTCTCTGCTCAAACATTTTATATAACTTTCCATCTCTATAATACCCAAGCACCATAGTATGCCAATCAAGGTCTTTTACTTATTAAGATTACCTTTAACTCTTGCCTTTAAAACACACAAACTTTGAACCAAAGTCTATAGCTACTATGTTCCCAGATGTACGTCCACGCTGTACCTCGATGCCTTTATTTGGTTACTTCCTCTGCCTGGAATATAGATGAACAATTGTTTCCTTATTTCCACCTATTGAAAACTTTCATATCATTTAAGGATTAGAAAAACATAAGTCACCAACTCCATGAGCCTATTTCTTATATTTTAATCAGAAGCAATATCCCCTCTAATTGAACTTAACAAAATAACAAAATAGTATTTTATACCTGTCTCATTTCCCCTATTAAATGCTATGTTTCATGTGATGAGGACTAAGTATACCTACAGCATCTGGAATAGCTTTAATTCAGAAGAGGGTTAAAAAAAATGAGTTAAAATTAGTGTTTTTTATGAAGGAAACTTTGCTCATGGAAGGTTATTTGTGTATGTTTTTTCTAAATGGTGTGTTGTCTCTTTTCTAGAGTTGTTGATTGTTTCAGATGGTTTTCAGTAAAAGGTGAAACATTATAGCCTAAGTGACTCCCCTTATGAAGGAAATCTTGGGCTCCGTAATTTCAATGTTGTTTATTGTTATGCCTGACAAGGCCTAATACTAAATCCTAGTACTTAGCAACACAGTACAGTGGCTTAAACATTAGCTTCATTTTCTGGAGCCCTGTGTTCTCATTTCTTCTTGCCTACTAGCATGTTACATGACCTGGAGCAGTCATCCTGCTATATATGTAGTTTCCCTACTTTAAAATAAAGAATTGGGCTACATTTTCTCTCTATTGCCTCCAAACTCAAAAACTCTACAATTAGGGAGTGGATGCTGCTCAAGCATTTGAGTGCCCACCTCCCACATGGGAGCTCCTGGGTTTGGTTCCTGGTGCTTCCTAAAGAAAACAAACAACGAGCAAAATAACGAGCAAAAAGACAAGGGAGCCAACTCAGGGGAGCAGAAGTGGCTCAGTGATTGAGCACTAGCCTCCCCATACGAGGTCCGGGGTTCAAAACCCCAGTACCTCAAAAAACAAAAAACAAACAAAAAACAAACAGACCAACTACAATTACATTACATTTTTAATTGTTAAAAGCTAAACTTCACTTTCCAACTTAAATCTCTCAGGAGTTTATCTAAAACAATGACCTAGAATACAAAAATGGAGTTAAGTTCAGAGTCTTCTAAATCAGACCAAAAGGTAGAGTGGTTTATAAGAGTCACAGTGAAAGCTGCAACCATTTTCCAGCTGCATGGAAACCATGAAATAACCTGATCTTGTTCATCCATGGCCAGTGCTAACTCAGGTCTTAATACAATTAGAAAGTAGCACAGCACATGTTATGCCTCGATTTCAATCTACTGTAGCCATTAAATGCCTTGGAAAGTGATGATCAGGAGCCATTTCAAGAGGCCAATGTAATTTATTCCTGGAAGAGCATACAAAACAAAACTTAGTCTGTTCCTCTCAATCCCTGTTGAAACTGAGTCTTAAATTTATGTACAATTAGAACAAACTCTGATTTTTCTTATAACAATAACCTATTTAGGGATTTAGCTAGTGCTAACTATTTTGACCTAGAGGACCTTTACAGAGAAAGCTATTTGTGTATATCCACTGCAAGCTCTCTCTAAACCTCCATATAAAACGTTGTGCACACTCTCCTGTAAGATGCCAGGTTTTGTAGAGTGTGAAACATATCTTGACAGTTTAATTTGAAATAGCTATTGAGCATGAAAGAAAAAAAATACCTGTTGCAAGGCGAAATAAACAAAAAATCCCTGAAGAATTTTCCAAGTAGAAACAATCAGAGAGAATCTATTCAGTGATAATTAATTAATACATCAAATGGTGGAACTGTTATCAGAATATAGGCATCAAGAATTGCTGCTGAGGGGAGTGGGTGTAGCACTGTTGGGTGAGTGCCTCCTTCCCATGGATGAGGTTCTGGGTTCAATTTCAAGTGCCTCCTAAATAAAGAAAAAAAGAAAAAAAAAATGCTCCTGAGATATTTTGTCCTTTATTAAGTCTTGGGAAAGTACGTTAAATTCCTAATCTCAGATACTTCATTTACTTGATTAATAGGAATGTTATAAGAAACCAATGAGAAATTAAATGTAAAACTTATAAGCTTAGATAGAAGATAGTCAGTAAATATTAGCTGTTCCTTGAAAGACATATAGAAATCAGAAAATATCAAATAAGAATTTGAACATACATATATTTAAATCGGGAGATCAAATATACTTCATGGCAAATATACATTATTTTACTTTATGGTGAAATGTGGTAGAGTTCATTTCAGAATTAGATTTGTATTATGCCATACTAACAATGACAGATCAGTTTCAACTTTTGACCACTGGTCACTTACATATTTCTTTATATGATGCCTATGATAGCTTTACTTGGAAATTTTAAATATCTAAAATCTTACCAGTTTACACATACTTTGAAATATTTCAAAATATTCCCATATAGTCCCATATAACTTATAAATCCCCACAGGTGGTCAAGCTAGATTTATTCACTATGAGATCACTAATTTCATCTTTAAAGTTTCATTTCAGGGTTCCTTATATTTCCAGGATATAAAGAGTTCCTTTGCATTAATGTAAGTGAATAAGACATACCTTAAAATTGGTGTTTTAGTAAACCACCATCAAATAAAAGGAAAAACTTAAAAAAAATTTAAATGATGGAGTAATATATCTCTCATAAATGTTTTCACTTTTATAGTCAAATTTTCATTTTACATTTAAAAAATTAAACAGATAATTGCAAATTCCTACCACCCTATCTCTGTTTGATGTACATACACTGCCTTATTTTCTGATCAAATTGTGTATAAAATCTCAACTAAAGTAAGCAGAAGTGAATGGTGAAACATGAAGATCCTTTGGAAATATAAACAAAGAAAGGAAAAAGCAAATTGTGACTATTAAGACTAATGTTATTAGGGATCCAAATATATATTTCTTATTTAACTACTTTTAACAAGCTTTATTCTAGTATACCAGCTGCTTAAATGCAGTGAGAAGCTTGAAAAATAAAGATACAGAAAGACACAGAATATGTTGTATTGTAGGGTATAATTTGTGTCAAGAAAGTTGAAAAGAAACTATAAATAAATATGTGTGTATACTGCACACCCCCATAGAACATATATAAATACCACACACATGTATAACTAACATAAATAATATTTCTAGAAAGATATTTATCTTATTATCTGGAGAGATAATTGAGTGTCCAGAGGGCAAAGTTGGGAGAAAGACTTTCACTGTTTATCTTTTGATAATTTATATAACGTTGAACTATATGAGCTTGTTAATGATTCAAAAACAAAACCAAAATTAACAAAAAAAACCAAACTGCTTGATCTAATTTGACTTAATCAAAAGTTGTATTAGTTCATGTGACTAGGTAAAAACTTTTAATTAAAATGAAACATATTATTCAATTGTATCATATTTACAAGTTAAAACTGACTTTTGTTAAAACAAGTAGTTACAATTACAAAAGGGTAAATACATGAAATGTTAATTTCCAAGAGTAAAAGAAAACTATATAGATATCCACAAAAAATTGTCCTTAGATTATCAGAATAAAGTTTTTGCAAAGACATGGTTGATGAAACACAAAATACTAGTTTTCAGATATAGCTATTTCCAAATATAATGTCTTCTTTTTCCCCAGCTAAAAGTAAAAACCACTCACTTCCTTTCATAATATGTCAGAGATGAAATTTTCAAGAAAATGAATCAACCATTTCTTTTTCAAATATATCTTCAGACTTATTCTCTCCACCTCCTTTTCTAGCACTCCATTGTACTTTTCACCAATCCTTCTATTTTTCTTTTGCTCTTTTCTATATTTCTTTTCCTTATTTCTCTTTAGGCCTGGATATTTTATACTGCTTTATCCTTCAGTTCTCCAATTTTTATTTCAACTCTGTCAAACTTACTGCTCAACTAAGTCATGGTGTTTTTAATTTTAATTAATGTCCTTTTTTTTTTTTTTAGATTTTCAAATTACTTCTTTTTTACAATTCCCAGTTATAAAAATCTTCATCGTGTCTTTTAATTTCTTCAACATATTAATCATAGTGATTTTACAGCTTGTCTGAAAACTATTTGAATCTCTTGAGGATATGTTTCTATTGTATGTTTCCTTGTTTCTTTTAAATCTCTACCTTGTTCTACCATCATTACTTTTCATCTTGTATGACTACTTATTTTACATTAGATCTCAAACATTGTATATAAAAAAATTTGAAGGATAATTTGAGTCTCTGGGTTATGTTATTTTCCCCAGAGAAGGTGTGGCTATGCTCCTGCGATTCAGCTAGCAGAGTAGTTGCATCAACCCAACATCATTATAATGCTGTACCATTAGAAGTTTAGAGGAAGCTGGGCCACAGTCTTAGGGAGTGCTGGTCTATTTTTAGTTTACTCTTACTTCTAGGGTCACCCCTTTGTGAGTCCAATAAAAAGTCTGTGATGTTGAATAGAACTCTGCCCCCTTGGCTTGCCCTGAACTTCTGTTTTGGTCCTCCCTGTCCCACAAATCTGGCACACACACAAAAAAACCCCACCTCTCTTCAACATCTCAGTCTCTTAGCCACCCGTTGAGAAATGGAAGAAGCCTCTTTGTAAAAGTAGTTCTGAATATCAGGTTCAAATTTTAGGTGTTCCCTCCTTTCCTGATTTTATATGGTACCTGCAATTTCTCACTGCCTTGGAAAGATAAATTGTCAGTACTGCTTGATAGAACTTCTCTGCTAATTATTTTTTGGTGTTTTGCTTTACATGAAATAATTAAGAGATGCCCAGCATGGAGCTTGTCAATCAACATTATAACCCTCTCTTTCTCCCCCATTAATTTGCAAATATAATTATCAAAAAAAGAATTTTCAGCTATAAATATAAATGCTATTATAAAATCTAAAGATACATTATTGAAGAAAACGTATATTTTTAAAATTATGGGTAATTAAAATACTTTATAACCCAAATGAAAAAGGTTTTTTGAAAAGTCTATCTTTAGAGATAAATGCAACTTCTCAAAATAAAATTTACATGTCATTTCAGTTTTTGATAGGCATGAGAGGAAATAGGTTGACCAAATTTGAACACATATATGCATATTTTAAGCCCCATAATAAAATTTTAATGGTACAATTAGGATAAATATTGGAAGCAGTAAAATGGAGATGACTAAAGAGAAAACTGAATCAAAATATGCTGATGATATAAAAATACTATGATAATATCTATTAAATATAAAAGAATAAGCATGGAGTTTCCAAATGTGAATAATAGAAGATATTGTGAAAGGGAGAATAAGAATTATGTAATTTGTATGAAAATTTATTATGGAATACACTTTCACTTGGTACAATGTGTTCTGAATTTAGACATTAAACTCTCATGAACTCGAAATCAAAATAATTAATTCAAGTTCAACATCAATATGCATCCTTTTTTCATTATATGTTAAAAATATGATTCTGTAACCTTATAAATAGATAGAAAGAGTTACAATACCAAGTACAAGTCAGATTAAATTCAGTTTGACCTTAACAATCAAGGTCAAAATGCAATGCAACAATGCTTTTAGGTCTCACAGGCAAAGGAAAATTGTGAACCAAGCAAATTTTTTTTTTTTAATTTATTCATTTATCCCCCCCTTGCTGCTTGTGCTCGCTGGGTCAGCTAACCACGCCGAGCGGGCGGGCTTGCCTTCACCAGGAGGCCCCGGGAACCGAACCCGGGGCCTCCCATATGGTAAACAGGAGCCCCACTGATTGAGCCACAGCCGTTTCCCAAGCAAATTTTACTTTGGCAAAATTCCACTCATATACAAAGACACACAAAAAAATACATTTGAGATTTCTAAAGTGTTTGAACATTTACATAGTAGACACTTTCACTAAGTCATTTTGGGTGAGCTTTCAAAATCCTGGATGTATAACTGATGAAATTATTAAAAGTATGTATTCTTTAATTTTGAGAAGTGATATTTTCTAATATTTTAATAAATATTAAAGTATTATCAAAGGCAGAATGGTTTTTATATGTCTAAACATAGCTATTTTTTAAATTGGGTTTAAATTGATAAAAATTGAAAAGTATCGGTAAAGGAGGGAGTCACAGGCCAAAGAGGGAACAACATTTATATTCTAGTAAACTAAAGTCCAAAGTTATTATTTTTAATTACATGATACTAGGCAAATATAGAAAATGATATAGTTCAGTGGGAGTTTAAAATAAGTGTTGACCTTAATTAAGTAAAAAGATCAAAGAAAATCACATATGATACTTGCCAGAAACCATAATAAAATAAAGTCACAAAGAAGCATTCATATTAAGAAAAATAAAATAAGAAAGCATAAAATGTAACTTAGTGGTTAAAAGTATAAGCAATATAACTCTAAATATATTTTATCTAAATTGAAAGTTCAAAAGCCTATATACACACTTACAACAAAATTCAGTGATGTGCTGTATACTGGATAACATAGCTTTAAAAGTCTCTGAATGTTTTATCAGAAATCATTGGGCAAATAAATATATACCAACATAAGAAAATGGGGACCATAGTTTAATATTAGAAAAAATAGATGAGAAGTGTTAAGTCATTAAAAAATAACATATTACAACAAAAATACAGTTAAAAAATGAAACAAAAACACAGGAAAAGTGAAAATCTGAAAGCAATAAGGGTTAGAATTATACTTGCAAACTGAAAAATTTACTTAACCATCTGTTAGGTAAAGTGAACAACAAATCAATAAAGAAATAGAAAATATAAACACAAATAATAAAGTAGAATTTGCTATTTTAAATTGGATTTTATGTTCTTCAAAACAAAGATATTCATATATTCAGCTTTCATTCATTCTGAGCCAACAACTTACCAAAATTGAACTACACAACTTTAAAGAATGGTTGTCAAAAAAATACAGGGTGCCTAATTAAATTTGAATTTCAGATAAACAACAAATAAGTTTTTAAATATATATATATATATTTAGGATATAACTTATACTAAAAAATATATTCTTGATCAATTCAAATTTGTGCAACTTGTATTTTTTAATTTTTATTTTTTATTTTTAAAGAAGCTTTAGATTACATAAATGCTACATCAAAAATATAAGGGATTCCCATATACCCCACCCTTTCCCCCTCCCCCACTTTACCCCATTAACAACATCTTTCATTAGTGTAGGACATTTGTTAAAATGGGTGATCACATATTGAAGCACTGCCACTAACCATGCCCTATAGTTTACATTACAGTTCACACTTTGTAGCACACAATCTTACAGTTTTTTTTTTTTTTTTTTCTAAAGATACTTAGATTACACAAATGCCACACAAAAGATACAGGGATTCCCACATGCCCGACTCCTCACACCCTCCCACATAAACATCCTTCATTAGTGTGGCACATCTACAGCAATTGATAAACGCATCTTGGGGCTTTGCCATCGAGCATGGACCATAGTTCACATTGTAGTCTATACTCTCTCCCACACAGTTCTGCATGTTATGTGCTGATATAAAATGGCCTATATCTGTCATTGCAATATTATTCAGGCCGATTCTCAAGTCCAAAGAAAACCCCCATATTACAAATGTTTTTCCCTCTCCCTGCCCTCAGAGCCTCCAGTGGCCACTGGCTCCACATCAATGTTGTAATTTCTTCCATTGCTAGAATCACAATACGTCTATAGTAGAAGACCAGTAAGTCCACTCTAGTCCATAGCTCAGCCCCCAATCCCAGGGATTCTGGGATGGTGACATCCACTCCATCTCCAATTGAGAGGGGGCTTATATCCCATGAGGAAGATGGATGGGGCGCATTCTGTATTTTTATTTGCTAAATCTGGTGACCTGGCTTTAAAGAAACCTCACTTGCTACCTAAAAGCAGAATTTTAATCTAATGACAATGCCACCAAAAAAAGGAGAAAGAATTATCAACAGTCAAACCCAAATAATCAAACTAATTGAATCCTCTACCAATTGAAAATTTAAAATATTTTACTAAAAATTACTTGGCTAAAGAAAGGATTAAAAAACCACAAGAGGATATTTTTAAATGGGAATTTTGAAAATGCTTGTAATGGTCTGGAACCTTTGCTACATAAAGTACCCTCCATGGAACAATAGCATCACTTTGGATCAAGTATAAATGCAGAATCTTAGACTTGACCCCAGGCAAGTAAATCAGATTTTGAATTTAACAAGATTCCCAGATGTTTAATAAACATGAATGTTTAAGAAACACTGATATAAATAATTCAGCCAATGAGGTACTGAGAGGAAAAATAAAATCCTATCTTTAAAGATTTTCATTGCCAGAAAAGAAAACAAACATTATTTTCAATTCATCTAAGTTTTTTTAAATAGTCATGTAAAAGTAAAGTAAAATTTGAAGAAGGAAATGATAGAATAAGGTAGAATACATAAATAATTCTAATCATTAATGAATAAAAAGCTCTAAGACCTAGGTGTTTAAGAATAATTAAAAAGTTAAAAATTCTGTTAAATAATAATAAGATAATAATTATATTTTCAAAATGAAAAAGAGGATAAAGTAACTCATTTAAATAATTTTTATGTTTACCTATATCATGTATGTTAATTGATAAATAAGGAATGCCAAGAAATATTAGTTTCTTCAATATATACAACTTAAGATAAAATATAAAACATTGATATTAACATATCATGAAGTTGAAATGCCTGGAACCATAAAAAAGAAATTGTACTTGAAACAATGTAGTACATATCTAGTCATAGATCCAATGATGAGCCAATAATTATGGTGTTCTTCCCACTTTTATTCCTTTTCCTTCTCTTTACCCTCATTTCCCCATCCTTTCCCTTTCCATTCTCCTATATTTTTACCATTTCCACATTTGTTCCTTTCAGTAATTTATGAAGAAAAGGGGAATTATAAAAGCTCTACTCAAAGACTATGACATTTTAATAAGTTGATTTAAAAATATCATGTGTGGCATAGTTTTTACTTTGCCTTATCAGTTTTGATTTTATTAGGTCTATAGGTGACATCTTTCTATATTTAAAAAACTGCACAACACAGAGTACACATATCTTAAGCTCATTCACACAATTTCTCTAAACTGACCCCGAGAAATTTTAATTTGCTCAATTCTAACATTCAACAAAATGCTTGAGTTTCTCAGGAAACAGTTACTTAATTATCTTGCTTTTCTAGAAATAACTTTCCATTTATTAAGGTATTTTGATATGTTATACCCCCCATCCAAATTGCTAAAGGAACAGATTACTTTAGGTGTAATCTGAAAATAAAACATTCTAGACTTGTGTTTTTCAAGTGTTTAATAAGATTTGCCAGTTATGGTAAAAAAAAAAAAATGTAAGTGGGAACATCATGTGAGTGTAGATAAACACCACACTATGCAATCCTCTCAGGAGAATAATTTCTAGAAGGCATAGAATCCCAGCATTAAGTGATGATGGGAGTAATTTGTTGTTAAAATCCTAGAGATTAAAGGGGGAAAGATGCTAAGCTAGATGCCACTTTTCTGTAAAGATGAATTTGAGCAAAATCACTTTATACTCTGGAAATACCTAAGCCCGGCATTAGTGGATTCCTCATGATAACATTTTACTTTATAGCGTTAAAAAAAAAATAATGGAAAATACTGGCTCCTTCCATAGGAAACCAGAACCTATTGATACTTAAACATGGTGACATTTTTATAGAAGCGCTGCCCAGAAATCCACTCAATGTTATGTTTTTCTATTTGAATGAATGTTTCTCTTCCATCAAACAAAGACTGAGTTTGAAAGCTGGTGCTTCTATAAACCAGCTGCCGTGTTCTAGGACATGAAGCAGTGTTGAATAAATATAGGAAAGAGCTAATAGTCTTCCTTGCTCACTTTGTCCTCAGCTAATTTTCTGTTAAATCTTTTGGCCTTGCGGGTTATCTGCTTCCCCCATTGATTTCCTATCTCACTTCATGACCATCTTAGAGCCGTCTATAATCCATGGTCTGAGTTTCTGCTCCCAAAGGTCAGCCTATCAAGACACCAATGTGTGGCATATTTTAATGAATATTTTTAAAATTATCATTGTAATTTTTAACAGGTGAAATAAAGGGCAAATAAAAACAAGGGGAAACCATGATCTCTCCTTGATGAGAGGTAGAGATGGGCTGTGAGAACACATTAAGGAAATGCAAATATAGTTATTATGTCTTTCTCTTATTCCTTTTGATCACCAAGTTAACCTTAACCCGAGCATGCTACAAGAGAATTAATCATCATATTGACATTATGTCTTTTTTTTTTCAAGAGACTGTAAATCACAGATGAGAAACCTATTTAGGTTTAACTCTCACTGAAAACAAAATGGTGCAAACATGGTTCTATTTAAGGTCTGGACACAATGGATCCCTTTGCAGGCTGTCCTTTTAGTAGGCGCAAAAGACCACAGAACCAAACACCAACCACCGAAAGGAAGAAAAGTAGCTCAGAAAGGAGATGAGTGGAAAAGAGAATCCTGGGTGGAAAAAAAGAAAAGACAAAATATTTGTAAACAAACAATCTCAGAGGGTAGAGAAGCCTTCTCAGAAAATGAGGTTTGAACAAGAATCTATTATTCCTCTGCCATAATATGATATGGTAAATAAATAAATGGTAATTCACATTTGTGCCAGATCAAATAAGACATTATTTAAGTTCTATACAAAAACCACCAGTGTTTATTTTTCTAAGATAGTATAAATGTAAACATACTAGGATTTTTTAATTTTTTCACCTACTCTAGTCAATGTTAATATTTAAATTTTTAAATGTTTCTCAATATGCTCCCTCCCATTCCCGTCATACTCCTCTTATTTTATATTCATGAATGAAAGAGAAAGAAGATTCTGTTTACTAGAAATAGGTTACAAACTAAAATTGTTTCAAAACCTTAAGGCTATGTTTAGGGAAGACAACTGGATTTGCAATTTTGTTAGAATTAATTGATCCCTTTACTCAAAGGAATCTGAAATGCAAAGCTCATGGACAAAATAAGGCATGCCTATGTTCCAATCCTATATCTAGCATTTATATCATCAGAAGAGATATTAATGTACTAATGTTTTTAACTGCAGAGTTGTTTTAAGTACTGGCAAGATGGGTATACAAAGTACATAGAGTGTCTAGATATCATATGCATGAAATAAAATTTTAATTTTAATAACAGTATAACTAATAATCTTAAGTTTAATTATTAAAAAGCAAAAAAATACTGAAACATCAAAAGAACATAACCCTTTTTCAATTTATTATTGTTTGGAATAAACCACTTTAAAAAATCTTGGCATATTTGCTCCAGGTTTTAATCCACAGATATTTTGTAGTGAAAATACTATGTGCTTATTCTACAGAATTCAAACGGCATAGAAGTAGAGGAAAATGCAATAATTCAATAAAAATATTACCTACCCCAACAGAGAAACTGTCACTATTTACTCAAAATAAACATTGTTACAAATATATATAGGCAGAAGATTGGATGGCTAGAAAGAGAGCAGTTAAGTTGCAAATTCAGGTATACTAATATCTGAACCTGGGGTTTCCCCTTAAACAAAGTTCCTTCTTAATTGGCATTTTCTGTGGAAATTTAGTCTGATATTTTCAAGTTGTGATTTCCAGTTGTATATCACACTATGGTAAATAAATAAATTACAATCACCAGGCAAGGGAAATGTTTTAGTATTCAGTGCTATGGATAATGTCTTTTCAAAATTTTATATATGATAGAGAAAAAAACATGTACATTTACCAAAATCCCGATTTTTAACAGATAATCCTTGCTCTGTCATGCTTCTATGAAATCTCTCCACCTGCTCTGAACATTTCTAGAAATTTTAGAATCTGTTTTACTCTGGCAGAAGTGTCACATACCATAACTTACTGTCAAACTGGCCATGGATTTTCTGCAGGTGCCATATTCTGACCAGACATAAGAGAAGATTGCTTTGATTGGGTTACTTTATTAACTCATCACAGCTGAAAAAATTTGACCAAAAGTCGTGATTTAAACCATTATCTAACAGCTGCTACAATACGATATACTTGATCATCTTATTTATAACTTTAATCATAATATATGTTTTCGAAATGTAAGGGAATCTAAGAGCAAACCCATCCGCTCCTCTCACTGTACATTTAAAACAGAGGTCCACAGAAGTACCTTCCACATAAGCAAGGACCACAGCTAGTTAGGGGCACAACTGAGACAAAAAGCATCCAATAAGACCCCCTGCCCTTCTCACTCACAACTGATCTCACTTCCTATTTTCTTTCCTTGTAATTTGACATGGGCAAAAACACTCTCAATCAAAATTTATTTATTGAGAGACCACCATGGACTGTGCTATGTGCTATTTTTTTCTTGCAGCTGACTTTTTTCATCCTATTTAAACCAACTCTTCACTGATTTTTAATATTTCTTGACAAATAATATTCTTTGCATATATGAATCATTATTGATAAAGGCAATCAATGAGTTATTCCAACCAGGAAAAGAATAAACTCTAACGCCAATACCAGATTGGCTTTTTGCTAGAGTTCCCATTTTTTCACATCGACATCCTTAAATAAACATTATGTAACACATCTATGGTGCCATACAAAATGCTGAGGAAAACAATGAGCAGACAGAAAGCAAAAACAAAATACTGAAGAAAACAAGTTGCTAAAATGCTTAAATAAATAAAACTTTTACTGTCTATTTTAAAGAGCCAAGTCTCATACAGGTCAAAGTCAGCATTGGTGGAAAAAATCCATCTTAAAATAGAATTCCTTTTTCATCAAAATTGTCCAAAATTATTTAAATTGAAATTCAGGCAATTTTGCCAAATTGCAGAGGAAGCCCTCCCCAATAAATTTAAAATATGTCAACTTGCAAAGAAAATTCTGGCAAATGTGGATATAATCATCATTATTATTAGCTTTGCTACTATTATTGTCACCACCAATCATGAACATAATCATAATTATCAGCAGCAGCAGCAGCATTATAAAAAATGAACATGATAGTGCCTCTTCTGGACTCAATGATGTTTTAATCTCAGGGATACCTGTTCATGCAAGTTTTGATATACAATAAAGTTAACAAATCTCAGCTTTATTTGGGTGACATGATTTTATGGGGAATTGAAGGAGAGGTGCACTATTGGCTCTTGTAAGCAATTATGAACTGGATTTACCAAATGCTGTAAATGAATGATTACTAGATTGTAAATGATTTTAGATCAAATTCTAAAAATACAGGATTTTTCTTCATGTTCTATATATAAATTATTTGAATTGATTTTTAATTTCCTTTCAATACAATGGAGAGAAATTTAGGTTGTAAGAAGAGAAGGTAGAAGAATCTCCTTTATGCTATCTGCTGAATTGAGGGGATTTGATTATTAAGTTGTAAGTAAAGTTTATTTATTTTCACTAGAGATATGTAGTATTCTAATGTTAGGTATATGTTCTAATATGATCCTTGAATTATTTATTTAAACAGATATTCCTTAAAAAGGCACTGTGGGTGGATAGAAACATAAAAAAACCCACTAAACAAAGACAAAAGAAGATACATATAATCCTGTATTTAATTTATATCCTAAGAGTACAACTTACAACATATCCTCAACAAGCAGAAATTTCCCAGAAAAAAATTACTGTCAGATTTTCTCTTAGTACAAATGTGGAAGTTTCTATAGTCAAGAGTAACTTTTCTTCAATGCCATAGAATATTATCAGTTGTGCATTGATGTTTTTAGGATAATGGTTCTCAAAATATGGGTTTTGGACCCCAAGGTCACTCAGATCCTTTCAGGTGCTCCAAGAAAATTCTTTTCATAATAATACTAGGATAGTTGTAGCTTCCCTCGCTGTGTAGACATTTTTACTGATGGGAGAAAGCAACAGTATATAAAACCCCCTGTGACTTAACACAAATCAAGGCAATGGCACCCAATAGTATTAATAGTCATTATAATTTTCTCTGGTACACACTCATGGAGAGAAAAATCTCATTACATTTAAAAATGTCCTTGAAAACTTCTCATTTTATTAAATTTCAATCTTTGATATATCTTTTTAATATTCTAAATGATGAGATGAGAAGTACACATAAATCATTTCTGCTGCCCACCCAAGTATGATGGCTGTCTCAAGGAAAAGTCCTTGGAGCTAAACTAGCCATTTTGTTTTTGTTGTTAAATACCATTTTTCAGTTGAAGAAAAGACTGACAGATAAGCTATGGTTATTGCGAATTTGGTGTTTCGGAGATATTTTCTCAAAAATGAAGGAGATGAACTCCTCACTTCAAAGAAAACAACTGACAAGATTGGCTTTGATAACATTTTAGCTTTCAAAGGAAATATGAATTTTGGAAAACTTACCTACCACCATGAGCTGGATAGTTTCTCAGTGCATGAAGACTTTTCTGATGAGCTTAATGGTAACATTAATGTAAGTGATATCTTATGTGGTTTAAAGAAATGTATCAAATTTTGAAAGGTCTACACAACCTAGTAAACCAGTATTTTCCAAATGACCAATGATTTTAGACAAAAAATACGTATTCAAAGTTCAAGATTGACCTTAAATTCATTGATATGACTTCAGATTCCACATTGTAACCAACCTTTAAGAAACTATCATTTTTCAAGATTTGCTGAACATCAAATTAGACTACCTACAACTATCTGATAAAGCTATTAACCTGCATTTTCCAATTACACATCTGTGAGTCCAGATTTTATTCATTTATTTCAACCAAAATAACATATCACAGCAGACTGAATGCAGAAACAGAAATGAGTATCCAATCATCTTGATTAAGCTAGATATTAAAGAGAGATGTCAACATTAATCTAATATTATTATTCTTACAAAAATTATCTTGTCTTTGAAATTGTATATTTTCTATAACATATATTATTTATGTCAATGTATATTCAGTTTGCTACTGGTATTTTTAAATAAAGTATTTTTAAAGTTTCTCAGTCTTAATTTCTAATATGATAAATACTGATATATATAAATCATAAAAAGTAAAATTTCTTTGTGATCCTGGAATAATTTCTCAGATTTTAAATGTTAATAAATCCAAAAGTTTGAGAGCTACTGTTTTAGAACTTCCCCAAGATAAAATTCTCAATTCAAATGGAATAGTCTAACATGACTTGCTAAGAGATAATTCCATGTGCTAATCCCCTTTCTCATTACTGATCTGTTCCCATTGTTATATACAAATATGATACATTTAAAATTTTTACATTCCATGAACTAATTTTAGTCTATTCTTTTCCAGTATAACATCCTTGAATTCTAAATTTCTCTGCCACTTGTGGATGTTAATATTTGATCTGTGCGTTTCCATTATTTCCAGTTTCAGATATTGAAACCTCCTTATGCAACCAGAAAGCAAATTCCTTTGAATATTATATATAGATAGACATATGCAAATATATCTAGACATACACATACACACACACATATATATATGATGGGCACAAAGAATGAGTTAAAAAAAATTCTTGTTGATTTATTCAAGATTGGGTCATTGCCATCACCTAGACTATTTATAATATCACAAACCCTATCACTTCTAGAGTCATTTTTATAAATATATCTTATATTCATTTTAAGCCTTTTGTTTTTCCTTTATGTTTGACAAAGTAAGTTGAAGGCCTATAATGTGCTAATGGACAATATAACATTTTGCAAACTAAATTTCTACAACTCATTGAAAGATATGATAAATTAAATACTAAAATATTCTGGGTACACTGTCAGGAAATAATTTTATATATAGCATATATCTGTTGTATTTCAATGAGTATAAATCTGGATGGTATATTAGAGCCTTTTAAAACAAAGAAGCTTATCTGGACTGTGAAGCAATAGCTTTGAGTGAATTGACTAGTCTCCAAAAGGAAACTTAAAATACATAAGGGTTAAACAACTTGATCACTAAGATTGGTTGATAAGAGTTTATGCATAGAGCATGACTAGAATTCAATGACAATATTAACATCATTTATTATAGCACTTTACTAGATCAGCCTTCTTATCCAAAGTCATGCTAAAAATAGGATGAAATTTAATCCAAAAAATGTTTATTTTGTATGGCCCAATTAGTAGACTATAGGCTGAATTCATAGTGCAAACATAAAGGGAAATACAGGTATAACATTTCTCTGAATTCATAGTGCAAACATAAAGGGAAATATAAGTATACTTTGTGTTTACCAAGATGAGGGCACAAATAAACTACAATATTCTCAAGTCACTGATTTCATTTCTGCTACAGTCTTAACCTAAGTATTTTTGGGAAAGCATCAGTGATGCTCATAAGCTATTTATTTGCTTGCTTTTTATTCCTCCTTTGTCCAGACTTGTGAACAATTTGTTACAACTGAAAAATCTCCAAATGCAATTTTTTTTTTTGAGGTACTGGGGCCAGGAATTGAACAAATGCAAAATTTAGAAAAAAAACAAAAACAAAAAAAACCATCACTCCAACTGTCACTTAGTTCTTGTCAAAATAATTTCCTTGCATAATATAATTGCTATTTTCTCAAAAAGTGGTGGGGTATAATAGCAGTTGTATAACTAAATTTATACAAAAATAATTTCCTTTCAATATAATCACTATCATTTCAATCTTATGATTGAATTATTTAATAGCATTTTTAAATCAGAGTTTTAACTATGAACAAATGGACTGAAAATCTATTTCAAACTTTTTCATTAATACAGTCACTAAATATTTACTCAGTGACTCTTTGGGGCTTCGCATTGTTAGGGGTAAGAATGGGAAAAAGAAATTCTTTCCCATAAAGAGCTAAACATCTAATAAACATGATTTTCTAAAATTTTCCAATAGATTAAAACTATATTGGAAAAATGCAGTTGCGTCAAAGGAGAGTTCTTCAAATATACTTTAAAAATACATTTTATTTATAGGTTTCAGCAGTGTTTGCTTCTGAATAATGGAAGGAGAAAAACATCTAACTCCAGATATTTTTAGATGGCATCTATTCTTCTTTTAATCTACTTTTAGTCTTACCAAACTCTCAATTACGTTATTAACTAGTGAGGAGAGAGATTTAAGTGTTTTCAATTATAATATGATGTGTTAAAATATTGCAAATGGAAGAAGAATGCCAAATTTCCTATCACATCTTTCAATTACTCTTCTTGTAAAACATGAAGCCAGCCCAGAAATGTAGTATTCACTATTTTAAAAATTCTTTGCACTTCAGTAATGAGAGAAATAGAACAAAGGTGGTCTCTTCTCAAACTGAATTCCCTGCTTCCAGCCTGCCTCACTCTCCCATATTCCTGTCTGGGTCCTGTCTAACCCTCCCACATTCTTGCTGGAATCCTAATCTAAACAAGTTAAACCCCACATTTCTACACTCCCCACCTGCAGCTCATCTCCCTGAAACCCACCTCAGTAAGAGTGTTGCTCCATGATTGGGCTAGTTTTCATGCTTTAAGATTGTAAGCCCTTAGTCCAGGCCAATGGGGAAATGGGTGGGGCAGGGAGGGAGGGAACTGGGACATTACCTCAGGGTCCACATATATTCTTTTTTTTTTTTTTTAATTTATTTATTCATCTATCCCCCCCTTGCTGCTCGTGCTCGCCGGGTCAGCCAACCACGCCGTGCGGGCGGGCCTGCCCTCACCAGGAGGCCCCGGAAACCGAACCCGGGGCCTCCCATATGGTAAACGGGAGCCCCCCTGATCGAGCCACAGCCGCTTCCCCACATATATTCTTTGTTCTAGCACTGAGCAAGGGCGCCATCCCCCCAACCCCCCTTCATTAGGCTGGGTGTGCGCCCTTTCTCATGAGAGAAAAATAAATTACAGCTGCTTCTAGTCCAATTCTCTGTCTTCAGAACTTTTATTTTGCATAAGTGGTCACCGTCCCACTCAAGTAACATCCTTTTAAAGCTATTTCTGTGCCCTGGAGACATACGTGGATTCAATGAGAATGAGTTATGTATAACTCATGTGTGGGTAACAGAGTAAGAATTGTAGTTACACTTTTTAAAAAAAAGCAATGGGGATGAGTACATTGGAAGTGGGAGCTCAGCAAGGAAATAATAAATCAGGGCAAGATATAAAAAATAAGACAAGGAGCAAAAGGGATAACCTGCTATAAATTGTCTTTCCAATTCCAACTTCCTCCTTATATGTAAATGTGTAGTGTTTTGTTGTTGAAGATGATGATGATGATGTTGCTGTTGTTGTTTCATAGACCAAATAAAGGAAAGGATGCCTCTAGTATTTACTAGTAGTTTCAGTCACTTTGAAGACAAATCTTAGAAGCCTACGGTGGGAGGTTTTTACCAGTGATCCATGCGGATATTTCTCGAGCACCCACTGTAAACCAAATGCCAAACATTTAAGATGAGTGTTCCTTAACCAATATATTTTCTTGGTCTCTTGGAAAACCAGAACTCCATAACAAGAGAAGAGCACAAGTTTGGACGCCTTAAACTTTAAACTTGTATGGACAGATTTTCAGGTAATAGTATCTCAGTATGCTGACTATTATGCACACTTGAATGGCATATGTTAAAGTTTGTGAGAGTTTGAAATGCATTGATACAATAAGGCTTTTGAAGTTCTAGTCACAGACTGCTTAGAACCATTTTCCAGAGAGAAACATTTCTCAAAATGTGTTCTCTCAAAATGTGTTTTCAGTAAGTAAAGATAAAGCAGTAGTGTTCTGCAAAAGGCTTTGTATATGCTATCTCTTTCTTGGGACTCAAAAAGAAACTTAGCTTAGAAAGGCTGGATAAAGTTTGTCCTACAATGAATTCACTAGCTCATCTTCAATTTTTAACCTAGCCTTTTCATGAACTTACTTAGCAACACATCCAATTTATCTTAAAAATAATAATATCCAATGCAACTATTTCCACAATATGAATTTGAACAATGCTATTCTAAAGGAAATGTATTAGTCAGGGTTCTCTAGGGAAACAGAATCAATAGGAAACATCTGCCAATAATATGAGATTTTATAACAGTCTCTTATGTGACCATGGGGATGCACAAGTCCAGCTTCCGCAGGCTGCAAACCAGGGGCTCTGATCAAAGTACAATGAAGGTCCTTGATGAGTTTCCAGAAACGCTGGCTGTCCAAAGACAGGCTGGGAAATTCTCTCTGAATACTGAAATCACTTCCCCTTATAAGGCATTCAACTGATTGAATAAAGCGTCACTCATTGCTGATGGCAATCTTCCTGGCTGATGTAGATGTAATCAGCTATCTATGCAGTAAACTCACTGGTAACTAAAATCCATAAATGTCCTTGTATTACAATTAGCCCAGTGCTTGCTTGACCAAACAACTGGACACAATTACCTTGCCGAGTTGACACATTAGCCTAACCATCACAGGAAACATCACTTTGTTATGAAAAGAGAAAAAATGAGCAGGAATAACAGAAGTCCTACTATCACCTATTAGAAAACGCTTTAAGTCTTCTATTAAATGCTTTATTAAATGCTTTATTAAATGCTTTGTGTCTTCTATCTTGTTTCCTTATCTAGGTGACTCTTAAATTATCTTAATGCTCTAAAGTTAAATATTTTATTTTTGAAGATCTTTCCTTTCAGAGTCACTTTGTGTATTGTAAACTTCTTATGCAAAAAAGATTATATTTATACATTATATTATTGGTTATAGTTTTTGGATTGTATATACCAGTAATTCTTTTCTTTTTTTTTTTTTTAATACGGGGCCTCCATGGGTTACCAATTTATGACTTTGAATTATGGATTTAACATCAATAGCTAAGATCTACCATCATATACCTTCACTGTCATTTTATAAAAGAAAATCTTTCTGAACACCAAAATCCTGGAAGGGCATATATTTAAGAATAATAAACATAATCTCTATTCATAAATTCATTCATTATAAATATTTTCCTCTTTCTCTAAAAACCAACTTCATAAAGAGAGCAATGCTAAACCAAAAGCTACCATTTGCCAAGTATATCACTCAGTACAGATATTTCTAGGTTATAAAATTTCTGACTAGAATGTTTACTATTTCTGAAATATCTCCAAAATTTATTAATAGTGCTTTATATTTCCTTAATTACAGCTTTTTGGCTTAATTTAGTTATCTAACTCTGAAACTTTAAACATTTAATCCTTTTGTATTTTGGACCACATTAGAATTATGTACCAGTGTTGTTAAACACTTCAGATATTAATTAAATTTTTAAATTTTCTTAATTTGTGAATTCATTTATAATGAATGTATTTTGTGATCAGCACCTGAATATAGAATTAAATATTTATAAATTAGATGATCTAAAATTGCTAGTTAATATTAGAGGTCAGAATGAGCAGATATGACAATAAAATATCAATTTCAAATAGTTTTATAACAAAAGTATATAAAATGAAAAAAAATTATAGTTACTAAATAATATCAGTTAATCTTCACAACAACCAGACTATATTTTAGTGAAAACTCTCTTCTATATGAAAATAGAAGTTTAAATGTATCTTCAATGTAAAAAACAAAAACCTCTAATATAAATGCATTTAATTTATTTGACTATTATTTAATATTTACCACCTATATCCATAGTAAAAACATTATTACATTATCAACTTTATTCTGGATGAATTGGACAAGAGAAAGTGACTTCTAATGCCTCTCCCCAAGAGTTTGCTACATAATTTATAAAGTCCAAGGCAAAATGAAAATGTGGGGTTTTTTTTTGTTAAGAAAAAAGAAAGAACAAAAGAACGAATGAAGGAAAGAAGAAAAGAAATAAAGAAAAAGAATGTCAAGGCCTTGGCAGCAGAAGATTAAGGCAAGCACTGGGCCTCCTAAGCATGGGGCTTTGTGCAAGTGCACAGGCCACACGTCCATGAAGCTGGCTGCTCTGCTTTCCCTCATCTGTCAGGAGATTGGGTTTCTAGTACAGCTACAATGAGAATCCTGATCTGCTTTAAACTTGTCAATCACAGTGTGTCCTAGAGCGCAAGAGATTCTGAAGGGGCCTAGACTGATGTGGGTCCTGATTAAGGTTTGCATAAGAGGAGAACCTCTTCCATGTACAGAAAAGGAAATCATAAACAGTAACTCGAGAAGGGCATGGACCACACATGCATAATGACCCCTTTCCCTTTCCTACAAGTAATGGGATAGAAAGGAAGAAGCTTCTTTCTCAATGCTTCTGAAAAAGAAAATGTTTCTACTTTATAGGCTGCAGGTATGTAGCTATATGGAGAGAAGGATATCTTCTCTCTATTTACCAAACTTTTGTTCACTTAACAAGTTGGACTTAGCAAGCATCGGTCATTCAGTAGTAAAATTCCTTCTGGCCAAATGCAGAGACACATTAGTACCAAGTGTTGGAATTAGATAATTGTATTTATTCGCTCTTCACTCGTCTCCAAATCCTATTGAATTGGGTAAATGTGGATAAATTGGAATCAAATTAGCACTTATTCTGAATATCATTAAGAGTTGTTGTAGGATATAGTTTGAACTAGAGGCCAAAATCAGGTTTAAACCCCAAATTAACCTTTGGACTTGGACATGGGAATAATCCTTCACAGCAGACTCTTCCGAACCAGATACATGGAGATCTTGGCTTGTATTAGACCGTGTCCCCAAAATTTCAAGAATCCCAACATTTGTGATTTTAATATCTTTATTCTGCTCAAAAGAGAAATGTAGACAAAGGGATGGCTGACTTAACTTAACGGTCTTCCTTTTATTGGGACAAGCCAATAAACAGTGAATGGAAGAGTAGATGCTTCTTTCCATTAAAAAGGCTGAAATTCCAATTTTATAGGATAGTAAGAATATGAGAAGAACGAAAAAAAAAAAAAAAGATTGATGAGTACAGAATGCTGTATCACTTAGCTCTAGCAAATCGGTCAGGGGTCAACAACCTATGGAGAAAAGAGTCTTTCCTTGCTTTCTTTTCCTCTCCTTTCCTTTCCTTAATTCTACCATTATAGCATAAAAGCAATAGCCATAGCAAATATGTAAATAAATGAAAATCACAGTTTGCTGATTCCTATACTAGAAAAATACCCCAATATAATTGACATTTTCTTAGGATTTACAATATACCCAGTGGTAGACTTTCCTCCATTTAATCAACTTAATACTTTTCATGAAATACAAATGATCAAATTAGACAACTATCATGGATTTTGAAAAATTTAAAAGAATATTTGATATAACGTACTTTTTAAGAATTACAAAAAATGGGAAGGGAGTAGAAAACACAACTCAAATCCAGATTTTCATAATGGCAGGGATTTTGGCTTTAGAAACTTAAAGGAAAGTGACTTTAGTTACACAAGAGCTATAATAATGAATTAGTACATTAACACTAAGAGCAGTAAGTTCATGACTAAACTGTTTTTTCTCTTGCCATTTTCAAAGCATGCTATTTGCAAAACTTGCTTAGGGCTTCATTTTTGAGGCTAATGAAAAAAGAACCTAATTCCATGACTTCCACTGACATTAATGGAATCCACTCCTCTACCCATGCTCTGCTTAGAAATTTACATTTTAAGGCTTATATTTACAACTGTAAGTATGTGACAGAAGCTTGCCTTAGGGAAAATAAGAGCAGATATAAGGTGAATTCGCTAACTCTTTGATTATTATGAATATTAATCTCCATGAAAATTTGATGTATTAATTTTGTATTCATAGCATACATTTCCAGGACAAGTTTTTCTTGTTCAGACTTCATCCTCAAGAATCGAGACAAAGAATGAGCCAAATTATCCTTTGGTGCTAATCTCCACCCCTCATCTCCTGCAAGAGATATTATCTCTTCCATTTAATGAAATTGAACTGTAAAAATTTTAATGTAACTCTCATATCTTAGAAAAATTAATTCCTTTAATATTTCAATAAAACATACGTGTAAGTCAGGAGTATCTTGAAATACAACTATTCTAAATTCAGAAAGACATTTTCTTCATCAAATTTCTGAATGCATATAAAATTGCCATTGTTAGCACTGTTTCCAATTAAGTAGATGTTATAAGTAAAGAACTATACCTATACCTCCAAAAATATCTATACCTGAAAGAATACACAAAATATCAGTGATACTGTGTCTCCTTAAGAATATAAAATTGGGGAAAAAGTAGGCAGTGGTAGACTGCATTATTTTCTCAATATTCACTCTCTTTCATTTGAAAGGATCATCCCCACTCATTGTTATGTCATTTTTAGTACTTCTTGAGGATAACTCTCTACCTTATTGATATTGATCTTTGTCATGTGACTTGTTTTGGTCAACAGCACATGAACACATGTGACATATACTATATCTAAATATAAACATTAAGAGCCATTATGTTTCTACCAACTGTCTGGCAACTTTCCCTATGCTATAACTTTCCCAAATCATAGCTGTTCCATTGGCAGTACAGCTCTGCAGCCAATTCTCAGAAAGTGGCATATTCTCTAGGTGACAGACAAACTTTGTTACTTTGTAAGTCACTGAGATTATGAAGTTACTTTTCACTGCAGCATGACACATCAAGGACTGACTGATTCATAACTCAATTATAGGCAAAGTATTATAATGTTATAGATCATTAAGATTATAAAATCTGAGAAGCCAAGTTATTAAGAGTATTAGTAATAATTGTCAGTTGCTGTCTACACATATTTGTTTATCCTAGGGTATTCCTGGGTTAGATAGAGGATCACCATATTGCTAAATGCTCAATATTCCCTACGCTGACTGAGTAATACCATTAGGTTTTTTCCTATTGGTATTTTTCAGGGTCTCTAATTTATAAAATTTGTCTCAGTTTGGTTTTTAAATAGGTTTTAGATTGGTAGGTATCCTCATCTACAACTCCATCCTCCCAGATATAAAAAATATTTAGTAACAATTCTAACAATGTCAACATCTATCAAAAAAGAAAAAAATATTCCCCATATGATTCTAATGTTGTACTTATGTTTAGAAAATCAACACTTATTTAAATCTATATTTGATAACCAATAAAGCCTTTGATAACCCACCTTGTTCACCTATTTTATATGTAAAGAAATGGGCTAAATAGTTAAATGACTTGCTAGAGATTAAAAGTTAGCTAAAGCCATGTCTAGTGCATAGTATTCTAATGCAATATCTAGATCCAAGTCTTCTAATCACCAATAAACTTACATGGGTCTACAATTCTTTATTGCCATCAGCAGTTTCTTAAATAATCTATCTCCACCTTTTTCCCATTCTGAAATAACCCTCTAAATTATAAGTCATATCACTTCTAAGTTCAAAACTCTCCAAAGCATTCCTATCTTACTAAAGCTAAAATCTAATATCTTTACCATGGCCTCCAAAGCACTACACAATCCAATTTGCCTCCTATTTATCTGAACTTATCTCCTTTACTCTCCATTTAGATCACTTTGTTCTACCTATGTTAGTCTCCTTTTTGTTCTTTGAACACACAAAGCATGTTCCAACTTCAACTTGATCTTGATTGTGTCTGGGCAATAATTATTAACAAATTTGATTTTCAGAACAAAGGTTTCTTTTTTGCTCATGTTATATGCTTAAGATGGGTTGTTAAGGAGAGTAAGGGAGTGGGGACTGATATCTATGTTACTCAAAGGTCCAGGAGAGTAGTGACTATATTTTGTAGCCATTCCATGTGGAACACACAATCTTTCAGAGAGCTGCAGCTAAGGAAGAGATAGTATGGAGTACTTACACCTAGTCTTAAGAATCTCAGATGAGAAGTGATAGGCATTTTTTCAGAGTCCATTGGCCAGAAATGAGTCACATGTTTCCTCCTTATCTGCAAGGGGGCCTGGAAAAGGTGGGGGAACTCAGAGTATGGAGTCTGTATCTTGGGCACAGTGCCGCTGAGAACACTATTCCAATTGTCTCTGTCCAGGCTTGGAGTGTGGGCATTCCACAGTTGGAGAAGAAAGCTGAAGATACCTGGGAATGTTCCCACCCCACTCACTAGGAACTCAGCTTCTAAAGTGGAGATTCCACTCAGAGAAGTGTGCCATTGTCCCCACCACCAGCACCAGTGTCTTGGTCATTCTCAAAAGCAGTGGAAGTTGTGGTGGGAGGCAATTAGGAGGAAATGTCTGGATTCATTGGAAATATAGACTAAACATTAGGGAAACTGGTTTGCCATAGAGAAATGGGATTAGAGGCAGCAGGGAAGAAGCCTCCTGGGGTCAGAACAAATCTCAAACACTAACCTTGGGAACTATTCCTTCAAATGAAACTGAATTTGATTAGTTTAGTACATAAAGCAAATTAAGTCCCAGGACAATTAGCTGGCAATTAATAAAGTTTAACAGCTTGGGTGTGCTTGGGGAAAGAGACAAAGACAGCCCTACCAAAATCACTGTCACCCCAAGGGGACCGTGGGCAAACCCAAGGCTGTGTTCTCTGAGGAGCAACATTAGAAGTTTCACAATGCAGAAGAAAAATAAACGTCACACAAATAATCCAGCTGGTCACAAAGTGTGGGAGGGGTAGATTGTGGGGCATATGGGAATCCCCTACATTTTTCATGTATCATTTATGTAATCTAAGTATTTTTAAAAATAAAAAAAATTAAAAAGTAACAAAGCAAATAACAATAGTAAGTTCTTGTTATTATCTCAAATGTCCAATTTCTGACAAACTATTATAAGACATGCAAAGAAACAGGAAAGCATGAGTCATACTAACATGAAAAAATCAGACAACAGAAACTGCCTGTGAGGACAAGCAGATGTCTGATTTAATAAAGACCTCAAAGCAGCCATTATAAATCAGTCTACAAACTAAAGGAAAGCTTTATTAAAGAAGTAAGGGGAGCATGATGTCATTGTTACATCAAATAAAAAATATCAATAAAGAGATGGAAAGTATTAAAAAAATGGAAATTAATGGAGTTGAAAAGTATAAAAACTGAAATAAAAAAATTCACTAGCGGTGCTCAACAGTATATTTGAACTGACATAATAAAAGAATTAGCAAACTTGAAAATATATCAATAGAGATTATGCAAAAAGGAACAGAAGGAAAAATAAAGAAGAAAAATGAATAGAGCCTCATAGAAAATTGGGGCTCCATTAACCATGCTAACTTGCATGATGGGATTACCAGAATGAGAGGAGAGAGAGAAAGGAGAAGAAAAGATATTTGAGGAAATAATGCCTGAAAACATCCCAAATTTATTGAAAACAATTAACTATATCTACCCAGAAAGCTCAATGAACTCCAAGTAGGATAAACACAGAGAGTCACAAATAGACATATCATAGTAAAAATGATGAACTCCAAATGCAATGAAAAAATCTTGAAAGCAGCAAGAGAAAATAGCAAAGGAACTAATAACATTAATAGCTGATTCCTTATCAGCTTCTTAAAAAAAGGAACAAAATTAAATTATTATAACAATGCACTATTGCATTTATAATATATGAGATGTGTATAATAATAATTCTACAAAAAGGAGGACAATGGAATAGAGCTATAGAGATAGTCGTACATCTCATTTGAATTCAGTTAGTATAAATCCCAAGATATTTCTGATGAGTTAAGATGTGGATGGTTAGTCTTAAATTGAGTACTATGGACAAACTCAAAAATATAGTGAAAAAAATCACTAAATATATTAAAATGGTACATTATAAAATATTCACTCAATGCAAATGAAAACAAGAAATGAGGCAAGTCATAGAGGAACAAAAAAGACATGACATATGGCAAACAAAAAGTAAAATGGCAGACATAAATACAACCTTATCAATACTATTGTTAAATGTGCATGGATAAAACAGATTGTTCAAAACAGATTTTCAGACTGGATGGGGAAAAAACAATTTACAACCATAATCTGTCTACAGTTTATACACTCTGGATACAAATATACAAACAGTAAGTAAAAGGATAGAGATGATATTTCATGCAAGCAACAACCACAAGAAAGCCATATTGGATATGCTAATATCACAAAAAGTACACTTTAAAATAAAACAAAACAAAAATGTTCCTAGAGATAAAAAAAAGACATTTTGTAATGATGAATAGGTAATCTATCTGGATTATATAACATTTATAAATATATATGCACCTAACATGATGCAAAACCTGAAAGAAATGAAGGGATAAATAGAATTTCAACAATAATTGTAAAAATTTCAATACCCCACTTTCAATAATGGATAGAAAAGGCAGAAAATCATTTCAAGGAAATAGAAGATTTGAAATACACTATAATCCAACTAGACCCCAAAGACTTCTATAGAACACCCCACCATTAAACAACAAAATACCCATTTTTCCCAAAAGACATAGAACATTCTCCAGGATAGACCATATTCAAGGCCATAAAACACACCTCAATAAATTTTATAGGGTAGAAAAATACAATGTATTGTCACCAACCAGAAATGAATAACAGAAAGAAATTTGGAAAATTAATGTATATGTGGAAATTAAACAACACCCTCCTAAATAGCCAACAGGTAAAAGATGAAAATAAAAGGGAAATTAGAAGACAATTTTAGATGTATGAGAAGGAAGATACAATATACTAAAATTTATGGTTTGCAGCTAAAGTAGTGCACAGATGGAAATTTTTAGCTGTAAATGCCTAGACTAAAAATTAAGAGGTTCTAAACTCAGTAACATAGCATTCCATATTAAGGCACTGAAAAGGAAAAAAAAAAAAACTGAACATAAAACAAGCAGAAGAATGGCAATAAAAATTGTAGTACAAATTAATGAAAAAGAGACTAAAAAACAATAGAGAAAATAAATGAAAGCAAAAGCTTGTTCTTTGAGATTAACAAATTTGACAAACCTTCAGCTAGACTGAAGAAAAAAAAGAGAAAGACTCAAAGTACTTAATTCAGAAATAAGAAGAGAGGTTATTACTGCCAAGTTATAGAAATTAAAAGGATTGCAAAGGTATATTAGGAGCAATCATATGCCCTTAAAGTAGACAACTTAGACAAAGTGGACAAATTGGCAGAATGGCATAAATTACCATCATTGATTCAATAATATACAGATAATCTTAATAGACCTATAGCAAGGAAAGAGATTAAATTAGTAACCAAAAAATACCCATAAAAAAAATCCCAGGCCAAGATAACTGGTGAATTCTACTAAACATTTAAAGGAGAATTAGCACTAATTTGTCACAAACTTTTCCAAAAATTATGAGAGGAAGGGACATATCATAACTCATTCTAGGAGGCCAGTATCACCCTTACACCAAAACAAGACGAAGACATCACCAGAAAAGAAAATTAAATACCAAATTTCTTAGGAAAATGAACACAAAAACTCTCAACAAAATAATAGGAAACCAAATCCAATAGCATATAAATTAATTATACACTATGATCAAGTGGAATTTATCCAGGAATGCAAGGTTTACTTAACTTTTCAAAATCAATGTAATATATTATAGCAATAAAATAACTTTATAAAATCATATCATCATCTCAATAGATGCTGGAAAACATTTGACAAAATTCATCACACATTTATGGTTTAAAAAAAAATAAGCTCAAAGTAGGAATAGTAGGCAATATTCTCAACCTGATCTTAGGACATCTACAAAAACCCCACATTTAACAGCATATTAATGTGAAAGAATATATGTTTTCCCTGTAATATTAGGAACAATACAAGGATGTCTGCTCCTGCCACTTCTACTCAACATTGTATTTGAAGTTCTTTCTCTGGCAATTAGGCAAGAAGAAAAAAATAAAATGGATCTAGGGTAGAAAGAAGGAAGCAAAACTATCTCTTTTTGCTAATAAGATTTCATATATAGAAAACTCACTATAAAAACTATTAGAACTAATAAATATTAGTCCGCCAGAGGAAAGCCGCCTGAGGGTGGTGGCTTCCCAGAGCGTCTGGGTCCAGTGTGTTTCTGGGTCTAGCACGAGTCCACTCCTTCTGTCCACAGGATCCCGTGTTCACTCACCTCTAATGAAAACCCACCCAGGAAAAGCAAGCCCAGCTGTAGATTGAAATCACTACTTTCTTTTCTTAGGGTTTTTTTTTTTTTTTTTTTTTTTCCTTTTTAAATTTGTCACAAGAGCACTGGGAGTCTGGAGACCCTCCGATGGCCCCTCCAGCAGTCGCCTCTGCCAGGTCACTCCAGGCCGTGGTGAGCCAAGGAGGGGCGGTCCCTGCCTGCCTGTAGCCACACTGTCTAGCACCCGTGCTGTCCTCTGTTTTCTCTCAGGCCGCAGGTCCCGAGTTGGACTCTGGGTCGTTTTGAGACACTCCGGCCTCCCTGGAAGCAAAAGTCGCCTCGGGGTCCCTCCCTCCTTCCCTGTAAGCCCCAGGCACGTCCCCACCGTCCACTGTGCCCAATGAGGGGACCGGGTGGTCTTGGCCTTCCTGAGCCATCAGTGTCGCTGGCTGAGGCAACTTCAGAGATCTGAGCTGGGCCCCGGGGCTTGCTCCTCTTGAGGTGTTGGGCTCAAGGGGGACCACCTCCCTGCCCCCTCCTCTCCCCCTTTAACAATAAAGACTGACTCCACCCGGGATAAACAAACAAACAATTAGAACTAGTAAATATATCAGCATGATTGCAGGATACAAGGAAAATATAACATCATC
The DNA here is from genome assembly GCA_026826555.1 of Tolypeutes matacus. NCBI lineage: Eukaryota > Metazoa > Chordata > Mammalia > Cingulata > Chlamyphoridae > Tolypeutes > Tolypeutes matacus. Next base: position 7,870,662 of record JAKSZT010026914.1, on the reverse strand, counting down.
ATTTATTTCTATATTGTAGCAGTGAGTAAACTGAAGATGAAATTAAGAAAAAAATTCCATTTACAATATCATAAAAAGAATAAAATGCTTAGGAGTAAATTTAACAAAGTTGTTTAAAACTTTAACCTGTAAATTACAAAACGTGATGCAAATTTTAAAATATCAAAATAAATGGGAAAACATCCCATGTTCTTGAATCACAAGACAATATTAAGATGGCAATACCACCCAAGTTCTGTACATATTCAAAGCATTCCCTATGATAATCTTAGCTTACTCCTCTGTAGAAATTGGGGAGCTAACGCAGAAATTCAATTGGAAATGCAAGGGACCCAGAATAGCCAAACACTGTTGAAAAAAAAAAAAAGGAACAAATTAAGAGGACTCACATTTCCCAATTTCAAAGCTTCCTACAAAGCAATGGTAATCAAGACAGTGTGGTAGTGGCATAAGGTTAAACATGTAGCTTGATGCAATAGAATTGAGATTCCAGAAATGAAACCACATTTCTATGGTCAGCTTATTTTCAACCAGTGGGAAAATATTTCTCAACATTCATTGGGAGAAATAATAGTGTTTTCAACAAATGGTAGTGGGACAACTGGATATCTACATGCAAATAATGAAAGTTGGCCCCTACCTCACACCACATACAAAAATTAACTACAAATGTATCAAGGAATAAATACAAAAGCTAAAATAATAAAACTCTTAGAAGAAAACGGGAAAATCTCTAGGACCATGTATTAGGCAATGGAGTCTTACATATGAAACCAAAAGCATAAGCAACAACATCAAAAATAGATAAATTGGACTTCATCAAAATTTAAAACTTCTATGCCTCAAAGGACATTATCAAAAAAATGAAAAGGTACCCTGCAGAATGGAAAAAATGCTTGAAAATCATCTGATAATGGACTTCTACCTGGAATATATAGCAAACTCTTATAATCAATAATGAAAAGACAACCCAATTTTAAAAATGGGCAAAGAACTTTAACATACATTTCTTCAAAGAACATATGCAAATAGCTAATATGCACATTATAAGATACTAAAAATTAATAATCTGGGAAATGCAAATAAAAAACCTCAATGTGATACCACTTCAAACCCACCAGAATGTTTATAATAAAAAAATTCAGATAAAAATTAAGTGTTGGTGAAAATGTGGAGAAATCAGAAGCCTCATACACTCCTAGTGGGAATGTAAAATGATGCAGCCACTTTAGAAAATAGTCTGGAAATTCCTAAAATGGTTAAACATAGAGTAACTATATGACCCAGCAATTTCACTCTTAGGAATCTACTCAAGAGAAATGAAAACATGTCCATGCAAAAATTTGTACCAGAATGTTCATAGTAGCATTATTCATAACAGCCTAAAGGTGGAAACAACCCAAAAGTCTATCAACTGATGAATGGATAAACAAAGTGTTCTTTATCTCTGAGTGGAATATTATTTGGCCATAAAAGATACAAAGCGCTAATATATCTACAAAATGGATCAACCTTGAAAACATATGGTAAGTAAAAGCAGCCAGTCACAAAAGACCTTATATTACATGATTCCATTTTTATGAAATGTCCAGAATCAAGCAAATCTGCAGAAATATAAATTAGATTAGTGGCTGCTTAGGTTTTGGGAGCAGGGTGGGGAACTCAGATATAGCAGGTGATCCCTAACTTCTGTAAGGTTTGTTTTTGTGGTGAGGAAAGTATTTTAAAGGTGTCTGTGATGAAGGTTGCGCATATATGTGACTATACTAAAACATTGAACTGTACACTTTTTAAGTTCATTTAATAGGTGAATTGTATGGTATGCAAATTATAGCTCATTAGAACTGAATATTTTTTTTAAAAAAGAAAGGTAGAGTTCCATATGGACTATTAACAGTCTCTTTTACTGTAGATATCCATGTAGCTCAGATTCTCAATTCTTTAAGTCTCTGCTAAAACACTGCTTCTTCATAGAAGCCTTCTGACTACCTTTCCTAAAACAGTGCAACAGTGCCCACTCAAACCCACCTACCACTCTTTTATCTTCTTATCCTGCTTTCTCCTACAAAGCACTTATTGCCACTTGTCACAGTATATACTTACTTGTTTATTGTCTCTCTCATTCCCTAGTATATAAGCCTCATGAGGGTAGGGACTTTGTCATTTGTTTATGGCTATATCCTCAGTACCAGGAATAGCTGCCTGGCACATATCAGATACTTGATTTTTTTGAATAAATTGAAATTGTATATGAGAGTAAAAAATTGCATACATAAAATACTAGAAATAAATGCTAGTTATAACTCAGTTTTCCTTTATGTTACTGCAGAGTATTCCTTTAAAATTATATTTTCTTTGTTCGTAACTGCATCATTTGATTGTATTTATCAATATCATCACTATATTTCTCTGAACATACTCAACTGTTAGCAGCATTTTACTTGGGAGTTTTACATTAAGAAAATATTAAAGATAAAAGATATTAATGAAGAAGCAATAGTATTGGGAGTTATCGGAATAAGAATATGTATTTAAAAAGCAAATAAAATTACTTGATCTCAAGATAATAATGGCTATTATATCCATTGAATATTATTAACAGTTTCACCAAACATTATTCTTTCACATTATTTAATTTGAATGAACAGCATGCCAGTGTTCATATCAGTTAACTGTCAGTTATGTCTCCTTGTTCATTTATGAATCACATGGCATCCGCTAGCTGTAAGGTTGGCATGGGATAAAAAAAATTTTTTTAAAATTGAAGCGAAACAAATTTGAAGTGTAATAAATAAGTTTCATGATTCAACAAATCCAGGTAACAAAAAATAATAATGGAATTTCTGGGAAAATTTATAAGAGTTATTGAAAAAGAAGCAAGGATAACACCAAGATCTTTCATTAGCAATTCTTTAAATGGAAGTACTATTTATAAACAGTGTGTGTGAGAGACATAATGATTAAGAAGAAGTTTGCAGAACTAAAATTTTCATTGATATGTATTAAATTTGAAATATGAGGTTTGAGATCAGAGCAGCCTAGGTTAGGTCAGAGATTTCTGTTTGATAATAGAAAAGATTCCTAGGGTAAAACTATAAAGAGTAGAAGAGTATCCCGAACAAGGACGTGAATAAATTCATCAGTTAGATGTTTAGTGGAGAAGGAAAAACACTGAAGACTGGAAAGGGGCAAACAGTGATTATTAAAAGAAAAATTACGATATTTTAGGAAGGAGTGGGATTTCCACTGTGCTAAATTTCTGAGATAATCTAATTAGATGAAAGCTGTAAATGGGAATGGGAGGAGATGCCTTCCAATTCTCCAATTCAAAACTCTATTTGGTTGGCATAAGAGAAGATATATCAATAGTGTAAGAAAAACCATGAAAAAATAAATCTCAAACAACAACAAAAAACCCTTAGGGCTTAACTTAAATCCTTACTTACAGTAAAGGTGCTACATTAAACTGTCTATAGTCTGATAGGCAATAAATTAAAATAAATTGAGGAGTACTGCCATGTTTCCCTGCAAGGAACATCTACCCAATTTGACTATACTCTTCTTTAAGTCTCATTAAAAAAGTTATTCATTAGACTAAAGGCATTTTCCCTATTGCAGTATTAATGACTTAGGTGGTAGGCACCATCATGTATAGAACTTTATATTTTTATGAGAATATTCAACATGACAGCTTATTAGGAAATAGTTTTAATGGCTAAAAAGAGAATGAAATCAAGATCCTTGAAATGAAGACAATATCAAGCAACCAAGGGCAAAGGAATGAGGAGCAGGTAATGAAAAAGAGGAGGTTGATAAGAAGGGAGCTAGGAAAGCACAAAGACATGCCTCATTTATTTCAACACCTTGCTTAGGGGGTGAACTCTCAATAAAAATCAACTCTCAATAAAAAGAGCAGACATAGCTCAGTGGTTGAGCACCTGCTTCCCATGTGTGATAGCCTGGGTTTACTCCCCGGTAAATTCTAAAAAAACTAAAATTAAAATTTAAAAAAATCAACTCTTTATGGAGAACTCACTGTGTCAGGGACTTTGGCAATGACTTTAGGTATTTCTATAAACTCTTCCAATGCTGATGTCAGGCAAGAAATGATTACCACAATAAAACTGATGGCAAAAATGATAATTTACATAAGTCTAGTGAAGAGAAGACACCTAATAAATGTTAGATAGGAGTATTAAAATTGAATTTGTCTAAGATTCCAAAGAGCTTAACTATGAGATTACTGGGCTAAATTTTTTCGTAATAAACATCAGGGAGAAAAGTCCTTTAAATAATACTTTGGAAGTATATTCAAGCCATAAAGCTATTAATGTGCTTTTTCTGCCTCTCTGTCTCATTTTCGATTTGACTTAATTTAAGGTGAGTTTCAACACATTTCCAAATAAACATAATAGTGATGCTTAAAAAAATCGTGTAATTTGATTTCTTGATTCTACAAGAGGGCAAACAGAAGGAGTGGAACTTAATGAGTGAATTATAGCTATTCACTTAAGTTCCACCCATGGCTAATTAAAAGTACACATTTTTCTTAAAAACTTTAATTGAATGACTACGTACAGATCCTTTTGAAATTAAGGATACTTCTAAGTGACTTGGTGTGTGAAAGCTATGTGAGTAACAAGTTCATATACATTAGTTAGTCTGACTTCAGACGGCAAGAAACCATTATAAATGCATGCAGGTGGTTTGACACACAGGTCACAGGAACTGTGTAAAGGAAACTATGAATAATTCTACTGTTCTATCCTAAGACATACAGCTCCATGACATTTGAGCAAAGGAAGTCCCTTTAGAGACATGAGCTTTTATAAATCTGTTAAAATATCTTGCAAGCTATTGCCTTCATTTTGCTAGTAATGGCTCAGTATTCCTAGAGGCTTGTAGGATATTTTTATCTGACTTTTGGTGACAAATAATGTCTGGTATTTTCAAATGCAAGGACCAAAGCATTTGATTTTTATTTTCCAGTTTAGAAGTGAACTTTATGACTATTTCCTTCAAAGAACTTATTTCTTTGTCCAAATGGCTCCTGAATAATAACTGTGCATTATCTCACACACAATCTGGATGGGGTATGATTGCATTTCTGCAGGTGCTCCTCACTCACCACTGTTGACTTTTGAACAAATGTCTCTGATTAGTATAGTTACGTGCACTAAACACAGACTACATGGCAGAGGTGAAAAGTAGAACAAGAATTTTCCCAGAATGCACTTACAGCATGTTATAGTCTCTCTTATTGTTCTACTCTCAAATTTTACAAACTCATGAATGGCTTTCTTTTACTCAGGGGAAAATATAAGTCTACAAACTTTAAGTTTGGTAATCCTGCTGCAAGTCAGTTTGTCTCAGAATGTTCTACAAAGTGTGACACATTTTAATGTTAATATGTTTCTTAAAAGGAAAAATTTCATCTTCCATCAGTTCTAATGCATAACTGAATTAAAGCTATGTGTTTTACCACTTTCATGCACAGAGAAAAAACTGTATCTACAATAAAACCACTGATGTAAAATGGATGACTGATCTGTGTGTAAAGCTTAGAAATGTATATTCAGTCTTTGGGTTCTAAATTACTCTTTTCTTGAGAAAATCCCTAAGAACAAAGTTATCATCAACTAAAATACTCACCTCAATTGTAGCAAAGGGGGGTTGTGCATACTTTTCTTCGGCTTTGTAGTGTTTAAAATATAAACTGTTGCAAATTCCTATGTTCTTTATCACTATGACCACTGAAAATTATAGCTAATTCATTATCCTACAGCTCAGAGATTGCCTGTGATTCCATGCAATGACACTGCAAAATATGACTAAAATGAATATCTGAATATATGTTATATTTCATTCTTATTAGCTTTATTGATAATTTGTATACTATGAAATCACCCAATTAAAAATCAGTTATGGGATTTTAAGAATATGCATAGAGTTTTGCAACCACAATTACAATCTACTATGCCAAAATGACAACCTGTACCTAGTAGCAGTCATTCCCCAAACCTACTTACCAACATCCTTAAGCCCTAGAGGGCCATGAATCTACTTTTGTCTCTATACATTTGCCTATACTGGACATTTTTTATTTATGGAATCATATAATATGAAATGTTTTATGACTGGCTTCTATCACTTAGCATAATCTGTCAAGGTTCATCCATTTTATAGCATTTATCAGCACTTCATTTCCTTTTATTGTCAAATAATATTCTAGTATATAGATATACCAGTTTGTGTACTCATCCATCAGTTGATGGACATTTGGGTTGTTTCCATTTTGTGGACTATTTTCCATAATGCTACTACGAATGTTCATGTACAAATAACCCCATTTCAAGCTCTCACTCTCCCTGCTCCATCACTCTTGTTTCTCCAACTCATTTCCCATATATTACTTACAACAAAGACATATAAACAGAATGATTGGGGAAGCATCTTTGAGAACCATGAAAGATCCAGGGAGAAGCACTTGAGGTTGAGAAAATAGAAAGTGCAAAAGCCCTGAGGCAGGAATTAACTTGGAGTGTTTGAAGAATAGAAAGGAAATTGACTGAAGCAGACTTATTGTGAATCAATAATTATTATACATATAATAAATTATAAATGTGTATATATTATTAATACATTAATATAGTCAATAATTTCTGTGACTAATTGGTTTGGGTATTAAAATCATAAACATCTCCACAATAGCAGATTTCCAAATAATTTTCCCTGTCACTAACTTGACTGTGCCTTAAGACATCCTGGAGCAAAAGCTACCATAGTTGTAAGAAATTAAAACTCTAATTATGTGTCTGTGATGGCACCTATGACCCTAACCCCATATTCTACTGCACCCTTTTAATTCAGGTTTCCTAAACTCACTGGAACGAGGATCTTATTTTTCTCCCAGTGAACACTTATTTCTAGTCTGTGCTTCATGTCCCTATCGCGTTTTTTTTTTCAAATCGATATGCCCCAAATCCTGCCTTAACTGCTATCATCATTTATAATTTCAAAGTGTTTGTAAAAATGTGAATGTGCTACACAAGTGATGGTTGTGGAAATAATAAACCAGCATAAGTTGGCATCATTTCAGAAATTATTTTAACTCTGGAGCAAGATTCTAGGGAAATGGGAAACAGAATGGATATATTTGATGGTACTGGTAGGAGTAGGAGAGAAAGGGTAATCTAGAGTTTAGGGTGGGGAAAAGCAGGCCATAAAGGTAATTAGGGAATATCCTGAGGACACAAGGTGCCTGGTGAGGAATAAGGTGGCAGTCTTATGGAAACTAAGGCTCTGAATGAGAGGATGACAAAACTAGAGAAGGGGTAAGTCACTGCCTCAATAAAGTAGCTCCTATGCCACATCCCTTAGAGTGAGTACATAGTTTGTCAAAGTTGCAGAATGAATTCATGGATCAGATGATGGCCTCTTATATCTCTTCCACATCTAAGATTATGCAATTCTAGTTTCTTTCTTGTTGGGTGTATTAAATTCCTGAAAATCTCTCAGTAGGAACATTTGAGGTTGAAGGCATTAGTATTTATGGAAAAAGAGGGAATCAGGTTAACAGTCACTTTAACAAAGCCCTTATAAGTTTTACTGTACACAAAAATGTAAAAGGATGAATATCATACTAAAAGAATTCTAATGAAAATTTAAGCATTTCACTTTAGTAAATAGTGCAATCTGATATACTTCTCATTCTTTACTTAACAGTTTCAAGACCTCCCTTATATTTCAACAAAATGCATGTAAATACATTTTCTTTTGACTATATAAACTAAGAGACTTTTTTTTTTCAGACTGTTCATGAACATGTTCAAAACCTGAATGATTTTATGACTACAAGATGCTTATCTAAGCCACCAGGGATTTGAATCCTCGTTCAAATCCCTGGTGGCTCCATACACGCATCATCAAAACAGGTGTCTGCTATATCTCACCTAACAGATTTAAGAACAAACTAGATTTATTTTTCCCTTGCTTTCTTATTTACTCTCAACTGCTTGGGAAAGACCTCATCATTCTTCTCTATTTTTCCGTATTCAACCATCAGTTCTCTCTCTTTCTCTCCTTTCTCAAGTATAAGAAGTACAGTGTTAAAAGTGACATAATGACAAACAGGCAGAAGAATATACTGATTATAAGTATGATTATTTATATTACATTATTCATATTATACTTTTGTAACTATGTGATATTTGGACTAATATCTATGATACAGTTTCTCTATCAGAAAAAATATGGCAACTACTCCTACCTCATAAAAAAATTGTAAAGAAAAAATAAGCTAATGCATATAAAATACTTATTATGGTTCTGGTATATATTACAATTCAAAAAGTAGAAGATCAAAAGGAAAAAAAGAACATACGTAGGAAGGAAACTTAAGAAAGGATTTCTATGCATTCATCATTTTCCCAAAGGTTGAAAAATACACCTAAATTCAACTGAATAATTTTGCTGTTACTTCTATTTGCAAGAAACTTATACACAATCCTTTAAGAGTATAACTTTTTATGCCCACTATGATGTTTCATCTTTGTTTATAACCTAAAAATGACTAAGTCTCACAGTCATTCTGAGCAGGGTCAGAACTTTATTATTTTTTAGAAGTGTTGTGTAGCTATTTCCTTTACTTCTCATTATTTGCAGTGAACTCTCATCTTTACTACTGACAAATAAAAATTGAGGGGGAAAAATATTACATGTAATTTCCTATATATTGATTTGCATCTTATTAGCAAAATTTAAAACTGCTCTTTCCAGGAAAACTATAGCTGAACATTATGTATGCCCAAAATGTCAATCAGGGCAATTCTAATGCATATGGTATGGTTATTCCTACACTGCATCTCTACCCAGTAGAAATGATCAACCCATCAGAGTTCATGGCCATTTACCAATCATTCATACTGACTGGCTAATTGTATTTGAGTAGACAATTTACACATAAGATGGCCCAAGTACCTATATTTTTTTAATGAGATTTGAAGTATATGACTATAATACAATCCTATAGTCCAAGAAGCAGGAAGATCCATAACTTTCATGGAAAACGGCATTAATGATCATCATATTCCCTTTAAATTGCAATTTAGGCATTATCAAATCACTAACAAAGACAGGGAATCTTTATGACTACCAATATGAAAAATTTTTTTTCTTCTTACTCTTCTTATGAGGTCACTACTATGATAGTGCAAAGCATACTATCTTTAAATGGTTCATATAATATTTTTAATTAAAATTTGAATTCAACCAACTTTGAATAGTTGTATGAAAATGTCTATTAGGTCTATTTTTATATAGGGAAATATTCCAAATACACTTCCCCATGACTTTGTTTTCAAAAAGGAAGGATCTTGTAGACACTAAAAAGGTATAAAAATATTTCTCCTGTGCTAAATTTTTAAAATTGATAAATTTCTTATGAAAATACATATTTTAAACCAAAGTTATTTGGCATCCTTTTAAAATCTGTATGCTTTCTTAGACTATCACTCTAATATACAAGGACATTAAAAGAAGTGTGGCTGACCTAAATTTGCACGTTTTATAATGGTAACATTGGGAATCCCATCACATTTAAGAGTCTTCATCCCTAAAGTAGACTACTTTCTTTCATTTAAGAGTGTTTGGTTCACATTATGCATAAGAAGATTTCTAAAATAGATGACATCATCATGCCTGAAAACTTCCTTACTGCTTCTCCCTAGTATATCAATAATTCTTCTGGTATTTTCCCAGAAGTATAAAGAGGGAGCTTAACATTGCCCACTAATTGGCCACTTGCTGTTTTAATATTTTTTATTTTTAAAGAAGCTTTAGATTATATAAATGTTACATAAAATACCCAGTGATTCCCATTTACCTCCCCTCCCCCTCCCATACTTTCCCACATTAGCAACATCTTTCTTTAGTGTTGTATACTTGTTACAATTGATGAACACACAATGAAGCAAAGTACTAACCATGGGCTATAGTTTACATTATACTTTACACTTTGTCCCTCACAATTTTAAAGGTTTTGACAAAATGTATAATGACCTATATCTGTCATTACAGTGTCAGGCAGGACAATTCCAATGTTAATGGCCACTTTTGATTTCCACTAAGACTTTTATTTTCATTGGCATGCTTTTAAAAAAAAAAAAAAAAAAAAACTAAGTTTCATTTTATTCTCTCAGATTTTGAGTCCACACTTATGTGCACAAATTCCATAAAGGTCTCATTGTTTGCTGTGAGAACCAGAGGGTCAAATACTTAATGAATTATTACTAAAAAGTCATACTCTCAGACAATAAAGATCATTAAAAGAATCAGTATATCAGTAGCAATAAGTCTATTTGACAGAAGCTCTGAATTCATCCTTCAATAATTCATTCACTCATAAAAAATGTATCATGAACCTAAACTTCATTCACATCAGTGAAACTGCCAATATTTTTCAATCCGCAAATGTTTTGCAGATGTTTTTCTAGCCTTCTGGAATTTTAGAAACAACACTTTGCCTCACTCACAAAAGCACACAAGAATATACATATGCATATGGGCATATTTTATGAAATATATATGTGTATGAATATGGATATATATTATATACATATGTAGAGTGTACTTTCAGAAATAAAACATTTTCTCAAATAGAATAAGTATCACAAGTAGAATTGAAAACTGTAAATAAGATTTTCAATATCTTAATAGATGTCAAAAAGTTCAAACATAAGATACATGCAGTTATTTTGTACTGGGAGAATTATACTTGGTCCTTCTTCAGGATTCTCTTTGCTCCAAAAGATTTCTAACTGACTTTAGCATAACTTCACCACTCCAAATCCAAAGTTCATGAAACATTTCTTTATTACTACTCTTTATATATCAGCAGTGATCATGGTCATAGGTGGCTTCATTTAAAGGCAATTTTCTATATAGTTATACATTTTAAATATGTTTATATTGTTACTTCAAGCCTCAGAAAATTCATACAGAAGTACAGTGAACACCAGAAATAACCAATATGTTTATAGTAAGGATGATTAAAAGGGAAAGCAACTCAATAAAAAAAATGATATATAATGTATATATGAAAAAATTCAGAGAAGGAAAGTTAATCATCTACAAAGGCAAGAAGAGAAATGTTCATTTATAATCTTACAATAGATATTTGTCTTAGTTTTCTGGGCTATGACAAATGCCACACAATACACTGGCTTAAACAATGGCAATTTATTGGCTCATGGTTTTAAGGACAGGAGTCCAAAATGAGACATCAGCAAGATCATGCCTTCTTTCCAAAGTCAGTAACCTTCTGGTGCTTGGGTTTCTAGGCTTGTATCTCTGCCTTGCCACATGGCAATGCCCTCTCCTTTCTTTTCCTGATTCCATGGACATTGTGTTTCTGGCTCCTCCCTGTGTCTTCCTCTGATTGTGTCAAAACATCTGTTTATAAAGAGCTCCAGTAATTCAGATTAAGGATATGTCTAAATTAAGGTAGATAATCCAATCTACCACAATATTGTTATTTGCATAGATGGTCAAACCATATATGTGCTGAAGCTATGGTAATGGTGACTGCTTGTCATATGAATGATCTTGACTAGAAAACACTAGTGGGTTTTTTGCGACATGACAAATAAAATATTTTCATAGGGGCTGCCTAGAGTGCAGTCTTGACAAAGAATCTAAGGCCATATTCAGTGTTCAGCTAGAGATATTAGTATAACTGAAGAAAATGATTGTTGAATGAACATGTGATAGAAAACATAGGAGACTTTTGCCACCTCTGACCAAACAATCAGTTTGTCAGACATTAGACTGTTTCCTTAATTCAGCCATTACACAACCAAATAGAGTTTATATATATATATATTAGGCTAATTAAGTAAGAAATTATAAATTGTTTATTTATATTGATTAATTGCTTAATTTATAATTTCTTTATTTCCAAAGAGCATTTTTGGTCACTTGTCCAGTGCTGTAATAATATCTGAATAAAGAAAAATATAATTCAGCTCTTAAAAAAAAGAGAGAGAGAGAAAGGAATTAAAACCAGCAATAAGGTTGTCAAACTATCTGTAGAAGAATCTCCTAGTCGAGAACAATTGCAATGGTCTAGGTAAAGGAAAAAAAAGAAAAAGAAAAACTATAATATTTGGCTGAATTGACAGGAAAATTAAAAAACAAACAAACAAAATCCTTAAAGGCAGGAAATGCCAATAACAAGCAAGCACAATTTTAGACAGGTAAACAAGCATTAAAGCTGGCATCTATCCACTGCTAGTGGTCCTGAACCTGGTTTTTAATGCCACTTGCCTCTGAAGGATGAGCACCAAGTTTGACTCTAGCAGAGTGAATGGATGGAACAGAGGCTTTACCACCAAGGGTCCTTGAAAGGTCACAAACTTAATAGGTGAGGAGTGTTAAGGCTTATTTGTTTAGGGAGACAATGGGGATGTTTGTTTTCCTTGGCCTTGGCTCTGGGGTAGAGATAGGAGAAAAAGAAGAATTTTAGAGAGTATTAAGTATAACCTTGACCTTTACAAGAATTTAAGGTTAGAATTCACACCATCTCTTTTTTTTTTTTTTTTTCTGAATAAAATAGTTCTTAGCAAACATGGTAGATAAATATACAAAGAACTCTCAAAAAACTATAAGAAAACCAGTAACATCTCTTTTTTTTTTTTTTTTTTTACATTTCTCAATTAAATGTAATGGATACATGTAATTTTTTTTAAAAATCAAACAATATATTACACAATATATTTGTTTCATAGTAATGCATTCATACAGTATTTGTCCTTTTGTGTCTGGCTTGCTTCACTCAACATAATGTCCTCCAGGTTCATCCATGTTGCCATATGCTTTATGACTTCATTTCTTCTTACAGCTGCATAATATTCCATCGTGTGAATAGACCATCTCTTGAAACTAAAAACACAATAAAGAATTGAGTTGACATTATTTCCAGATAAGTAGTGCCCTCAGGCTCTTGGCAAAAGCAAAGGCAAATCCTTGGAAGAAGGGCAATGCAGCACATATCTCAATCTGTTCCCTTAGAGATATGAGCTTAAAAAAAATATAACAAAACCCAACTGATCATGAACAAAACCAAGCAGAAACAACAAACTACAAATTAGGCTCTCAAAGAACAACTAATAATGGAATTACCAGATGTGGAATATAAAAAAAAGTATGATTTAAAATTAAAAAGAGTATCAGTAATATCATTAAAGTGCAGGGGACTACAAAAATTGCCTGGAAAATTTGAAAAGGAAATATGTAGAACTTTAAAAAATAAAACATTCAATAACTAAGAAATAAAGTGACACAAAAAGAAAAGAAAAATTCAATAACTGACATTAGAAATGGATCAAAATGGACAAAGATGCCTCAGATTCATGCCAGGGAGGCTGGGGACTATGCTAGAATCCTCAGGCTGGTGTAGCAGCCACCATTATTTCCCACCATTGCAGAAGGAAATAAAGCATGAAAAAAAGGATTTTTTAAAGTAACGCTTCCATAATTTAAGCTGCCTTTTGTCAGTCATTTTATTTTATTTTCTAGATATTAATTTTAATTACTTTGAAACAGCATAATTTAGTTCCAAATGCTTAACAGATAGCCATTGTAGTTGTAATTGTGAAATTAGCACTATTTGTGTCTGATCAGCTATACAAAATTTGATTTTTTCTCTTAAAGACAGATCGTGGAAACCTCAAAGAATAAAGAACTAACTACTAAGTAAAGGCCATATTTACTAATATAGCCCCATAATTTCAATCTCAGAATCTCTCAAGCAGCTGGAAGAAGAATGGAAAGAGGTGAGGGCGTTCGGAAAATAAGGGTAGTTCTTAACTGTGGATTCATTTTTTGCTCCACAGCAACCTAGGATCTAGCAAAGATGAAAATTGCTGAGGCAAGAGATTAAAACAAAAGCTTTTGGTTCAGATGGTAAGAGAGGCCCTCCAGGAGAGCAGAATCAGTGTACTCAGAAGGCAGCTGGAGTTGGCCTCAGGAACTAGGGTACTTCTTCTTGGTTTGCAAGTCTTTTTTGAGATCTTCAAGTTTTTTAGCCAGGTTTGGTAAGTCATAGTTCTGAGCCAGACACATTCCAACCATGTTGCTTAAAGTAAATCCAAGCAGGAACTGGAGCATGATGCCCATGGTGAGAACGAGGAAGGAGGGAAGGGAGACTGCAGCTCCGGGCAGGTTCGAGCCTGTTTCCCTGTTATTTTATTTTCTGAAGTTAAAATAAAGTTTAAAAAAAATAAAAAAGAGCATCTATATAGAGGCAAAATAAAATATTCCAATTACATTCATTCATTATAAAAAGCCATAGCAATCTAGAAATAGAAGGGATTCTTTTTAACTAGATAAAAATGAAATACAAAAAACTAAAACAAAAAAATCCATTAAACTCAATGTTCTGAAATATTAGAGCATGCCATATAAAATCAGGAAAAAAGATAATTTTCATTGTTACTTCAAATTTGAAGGGGAGGATTTAACCAGATGAATAAGATGAGAGGATGAATAAACTTGTCATTCAGAGGACCATATGTTGGTTTTGAAAATCCTATAAGTGGACTGTTAAAATTAGTAATTACTTATGAAAATTCCCAGCTATAAGACCAATATACAAATTGAATTGGGTAACAATCTTTGAGAAAATGTCATTTAAAGAAAAAAAAGTTTTCAATAGCAATGGTCCTAAATTCTAACAAATATGTGCAATAAATATTTGTATAAAAGATACCTTTTATTGAAAGACCTTAAAGACGACTCAACTAAAATAACAGACATACCATGTTCATAGATAAGAAGATTTCAAGATAAAAATGTATCATTTTTCCCCAAATTAATCTAAGTAGTTAATATAAAAAAAATAATAATTTCAATCAAAACAGTCATAAGATTTCATTTTAGAAAGTTGACAAGCTAATTTGAAAACTTATATGAAAGCATAAAGGGCAAAGATAACTAAGATATTCCTGAAGAAGAATAAGAAGATGAATGAGTTGCCTCACCCAATATCATATTTGTTACAATGCTATTCTAATTAACACAGAGCAAAACTGAAACAGGAATATAGAAATAGACCAGTGGAACTGAGTAGAGAGTTAAGAAATAAAGTATACCTATGTGAACAGTTCATATATTGCCAAGGCAATATTGTCAATCAATAGATAAAACACTATTAAATATGCTGAGATATTTGATTATACATATATCAATAAAATGTGATCACTACCTCACACCATGCACAGCATTGACTCAAGGTATATCAAAGAAATATATTTGAAAATCAAAACAGTAAAATTTGTAGTAAAAACTATAAAGGCTTTTTTTCTTGGAAAGAAAAGCAATTTTACACAAGACAAAAATACCAAACAAAAGGAATAGGATTAAAATGAAAATAGATATACCATAGCTAGTTGCATCAACATAGATATCTCAAGAAGTAGAACATTGAACCACCACAACAAAAATGCAAAATAATGCTATTCCTATAGAATTTAGAAGTGGCAAAATCCAATCTATATGTTTTTTTAGATAGCATGTTAGAAAATCATGAAGAAAAGCAAGAGAGAATGGAGGGAACAGAAGAAAGCAGCTGGGATCTGTTCTACAATCCCATCCAGGATATCACATAACATTCAGTTGTCATGTCTCATTAGATTCCCCCTGGCTGTGACAATTTCTTAAAACTGTCTCTGTTTGAAGATCTTAACAGTTTTGTGGAGTATTGCATGAGTATTTTGTAGAATCTCTCACTTGAGATTTGTTTGATGTTTTTATCATGATTAGATCGGGGTTATGTGTTTCGGGAAGGAAGATTCCAAAGGTAAGGTGCCATTTTATCATATGGTATCAATGGCACTTACTATGACTTATCACTGTCGATGTTAGCCTTGATCACCTGGCTTAAGTAGTGTATTATATAGAATATATACGTGATATGTATTCAATATACATTATTTTTAAAATGAGAAGAGTGAAAAAATATGGTAATTGATCTTGGATTCCTGGATAAGAAAATCTATGTCTATGTGTGTGTGTCTGTTTATCTGCCTGCCTATCTATCTATCTATCTATCTATCTATCTATCTATCTATCTATCTA
>JAKSZT010026914.1:7821809-7854518 GCA_026826555.1 Tolypeutes matacus | reverse complement strand
CTATCTATCTATCTATCTATCTATCTATCTATCTATCTATCTATCTATCTATCATCACTACATGCTTAGCTTCACTGCCTTAGTGTACCTTTGCATACCTCTTTGGAACCCTGGGAATATAAGTTAAAGAGTTTAATACAACCCACTTTTATTCTACCTATCAAACATCAGTAACTTAGAAGAATAGCCAATATTCATGCTTGAGACTTACTCGGAAGAGCAATAATTTCAGGTTTACAGAATGATTTCAGGGTTGTAAATTCAGTCTTAGAGATCCAGTGTTAGGTTTAAATTTCCCTGCTGTGCCCTACATACAGGAGCAGTAACACTAGGCTTCCATCTGCTCTAACATTCAGATTATTGAGTGAAGATGCGGGTTATTTTTTCTAACAGTTGCATTTCATCTTTTTTTAGCAAAGTTCTCTTGGAGAGCTAAAGGAGGTGGTTAATTCAACAGATAGAAGGATTTGACTCATCCTACCTCTACCCCCCTCCTCCACTCCTCACATATGGCTGATCCAAGGTGGCAGTCACCATTATTCCTCTACTTATTGGCAAAAATTTCCATGGGAGGGACGTTAGCCTCACTCTTCTTTACCAGATTTATAGATCTTGACATTTATATTGCCTAAGCCTATATCTACCAGTATATGGTCTCTTTTGATACCAGGCCTTTACTTCAAGAAATTAAATAAGTTCAAATTGCAATTTTGCTGGATGACAATCTGTAAAGTGATAGGTTTTCCAAAAGAAGAAACTATAAGGATCATCTTATCAACCATTTTAACAATAATGCCTTAAAATAGGTTTTTAAAAAACAAGTTTACCACCACTCTTTTCTTGCTTTCCTTCTTCCCATGGTAGCTGATTCTAAACTGTGCCAAAATAAGACAGATAAATGTAGCTGTCTTAACTCTACAAACTGCACCTGGTGTTTATGTACTGTTCCAAAGTAACAGATTTAATTTCGTAAAAATGAAAAATCATAAAAGAGCTCCAGAGGTTTAAGCCTGTTTCTATAGCTAATCTGCTCACCTCTTGCTGCCTTCATTTCTGTTACCCACATCCCACCAAGTCTTTTATCTCCTGAGATGATTTGTACTGTAGACATAAATTTGAATTAATAATTTGTGCTGGACAGGATGAGAACAATGAATGGCACCAGGGAAGAAAGGAGAGTAGGGAAAGGCCATAGCAAGGCATCATTTTTTAAAATCACATATTATTTCCTCATACGTTACAATTAATGTCAAATTTAGCCTGAACTTTGGTAACTTCCACTGTGCTGTTTGAAAGTTCCATCTTTGCAGGATATTTGGTCTTTTACATAAACACTCCTTTCAGTTTTCACATATATCAAAACCTGCCTTGCCCTGGTAACATTATTTATCCTTAGGATCAACTCTGAAGTAGTGTACTCTTTCTACAACATTTCCTGGTCACAGGGATAAGAGAATAGCTTGTTATCTGCTCTGCACAGCTGCTTCTAATCTAAACCCTTATGCTGCAAACATTCACTAACAATGTCCCTTTTTTGAGGCAATGTCATCCCTCATCTTCATCACTGATTTTGAACTCTGGTTCACTCAAACACCTTCTCAACTGATTTTGCCATTTGGTTCACAGTTTTCCATACAAATCCATATGCTTTTATTGATTATTTTCAGTTTAACATATTCATCAGATAATCAGAGAACACCTAGCTTTATGGCACTGCAATCTCAATGAGAAAGATTTCCACACTATATCCCAAGTATGCTCATTCCCCTGTTATTCCTTTTGAATTTTCCTGAGCTCTTACCATGTTTCCAAATTTATCTTGCTTCTTTCTTTCATAGAGAGATTTAAAAAATAATATTCACAAATATGCCAACATTTGCAAAGCACAGAGAAAATATATTAAGACTGAGTATGGGAAAGGGCAAAGGACTTGAAGCAATTGCCGAAGGACTGCCTTCGGAACTGTTGTCTTAGCCCTGTGCCATTCCTGCCCCTCCTCTCACCCAAACTAGAAAACTACTTTCTAAAGAAATGATAGCTTTACAGAGAAATATCCAGGGCTCTAAGGTGAGGGTTGTTCCCATTCATTCAACATCAAAAGACACTCTTGATCACTTTCTTTCTCTTGAAATACTTTATCTCATTCTCCTGAAATTTTTCCTCCTTCTGCTGTCTCCATGGCCCTAAATTATCTCCTAAACTACTTCAGACCCTTTACCGTATATTGCTTCCTTTTCATCTTTACTTATATAGGCATTTCAAACTTACCATGCAGAAAACAGAGTTGTTAATTTTCTCTTTCAGATCTTTCATCCTCCCTTGCCCACTATATCACCCCAAATCTTTTACTTCCATTGTCTTCCCACTTCAGTAATTAGCAATATCATACCCACAGTTGTTCAAACTAAAATACTGAAAACCAACCTTGCTTTATCCCTTTTCCTAATTTTTACTATATTAAATCCACCACCAAATCCCTTTCATTTTATATCAATATATATCCACATCTGTGCTCTTCTCTCCATCTCTATATTCATCACCCATGTTCATGCTGCCATCATCTCTTCTCTGAAATATTTGATAGCCTCTAATTGGTCTCCCAGGTTCTATACTTATATTCTATAGTATAGCATCAAGAACAATCTTTTAAAAATCAAAATTAGGTATCACTCCCCTCATTACAACAAAACAATTCAAACTACTTGACTCTTGTGAGAAAATAGCCCATGTAAAACACTTAGCATAGTATTTTGCAGATTGTTGGCTACCGATAAATGTTCTCTCTTCTCTCTCTCTTTTC
Organism: Tolypeutes matacus; assembly: GCA_026826555.1. NCBI lineage: Eukaryota > Metazoa > Chordata > Mammalia > Cingulata > Chlamyphoridae > Tolypeutes > Tolypeutes matacus. The sequence continues at coordinate 7,851,718 of JAKSZT010026914.1, read as the reverse complement.
CATGCATTCTTATCTTTCTAAATGTCATTTGTTCTGTTAAAATGTTCTTCTAGAATGCCATTAGGTCTTTTCTTTGTGTAGATTTACCTCAATCACTTGCTGATACTGCCAAAACAAAGTTGATTGTTCCTTTTTTGGTGCCACAAGTACTGCATGCGTGTGCTTCTATGAAGGACCTAGAGAAAAAGATTAGCAAAGTAAAACAAGAATTTTAGACATAAATTATAACACACATGTTCCTTAAGGGCAAACGCATATCTGACTTATTTTTGCATTTTCAGTATCTGACATATAATAGATATTCAATAAAATTTTGTTAAAGGAATAAAACTTTTTACATACTTAGCTGTACATAAAATCATTTTCTTAATTAGGTATCAGTAGCTAGCATAGGAGAAAAGACAGTAAAACCAGTGAGAGGGGAGTGGACATAGCTCGAGTGGTTAAGCACCTGCTTCCCATGTACAAGGTCCCAGGTTTGATCCCTCATACTTCCTAAAAACAAAATAACAAAAAACCAATGCTCATTGGGGAGCAGATTAGTTCAGTGGTTGAGTGCCTGCTTCCCAGTACTAGGTCCCAGGTTCATGTACAACGTCCTGGGCTCAATCCCTAATACCTCCTAAAAAAAAAAAAATACAGGGAAAAGAGAAAAGCATGGAGAGGCAGAGGAATAAGGTCATTATTTTGTCAGAGTATAACATGGATTTAACGTTTTTTCTTCATTAGAGAAGTTGTGGGTTTACAGTACAATCATACATAAAATATAAAATTCCCATATATCACACTATTATTAACACTTTCCTTTGGTGTGGAACACCTGTTACCATTGATGAAAGCACATTTTTATAATTGTTCTAGTACTATTGTCTATGGTTTAACTTAAGGTTCACTGTTTGTTTAGTGTAGTTCTATGGATTTTTAAAGAATCTTTATTCTATTGCTATATATACAATCTAACATTTTCCCTTTAAATCACATTCAGATACATATTTCAGCTGTTAATTATATTCACAATGTTGTGCTACCATCACCACCATCCATTACCAAAACATTTCCACCATTCCAAATAGGAACTCTGTATATTATACTTTTTTGTCATTGTGTAGTGCAGTTATATATATTTAACTTTAAATTTTGGTGAATGAATTATTTGTGCTTAGTATTCTCTGTTTAAATCAAAACCAAAACTCAAGATTTAAAAAAAAGATATATATATATACTAGAATATATTCTATAAATAGGCAGTGATACCTATTAATAAACTTCTCTCTTTGATAATAACATTCATGCATAGTCAAACACTTGAAAGGCATATTTCAGGGGATTATGTAATCTTTAATTGGTATGCAGGTGTTAATATCACTAAGCCAGTTTTATCCAATTAGCATCTAACTTACTTGAGAATGAAATTTCTGGAGAAAGTATTGGCATTGTTAAAAGAAATGAAACAAAAGAGTTACTATGGCTAGAAGATTTAAAATGGAGCTGGGAGGTCATTCTGGAGGTTCCTGTTATGCAAGTATCAGCCAGATACCACAAACTGCCAAAGTATACAAGCCTCAAGCAACAACGTTCCTCAAAACCCAAAGGACACCCAGACATTATACACAAACCACAAATAAAGAACTCAGTTAACCCTCCAACCTGAAGGATAATTAGAGAACCCCAAATAACTTTTCTACTAATCTTCTTTTCCTTTAAAGCCCTTGCCTGGAAATGTCAAGACAGACATGATTTGGGTTGCCACCTGAACTGTGCTCTCTGAATTACAATTCTAAGATCCCAAATAAATGCCTTCGTTGCCTTGCAGCTTAATTTATTTATCCGTTGACAAGATAATATAGCTGAAACGAATATCATAATTTAAAAAATCTCTTTTTGCTTTCTGGGTTCTACAAATATTTTGATTTACAGTATATTACCTTAGGATTTCCATCAGAAAGAATGTTTAATTATATGTAATCGAGTTATTAGGCATAGTAAATGAAATATATTTTTTCCTAAGAATTACAGAAAGTTAAAAGCTCCAAAGTTCCAGTTAAACTAATCAGTTGATAAGCTTAAGTATCTCGAAAATAAGTAAGGCTTAATCCTTGGAAAATTTAAATATGACCTTTTCTCAAAATTCATATTTCTACAGGTATATATTAGCGATCATATAATATGGTATAGTTTTTATTTCACTTAAGAACATTCTAAGCGAATGTTCTCTTTTCCATGTCTATAAATAATATGCACATAATATATAATTATTAAGCTACCTCACATTATAGGGCATTTCTTTTTTATATTAAAATATAAATAACAAAAGATTTAAAATAGTGCCATATTGATCCTTTGTATATACATTTTTTATCAAAAAAAAATTTTTATGAGGTACAGGGACCAGGGATTGAACCCAGGACCTTGTAGGCAGGAGGCCGGAGCTCAACCACTGAGCCACATGGGCTCCCGAGTTGGCTCCCTCATCTGTTTGCTTGTTATGGTTGCTCGTTGTCTGCTCGTTTTCTTTAGGAGGCACTGGAACTGAACCTGGGACCTCTGATGTGGAAGGTAGGTGCTCAACTACTTGAGCCACATCTGCTCCCTGATCAAATTTTTAATTATTTAAAAAAGATTAATCACTGATCCCAAATGAATAATATTAATGATTAAAACTCCTTCAGTGGAGTACAAGAGCCTTCCATTTTTAATATGTGCATCAAAATCACTTATAGTCATTTATTTTTTATTTTATTAATAGGTAGAAGACTTAATTCATCACTTGTATATCATTTTTAAATTTCTCATCAATTTACACTGTATATTTAGTTTAGGATGGTAATCTGATTTTATGTATTTATATTAAAATATTAATATTTTGCTATATATATTATATGTAGATAGAAATAATATTTTTTCATACTTTTGGCTTGTATTCTTATTTTACTTAAGATAATTCTGATTAAAAAGGTTTAAATTTTATGTGTTCATGTAGATGAAGTTTTTCTCTTATAGTTTCTTCATTTGAATTCTACTAAGGTCTTCCCAACCCCCAAATATAACCATCTTTTCTGAAACTATCTTTAATTCTTTTATGCATTCACATTTTCTCTACAAACTGAAATTTTGGGTGGTATATGAATATAAATTTTTTTTCTTACTCCCCTATACATTTTTTTAATGGATTTATTTATTTATTTACTTTTATCCATTTTTACCCCCCTGCCCCCATTTTTGCTGTTCCCATGTCCATTCGCTGGGCAACTCTCTGTGTCCATTTCCTGCCCTCTCTTCTCATCCTTCTCCTCCTGTCTTCACTGGTTTTCAATCCTCGGGAACTCTGATGTGGGACAGAGGCATCCTACTGCCTACGCCACCTTAGTTCCTGTTTTTTTGGTGCATCTTGTCTTGGATCTCCCTTGTGTCACTCTCCTGTTATGTCATCATCTTGCTGCATGGTTTGCGGGGCCTGATGGTACACCCACGTGTGGGGCATGGTGACCCATGCGCCTTCTATATTTTTCTTTTTTTATTTTTACTGGGAGTTCCCGGGGATCGAACCCAGGTCCCTCCATATGGGAGACAGATGCCCAACCACCCGAGCCACATCCGTCCCCTACTATATCTCTTGAGGTTGACCAAAGATACCCAGAGTTAGTCTTTTCCCATACAGGATGGTCATATAATAAATCAGGCTTAGTTTACCACCAGCATTCTAAAAACCAGACCTAGGGAGAACAACTAGGTCTGGGGGCAGATACATGGTTTCTAATATAGCAAATGTTTAGCCTACCCTGATTATCACAAAACCAGGACAGCAAGAATATTTGCAGTGAATATAAATTTTAAAATTTTTATGAAGCAGTTTTATATTAAAAGCATCTATATATTCCTTACTGATTTGATATCCAACCTCTATCATACTTGTATTAGTCAGTCAAAAGGGATACTGAAGCATAATACCAGAAGTCTGTTGGCTTTTATAAAGGGTATTTATTGGGGGTGAAAGCTTAAAGTTACAAGGCCTTAAAGAGTCCATCTCAGGGTTACTTCCTTACCAAACTCTGTTGCCACGTGTTGAAGCAAGATGGCAGGCGGTGCCTACAAGGTTTCAGCCTTCCTTTTTCCTCTTAAAGCTCTGTGGGCCCAGCTTATTCTACTTTTAGCTGTAGGCTGGAGGGCGTGTTTCTTTCTGGGCCTGCTCAGCTTCTCAGGGCTCTGGTCTCTTCTGCTGCAAACTATCAGGCGAATGGCTCACCTCTCTCCCTGGGGCCTCTGTCGTGTCTATGGAGCGGTTCTCTTCTGGTGTTTTTCTCCTGTGTATATACTTCTGGGTCTCCCCTTGACTGAGTGTCGTTTATATAGCCCATGAAGGGGGCGGGGCCTCAAACTGAGTTACACTCTACTGATATGGTCAAATCAAAGCCCTAATATTAACATAATTTAATCAAAGACATCTCAGCTTAATCTAATACAATCAAAGGGTATCATGCCCAGAGGATTAGACCATCTTACAAACATATTCTCTCTTTTTGGAATTCATACATAATCTCAAACTTCCACAATATTCTAATCCTAAAATAAATTTTTGGCTTGTTATTCCTTTCCTTTGTTTTTGTTGGAATAGTCTAGGATTTTAGACGTGGATTTTAAATTTATACTTTTTATCTTACTCATTTTATTTAATAATTAACATATATATTCTAAATACACTTGCAAAATTTATTTAGTTTTATTTTATGTTTAAATAGACTTAATGCTGTCACCCTTCTGTATTTGACTTCTTATATTGGAACTCTTCATGTTAATGTCTCTCATTACACATTGAAGTGTTTCAGAAAATATTTTGATGGTATGTTTTATGAACCTATTTTTTTTTCTTTGCTTCATATGTGTTCTGTTTCTTTAAATATGTCGCACTATGTATTTTGGCATGCTTGTTTGCTTCAGATGTGCAAAATTATTGCGTCTTTTGTTACAATCTTTGTCTCCTTGATTATTTCTTTACCTATTTACCTTTAAATCTTCAAACATGCACATTCCTTGAGCTGAAGAAAACTTTTAATGATGTTGCCTCCTTTTCATTCCTTCTATTCCCTTGATCAAGAATGCCAATTGTATCTACGTTGGCTCTCCAATATCATATTTTCAGATTTGTTCTTTTGTTTGTTGACATATGTTTTGCTTCCTTTGTGTTACAGAATATTTTCATAAGCCCTATAAAAGGTTTTATTCTATTTGTTCTTATAGTCTTGCATAATAAAAGTTTATTTTAGGTTTTCTATTTTCCTAAGAAAGTAGGTAAGTGGGTTCTTAATGGATCTGTTCATGTTGTTTTTGTATATAGTTTAAGAGAACTATTCTGTTTATTAATTCAGGTCCATGGTAATCTACTTACTGAGGGTAGGAGGCTAAGCTAGAATGAAAATCTGATATCCTGGTAATTAAATTCTGTGCTTAGCAGAGCTCTTTACCAAAAGCCTACATAAGTGCTGAGAAGTGATCAAAATTATATATTCTTAATGTGGGAGATCCTGGATTTTTATCTGTGCCTTTTAGGAGATATACTACTTATCTGCAAAAATTATTCTTAAACTGGAAGTGGTCTAACTCTAGGAAAGAGAATGCAAGAAATCATTGGAATAGAAATATCTGGATATTTAATATAGTTACTAAAATAATTCAATGATGATAAAGGAGAAATTCTACAAAGTATAGAATTCTTTTTGTATTACAATAGTCTTAAGGTTTACTCTAGTTATTTTACCAATAAGAATGAAAAAAAATTTTTTTTCTAACTTAGCATAATATGATTGCTATTAGGACAAAATTCACTAATTGCCAATGTTATTAAAAATACAATCTTAATAATGAATATTGTGCTATTTACTAAAACAATGACAACTTTCCAAATCATAGTTATCAACCTGATTATAGTTCCCATCTCTCTTCCATCAAGTTATAACTATTCTTATGCAAAAATTCTAACACAATGGAAATATTTAAGTAATTGAGAAGGGTTTATTAGAGAACCAAGAGAAATTCATTAGAATCAGTGTTAAGCAATTAACAAATTCTAAAATGATCTGGCTGGAGGTAGGGTGAATAATTATTAAGATATGTTTTCAGAGACACAACTATCAAATCACATGTGAATATAAAGATGCCTCCTGGTAATGTATATATTGTCACACAGAAAGGCTAAGTCGTGCATTCAGTGATACACAGCTACTAAGTAAGAGAGCCAAGATTCAAATATAGCAATCTATTCTGCTCTATTGTGTCTAAATCTGTAGGGAAATTTAACGAGAATTTGCAAAGATAAAAATAGATGTGTGATAATTTAATGTCCCAACCAATCATTCATTAACTTGAACTAGGTATGCATATTTTAAATGACTGGCTCAGATCTGATTTACTATCAGGCATGAGGTAAAAAACCAAACCAAACACAACAACAAAAACTTTTAAAGGAAGGAAAAATGCTGACATCTCCTTTGATCTGAAAATATATCCTATATAAGGGACATTCAATTAGACCACCATTAAATTATGAATCTAAAGAAAGGACTCATTTCAGAATAAGTGTAGGAACTTTTCATAATCTTTGTTTCCTTAAGAGTTATTTTGACCAAGCAACAACAAACCACTTAAATTCTATGTCGCTCGATTTAGATATAACCAGTCTTGAGTTGATAGAAAGAACTAGTTGATAGAGAGAACTGTCAGTAGGTCACAATTCTGTCTCGTGTATATCAAAGTAAAGTGTGGCTTCAACACTACACAATCCCACAAGCAAGCAAACAACAAAGCAAACCTGAATCAGCAAATCTATCATTTATATATGACACAGTTAAGTAAAAAGACTCGTGTCCAGTTAGTTTTTGTGACTGTGGATTTAGCTCTATCACTTCAAGGAGTCATGTAGGGCAAATGGCTTGCTTTGCATTATTTCCTTTCTATAAAAGTAGGACAATAATATCATTCCTATGAGATAATGTACATATGTTGGAAAGCTATGAAAAATATTTAAGCATTATCCCAAATCCCCATAGCATTGTAATCATTTTGTATATTTTATTTAACAAAAACAATTTTCAATTAAAATATGATAGTAATTTGCTTTTAAAAACCAAAAACACTGCATATAAATATGTTACCTAAGAACTCCAAACTAAACATAAAGATAATTTAGGGACGGGTGGATGTGGCTCAAGTGGTTGAGCATCTGCTTCCCACAAGGGAGGTCCCAGGTTCAATACCAGTTGTCTCCTAAAAACAAAAAAAAACACACAAGCAAACAAATGAAAAAACCAACTCAGGCACGCTGATGTGGCTCAGTGATTGAGCACTGACTTCCCACCTACAAGGTCCCAGTTCAATCCCTGGACTCTGTGCCTCAAAAAAAAAAAAAAAAAAAAAAAAAAGGAAAGGAAAAAAGATAATTTAGGGAAAAATGAAAAGAACTTAGCTAGATATATAGTCATATCCTGACAATACAATGAACTAGTTGTGTGAGCCTTATAAAACTATTTAATCTCTCTGTGCCTTACTTTTCTTATCAATAAAGTATATATAAGATTTTTCTCTTTATTATATTTGTGAAGATTTAAAATAACACAAGCACATTTAGAAAAATGCCTGGTTCCTAGTAAACTCTAAATAAATGATAAATATTAAATTATTATTAATTACCAAGGACTACTGAAAATAAAATAATTACTCTGAAGTTTTATGTACTAAACTTTCAATTCTTTGTGTTTCTGTTTTTCTGCACATTTTTATTATTTAATTTGATTTGCTTTTTTCAAATTTTCTATATTTCTTAAAATTATGACTTCTGTAATAACTATGCTTGCTATTAATATATACATTTTTTATAAATATCCTTATATCTACTGATTCTAAATATCATCTAGTTTTTTCAAAGTTTGGTAATATGTCAGTCAACAGCAGATGGGGCGAGATCCCTCCCTTGCTTGCTTGAATTTGCATTTTTTAAGAAAACATAAGATTGTGGCTTGACAAAATCTTCAACATGCCCACAATCTCTGCAAGGTAGTGGCTGGCAGCTGCTGGAGAGAGAGCAAGTAACTTTCCTTTGGAAGTTAAAGAATCAAGGCCTAAACCCCTTCCTTAAATAGATTCAGTAGTATCAGAATAGGTCCAATGACTGAGAGGTAATCCTGAGTTCATTGTCCAGGAGAGGAAAATAGGGCTGTCCAAGGAGGAATTCACTAATTATGAGTGGGAGGAGGAGGTTGGACTGGAAACCTGGACAGAATCCCAGCACCCAGATCATCATGGGAAGAGTGGAGGGCTGGGGTGGGTCTCAAGTGAAACATATGGTTTATAACAGAACCTTTTCCCTGGCCAGATCCCTTAGTTCTGTGGTTGTATTTGAGAATAATGGCTCTCCAGGTGACATAAATTAAAGAGCCAAAGGACAGGTACCATAGGCCGTCAATGGTGCATGATGACACTGAGAGGAAGACATGGCCCTGGCAGGAGAGAACCTCTCTCTTTCCCACATCCCACAAAAGAAAGGGTCTCTCGCCCCACCCCAGTGATATAGTCTCTCAAAAGTTGCATCCTATCAGTGGACAGCAGAGAACACGTTTTTGTCTTAGCTGTATTCCAATTCTCGCTCTCAGAGGTGCTTGAAATACAGACTACTGCGCAAATAAGAGTGCTGATTCTGTGCAAGTAGTTAGCAGTGATTTGGATTTGGCACTAGATACAATATGAGGGTATCACATAAAGCAACAGTTAATCTCTAGTTTGTTGATGTAATGAAAAGACTGATTAATTTAAAAACAGTTTCTAATACTGTTTGTGGTTACTTCAGTCTTTAAATGATGTCTATGATTTCCAATGCCTAAAAGGAGGCTGAACTGAGTCATCAGGACAGAAATATATGCATAAGTATCAAGAGTAGTCAGGCTCTCTATCAATTAAAGAGTGATCCTAGGAGAAAAGAAGGCTAATTTCATAGTGATGAGATGAGGACTCAGATCAGAGCAACTGAATTTATGAAAATGAATAATAATAATATCTCACATATACCGAGTTCTATTATGATGTAATAATTTTTAATCCTCTTTTTACTCTCATTTTACAGATGAGACTAACAAAACACTGAAGATTAACTAGCTTGCCAAGGTCTCATATTTCATAAGCTCAGAGAAAGTCTGGCTTCCAAACCTGGGTTTTTAACCACTATATAAATAATGCTTATTCCGACCTTATTTATAACCCAAGTAAAATGAATTTAATATACAAATTACTCTGTATATTCACCTAACACTGTGACTTTGAAATATGGGAACTCAATCAAAATGTATAGATGAATAAATGAACGACTATAGGTAGAGAGCAAGTTACTAAATGCTGGAGCCATTGGGTACATCATATCGTGGACTGTTCTGTGGTAGTGACAAAACGTGCTAGAGTCAAGTTTCCTTCTGCCTGAGGATGGAGGGAAGGCAAATGCCCTACTCATAGTGGCACTCCTATGCCATCGAACACAGAGGAGTTGAGGTTAAACAGACTGTGCTTTGTTGTCACAGCCAGTCACTAGCTGGAAATGGAAAATCCGGTGTGTTTTACTTGAATCCTAGGGTAAGATGAAATTTTTCCCTCTAATAACCTCCTAAGTATACCCTCTAAACCATGCCATTATGTGTTTTGAGTTTCAGTTTTTATTTATTTTTAAGTGGAACATTTCAAATGTAAACATAGTAATATCTTTGTGTTTTTTTTTTTTAATTGAGGCATAATGTAAATTCAATGAAATACATAGATTTTTGTGTTCAGTTTGATGAGTTTTGATGTTTGTATACATCTATGAAACCACCACCTGAAACAAGATCCAGAATTAACTGTGCTATCCAATATAGCAGTCACTGGCCACATGTGCCTACTTAGCCTTAAATTTAAATACAATGAAATAAAATAAAAAATTAATTTCCTCAATCATACTAACCACATTTCAAGTCCTTAATAACTACATGTCAGTGGCTAATGTCCACCATATTGGACAGCAGTGATTTAAGGTATTTTCATCATTGCAGAAAGTGATGAGAGGTCTTTTTCTAACAAACAGTCAGCAACCATTTTCTAATGTAAATTAAAATGTGGCTTCTTTCATTGATAGTATTTTTTTGAGATACACCCAGGTTGTGTGTATTGTGTTTTTTTTTTTTTTTTTTCCCTTCCTTTTAATTAATCCACTGAATTGATATACCACAAATTGCTTAACCATTCTATTTATGGACATTTGGGTTTCCAGTTTTCAGCTATTATGAAAGGCTTTTATGGCATCCTCTACAATTATTTTTTGGACACATTTCTTTCATTTCTCTTGAAATCTAGGATTAGAATTTCTTAATCATGGGATATATATATATATATATAAGTTTATCTTTATAAGATATTCCAAAAAGGACATGTTCAAGACTACTACTCAGCAATGAAATGTTAACATATATCCACTAGAATGGGGGAATAGACTGACAATACAAAATGTTGGCAAGGATATATATCAGGTGGAATGCTCGTATATTACTGATAGGAGTATAAAACGATACAGCTTCTTTGGATAACAGATATCTTATTGTAGTTTTAATTTGCATTGCCTGTGGAATTAAGATAGGCAGCTTTTCACATGTTTATTGCACATTCTTACATCTTCTTTTTGAAGTGTCTGTTCAACTCTTTTGCACATTTAAATTGTCTTTTACTTGTTAATTTGTATGATCCTTTTTATAGTCTGGATATGTTTTATCTTTGGCTATGTTATTTTATACTTCTTTTTCAAGATTTAATTCTTAAATCATGTAAATGATTGTGGCTAATTTTCTAGTTAGCTATAGAAAAGTGAGGAATACCAGTTTACAAAGTTGATTTTTAAATGAGTCAAACATTATCAGAGAATATGCTATGAGAATAAAGGATCCAAAGAGAGGCCAGAACAAAAGCTTGTTGTGGCTCCTATGTCCCAGAAACTTGAAAATCTTGAATGAGAAAACAAAGAAAAATAGTCAGTAGAAAGCCTATAATTATTTAAAGATTTGAGTTTTTAAAATGTCTCTTTAGCATTTTTAAACTTGGCTGACAAACAAAAGCATAAATTCAGACAATGGAATATGATATAATTCAATAATTACTATGAATTTTGTAAAAATATTAGCATTTGGCATATTCAAAATTATATAATGGACACCATATCCAAAATGCCTGGCAATTTTAACACATAAAACAGAGCAAAACAGACAATTATATCTGTGCTTTTCTGGTAATTTTTTAAAAGCCTCATGTCTTTGGGCCCAACTGATTTTTATAGAGAACTTTTAATTAGTAAAATTAGAAATCTGTTTAATCAACTATTTAGTTATACTTTACAGGTACCCAATAAATATACAATTTCAAATTAAAAAATGGTATTTGCAATACAGTTCTGAATTTTTAAAAATACCTCAAATGTGTGTGCAGAAGATAATAGTATGTGTTTGCAAAATATGATTTTATATCTACGTTTTCTAAGTGAAATCTTTCACTTTTCATACATATACGATAAACAGAATTCTTCATTTGATCTAGGAACACTGCATGTGGTCAAGTTACATGGTTTTCTTTAAACAGGAATGGAAATGTTCACTTCCCTCAAAAAACAATACACAACACTCCTCATAAACACACACACACACATATATGAAATAAAAAACTGTAGGGATTTTGATCCTATGTATATATTCAAGATTAGATGCAGTTGTATTTAAAGGTGTTTATCAATTCCTCCTTTTTCACTTAATATAAATTAAAGTAAAAACACAGGTAGTTCAAAGATAAACCTGATACAAAGATGCAGGTATAATAGTCAAGTGTTTTCCCTCCATGGCTAAAAGGTTTTTCCCTCCATGTAAAGCTAAAATATCATCCAAAGAAGATGTCAGAATTAACAAATTTCTGTTTTCCCATTCCTCCCTTACTCATATACACAGACATACATATAGCAAGACAATACACATACAGATATATACACACTCTCACAAACTCTTTGACAGATTTACACAAAACACACACATGCTTTAAATACACACATTCCTGAACTATATATATGCTTGTGGCAGTTTGAGATTATTTATGAGTCCCCAAAAGAGAGATTATGTTTGTAAACTAATCTTTTCCTCTGGGTGTGATACCCTTTGATTGTATTAGATTCAGCTGAGAAGTCTTTGATTAAATTATGTTACATTAGGGCTTTGATTGAGTACCCACTCCCTTGGTGGGCTGATACAAATGGACACTCACTCTATAAGACACACAGAAGAAGACATAGTAGAGAAAGGGCTCCATAGATGCTAGAGGAGAGAAGACTCACACAGCTAAAGCCTGGGAAGAGATGAGCCATTCACCTGATAGTTTGCAGCTGAAGGGAACAGAGCAGCTGAGCAGTTGACAAAGCCAGGAAAGAAATAAGCCCTATGCCAGACTGATATAGGAAACTCTGAGAGAGGAGTCCTATGCCAGCCTACAACTGAGATTGGAAGAAACTGGGCCCATGGAGCCTTAAGAGAAAGAAAGAAGGAGAGAGCAGGCAGAGATTGCCTGCCATCTTGCTTCAACATGTGGCAACTGACTTTGGTGAGAAAGCAGTCTTGAGTTGGAACCTTTAAGGCCTTGTAACTGTAAGCTTTTACCCCCCCCCCCAAATAAATGCCCTTTACAAAAGCCAATAGATTTCTGGTACTTTGCATCAGCAGCCCTTTGGCTGACTAATACAGTGCTTAAAAAAACAACAACAAACTTTCCACCATGTCTCTAGTTGTTCTAAGCCACTAGGCAGTTTCCATATAAGAAACAGGTCTGCTATCATTTGAATGTCTAAGTATAGATGTCCTCAGGTCACCAGCTCAACAACTGGCCACTTAAAACAGCAACTCACTCTCAAAAGCGGGCAATGTCAAATGCCATCTTCCTCCTGGAACTGAATATTACTTCCTCTCAGTGGGCCAACTGATGCACATTTGATTCCAATTTTAAAGCAATGAAGAAAAAAGTTACATTTACAAAGAACACAGGTTTCTGTTTCTTTGGGTTGAAAAATAGCCTATTGTTCTAAGAACATAAAGAGCTTTCTAACTGCATTTTCCAGAAATTGAAAAGCCTCCTTATAGCAGGAGTGACTATCCTTTCTCTGGAAGTATTCAAGCAGAAACTGCACAGCCGCTGCTCATGATCCTTACAGAAAGCATCAATCCAGGAGACAGTGGTTAAATTAGATGTCCTCTGAGGTCATTTCCAAACTGTGGTCACTCTAATTCTACCGATTTCTCCTTATTTTAACATCTCAACATTGTATCAGAATCGAAGGTCTTCTAACAAGACATTTTGCCTATACTATTTTTGAAACAAGGGGAGGGTATACATAAATATTGTTAAAATGAAGGGTGGCCATAAGTAATTATTCCCCCTCTAATTATTTACATATGAATTCTCTGAGACTAAAACACTTGTTTAGAATTGCCTATTTCTATTTCATGTTTTTCATGAAGACATTAAAGTGAACCAACTGAGTGATTTGAGTACAATTAAATATTCAAGGAAAGTGTTTGGAGTTTTATACCTTTTTTCATATGTAGGCAATACAGTAACACTTCTATTATGTACAGAGTGAGCAAGTGTCGTTATATTTCCAATATGCTCAGTGAATTAATTATGAAAAACCTTTTGGTTTTTGAAATTCCAAGATTTGTGAGAGTCACGTAAAGAAGAGGTGTTAGAAAAGGTGAAATAGAGAAGCTCAGAGAGCCTGAGGTAAAACTATACATGTAGATTAAAAACACCTGAAAGAAATAAGATGGCAGAGAGAGGCAAGCCATAATTGGATTTTGTAATAGGATTACTGAGATATTCAAATTGAAAATCTTATGAAATTTTCTGTTTTCCCAGTTACAAGTTAGCAAGAGATATATTTTTATAGGCAACTCATCATATCTGCAAACCAGACACAGCTTTTTAATTAATAAAATACACTTGCTTTTTAGAATATCAAAGAAATAGAAATTACAAAAACAAATCATTAGTTTCTACATAAAGAGCAAAACTATATTTGTGCATAAATTCAAGAAAATTGAGAGTGTTCTGTTCATATCTGTAGAACACAGCATTGATTTAGTGTATTTGTCAGGGTTGTCTAGGGAAACAGGACCGACAGGAGATATCTGTAAATATTATGAGATTTTATAAAATTGTCTCACATGACGGGATGCACAAGTCCAAATTGCATAGGGCAGGCTGCAAGCCAGGAACTCCAGTAAAGGTTTTCAACGAATTCCCCAGGAGAAGCTGGCTGGCTAAAATGGAGATGTAAATTCTCCCTTATGACTGCTGAATATGTCACTTCCCTTTTTAAAGCCTTCAACTGATTGGCTAAGACTTCTCTCTTTGCTGAAGGCAATCTCTTCAGTTGGTTGTAAATGTAATCAGCCTTAGGTGTAATCAATTTACTGATGATTTAAGTCCACAAAATGGCCTCACAGTAACAATCAGGCCCCTACTTGCTTAACTAAACAACTGGGCACCATTATCTGGTCATGTTGACACATGAACCTAATGATTCACACCTAGGAATAGAGGTTTTATTGTTGTTCCACTGTTATTTAGAAAAACATATAGAAAAAATGTCATCCTGATTTTCTTTCCATAGGACTCAAATGAGAGTCTTGCTAATGCTCGCCTATTCAGTGTGAAGTCTTTCATTAAGGTCTTGAGGATCCATTATTTTTCAATTGTGTTTGTGATACTTCCTATACATATTGATTCTCTTCCTATAGATAGTAAACCACAAAACATTATGAACCCTACCTTCCATTTACTATTTATTCCTCCAAAATTCCCACAATATTGCCTTACTGCTAATTCTAAATATGTGCTTTCTTAACACAAGCATAATTCCATATTTTGTTTTATCGAAAATAGTCTCTAGGTAGTCCCACTAAATAGACCTCTAAACATATACCGAGCTTTTCATGACAGGATGATTATCTTTCCATTACGATGGAAACTTCTCAAAGGCAAAAGTCATGCGCTTTCATCTCCAGCAGAACTCACCATAGTATGCTCAACTGTTATTTGCTGAATTCAGTCAGGTATTCTGTGTAACTCTAGCCATAATTAAGTGACTGTGAGAACTATTTAATAGATCATGTGTCTAATTTTTTAAATGATGAAAATATATGCTTCATTAACCTTTGAAATCATTTCATTCATTGTAATTTCCTAATTATTTCTCTACATGCCAGCCATAGGTCTTTAAGTATCTGCTAGTTAATAATGGAGAGCACTGGAGAGTTATGAGAATGTCCCATTTCTAAGAATTGCTGGCAAACACCAGAGGATAGAAGAGGCAAGGAAGGATTCTCCCCTTCAGGTTTGGGAGGGCATACGGCCCTGGTGACAACTTCATTCTAGACTTCTAGTGCCCAGAGCTGTGAGAGAATAAATTCCTGTGTTGTTAAGCCACAAAGTTCTGGTATTTGGTTACACCAGACCTAGAAAACTAAGTAAGTTTCCATGGTTTTTAACTATATATTTCTGGAATCCAAGGACTCTGAAACCTCTACTTTGTGGGCATGTACTGCACTATGTATGCACTGTATAGGATATGCTAATTTAAAAGTTAATTTATACTTTTCATTTCATTTCATAAATTGGTTATGAAATTAAGAGTTATCACTATTTACATTTTAATATATAATATTTCCTTACAGCTTCTTTGACTATATGTGTTTAAATACAACAAAGATCATACTGTGTTTAAAGCTTTGTGCTTGGTTTTCCCCCATGTAATATAATGACAAGGACAGTTTCTCACAGCATAATTAATTTTCTTCCAAAACATATTTTTATTCATATATAATATCTTATAATATCTAATCAAATAAATATATTATATATATATATATAATTCTCTAGGACCTTGGTTTGTTTTCTATAGCTCTAACAAATAATATCATAAAATCTTGGTACATAAATCTTTTTGAACATCTCTGCTTATTTTTTTGGAAAAATTCCTAGAAGTGGAATCATCAGATTAAAATTGTGAATAATCTTATATCTTATGATTCATTATTGATAATATAAAACACTCTTTAAGACTATTTCATAGTTTAAATTTCAAGCATCCACGTTAATGTCATCGTTGTTTGCTTTACACTAACATAAACCTAAACTATACATTTGCCTTGGTATAAATATTTGGCCACATCACTTAAGTTTTACAAATTCCCTGTGATCATTATAACCCTGATGGTGTAATTACATTCCAAATCTTTCCATGCCTTTGCGAAGCCAGAAAACATGAAAACATGGGCTTATATCCATACATACACACATATGCCCACAGGGGTCCAGAAAAGAAGTATAAACAGAAGATACTTAGGCTGTTTATTATATGACTTGCATCATTTATAAACTAATTTTAAGTATGATATTACTAATGGAAAATTTTCTAAATAGAATTTTATTTTATAATTTCCTTATACTTGAAACTAAAATATCAATATTCATATATATTCAAGACTGACTTTATATAAAGAAGAAATAATGAAATAAAAGGAGGATACTAAAGCATTTAGTAATTTCCCCAAAACTGAAAATCTACATCTCCTTGCATGGCAGCCTTCTTAAAGAGCAGATGAGTGTAAATATATTTTATTCACTCTGTCAATAACATATAAAGAAATAGAAATGCCTGAATTACTCTAATAATTTGAATTTCAGATTTTATCTATTTGAATTTCATATTCCCATAAAAATGCAAAATCAAACTATCTTTTAAGACCAGTATTAGTAAATATTTTGGGAGTTTTCTTTCATTCATTTGTGAAGATTTTGCTTTTATATTGTGAAACCATTTCACTATTTATTTCATTGGGTATTAGAGGACATATATGTGATTGCATCATATCTTCTCATTGACTCTCAGTACTTATATTGGTGTGTTTCGTTATATATGCTAGATATACAGTATGAGATAACTTTACTAGTATGGTGGCTTGGAGCTGCGTACCCCAGAAAAACATGTTCTTAATCTCAATCCATTCCTGTGGGTGTGAACCCATTGTAAGTAGGAGCTTTTGATAAGATTACGTCAGTTAAGGTGTGGCCCAACCGAATCAGGATAGGTCTTAGTCCTGTTCCTGGAGGACTTATAGAGAAGGCCGCAGAGAAGCCATGGGGAGCAGCCAGAAGCTGGAGCTTCTAATAGTCAAACAAAATTAGGTATTATACAGGCAGTGAAATCTCTCATAAGGCACCTGATAAATTTCTCCCTTCCTCCCTATGTGATTTTATTTAAGAAATAAAATGTAGCAAATAGAGGCCAAAATATAACTTAAAGAATGTTCAAATACCAGGATGTTACCCTAGGTACACTGGCAAAGTTGATCTGCTGAAATGTAGTCCAAAAATTGGGCAAAATATTCATTTACTCAGGTGAAGTTTTGCAGGTCTGGGGTGGCAATTTTCCAAGTGGTGAAGAAGTATCTGGAGAAACAATGACAACTACCTGTGCACAATGAGCAGCATATCCTCGAGGGGAAGAAAGGAGGCATAGGGCTATGCACACCAGGTCTTGCTCCCATACTAGCTAACCACTGCATTTGCAGTCTGTCCCTTGCCCTGATTTTCACTGTGAATTTGGCCTGGAAAATTCACTTATCCCCACGTGCCATATCCTCCAGAGTCTGGATTTTGTTTGTATATCTTGTGTTTAACCCTCTGAATCAGCTCATTTGGAAACCTTAGAACCAAAATGTCCAGAGATGAAATCTACTCTGCCTCCGTTTTCCAGATGGATCTATGACTATCCCTTTCTCTGGCCCAGATCTGATATAAGCTTGGGTAACACCCATTAATACTGTAATGTGTACTGCTAGTCCTAAGGCAGAGACAAAACTAAACAGGCTTGTGAATCAAAAACGCTGATCAAACCGCCAAACTGGAGGAGCCAGGGCAGTTAGGAAGCCAGAGAAATAAAGTATAAATGAGAAAAAAATATTTGCTACTTATTTATAATCAGGAACTTTTAATAAGCATCAAATTTTTCTGGCAAAGAATATTTATGTGTGGAAATTAGGGCCTTTACTTTTCATTATAGTTGATAGCCAGAAAAGGAGAGACCATGTTAATCTTTGAACAATTCAGGATTCTCTTAAAATTAAATTTTTAATCTTTTCCACATTGGACCAAATTCCTTTTCTTTTCTTTTTTGCAAAGATAGTGATCAGTTAATTTGTACAGTTTCTTCCAATAATGCTTAGTTTTATATGAAAAACTGAAGTGAAATTTGCCTTTGGTTACTCAATTTCTTTTTGAACATCTGTCAGATGACATTTGCATGATTTTTCTCCAAAGTTGTCATTACCAAGCACATGCAAGTTACAGTGAGGCATTGCTGGAAGTGTTGACTCAGTAATCCTTGAAGTTTCATTAGGCTCTGGCTCCTCTTAAACATAACATTCCTCAGTACAGGGAAGAGAATTCCTCTTAATAATTCTGTAACATAAAACTACTTTTGGAGTAGATGTGGCTCTAGGGGTTGAGCACCAGCTTGCCACATGGGAGGTCCTGGGTTTGGTCCCTGGTGCCTCCTAAAAACAAAACAAAAAAACGAACAACAAGCAAACAAACGGGAAAAAAAAACAAAAACAAACAAACAGAAACACAGCAACTCAGGATTGCGGGAGCGGCTTAGCGGTTGAGTACCGGCTTCCCACATACTAGGTCTGGGGTTCAATCCCCATCCTGGTACCACAAAAAAGAAAACAACAACCACCACCACAATAACAAAACACTACTTTTTAACCTACAAATGGAGAAACAAGGATTGGGCAGTGGTAAAGGGGGCATTCTGCTAGCACTCTAAAGAAGTTGAGCCCATACTGTAGCAGTGGCAGTACAAGCAGGACAGGAAATACCATAGTTCAACATGTCCCAAACAAGTCTTTATTTTCCCAAACACATTTGGAACTTCTCTTTCAATGCTGTCGTGGCTTGATAAATAATCTATGCACCTAAGTTCCAAATCCTTGATTCTTCCTTTTTCTACACTATCAAAAACCATTTTCAATGGATTTTACTTTCTAAATAATCCATGAATTTTTTCCCTCCTCACAGCTGCATTGGTTCAAGTCTTTCTTTTCTCTTTCTAGAATTATTGCTTAGGTTTCACTTTCAGGATTTCTCACCCCAATCCATCCATTAACCAGTCCCAGAATTTTCTTACATAGCTATAACCATTCTAGACCACTACTTAAAAAATTCTAGGGCCCCACATTGCCTTTTAGCCAAGGAAGTATTTTTGCTCTGAAACAAACATTTAATTGGATGCTCTTTGTTACACAATTTATGATAACAGAACTGTTCTGTTAGAAGGTGGAACTTTTGGCCTTTCCTCCTCAGCTACTCTTTGTAGCAGCCTAGGTGATTCTTAGTTTGGTTCCAACCCCTATGTCTAGGCACATTTTCCCCCATATTCCCTGGCCTCGAGGCAAACATAAGCACATAAAGATCCCCAGACAAACTATATTCTTTCCCATTTATTTGCCTTTGTCATGCTGTTCTTCTCTTCAGAAAATATTTTGTCTTTACCTTCAGATGAACTGGAGAGTAGGTGTTGCCACTCCACTGAAAGTCAGGGCTCAACTGGCACATGAACAGACCAAAGATTTAAGTCTCTGGGACATATATTTATCAAGTGTAGTGTTAACTATAGGTTCAAATAAAAGGGGCAAAAGAGCCATGATAGAGAACCTATAAATGATCTAACTCCGTTACACTGGGGAGCATAAATTCCAAAGTAAGGCCCACTGACATGGTGCCAAATTCCCGAGCTGTCTGCCCTGCTTAGTTTCTGGATATCTCTAGAGCCCTCAGGAACCCAGCTATCTGAGGCACTGTTTACTGTGGCAGTTAATGAGATCCTGCTGAGACTTACATAAGTGTAACTTCTAGAATGACCTCCTAACTCACTTTGAAATCTCTTAGCCATAAAAACTCATTTGTATTTACCATTTCCCCCTTTTGGTCAAGCTCTTTTTCCAGGTATATTTCTAGTTGGCGCTTGGAAATAATCCCTCAGTGCCAGGGAGCCTCATCCCCTGGAGGCATGTCCCACACTGGGGGGAAAGTAGGGCATTTATATGCTGAGTTTGGCTTGGAGAGGGGCCACATTTGAGCAACAAGGAGGCTTTCAGGAGGTAACTTTTAGGCAATATATAATACTAGGCTAAGTTTCAATTTCACAAGAAAAGGTTCATAAGTACAATCATCAATATCAAGGGCCTGGCATAATGGTCTGTCTTCCTTCACTAGACATTGCCCTTGCACTCAGGGGATTCTTGCTGTCCTATTAGATAATGTAGCAGAACTCCGCAGGATGGGAATTGAGTAGTCTTTCAGTTATTGGGTGGCTCTCTACCCACCGAGACAATGTCTCATGAACACTTGAACAAATTCATATGTCTTAGAGGCATGCTCCAGCTGAACCCCTTCCCATTCATCCCCACATCATTTACACCCCACACCAATGATCCTCCCCTGCCACTCCTGTGACCCTTCTGAAAATGAAGCCAACAAAATAAGCGAATAAAATTAATAAGAAAATGAAATTATAATTGAAAAAATAACCAAAAATAGAAAAAAATTAAAAATTTAAAACAATTTGAAATAATAAAAAAAATTTTTAGACATTGTGTCTTTCATCACTGTAAGATCTGTTGTCTTGTTATGTACAGTGATATTTTCTTCCATATATTCCCCCAGTATTTTTTTTTTCACTTTATTTTTAAAGAAGCTTTAGTATACAGAAAAGCCATATAGAGAATACAGGTGATTCCCATAAATGAATGACATATATGAATATGTTATCCATACTTTATGAATAACATATCTAGGATTCATATATCCAGGAATATATGTCTAAAACCCTCATCCTTTTACTTATATTCATCTTTTTATGCCCAGCATTTCCCAAAATGCATAATCCATAATTATTGGACAATAAATGTCTTTTAAATGCATGAATGACAAAACACATGAGATGGATGGATGGATGGATGGATACATAGTTAGATAATAGATATATTCCTAACTAGGAATAATGGACCATCTTTACAGGGGGAAGCACTAGTTTTCTATCTAAAGTAAAAGTTATGAGTAGGGGATTAAAATTGAAAAACAATTGGAAAGGTTATAACTGACTTAGCAAATTATAGAAAGTCGAAACTGAAGTTGGTAGTGGAGAAAATCTAGACACACGATAGCTTATGTGCAGAACCCCAGAGAGGTTCAATGCTCATGGACACCAAACAACTATGAAAGTGCCAGTGAAATTCAAAGCACTTAGCCTACCAGATCCCTGCCCACAGTAAAGCAATAACCCATCTCCATATCTGCAGAAGACTGGAAGCTGAATTTCTGGAGATACTGAACCTGAACTTTGAACCCAGGGATTTTAGGGATTGGATACAATACTGATTTAGGGACTGAGGAACTATATACCCTGCCTTGAGATGCAATTCTTTCTAAATTTGCTCTCTGGAGACTGACAATATTCTACCCTTCAGGAATGAGATTAGAAAATCCTCTCAGGGAAAATGTATTAACCCAAGGGAAAATAATCTATAGATTTTGAAAACCAGATTTCCTCAACAATTTCATGAGTGTTTTTTTTTTTCCCCCAAATAAAATGTCCTGTGCTGTGAGAAATCCCTTCCATATACTCAGAGTTTCCAATTTGTTTTTCAGTACTCACTGGAAAAACCAACACACAGAAAAGGGGAATTTGAAGAAAACAAAGCCAATACAGAATAAGAAGAAAATCACAAATGACGAGAAAAAATCATAATGAATATCCAGTGATATATGATATATCCTTGAAAGAAAGTTTAGATATTATGAAAATGAAAATCTAAATACATGAAAAGAGTTATTGCACCTAAAAATATAATGCAAAATAAAAATTGTATTAAAGTGTTTGGAAGATTGAACTCTCTTAGAACGTAGAACAAAAAGAGAAAAACTAAAGATTAAAAAAAAAAAAATAGAGCATCAGCCCATGAAGTCCAAAAAGAGAGGAGAAAAAATGGAAAAGAATTAACAGAGTAAAAATTCAATATATTTTCATTTTCCCAGAGATGAATGCTACAACTTTCTAGACGAACAGGTTGTTCAGAAAAATACCTAATGGGAAAAATACACACCAAGCAACACTGTAACAGTATTTAAGAACAGTCAGAATGAAGAGAACATTCTAAAAACTCTCTGAGGAGGAAGGAAACAGACAACTGAAAAAAATCAAGAATTAGAATGGCTCTGGAGTTCTCAACAGCCAAAATGCCAATGAAAACATAGTAATGCCATCAAAATTCTGAGGGAAAATGATTCTAACCTAGAAATCTATCTCTGGTCAAAAGATCAATGAAGGGCAGGGATTGAATACAAATATTTTCAGTCATGAAAGCCACAATTTTATCCCCTGTACTCTTTTTCTTGATGCAAACAGAGGAAGCATTTCACCAAACAAGTGTGGAAGGATGTGGAAAGGATGGATTCCTAAATAAAGAAGTTCCAACTTTGGAAATGAGTGAAAGAATCCCAGAGTGATGTTGAAGAGAAATCTTAATTTGGTAGCTGACCATTAAATCTTGATCAGACTTGGAGTGAGGAGACAGATGGTTTCAGGGGACATTTCTCAAAGATACTAAAAATGAAATTCAGACAGTACTGATGTTTGAAAAATATATAATATATATAACATATAATGTACATAAAATATATGTGTACACATGTGTGCACACATTTATTGTGCATATCTGGTTGTAAATATGTGTATATTTCTGAGTGTAATTAATGATATATTAGTGATAAACGTAAAAACACTTAGCAAGAAAACTAAGAATGCACTTGTTTACACCACTGAAAACCCAAAACTATACAGCAAAAAAAATAAAACGTAAATATAGTACAACATACTCTTTATCTCTGAACAAGGTTTACATAATTGTAATATAAAGTCTGAATATTGATCGAGCCAAAAATAAACATGATATAGTGTGAGGATGAAGGGGAAAAAAAAGTATGTGAGGAATGGGAAAGACTGGGTAAGAGAACTAAAGCAGCATCTTCCTTGATATGTAGTTAGTAGAAGACATCGGCATTAAAAAAAAAAAAAAAAAACATAATAGAAGCATATTAAATAAGAATACAGAAAAAATAGAAGAACTAGATTAAGTGGGCAAAGGTGGTTACATCCATGGAGATATAATCAAGGACGGGGATGGGTAGGAATATGTTAACTATTTTTTGTTTGTTTTCTGGTTTAATTAATGCTGTAAAATTATTTAATTTTTAAAACCATTTCTACACATTCTTTGTTAATAGAAATTATTACATTAGAAAGGTTTTTTATTGATATCCATGAAACTCAAAATCGTTATAATGTCTATCTAGTAGGTGATAAATCAAAGTATGTGATATCTAATTATCTTAATAGGGTTCCTCTTACTGCAGTTACTTGGTGATATAGACTCTGTCCAGGGTACTGCAGATGGAAAAATTGTATATGGGAAGCATGTGGTACTTTGAGAATTACTGAGCTTTAAAACTACCTGCTATCTATTTCAAGTGCCACATAGTCACAGTGTGTGGGAAATCTTAGGATACCTAGCCTTACAGAGTTGGCTGATAGTGAAAGAAGCAGGGCTGTGTGGTATCCACTGAATATATGTTATTCTTTCTTTATTTTAAAGACTTATAGATACAAGGTAAAATAAATCCATTCTTTAAAAAACTGGATCTCCCCAAACCACAAATATCAAAAGAGAGAAAACTAAACTTTAGTTTACCAGCATTGCTACTGTAACAGGCTCTCAGAGTCCTTTGGTACACTATTAAAACTTTTATTACATGCAGATATCCAGGAAAGTATAAACAAACCAGAACAATGCAGGCTCTGAGGAGCATATTCTGTGTTTCTGTTTATTCTAGATTTGGGACTGATGTCAAAAGAACCAATTTAAAATTGGCTCTCTGTGCTCCATGAGGTTTGCTGATAAATTCCCACATTAGATTTCTTGCTTTGATTAATAAAACTCTGTTCATTGCCTTACGAATACAGGGCATTTTCTATTTCAATGCTTTTATTACCAACTCTCATTAGAAGTAAATAGTCAAGATTAAGACTTTAGAATTGTGTTGAAGAACCAAAAAAGTTCATAGAAGTAACTCTCAGTGTTTAATAGAGTAAGCATTTTATAAATAATTTTAAATGAATACTGATAATGCTTAGATGACCGTAGTTCACAACACATAACAACATATTATCTCATTGATCCTTTCAAAAGTGTGCGGCAAGTGAGGTAGCCAGTTTAAAGGAAGGGAACTTGGGTTCATGAAATTTCCAGAAATTGACTGATGAACAGCAGGCAGGATCAGTTTCAGATTCCTAACTTCTCACACTGAGGCCAGTACTTGTTGCCCTAAGTTTTGTCTCTCCATGGGGACAGGTATTAATAGGCTAAAGATGCTTTACCGGAGTAAGAGCAAGGTGGTCCAATTTATGAGATGAGAATTCTGAATAGATATTTGCTTGTTTTCAAAACCTCAAGTTAATTATTTGGGCCACATGAAGTGCACTGTCCTGGTGATATATGACTTCTCTGCATACAGGGGAAAAAGTACCAGGGAATTCTTCCTGTTTTAGTTTCTTAACTGCTAAAACAAATACCACACAATGGGTTGGCTTAACTGCAGGAATTTATTGGCTCATGGTTTCAGAGACTAGGATACCTACTTCCTCCTGGGGTTGGGATCTTCTGGCTGGCTGGCTGGCAATCTTTGGCGTTCTTTGACTTTTGTGTCCCAGGGCAATGAAAATGGAGGTGCCCTCTCTTGTCTTTTCTAGGTCCCATTGACTTCCAGCTCCTGGCTGCTCCCTGTGGCTTCTTTCTTTTTGAGTCCAATTTCCCTTGCTTAAAAAGACTTCAGCCATATTGGATTAAAGCTCACTCTCATTCATTTTGGGCATACCCTAACTATGAACGTCTTAGGTTTTATTTACAAATGTGTTTGCACTCACAGAGCCAGGGGTTGGAACCAGAACACGTCTTTTGTAGGGGACAATCCCCAACACTTCCCAAATTCTTTGTCCTTTCAATTAACAGTTGAGAAATAATAGTAAAAACAATGCCCGGGATGATTATAACGATGATGGTGGTAGTGGATAACGATGATCACCTGCTATATGTCAAGCACTGTCTAAGGGTTATACCTCTCTTAACTTACTTAATCCTCATTACATCCTTATGAGATAGGTACTATTATTATTCTCAATTTGCATATGAGAAAAGTGAAGGCCAGAGAAGTTAAGTAGCTTACCCAAAGAATACAGCTAAAAAGGCGAGCTACCAGGCAATCTGGCTACAAAAAATATCTATGCCTGTAGCTTCTATAGTTATGCCTTTGTAACACTGCATGTTTTGCAATCTTTTGCTTGTTGAATTTGTTTCAGGATTTAGAAACAACTATACCTCTTGAGGCTTATCTTGCCTCTCTACACACACCATTTTACTAATCTCACAATTATTGTGCTTCCCAGCAAAATCTTAAACAAAAAGCACCAAATCCATCCCCTATTAGCGTGCCTCATTATGTGATACCATATATACAAATGAAAACTATAATTTATTCAATCATCGGGAATAAATTAGATGGGGACTAGTCAGTCTGAAAGCAATTCTGAGCTCTGACCTACCCAGGGCATTCCAGGCTTTGGTTATAGAGCCACATGTCTACTTGCAAATGCTAGCAGGAAAGAAGTAATTTGGTGGAGAAGGATTGTCACCTCAATCCCTGGAAACCAGCTTTGCCAACCACTTACACTCCAAGTATTGGCATCCACTTTGAAAGCAAAAACATGTTACTGTTTCCTCTACATGCCCATATGGAGAAGAGCTGGGAAGGTGTTGGAAAACAAACTCTGTGAGACTGAGAATTTTTTCCTATTTGTGACTGAGTATTACATAAAAGAAACTATTTAAATTACCAGTTTTAAAGATGATAGTATTGAAAAGTGAATACCCACCCCGTTCAATTATCTTGTGAGGACTTGAGGCAAAGACTCAATTAATCCAAGACAAAATTAAGACCTTGTATTTTCACTGAACACACAAGATACAGTTTGAGTAAATCTGTTTAAATATGTATAAACCCCATGGGGCCTGTTGATGATGGCTGATGTTGAACTATGACTTTGCCATCATCTAAAGCAGCAATCTTTCTCTATGCTTTACACACTTTCTCTTCTATACTGGTCTATGTGTGAGGCTCCCCCCACTTATCTCTTCCCCCTCTGTCGTAACCTAAACTTCAGTCAATTTATAATTTTAGCTTCACACCTAAACTTTCACTCCTTCCTATCTCTTCTCCTCTCTCTTCTTTTCTCTTCACATTAGTTAATTCTGTGCTTCTCACAGAACTTACAGTCACAACAAAATATTCTACAGAGACTGTTTTTATTGGGAAAAAAAATAACTGAAGACTGAGAAGTGAAGGGGGAGTGAGGTAAATGACAAAAAGGAAAAATAAATGATTATGCAATGCAGCTTCAGGAGAATAGGAGACAAAAGTGGCAGGACCTGTGATGTTGATGAGAAGGCCAAAGGGGCATGTTAGAGAGTCCTGCTAGACTTTGCTGTGCTCCAACAGGAAGATTTAATAAATACAGTTAGAGCCAGAAATTTTCTCTTTAGTTAAAAGCAAGCCAAGGTTATTAATAAAAGGCTGCCCAATACATTTTCCACAAAAGCTCAAAATTTTTCTGTGGTTCAGAACAGTCACAGGCAATAGAAAAGTTCCTTGTAAGTAGCCAAGCTCAATAAATTCATGCTCTCATGTGTATATATGCATCTGTACAGTCAGGTGATGTGGTTCTCTTTTCCCCACACTTTTCTTTTTTCCCAGTAGCTATAAATAGTTTCTGAGTAACTCTGTGTTCTATGTTTCCCATGCCTGGAGCTGTTCCAGGTACTTTACTTGCCTGCTATTGCTCCCGAAGTCAAACTTAAAAGTGACCCTTGTTTGGCCAGGCAGGCATTGCTGTGGACACTAAGCTGCTTCCATAGCTCTAAGGGGACTAGAATGTAGCCAATAATGTTTCCTGGATTGCTGAATTTGGCAACGTTGCTGGCTTCACTGCCACTACCACCAGTGCCCCATCAATGCCAACTCCATTCAGTTTTATTGAAAGCATTATACTAAGCACTGGGGGCTAAATATGACCCTGATAGTCACAGAACATGGAGTTGCCCTGCCTTTGCACAATCACTATCATCTCCACAGTGAAAACAGCTCCCTTCTGGGGATTGTAGAAACCTCTTGCTTTTTTCTGCCTTTACCTTAAAAGCAAAAATAAAACAGAGAAAAATCAAAACCAAACTACAAAATAATAAAATGTGACGAGGTAGGGATATTCTGTCTCTCCTGGGTGAGATTTATACTCCCACTATGGTATTCTGGGCCCTATAGAGATAAGGTAATAGTAGACACATGTGGAAAAACAGAAGAAACAAACTTTGTTTTTGGATTTATACTATTGTGCTAAATCTCAATATTAGAAATGCTTGATTCTGCTGATTTTTCTCTCAGTTGAGAAGGCAACCTTACTGTATCCTTTACACACATTTTCTGGCTGAAGCTCCCACTCCTCTCATACCTGCAAATTATTTTGACGGGAAACCATATCCAACAAAATTCTTGAGGAAAGGTTAGAGGCTGAGACAAAGAAGGGCCCTAAAAGATAATGAGGGACCAAGAGAAACAATGGAAAACAAAGAGACACCAAAGAAGAGTTGAACCTTGAATCTCTTTACTGTGAATTTGCTGAACTGAACCTCCTGAAATAAGTTAAGAACTTATTTGCACCATTCTCTGGGTTCCATATATTCATCTCTATACCTTTTTTATTTCTGAGCACTAAAGGAAGATCAGTCTTCTAATGAAGGATAAAAAGTTGTGTGTAGGTGGGGGAAGAGATGAAGGAAGGATGGAAGGGAAAGAAGAAAGGAGGGAAGGAGAGAGGCAAGATAGAAGAAAGGGAGGAAGGAAGGAAGGATCCTTTTATTCAAAATGCCAAATCATGGGATTTCTGAGTTACAATCTTTCTATTTACCCCTACAGGAATTTACCATTTCCCTCAGAATTCTAAACATGACATTGAACTCATTGAATTACTCACTGCAATTCTATGAGATAGACAGTCTTATTATTCCCATTTTCCAAAGGCAGAATTTTAAACCCAGGGAGTGAAAACCACTCACCCAATATTGCACAATTGATAAACAGCAGAGTCAGGAATCAAGAGCAGACAATATGATTCAAACCCTGAATGCTTTAAAATTAGACTCTACTGTCTCACTCAGAACTACTTTTCTATACTGAAATGGTACACAGTCCAATGTGAGGAAAAGTAGCTAATCCTAACATTATGTAAGGCAATAATTTAAAAGGACCTCACTTAATAAGGACCTCTTTTCTCTTCACCACTTTTCTCATAGTTGACATCTCCACAGGGGAAAAAAAATCCCATTCATCTGTAGCATCATCCCTGACATGTAATATTAGCCTCAAGGCCTATATCAATTATCTGAAGTTATTAGATTCCAAGCTTTAAATAGACTTATAACAGAGGCATAAAATATCTTTGGCTGTTTTTGTATATGTTTTTGTGAATAACTATGTTTAGTAGAGATACGCTGAGCATACAGAGTGAAAAATAATAGCTACTAGCCAGAGAAAGAGTCAAAGGAGTAAATGAAGAGGAAAGAAAAATTACTGAGATAGATTGGTGAAGACAGCTAGTTATATATTTATCTTGAGGGAAGTTTAAAATATAGAAAGTGTGCTCTATATTTACCTAGAATTATTAAGAAGGTAGAAAAGTTGTCCATAGGGACTGAAATGCTGACCACAGGGAAGCAGAGGATAGTTATTACAAATTTATGGGGCATGAAGGCACCCAGCATAGAGGTGGACATCTTTTACAAACCTACATTGGCTGACTAAAGGAGCCTACACAATTGGCTGAATTAACTCCCCACCACCCTCTCGCCAATCATCTTATTGTATTAAGGTGCCACAGAAGAAAGGTCTAGAATCAGTGAAGCTGGAAAATTATTTTCCTAACATTGGGGAATTTTAAATGGACAATCTCCATCTACAGTTAAATACCAAGGGAGGAGTGATTTATTCATCTGAGACATCATAAGGAAATTTTTATAGATGTGTTCCTTGAAGTAAATCATGAAGATGAGGATGAGTTCATCAGGAATAAACCAGTGAAGAAGGAACACTGTAAAGGTAAAGAATGTATAAAGAATTTAAAATATTTAGTAATGGCTGGGTATCAAGTATTTATCTGATGCTTGTGGGGGAATTGTGGTTGGAATTGCTATGAAAAATAAGGTTGGAGGGATAAAGAAATCCCAAGAGTCCAAGATGTGAGGCCTTGGACGCATATCTAGGTGTCTGAACTCTGCCTAAAAGTGACTGGGGGCCACTGGAGAGCTTTATTTTGGAGAGTAATTTGAGGAGATGGAAGATTGTAGGCAGAAAGACCAGTTAGGAGATTGTAATAATAAAAGTCAAGAATTCTGAACAATGAAATATTAGAGGATTCTAAAAGACTGGGTTTGATCATCACTGAAGCAAAATCATTAGGAAATATATATAGGTTGATGACAGATGATAGACTTGCAGGTGGGTAGGTCAGTAGATAGGTAGGTGATAGATAAAGATAGGATGGATGGATAGATGGATAGATAGATAGATAGATAGATAGATAGATAGATAGATAGATAGAT